>CM075808.1:87981456-88410578 GCA_037975025.1 Excoecaria agallocha | reverse complement strand
CAAGTTAGGAAGAACATGTAATATATGATTTAGATATGGAGAAAGAATTTAAAATGAACTCAAATATAAAGAAAACATGAGTATATGCATTATTTAGGCCATTACTTGAACTAACATCAACCTTATGCATGTAACCAATGGAATTAGAATATGAAAGTATAATAAAATACTTGTAATCCAAATATGTACATATATATATGTATATATACATAAGTGTAAAGGGGCATAATATTAATAGGTTATGGAACATGTGTAATAGATAATAGAACATTGAGATGTATTATAAGGAAATTGGGACACATAAGTTAATTCAAGCAAGTACCAAGCTCCTATATGAAATTGTATGTTTATAAACTAATGTGTTTAGAGTATATGGATGTCAATAAGGGATAAACGTATAAGCTTGAAGATACATATGTATATAAGGGTACATAGGGATAAATAAAACTAACAATACTCTAGTTAGATACAAGTATATGTTTATAGCTATACATGGATATTTATGCTTTCAGGAATATGTATTTGTGTTATAACAACATTATTGTAGACATTTATGGATAGTGATATATGTATATATATATATATATATGTGTGTGTGTGTGTGTGCATATTTTGATGCATTGGATATATATATATATATAGGTGTGCATAATGTGATGCATTAAATGTAATGTAATAGGCTCGGATATGAGTATGAATAGTATATGTACAGGATGAGTCATACAGATATATGTACATTCATGCATATATACAACATTCTTTATAGGAATGTAACTTTAATGAGTATGTCATATAATCATAGTAATGATCATTGCATGACTATGGATATTACGATAGAGCATATAAACTATATAATGTTCATAAGCTTGAGTTTACACATTAGTGCTTAAAGCTATGCTGTTATGAATACAAAAGGATACTAAAATTGGTACATGTGTATATAAAGGTAACGTGATTCTAATAACATATAAAAATGTATAAACATGTACATGATGTTATGCTCAAGGTTATGTTTGTAATTGAGTAAAAGGCATATAAGACAGTAAGAGAAACGACAATTGCCTTCGTCTGTGTCTAGGTTGTGGATAGATAGGCATGCCTATAAGGGTATTTTGCAGCTACTATAGTATATATTTGGCCCTATTGGGTCTATAGTATAGCATTTGGCCCGTTTGGGTCTACAGTTATCCTATTGGGACCAAAATTTGACCTCATTTGGGTCCACAAATTTGATGTCTATGGATATCCATAAGATTTAATACCTATGGGTATCCACAGTTCCTGTAATCCATAATCTTAGTGAAAGGTGCAAGTTTATTACAAAATTCAAGTAGAGCAATATGAAAGCAATTGAATAGAAATGCTGACTTACTATAATTTGATCCACATGTTTTTTTACCTAACCTTACCCATGTACAACATATAGAGAGCTTGAGATTGTATGTAGATGTGTTTAAACATGAGGTATGTAATACTATAGTAACTCTTGCATATAATATTAATGATAAGTAATTCAATAGGATGACATGATAAGATATACCATGATTTGATTTCCAACATTGTTAGATATATATTGTTGGGAATTATCGATTACATGCATCTCATACATAAGTAAAATTTAAAATTTTTAACCAATAGATCTGATCTTTCTATGAATTTACAATATACATATTAATGGGAATAAGAAAAATCACCTTTGATATTTGTTGAACAGTTGATTTTCCTTCTCACCAGGTTATCGCAAACCATAGTGTCCAAAGTTGAACACTCGCAATGAGTAATCTACACTAGAGAATGATTGAATGAATCAAAAAAGGGGAAATACAAGGCTGGCCTAAATCCCTTGATGTTAGCAAGGGGAAAGTGGCGGCTAGGGTTAGAGAATGAGAGAAAAACTATTCTCTTAATTGTTCACCTTGTTACCCTAAAACCCTATCACTTGGATTTTTATAGTTAGGTTAAAAATCCAACTTGATAATAGGATTGGGCTCTTTAAAATTGGTGGAGAAATATTAATTAGGCTTCTAAAATTATTAATAATTTATTTGGGCTCAATTAAATCCAATTTAAGCCATTTCACAAAAAACTATGCACAAAACCTACAAACTAGGCCCTTTGTGCATATACTTGGATTTAATTACCCAAATAAATTCCAAATTCAACTAAATTAAATATATAGGCTCCATAAAATTTATGAAATATATTTAATTTATTTTGGTCCAAGAATTAGGCCTCTAAAGCCTTCTATTTGTAGTTGGCGTGAAACCCTTCCTTTGGACGGTTTCTGCGCCAAACTTAATCTTTTGGGCCTCCATTATTTTCTCCAATGGATCTATTAATTATTATATCAGCCCTATAATACTAATAGTCCAATAATAATTAATTATGAAATATATTATTTTAATTAGGTCCATTTTATAGAATATTTCTAAAAAGTTTCGCGAATAATTTTACTTGATCATAATTAATTAAACTCTTTAATTAATTATTCTCTTATTCACTTCTATATTCCCATAATAATATCAAATATTATTATCCTTATCATTTTACCATTTTATCCTTTTCTCTATATGTGTGTGACCTATTGGGTTCCTATCTATATTGACTGTATAATATGTAATTGTGAGTTCTATTCAAAACTCATATGATTTAAACTCCTTTAAATCATTTTATCAATCCCTATTGATATTTATGATACACTATTATACAAGTCATGAGCGGCCTCTAGCTAGGCATCATGACTACCCAAATGTCAGGAAAGTCAAGTGGTTTGACTATATCCTTCCATAGAAACAGTTACTGTGCAATTACTCCTTTCACCACTCTTATCTCAATTAGATTCTGAGTATGGATTTCTGTCAACTCATATAAATCTAATTATGTATGTTCTATTAATTTAACCATTGTTCCCAAAATGCCCCTTATGGATCTCTATCCATCTTGGCATATTACTTTGGCCAGAGATTCTTTGAACAAGGCAATTATAGAATCATGCGAGATAACTTCCCTTAATAAATCTGGGATGGTGAATCCTTTATTGATAACTCAACTAACTTCAAGTAGGTCATGACATACCCAACCTCCTAACTATGTTCACCTTCAGTTGGAAGTAATCAGTTATGGCATCAAAGTATACCACTTGCTACTTAAGATAACCTTGGTGATCTCAAGTATAAGGATACTTGCACAACCACTCTGAAGAGATTCCTCACTGACATAGATTTAATATCCATGTGAGGATTCTCTTTGTAGGTCTCAAATGAACTTGTTCTTTTAACAAGCATCCATATGTTAGCTTTGATTATCTTCTATAATCAAAGTTATAAGAACCACTGCTTGAACCATTCAAGAAGCATAACATGTGCTAGTCTGTTCGAATTAACAATGTCCTATCTTGTTAATTCTATGACTAGGGATATTTAGATATTAACACCTTTGCATGCAATAGACATCTCATATCATAAACACTTTATGATTGCCTTTGCACTGTGTTTATAATATCTAGGACTTCATTTATTAATTTAAGATTTACAAACTCATGTATTTAAACATAGCATTAATAAATGAATGATGCCTTTTATTAAGAATATGAATTCATACATATGAAATACATCCCTATTATATGGGCTCTAGGGCATACTCTTTAACAATCTCCCACTTGCACTAGAGCCAATCACTCATATGTCTTAGACCCATGCTATTTATATGGTGATCATGCTTTATCTGGGAAAGTGATTTAGTGAGTGGATCTGCCACATTATCATCTGTGGGGACCTTTTCTATTTTTACATCATTTCTAGCTACTATTTCCCTTATGAGATGGTGGCGTCTGAGAACATGATTGGATCGTTGATGAGATCGTGGTTCATTTGCTTGTGTAATGGCTTCATTGTTGTCACAATATAAGGGAATCGGATCAATAATGCTAGGCACCACTCCTAGTTCAGATATGAACTTTTTGATCCAGACTGCTTCTTTAGCTGCTTCTGAAGCAGCAATGTACTCAGGTTTTGTTATGGAATCAGCAGTTGTTTCTTGTTTTGAGCTCTTCCAACTAACTGCACCTCCTCCCATTATAAACACAAAACCAGACTATGATTTACCATCATCTTTGTGAGATTGAAAGCTGGCATCTGTATACCCATTTACTTTCAAGCTGCCCTCCCCATATACCAAAAATATATCCTTAGTCCTTCTCAAGTACTTAAGAGTATTCTTGATAGCTACCCAGTGTTCCTCTCCAAAATTGGATTGGAATCTGCTTGTGACACTCAAAGAAAAAGCTACATCTGGACATGTACATAGCATAGCATACATGATAGAACCAATTGCAAATGTATATGGTATTCTGTTCATGCTCTCTCTATCCTCTAGTGTCTACGGACACAAAGACTTAGAAAGGTGTTTCCCATGCACCATGGGTATAAAACCTTTCTTAGAGAGATCCATATTGATTCTCTTCAATACTTTATCTATATATGTACTTTGAGAAAGACCCAGCAACCTATTGGATCTATCTCTATAGATCCTTATTCCAAGAATATAGGATGCTTCTCCAAGGTTATTCATGGAGAATTGCTTGGATAACCATATTTTAACAGATTGGAGAAGAGAAATGTCATTTCCTATTATCAATATGTCATCCACATATAGAACTAGGAAGACAATTGCACTCCCATTGACCCTTTTATATACACAAGGTTCATCTTTATTCTGTGAGAAACCAAACTCTTTGATTGTCTCATTGAATTGTATATTCCAACTCTTAGAGGCTTGCTTCAATCCATAAATGGATCTTTGAAGCTTGCATACTTTTTTGCCATTCCCTGATGTGAACCCTTTTGGTTGTGTCATATACACATCCTCAGTTAGATTTCCATTTAGGAAAGCTGTCTTCACATCTATTTGCCAAATCTCATAATCATAATGAGTTGCAATGGCTAAAAGTATTCTTATAGACTTAAGCATCGCTACAGGAGAAAAGGTTTCATCATAGTCAATACCTTCTTTTTGATGATAGCCTTTTGCTACTAAGCGAGCTTTATAGGTAACTATATTACCTTCTATGTTAGTCTTCTTTTTGAAGACCTATTTACACCCTATGGGTTTTATCCCTTCAGGTGGTTGAGTTAAAGTCCATACTTTATTCTCATACATGAAGTCCATTTCAGACTATATAGCCTTCAGCCATAAATAAAATTCTGAATTGTTCGAAACTTCTTGATAGCTTGTAGGCTCATTGTCCTCTACTATAGTTATGCCTCTATCCGAATCAATGTGAAATCAATATCTCACAGGGATAGAACGCATCCTAGTAGATCTTTTAGGATTTTGTGTATAATCAGGTTCAACTGTAATCTTCATCATTATGAAATTCAATCTCGGGTTCAATCGGTTGATCTACTTCTATTTGTGGGTTTTGAACTTCACCAAGTTCAATTTTACTGCCACTGTCCTCTCGTAGGAGAAATTCTCTTTCCAATAAGACAGCATGCCTTGAAACAAACACCTTTTGTTCTAAGGGATGGTAGAAATAATATCCAAACGTTTTTTTGGATATCCCACAAATAAACATTTGTCAGACTTAACATCCAGTTTGTCTGACATTGTCCTCTTCACATAAGCAGGAAAACCCCATACTTTCATATGAGAAAGTGTGGGTTTCTTGTTATTCTACATCTCATATGGAGTAACATCAACCGATTTACTAGGAACTCTGTTTAACATATAAACAGCAGTTTCTAGTGCATATCCCTAAAAGGACTTAGGCAAGTTTGCTCGGCTCATCATGGATCGAACCATATCTAATAGTATTCAATTTCTCCTCTCAGATACACCATTGTATTGTGATGTATATGGTGGAGTCCATTAAGATAAAATCCCATTATCTCTAAGATAATCTTGAAATTCTTGGCTTAAGTATTCTCCACCTCGATCTGATCTAAGTATTTTAATACTCTCGCCAAGTTGCTTCTCTACTTCATTTATAAATTCTTTGACTTCTCAAATGTTTCAGATTTATATTTCATTAGATAGATATATGCATACCTGGAATAATCATCTATGAAAGTAATAAAGTAGGAGTAACCTCCTCTGGCATGTGTAGTCATTGGACCACATACATCTGAATGTATTAAGATCAAAACCATTATAGCTCGTTCTCCTTTACCAATAAAGGAAACTTTTGTCATTTTTCCCAATAAACAAGATTCACATGTGTCAAATGATTCATAATGAAATGATCCCAAATCACTTGACTTGTGTAATTTGGTCATGCGTATCTCATTTACATGGCCTAAAAGACAATGCCATAAATATGAGGTATTTAGATAATCATTTTTCATTCTCTTGGTATCCACATTATGCACTTCTTTAATTAAATCAAGAACAAATATACCATTCTCAATGATAGCTTTTGCATAAAACATATTGTTCTTAAAAATGTAACAACACTTGTTCTTTAAAGAAATGTCATAATCGTTCAATAAACAACTGAAAGAAATAATACTTTTAGACAATGCTCGAACATAATAACAATTATTTAACTCCAGTATCAATCCACTTAGAAGAGGCAAATGCTAAGTCCCCACAACTGTTGTAGAGAAGTTTTGTCCAGTAGCTGACTGTAGACATATTTTTGCCTTTCCAACTCTTCTACTACTTCTAAGCCCCTGTAGATCATTACACAAATGAGATCCACATCCGATATCTAATACCTAAAACTGTTTTGAACCAATAGAATAAGTATTAATTTCAATTATATGAATACTTGAAGTAAAAGCATAAGCTTGCTTCTTCCCCTTGAGAGAATCTAGATAGGCCTTATAGTTACGCTTCCAGTGACCATCTTTTCCACAATGGAAGCAAGTTCCTTTAGGATTCTCTTTCTTGGCAACCTTTTTCTTAGAGATCCCACCATTTTTTGGCTATGCCTTGGTTATCTTCTTCTTCTTCTTCTTCTTCTTCTTCTTATTCTTCTTCTTCTTCTTCTTCTTCTTCTTCTTCTTCTTCTTCTTCTGCTTCTTGCCTTTAGCAGAAGTGACAACCATGACACTTTTTGAATCCTTCTTGAAGGATCTATCAGTTCTTTTGAGCATGTTGATTAACTCAGGAATGGTCACTTGGATCTCGTTCATGTTGAAGTTAAGCACGAAAGGTGCATAACTTGGAGTCAATGAGTACAAGATTAAATCTATGTATAGATCATTATCCATTACATAGCCAAGTCTACTCAAATGCTTAATATACCCATATGATAATAGTGATTTATATGATGTTTTTAGTATGTTTTTAGGTGTTTAATTAGGTTAATTTTGTGTTAATTAGGTTTAATTTAAGTTTAATTTGTTAGTTTTATGTTTTTGGAGTTAATTGTAAATTTTGGTGTTTTTCAGGGTTATTTTGCAAGAAAAATGACTTAATTGTAAAAAGGGCAAAGATTTGGGCCAAAACTGCAAATATGGAAAATTTATGCAAGAAAGTGATCGTGAAGTCCATAAGAACTAGGCGTGGCCACGTGAAGTTATAAGAGAATGAAGACATGGCCACGTGTGAGAAAGAAGAAAGTGAACAAGTGACCACGTGAAGAAAAGAATGCAAGAACCCATGGCCACGTGATTTTCTTCACAAACCAACACATGGCCACGTGTGAAAATACACTAGGGAACACATGGCCACGTGATTCCTACTCCCACTTCGCGAAGGATTCTCGAACTTCCTATTTTGGGCAGAATTTTCTTCCTATTTGATTCTAAGAGTTTGAGAAGGAATACACAACATCTTTTGCCCATAAATAACAGTCTAAAACACCAAAGAAGGGGATTGAATTAGAGAATTAAGGATTAATCTTAGAATTTACCTTAGTTATTGTTTTCTATTTTCTTTATTTTTCTTTTCAACTTTGTCTTTAGTTTTTAAACATGTTTAGGAAGTAGTTTTTCTTCTTTTGCTAATGGAACTTTGAAAACTTATATTTTCATTGTTATGACTTTATTTTGAGCTTAATTTCAATATCGGTTGATTATTTCTTGGTTTTAAGCATATTCTTATCTTAGATTAAGTTGAGATTGATTGTTGGTTTATTGAATAAATAACTAAAAATTAGTTTTGACATAGTTAATGATTTGCATGTTCTTAGATTAACTCTTTAATGTTTATGCATGATTATTATCCGAAATATGAGATGATTATGTGTGAATTTTATTGGTTAATACTAAGAGAGGAAGAACTAAGAATAAATTGGAATTGAATCACTTGAGAAAGGCTTCAATGAATATTTAGGAAGTTAAAACTAGATTTGCATGCTAAGTATTAGATTTGTCTATGAGTTTAATACTAAGAATGATAGACTTGAATAAAGATATCTTGTTTTATTACTATTTTTTCCATAATCACTGGTGTTTCTATTAAACTTAAGTCATTACAATGAAAGTTAAGGTGGATAGTTTCTTTAGCAAGAGAATTTCAATTATTGTTTTGTTTTTAATTCATGCTTTTATTTTGTTTTATTGTTTATTTTGTTTAATTTTTGCTTCTAAATCAAAAACATTTGGGAAACAATCTCGGATTAATTTAATTCATGCATAGATATTATTCTTAGCAATCCATGTTCCCTTAGATACGATATTTGGGGTCTTAATCTATATTTCCCTATATTACTAGCCGATCTAGTACACTTGCTAGATACCGGTCACCATACATCTTCAATGCATGAGTAGCAGCCAAAGTGGCTTCCACCATTTTGCAGCTAATTAAATAAAGCTCGAGCAATCTCATATTGCTCAGTTATAGCCTAAGAAGAAAAAAGATCCTCTAGATGTAAAATGATGGTTCTAGCATCCATCATCTCATGTTGCTTCTAAACCTCTGAGGACATAGAACCCAATATCAGACAAGCTGCTGCTTCACTATCCTCCATGTATTTTCAATAAGTGCCCTTGATCTTATCAATGGCATCATCTGATGGAAGTGGTGGTGGATCTTTATCCAAGACACAATGGATCTTTTTAGCTTTGAGAACAATTATCACTTGCCTGATCCAGTCAGAATAGTTGCTGCCAACTAGTTTGTTATCCAAGATTGATCGTATATTAATGTTTGATGTGCTCATGATGATGACCTAGATATGAAAAAGAAAACATATAAAAGTATGTTCATATATATGTATGCATTAATTAGATATTTAATTAATCCATTTACTCCCACTATTTTATTACGAATTAATAGCCCTTACTATATAATCCGAGAAAACCCGACGGTTTTCTTAGTGGGCCAATATCCAATCCTTTATATGTAATTTAACCTTAACTGTGGTTAACAAGCCAAACTTCATACCCTTGAAAGGTAGGTATCTCTATACCAATTGTGTCTCTACACAACTATTGGATCATTAGGTTATCAACTCTTGATACATGCATATCATATATGCATTTCCTAATCTTGCCTCTAGAACCATTACCCTTGACTGTGGTTAACAAGCTAATGGGCTGGCTAAGATGACCCATTTAATTAGATTTGAACATATTCAATATAATGTGAGCTTGACTGTGGTCAACAACCCACATTATAAAGAACTCTGTTTCTCCTTAAATTAATGGAAGGCTTATATACCTTAGTATTAGTATAAGGGATTTTAGTTAATTAAATCTCATTATGCATGGTTGGCATACATTGGTATGCATCCTACATCTATCACATAAATATAAGCATACAAATATTGTATAGTTATGGACTTTACTATATTGATTTCCCTGAGCCAAAAGGGAAATTAAAAGGTCATACCTAGGTAGTATGCATGATTCAAATAAGTAAAAATAATTACATTATCTTCAAACTTGTTGGATCTCCATCTGGCCTATCTTGCTCCTTGATAGTGGTCTCTATCTCTATATCTAATTCTAATCTAAGTAATCTAATTACATATTACAATTTGAAAAATAAATACAAACCAAAAACAAGTGGCCAGGACATGAAAGTCCTCATTAGGTCGAAAGATGTATTATGCTCAATCACATTGGGCCTTTGTCCATTACTATCCATCATGACAATCATACACCCTTATATGCATATCTAATGCATAAAATAAAACATATAATGGATTACTAACTTTGTTTCAACTTTTAAAACATACTTTTGAGTTATTTTAATAATGTGATCAAATTAGGAAACTTTTTCCATTTTGGAAACTTCCATTTTAGGAAACCTTTTTGCATGCATGTGTTCTTGCCTTAATAATCAATCCAATTGATCAATAATTAATAATTAATTTATTATTTAATTAATTAATCATATTAAATAATTAAAAGAATCAATTTTGGGCTTAAGATAAAGGGTGGGCCGAAACCCACAAAATTAAACCCTAAATGTGTTCACACACAAACTAGTTTTGTGTCTATTGGACCATTTGGGCCTTTTGGAAAGAGCCAAGCCCACTCCATCCCTTAAAACCCATTAATTATAGGTTATAATATTTAATTTAAATAAGCTCCTTGGGCCCACCAAGTCATTCACTAATTTAAATCAAGTCCTTAAGCATAATTAAGCCCATTAAGTGGTTTTAATGAATTAAAATTAATCCAATTAATTTAAGGCCTTTTTTTAATTAATCTAATTAATTAAAAACACATTAATATATCAGATATATCAGATTTATAAGATTAAAAAATCTTTCTAAACATGAACACACCAAGAACACACGAAGAACACCAATTTATCGAACTTTTCAACTAAACTAGTTTTCATGCAAAACTTGTTTGATTTTAATTTTGTTTGATCCTATGGCTTAATATCACATATTAAACACATAAATTATCATCAAAGTAATCTTAGAGTGGATCAATAAAAAAAATTAATTTAGAACAACCCCTAAACTTTTATTAAAAAATAAAAGCCATTCATGCCATTATCTATGATTCTTTTCTCAAAAGAATCGTTTTTATTTTTCATTTTATATATTTGATCACATACATCTAGAAATCAATATTTCTCATTCATGAACAATCAAATCTGATATTTTAAAGTTCATGAAATAAATAACTCAAAAATAAAAACTATTCTGCAGAAAAATATAGAATTGTAGATTCATGGCAAAACAGAGGCTTTGATACCATGTTGGGAATTATCGGTTACATGCATCTCATACATAAGCGGAATTTAAAATTTTTAACCAATAGATAATTAATTAAAGAGTTCAATTAATTATGATCATGTAATAGAAAAGATGTAACTAAAAAAACTCTTAGTACTTTACGTTCTGATATTTATATATGTATAGCTTGACTTCGATGATTTGAATATATGTATGTTTATTTGGAATATTATATGAAGTGAGAATTGAAAATTTGCATGTAAAAGATGAGGAATAGAGTTTTCTGCTCTTATTAGTATGAATAAAAGGGCAGAGTAATTAGTAAGACATTATCTTTAGCCTGAATATGATATGATACTAATGAAATAGATTATCGGGTTATAATATATATGTATGAAGAATGATATATGAAGAAGAATTTGTGTAAACATGACAAGATTATCCCTATATGAGTTGATAGAATGTGAGAGTGATTCCAGATTTGGTTATAGAACATGTATACCTATTAGTGACTCCTTAACAGTATGGGCAATCCAAATACATGAGAACATACATTTGCATTTTATGGCATACATAAAATCATTATTCTTTTATAGCATTGCATTTGCATCATTTGATAAGACATGGAAAGCACCAGATTATATGTATGGCCCCAACTAAAAAGGAAACTAACAGGATATATGTTGAGTGCGGTAATAATGTGATAGTAAAGGAAGGATTACGGTTAAAAAGAGAGAATTTTAAATGGAATCTAAAGGTGATAAAGTGGAGAAAAGGCGAAGCAAGAAGAGATAGTATTAGATAGAGCTTGACTGGAATATAGACACAATTACAGGAATGTAAATGATGAAATTTAGTATATGATACAAGTATAAATTTCGAGGAGAAAATTCTTTTTAGGGGGAGAGAATTGTGACACCCTTAATAAGGTCCTAAGAGAATGTACATGCATTTTAAAGATAATATTATTGATATTTGTTGAGTTAGTCAATGAAATATAGGTTGAGGACATAGAGGTAGTTGTTTAAAAAGATGAAGGGTAAAATGGTCATTTTAAATTAAGCTATATGTGTGATTAATTTTGAGAAAATGTAAGTTAAGGAATCTAATTGAAAAGTGAAAGAGAGGGTTTAGGGGAAGAAATATGAAATTGGAGGAAAGGAGGGAGTTAAGTGTAACTTTTCCAAAGTCAACAAGTGGTCCTATGTGAGCTTGACACCTAGCTTTTCTAGAAGTGTCTTGGAAAAGGAGAAATACAAGGACTTTAAAGGGGATGGCCGGCCACTTCACTTCAAAAGACTTCAAGCCACCATTTTCTCTCAAAACTTATCTACTCTAACCCTTAAATAACCCCTAAAATCCAACCATAGCTTTTAGGAAGGAGAGAGAATTTAGTGGTTAGATTTCTTAAGGTAAGGGTCCTTTCTTATCTTCTTAATTTATTTATCAAAGTTAAATATTAATTTGAGAGATTAGATGAATTCTTAAGCATAATAATCTTCAATTTATTTTGAAGAAGGAGAGAGAAGCAAAGCAAGAGGCAAGAGGTGTGGATATCTTGAAGGAAGTGGTGATCAAAGAGGTATGGGAACTTTGATATTTTTTTTAGTTGTTATATATATGTATTTAGTGATTGGAAATGTTAATTTAATGGTTTTAAGTAGAAAATATATGAATATGAAGGTTATTTGGGTATATGAACTGGAATAAGAGAATATTTCTTTTAATTAGCAGAATTCGTCCTTAAGTTCACTAGACCTATCTGGATTGTTTTGCCTATATCTGGAGTTTGAGAGCTCCAAATTGAGTAATACCAGTTGGAATAAAAACTAGACTATAAATCTAAGTTTTATAAGAAGACACCAACCTTTGGTTTTTCCCTTATGATAGGCAAAATTTAGCTTGAACCTAGATAATGTCTGCTACCCTACCATTGGGAATAATGCATCTTGTTTAGTTAATATCTTGAGTTTTAGAGGCCAAATGAAGTGATTTTTAATGTTTTAGAAACTACTAATGTAGAAGAACAACATTGTACAAGAACACTTGATCAGTAAAGGTCTTTTGCTAAGCCTAAAATAATGTGTAAAGAGACACAACAAAGCTATCTACAGAATTCGTAGGCCAAATTGGGGCACTCGGCCTAGACCAATTTGTCTCAGCTAAGTGGACCCCTCTGTATCCATTTTAAGCATTGCACACAGCCGAAACTAATTTTTCTCAACTGAGTACACCCTTCTGTATCCATTTAAGCATTGCACATAGGTGCCGAGACCAATTCGTCTCAGCCGAGTGCTTCCCCAATTACAACTTATGCATGGTTTTTAGGCTCTAAAAGTCATCGAAAGTTGCCTGAACCTTTTTGAACACCCTTGGAACACCTTAAACACATAAAGAGGAATATACCAAATTAGGAAGCACATATAATATATGATTTAGAGATGGAGAAATAATTTAAAATAAACTCAAATATAAAGAAAACATGAGTATATTTCGGACACCTTAGAAACACCTTAAACACATAAAGAGGAATATATCAAGTTAGGAAGCATATATAATATATGATTTAGATATGGAGAAATAATTTCAAATGAACTCAAATATAGAGAAAACATGAGTATATGGATTGTTTAGGCTATTACTTGGACTAAACATCAACCTTATGCATGTAACCAATGGAATTAGAATATGAGAGTACAATAGAAGACCTACAAGCCAAATATGTACGTGATATATATATAATATATATATATATATGTAAAGGGTATAATATTAATAGGTTATAAAACATGTTTAATAAATAATAGAACATTAAGATGTATTATAAGGAAATTAGGATACATAACTTAATTCTAGCAATTACCAAGCTCCTATATCAAATTGTATATTTGTAAACTAATGTGTTTAGAGTATACGGATATCAATAAGGGCATAAAAATATAAGCTTAAAGATACATGTGTATATAAGGGTACATAGGGATAAATAGAACTAATGATACTTTAATTAGATAAAGTATATGTTTATAGCTATACATGGATATTTATGCTTTCAAGAATATGCATTTGTGTTACAACCATATTATTGTAGACAGGTATGGATATTGATATATGTATATATACGTGTGATTGTTTATTGTGATGCATTGGACATATATATATATATATAATATATATATATATATATGTATGTATGTATGTATGTATAGGTGTGCATAATGTGATGCATTAAATGTAATGTAATAGGATCGGGTATTAGTACGAAACATGTACAGGATGAATCATAAAGATATATGTACATTCATGCATATATACAATAGTCTTTATAGGAATGTAACTTTAATGAGTATGTCATATAATTATAGTAATGATCTTGCATGACTAAAGATATTACAATTAGAGTATATAGACTATATAATGTTTATAAGCTTGAGTTCATACATTAATGCTCAAAGCTATATTGCTATTATTACAAAAGGATACTGAAATATGTGCATGTGTATATAAAGGTAACTCAATTCTAATAACATATAGAAATGTATAAACATGTACATGATGTTATGCTCAAGGTTATGTATGTAATCAAGCAAAAAGCATATAAGACAATAAAAGAAACGTAAAGATAACTAAAAAGTTACAGTTGCCTTCATTTGTGTCTAGGTTATGGATAGATAGGCATACCTATAAGGGTATTTTGTAGCTGCTATAGTACTAATTTGGCTCTATTGGGTCTATAGTATAGCATTTGGCTTGTTTGGGTCTACAATTGTCCTATTGGGACCAAAATTCAACCCCATTTGGGTCTACAGATTTGATATCTTCAGATATCTATAGGATATAATACCATGGGTATTCATATGACTAATACCTACGAATATCCACAATTCCCGTTATCCACACTCTTAGTGAAAGGTGTAGGCTTATTATGTAATTCAAATAGAGCAATATGAAAGTAATTGAATAGAAATGCTGTGACTTACCATAATTTAATCCACATGTTTTTTTACCTAACCTTACCTGTGTACATCATATAGAGAGCATTAGATTGTTTGTAGATGTGTTTAAACATGAGGTATGTAATACTAGAGTAACTCTTGCATATAATATTAATGATCAGTAATTCTATTGGATGACATGATAACATATACCATGATCTGATATCCAACATCATTATATATATATGAACTCATGTATTGCATAGCATATAAGAAAATGAAAAAGAATATAGTTATGTTTAAAACAAGAAATGCATAATGCTATAGAAACATATGCATATAGTAATCACTATGGGCACCTAATGGTTTTATCACTTAAAATCATTGTATTTATATACATATCTACACATACAATTAAACTCATATAATTTTATCAATGATTGTCATTGATTACAATAAACACTTGCAATCATAATAATAAGTCTTGTATGGTTATTATGATAAATTTATACTATGGTTCCAGATTATATTGACTAATCTTTCACCTATGTGTGTAAGTTATTGGTGGCTATGGTAAAAGGTTTTTTAAAAATATTTTCTTTGTTCCCCACTAAGCTAGTAAGCTTAGCACAATTGTTTTTTTGTGTAGGCACTTGAAGCTAGATTTTCTCCTAGTGGGATAAGATTTGCTACAGTAAGGCCAAAACTAGAGATAGAAAGAGTCCAATTATGTAATTTATTTTTGTTTATTTTTGTAATTTTTTATATCTAATAGAATGTGGTATACGAATAGGGTAATAGCTAGTATGGAGTAATCTAAATTTTTCCGTGTAAATCTCTTAGGATGTACTAGTAATGTTACATTAGATAGTATGTATAATCCCAGGTATCAATAGAGATTAGAGTAAATTTTACAAAAATGGACCAAACCCAATCTCCAGGGCTGAATACCACTTTTCTCCTTCCCTTATTTGCTCTTTCAGTATACTTCTGGTTCTTCTCAATGTTAGCTCTTGCTTTCACATGTAAATTCTTTACCAATTCTGCCTTCCTATTACCATCCAAACTTGAAAGCTCATGTAAAGGCCATGGACAAAGATCAAGCACAATCAGTGGGTTAAAACCATGAACAAGGTCAAAAGGTGAAAAACCAGTAGAAGAATGAATACTTCTATTATAAGCAAATTCATTGAAAGGTAAACAATCCTCCTATGTTTTGAGATTCTTACCCATCATAGCACGAAGTAAAGTTCCCAAGGTCTTGTTCACCACTTCTTTTTAGCCATCTATTTGTTGGTGACAAGTAGTAGAAAACAACAACTTTATACCCAACTTACCCCATAAAACATGCCAAAAGTGTGAAAGGAACTTTATATCCCTGTCTGAAACAATCGTATGTGGAATACCATGCAAACACACGACTTCTCTAAAGAATAGGTTAGCAACATTAACAGCATCATCACATTTATGACAAGAAATAAAGTGAGTCATCTTACTAAACCTATCTACTACAACAAAAATACTATCTCTACCACGTTTAGTTTTAAGCAATCCAAATACAAAATCCATAGAAATGTCAGTCTAAGGAGAACTAGGTATAGGTAGAGGCATATACAACCCATGGGAATAGTTTTAGACTTAGCTTGCCTACATGCAACACATGAATTACACATTTTTTCCACATCCTTACGTATATGAGGCGAATAAAAATGCACATTTAAAATGTCATAAGTCTTATGCACCCCAAAATGTCCCATTAATCCCCCATAATAACACTCTATTACAAGCAAATCATGTATAGAACACTTAGGCAAACAAAGCTTGTTGTCCTTAAACAAAAATCCATCATGCCTATAAAAATTATCAAAAGTTTGATCCTCACATGCTACATACACATTGCCAAAATCAAGATCACCAACATATAGTTCCTTAACATGCTCAAAACCAAGCAACTTAGAATTAAGTGTAGAAATTAAAGTATATCTCTTTGATAAAGCATCAACAACAATGTTATCTTTTCCATGCTTGTATTGAATA
Organism: Excoecaria agallocha; assembly: GCA_037975025.1. Lineage (NCBI taxonomy): Eukaryota > Viridiplantae > Streptophyta > Magnoliopsida > Malpighiales > Euphorbiaceae > Excoecaria > Excoecaria agallocha. The sequence goes on along the minus strand of CM075808.1, from coordinate 88,393,523 downwards.
ACATAAGGAAACCATTCAATAAATTCAACCCATTTAGCATGCCTTTTGTTCAACTTACCTTGGCCATTCAAGTGTTTGAGGGACTCATGATCAGTGCGAATGACAAACTCCTTGCTGCCATATGTCCAAGGCTCTCACTAAGGCTTATAACTCCTTATCATAGGTTGAATAGTTGAGTTGGGCTTCATGAAGCTTCTCACTAAAATAAGCAATTGGCTTCTTTTCTTGCATCGAAACTACCCCAATACCTACACCAGAAGCATCACACTCTATTTCAATTGTCTTTTCAAAGTTAAGCAAAGATAAAATAGAAGCATAACACAACTTCCTTTTCAAATTTTCAAATGCCTTTTGCTGTGCTTCTCCCCACTTGAACCCAACTTCTTTCTTGATAATTTCTATAAATGGTGCAACAATGGAAGAGAAATCCTGCACAAAAGGCCTATAAAAGCTTGCCAAGCCATGGAAGCTTCTCACATATGAAGTAGTCTTAGGCGTAGACCATTCCTTAATTGCTTTCACTTTCTCTTCATCCACTTTAACACCCTGTGTACTCACCACAAAACTAAGAAACACAAGTCTATCTATACAAAATGTGCATTTCTTAAGTTTAACATACAACTTTTCAGACCTCGAAGCTTGTAAAACTAACTTAACATGCTCAATATGCTCTTTATAAGACTTGCTATAAATGAGTATATCATCAAAGTACACAACAACAAACTTTCTTAAATATGCACACAATACATGGTTTGTAAGCCTTATAAAAGTGTTAGGGGCATTAGATATCGCAAATTTAGTTTTGAAAGCTATTTTCCATTTATCACCAGGTTTTATTCTAATTTAATGATATCCACTCATTAAGTCAATTTTAGTAAAATACATAGCACCACAAAATTCATCTAACATATCATTTAGCCTAGGAATGGGATGTCTATACTTTACAATGATTTTGTTGACTGTATGGCAATCAATACACATCCTCCATGTTCCATCTTTCTTAGGCACCAAGAGAACAAGCACTATGCATAGTTCTTGTTCTTTCACTTGTTGCACCAAGAAAGCATGAATATGCTTTCTCTCACCAATCCCTTCCCCATGAGTTCTTTCACTTGCCTTTGCATCTTTTTAGTTTCCATATCATTACTTTTATAGGCTGGTCTATTGGGAATGGTAGATCTTGGCACAAAATCAATATGATGTTCTATCCCTTTTAAAGGTGGCAATCCATCTAGCATCTCATCAGAAAAGACATCAGAATACTCCTGCAACATAGAAATAAAACTAGGAGGCAAAGAATCAAGATTAAGGTCAGTGTTAGAAAACAAAACTTCCTTGTAGATTACAAGGACCAAAGGTTATCTTAAAGCTAAAACACTCTTAACCTCTCTTGTTCTCACATAAAAAATTTGTTTTTGTCACCCCCTTGCTTGTTTTCACTCACTAATGGGCCATTTATTTGTTTTGTTTCTTTTTTGGCCTCTTTTCCCTTTTTCCTTTCTTTTTCTTTCTCACTCACCCATTGGGCTGAAACCTCTCTCCCCTTTTCTCTTTTGACTGAAGCCTCTTTCTTTCTTTCGAATATTTTCTTTTGATCTTCATAAATCTCTTAAGGAGATAATGGGGCTAAAACAACTTTTTTACCTTCATAAGAAAAATAAAATCTATTAGTGTACCCATTATGTAAAACTTATCTATCAAACAGCCAACGCCTTCCCAAAAGCAAATGGCCTTCCTGTATAGGTATAATATCACATAAAACTTCATCTTTGTACCATCCAATAGAAAATGGTACTCTAACCTGGAGTGTCACCTTAACCTCTCTGCTATCATTTAACCATTGCAATCTATAACATTTAGAATGCTTTTCACATGCTATTTGTGCAACTCCCCCATCAATAATCATCATGCACACTCTCCCATTAACTAAACATATAGTGTCAAATATATTCTCTCTTTGTTATAGTATTTCTTCCTTAATATACAAATTTAAAGCTCTCCTAACAACTAAAGATCTCCTGCTTTCAGCAACTAAAAACTCTTCCTCACTATAATAATCACTACAATCTTCTAAAGGAGGCATTTTATTATCACTATGTTCTGATTCAGAAACAATTTCCCCATAATCCCTAGCTATTATTAACCTCTTATTAGGACATTCACGTGCCATATGCACTTTTCCCAAACATTTAAAGCATTTAATCTCTCTACTAGGGGTTAGAGTATTAGAATTACCTTTAATACCTTTAGATAAGATTTGGGTAGTCTTTGTTTCTTTGGAATCTGCATCTATCCCATAGGGTTTGGATACCCTAAAGTCTTTCTTCTCTTCCTTTTTATTCCATTTAGACCCTAATGTGTTGTTTGAGTTGTTGCTAATCTTATTAAAGATTTTACTCCTCTTTCGCTTTTCAATCTTTATTGCCATATTCAACATCTCCTCTATATAATCATATTTGTATAGCTCAATGGCATCAACAATCTCCTTGTTTAACCCTCATAAGAATTGAGCCATGGTAACCTTTTCATCTTCCTCAATGTTTGCTCTCACCATGCATATGTCTATATCTTTATGGTAATCCTCCACTGATTTTCCTCCCTGCACAAGTCTATGTAATTCTATAAAATAATGTGAAGGAACAAACCTTTTTCTCATAACTTCCTTCATGTCCTCCCAATTATTAATGGGGTGCCTCCCTACCTTCTTTTTACTCATATTAAGCTGATCCCACCAAAACATTGCATAATCAGTGAACTCTATAGCTACAATCTTCACCTTCTTTTCCTCTGAATAACTATTGCATTCAAAGATCATTTCAACTTTTCTCTCCCATTCTAAGTACTCATCAACATTGTTTCGGCCTTTAAATGGAGGAATTTTGAGTTTGATGTTGCCCAAGTTTCCATCCACCTTTGCACTGGTTTTTTCTTCATCTTCTTCATTAAGATCAACTCCTACACCTTCATCAACCCATCAGCCTCTCCTTGATGCTCTTCTAGGTGCATTAGATATGCTCACTTCTAACTTTTCTATCCTATCATTCATCTCTCCCATTTCTTTCATGAACCTGTCAAAAGTCCCATACATAGCTTTTAAAGTGAAAGCTATCTCTTCAAGGGATGCTCCCTTTTTACTTAATTCTTTAGTCATGATTTAATACCTAAAAAAGTGTTAGATAGTAACCTCACAAGCACTCCCTCACATGTTTACACTCAAAGAATGTCACTCCTCTCATGTTTCACACAATTGAGGCTTTTACACTCTTACTGTTCTCACACTCTCTTGCCTTTTTGCACTCAAGCTTGCAACTTTAAAATTGCACTTCATAATTCAATCCACAAACCAAGAATTTGAGCACATTTTAAGGAAGCAAAGAATAAGTACTAACAATAAAAGCAATCTCAAAAACTAAAAAAGAAGATACTAAACACAATGGAGGTGATACACAAACAAGTATGGTGTATCGCTTGATGATAACCAATTTAGAGTATTAAAGAATCAAATATACTCTAATAATGTAAAAGGAACAAAAGCTAGTTTAAAACAAAGAAATGAACAGCAAGAATCAATAAAAAATGACAATATGGATAAAATGTATGAATTTGATCCACTACAAAGTGAACCAAATATAGAACCTACTTATTCTACCCAAACAAAGTAAAAAATCAATAAAGAGACCTAATTAAGCTAAATAGAGCATTTTTCATGCAAAACAAATGAATTTATAGCCAAAAAGATCACTAGGCTGAGTGGTGTAACAAGCTTGATTAGTGTGTCAAGTTGTGTGCAAAATGGTAGCAAAGTGATGACAAAATGATAGAACAATGATGCCAAAATGATGGCAAAATGGTAACAAAATGGTGGCTAATGATTGAAAAATGATGGCACAAATGATTAAAAAAATGATACCAAAATGGTAGCAATGATTGGTAATAAATGATATCAATGATTGGTAGCAAATGATATCAATGATTGGTAGCAAATGATATGGCAATGATTGGTAGCAAATGATATCAAATGGTGGCAATAATTAACAACAAATGATAGCACAAATGGTGGCATAATGATTGCAAACTAAATCCTTGTCTAAATAGGATTAGGAATGTGAAACTAATTCAAATATGGATTAGGATTTTTGAAGGCCTAAACCCAAAGCAATGAGGATTTATTTTCCTACTCTTTAAAGGATTCCAAATGGTGTTTAGAAAAGGATTTAATTGCTGCCCCTCCTAATCCTAAAATAAAAAGGACTACTTTCCCACTTATAAAAGGATTTGAATTTTCTCTTTGGATATTTAATCTCTCATTGTCAAATTGCTTTATAATTTTTTTCTTCTACTATCTTTCCTTCTCTTTTCGTTTTTCTTTCTCTTCTTTCTTTTCTTTCTTTTTTTAATGAACAGTACTGTGAACAATAATGTTAACAGTACCTACTTTTTTGTCAACAACTAATCTAAAGTCTACTTCTACTAGGATTCAATTTTCATTCCAAAGATTCAAAGTACAAGTTTCAGTTTCTAAGGCTTTTTAAGGAATCAAAACAAAAAGGTAATGAAATAAAAAAGGCTAAATTTAACACACAAAAAGAAGCACAAAAATTAGAATGTTATTACTATCAAAATCGGCATGCATATAAAGAAATTAAAGAAAGAAAACTCAAACCTAATACTAAGATAAATAGGAATTTACCTTATTTTTTGCTCTAATACCAAATGATGCGGAACCCTGATAATAGTCATTTATATGATGTTTTTAGTATGTTTTAATGTGTTTAATTAGGTTAATTTTGTGTTAATTAGGTTTAATTTAAGTTTAATTTGTTAGTTTTATGTTATTGGAGTTAATTGTAAATTTTGGTATTTTTCAGGGTTATTTACAAGAAAAAGGACTTAATTGTAAAAAGGATAAAGATTTGGGCCAAAACTGCAAATATGGAAAATTTATGCAAGAAAGTGATCGTGAAGTCTAGAAGAACTAGGCGTGGCCACGTGAAATTATAAGAGAATGAAGACATGGCCATGTGTGAGAAAGAAGAAAGTGAACAAGTGACCACGTGAAGAAAAGATTGCAAGAACCCATGGCCACGTGATTTTCTTCACAAACCAACACATGGCCACATGTGAAAATACACTAGGGAACACATGGCCACGTGATGGCAATTCCCACTTCGTGAAGGATTCTCGAACTTCCTATTTTGGACAGAAATTACTTCCTATTTGATTCTAAGAGTTTGAGAAGGAATCCACGACATCTTTTGCCTATAAATAGCAGTCTGAAACACCAGAAAAGAAGGAGATCAATTATGAATTAGTAGAATCAATTAGACAAATCTTAGAATTAGGTTTAGTTATTTTATGTTATTTTTTTTCATATTTTTCTTCAACTTTGTCTTTAGTTTTTAAACATGTTTAGGAAGTAATTTTTCTTCTTTTGCTAATGGAACTTTGAAAACTTATATTTTCATTGTTATGACTTTATTTTGAGCTTAATTTCAATATCGGTTGATTATTTCTTGGTTTTAAGCATATTCTTATCTTTGATTAAGTTGAGATTGATTGTTGGTTTATTGAATAAATAACTAAAAATTAATTTTGACATAGTTAATGATTTCCATGTTCTTGGGTTAACTCTTTAATATTTATGCATGATTATTATCAGAAATATGAGATAATTATGTGTGAATTTTATTGGTTAATACTAAGAGAGGAAGAACTAAGAATAAATTGGAATTGAATCACTTGAGAAAGGCTTCAATGAATATTTAGGAAGTTAAAACTAGATTTGCATGCTATGTATTAGATTTGTCTATGAGTTTAATACTAAGAATGATAGACTTGAATAAAGATATCTGGCTTTATTACTAGTTTTTGCATAATCACTGGTGTTTCTATTGAACTTAAGTCATTACAATGAAAGTTAAGGTGGATAGTTTCTTTAGCAAGAGAATTCCAGTTATTACTTTGTTTTTAATTAATGTTTTAGCATTTGTTTTGTTTAATTGTTTATTTTGTTTAATTTTTGCTTTTAAATCAAAAACATTTGGGAAACAATCTCGGATTGATTTAATTCATACATAGGTATTATCCCTAGCAATCCATGTTCCCTTGGGTACGATATTTGGGGTCTTAATCTATATTTCCCTGTATTACTAGCCGATCTAGTACACTTGCTAGACACCGATCAAGCCCTAAGGCCAAAGAACCTGAAACCCCTTAAACATACGATTTATGGCAAAGACAAAGTAGATAAACACCCTCCTTATTGAACCCCCAAACAACAAGTGATTGGAAACGCAAATAATTGGGATAATAAAGAAGATGAAAATACCACAATCAAAATAATTGATAAGTAATCAAATTCTTCATGCAATAGAAAAGAAAAGCAAGCAAACTCACAATTCCCTTTAAAGAATTCGGCCAAGCCAAGAAAGAGAAACCTCTCAATGTTTAATTCATCAAAATCTAAAATTTACAACTTACAAAAATCTATTTATAGCCTTCAAACCCTAGGTGGCACCAAACCCTAAAGAAAAAACCTTAATTAACTCTTTAAACCCAAAATAAAGTATTAATAAACAAGGTGTGGCTGAATTTTTTTGGGCTTTTACAAGGAAAAATAAGCCCATTCCAATAAAATAAATTAACTTATAACAAAGACTAATAACTAAAGAATAGTGGCCAAAATTGAAGCCCAAACTAAAATTAATTAATTAACCCAACTAAGCAAAACATTAACTAATAAGAAGGCCTACATGCCTAGCCCATCTCTCTTATAACTTAAGTGAATCAGGTGACTTTTAAATGAGGCGCATGACTTGTACAATTAAAGCCTAAAGAGAATATAAACCCAAAATAACCTAAGTTGGCTCAATTTCTTCACTTGCTTCTAAGCTAAGTACTTTATGTTTGTCTTCAAGTTCTCTATAACACTTCTCAAAGGCTTCTTCATGAAGTTCTTATGTAACAAAGCTTTGACCATAAGATGACATTACCATCTTAAGCTTTTGAGCATGCCTCCTTGTAATTAGACCACTAGGTATCATTAATGGATCTTGGGTTGATGTCTTTAATGGTGAATCCATATCATTAACTGACTTTGATGACATACCCATCATTAATGACTTTGACGACATACCCATGGATAAAAATATAAATTCATGTGAATCAATTGAAATAAAGGAATAATTTAATCACAAAAGACAAGAAAATTATAAAAATAATATTTTTAAGAAAAATCCATTGGTTCACTTTGATATTTATTTTCCATCTATTAATTGTTCAATTATACACTGATGATGAATTTCACTAGATCTCAAACAAGTTCATTTTTTTTCAAATAAATAAGTTAACCTATTTATGAAGGGTTAAAACAATAGTCATATTAAAACCTTACTGCATAAGCAAGCAAACTTTACCCATTAATGCAATGAGTAACAATAGCAAGATGATCCAAAATTACCAAAATGTAACATTAACTAATTAGACATATCAAGTTTTCAGTGCACTGCACCATAGGAAATAACACTTGCTTTATGGGTTAGCATAAGTATGCTACATATATTGTTGTTACGGTCACAAATTTTTTGTTTCTTCCAATACAATAACACAACTTTCATTCTATATCAATAAAGTCAAATTGGCTACAAATTGAAATTTTTGAGATATAAACTAATTTCAAACACATACACATACTTATTCTTTTTTAGTCAAACACATACACAACATGTGCCTTTGAAAAGAAATTACTTGGCAACCAAAACTAATTTTAATAACTCATAAACATAGTTTTGTCCACTAGGATTTTGTAATTCTTAATGCCCCAACTCTTGCTATTATCTTTTCTGTTTCTACTCTACTAAATCCTAAAATTCTCATACTTTTGCTTCTTCTAACTCCAATTTCCATGACAGAGTTCTTGAATTCAGCATGGGGCATTTCTTGATGCGCCTTCTACACTACATAGTTTTCTTTCCTAATGACATTCTAAACATAGTTTCATCATCTAGCCACCCTTTATGTGCTACCTACTTGTCGATACATAGTTCATCAAGGATCTTATGGGTTATCTCAAGCAAGAATTATGTAATGGAGTTTACTAAACTCAAGTGCTTTAGTGATCATATATGTGAATTTAACTAGTTAAAGGTGTGCATGCAAACTATATAACTAAGAAATGTAATCAGGAAAGATTAGCCAACAACATAAACATGAAACTAAACTCAAAACTAAAATGAGCTATTCTCATACTTTGGTAAAATTAGATACTACATGACAAAAGGCCATCTTCAACATTCAAACCTCATCTTAAAACTACAACAACTAGGTGAGCAAAGTCTATCATAAAATGGATTTCCTTATATATTTCTTACTTAACACCAAAACTAATAATTCATAGTACTTGACATGTTAAGCCCATAAAAGTGAATCAAAAGCTTATAGTAAAGACAAAATCCAAGCTGATTCATTGTCAAAAGTCATATAAAATATCAAGAAACAAAGCAAATGAGAACAAATAAGGCTATTTTAGATGTTAAAAACAAGAAAGCTACTACTAATAGTTCCCAAACCATGAAGGAACATATGCAATATTTTACTAGCTCAAATCCAAATAAACAAGAAGTGCAATGATTTTAATTTAAAATAAAGAAAGCTAATTTCCATTTTTCTTTGTGGAAAAAAAAGGCATACCAGCATAAAGACGGCCAACAATTCCAATGTTAGCAATAGAAGTTTTAACCACTGGGATAACATCTACTAACTCAGACTCAAATTCACTACAAATACAGAAAAAAAATAGCAATTGATCAGAAACATTTATAAAAAAATAGAGTGGCATCAGTGATGATTGGATAATCCATTAAAGAAGAAACTTGTAAAAGCTCTTAGAACCTTCGATGGCAACCAGGCAGTAAGCATTTGTAAGCTTAGAAAATACTCCAGCCTCACATGAGTTCTTAAACATAAGCCTTAAACACAAAATAACACATCCAAAATCACAACCCATGGATGCTTACAACACAAATAGCAAAGAAATAAACTTTACACAAATTGCAAAAGATTTTTTTAAAGCATTTACTAGTCACCATTATTAGAAAAATTTAAAGGAGATTGCAATGAATAAGAGCTTGTTTGGTTGATTATGAAATAAACAGTAAGGTGCAGGGTTTGGGGTTTGGGTTCTACTGCTTTAACAAGATTAAATAATTTGCTTTTCTTTTCTTCTTTTGTCTTATTTTTGAAGACACATGTAAACATTGAATACATATTTAATTATATGATTAGATAAAATTAAAACTGATAATATCGAGAAAAAGAAGCATACCCTAGTTTAGATGCAGTGGAAGTTGTATAACTATCAATCTTCGTCTAAACAAAAACAACATCCGAAAGAATCATTTTTGGAGACTCCCAGGAGCTTGAGTGTATTCTCCATGGACATCTCTATCTTGAAAGCAACCAGAGATAGAATGAAAAAAGAATACCATGAAAGAGTACACATACATCAAACAAAAATCAGACTATGTAACACAAAGACTCAACAACTAAAACCAGTTTCATTTTCTTTAACCTCCTTATAGGCTTTATAGAATGCATAGTACACATACATCAAACCTTAAATTCATATTAAAACCTAATAAAACTAAATAAAAAATTAATAAATTTTTTTTTATAAACTGAAGAATTTTATTGCAAACATTAGTGAGGCAAACAACAACTTAAAGTGTAGATACAGAACTAAATTGGCAGTTCCCAGAATAACATGTAGATATAAAATCTCTATCTAAAGAGACAAACATTAACAACCAAAAGAAAAAATACAGTAAAGTTGAATTTAGACCTAAATTGTTGATTTTCCTAAAGTTGAATTTAGACCTAAATCATTGAATTTCTATTACAATACATCAATCCGTGGATCCCATTTGAACATAGTTACAAAATTAACCATCTTTAACTAGTTATCCACTAATTTAATATCTAAACATGTGATTATCTATTTTACTGAATCTTGAAAGTTGTGAATCAATTCAATTCAAACAAATGGATGTAAACATATAAATAACTATAAACTATTTTGCAATTTTAGACAAAATGGAAGATCTAGTGAAAATAAAGATAGGAACAAGAAATTATTTGTAGTTTTCTATTTTACATATCTCAAGAAATAACAATCAATGCCTTTGGGACCTATTGATATTCAGAGCAACCAAAGAACCATTAGAATAACAGTAAGTGAAAAAGAAAAATTAAATACAAATATGAAGGCTATGCCTTTTAGGATTGAATAATACCAAGTATCTTATAAATTAGCATGTCTTTGTGGCTCAAAATTAAAGAAATGTTCTTATGAAGATCAAATGACTAGGTGTTAATAAATTAGCATCTTACTTTATTTTAGATCAACTAATATCAAGCAACATATATATATATATATATATATATATATATATATATATATATATATATATATATATATATATATATATATATATATATATATATATATATATATATATATATATATATATATATATATATATATATATATATATATATATATATATATATATATATATATATATCAGAATATCTTTTTTTAGACAATTGGTCTAGCTTTATTCTCCAAGCTGAAAGTCATCAAGCCTTTCATACTATAAAAAAAAATGCATAATATGCTGTATGGAATTCAAATAAATTCTCCATTCCAAAAATATAGGAATAAAAAATGTTTCAATGCTGCAAACCTATAAACATCAGAGGTTTTTCTTTGAAAACCCCAACTCCCCAATGAACTTGAGGTCTAAATTTCTTTGAAGCTTGCAGCCAGCTGATAATAACCTATATTAATAAAGAACTACATCATTTTACAAGATTCCTTGAATCTACTAGTACCAGTACTGGAATTAAGAACTTGAGGTCTAAATCATAACATATTCTTCTACATTTTAAAGGTTTAAATATTCAATAAATTTATAGATATATCATAAAAATATAAAAATATAAAGAAAGAAGGCGTGATAGTGAAAAAGAAGGTACAAAAATTCAAAACTAAATGAGGGACAAGTACAACTAATCTTTTTCCCGATAAAGAAAGCCAAAATCCAAAATACCAATAACACATTTTAGTAAATAGACAAATGAGAGATGTGGCCATTATAAGGAGATAATATTGTAGAATTAAACTCATAATTTACAAAATAAAAACCTTAATTAATTATTGGTCAATGATTCTCAAAAAATAAAGTTCATAATCTAATTTGAATGAAGTGCCTAACTTACAACCTAATAACAAGGCAAAGCCAAAACTCATCTTGTGCAGAACTTGATTTTTTGCCATTAATAAAATTTAACTTCAAAATATTATTTAAAAAAACAAATAAAAAACTTGTTTTTCTAGCTTATTTAATTTAATGGTTGCACTCCATTTTCCATCACTAGCTCTAACACTCTCGCACTATATTTTCGGTTCTAGTTAAGCTTAGTTATTATAGTTAACTTATTATATGGTTTCTTATGATTTAAGTTGTCAATTCTCTCTTTCTTTTTAGGATCTAATTGTTTTGATTTGTTTCTTTTAGAAGCCAAATATTGCTTCAGTCGGTAGTCCATGATCAGTTTAATAAATAAATAAACAAGATTTGGAGTTGCTTGGAATTTTTTCTTTTCTTTTCTTTTCCAATCGCTCTTATTGTAAGAAAATCAATGTGATATGTAGATAATTTAAGATATTTTCCTAACCCAGCTAGCTTGAGGCCTTATATATACCACAAATAAGTAAATCAAGTTATCATACTAGTTTCAAGGTTTAACAGACTAAGCATGTTGTGGCATAGGCTTAAACGAAGATACATTTTTTTAATATTGTTTTAATATTTCAAGCAATATAGGGCTTAACAAGTAGTCATTCTTGTAACGTCCGCAAACATATTATGAAAATTATTATAAATAGATAATAATAATAATAATAATAATAATAATAATAATAGAGTAAATATCTTGAGTCTTCTAGAAGAATAAATAGGACCACATAAAATAATAATAATAATAATAATAAAAAGGAATGTGTGGTTAAAATTAAAAAGAAAGAAATTAAAAAAACAAGAAGAAGAAGAAAAGAAGAATCTAGATTTAAAAAGGTGGGTTTTAAAAAGAAAGGTTAGGCAGGTGGTTTAAATTAAAAGAGAGGAAGAAGTTAAAAAGACAAAAGAGGGGATGTGTACAGGGAAGGAGCAGGTCACGATGGGGAAGGGGAAAAGGGGCGGTGTTGGCCGCCTATTGGCCACCGTCGTTCATGACATAGGCGAGGAAGCTCTGGTCGTTGCCGCCACCATTCTCCATTCACCTCTTCCTCTGCAAGCGTCGTTTCTTCCCAACACCGTGGCTCTCCTCCTTTCCTCTTCCTTTTGGCATTTTTTGACGGTGAATGAGGGGGCTGACGCGCACAGGTGGGATCCCAAGAGCCAGGCACTTCTTCGACGTCCTTCACTCCTACTCTCTCGCCGGTGGAAGGTAGATTGAAAGGAAGGTTTGATCGGCAGTTTTTGTTAGATCCCCGGTCAACTCCGATGGCCATTAGGCATATGACCACCCACCATGGAATCCCTGGACCTAGATCTTCAAGTGGACAGCTTCAGTACATTTTCTAACCAGTCTCCGGCGAAGCTCTGGCGATCGGTCCGATGAGCCCAAGGATGACAAAATGCAGAAAAATTTGTAGATGGACTCTAACGGGTATGTGGATACAAACTACCCCTAATTTCATTTGATTTTGAATTTTATGGTGAATTTTATATTAGGTAAGTATATGAATTTAAGAAATAATTTGAGTTAATAATAGAAAATAGTGATATAACATGAAATAAAGAAGAATAAAAGAAGAAATCAAGTAATTAGTTGAAAAGCTAAATGATGCTTATGGAATTCCTAAGTGAAATGTGGTGATTTATTAAAAATTAAGTGTAATTGTAACATTCTAATAATAAATATATGTGTTATGATGGAATTGAGTTAAAGATAATATATGGGTATGAAATTATTTATATAAAACATAATGAAATTCATGAAAGTAACAAAAAGATATTTAAATAAATTAAGTGTTAATTATATATATACTAACATATATGGTGTTAGAAACATAATTAGCTTAGAACAAAGCATGAAGAGATTGGTGAGTGAAAAATTATATGTTGGCCAAATTATATACAATGGTATATGAATTGAGGAACTAATATTAAATAGTATTTTACGTATAAAATATGTTATATTAATTTAGAGAAGTATAATTAGAATAATTCGACTTAAATAAACTTATTAACATAAGGCGTACTATAGATACATATATATACAGTAATGTAACATTATGTGACTATACATATAAGTGAACAAAAGGGTGAAATAAATTGAGATAAATTAATAATGTTATGAATTAATGTAAGATGAATAGTTCATAAATTGAGTTCAAAAGTAGCAAAGTAGAGCACTACTGTGCCTACAATAGTAAATGATATTGTTGATGGAACAAAGAAGAAATAATGATGTAATGAAGTTATTAAAGATAAGGAAAATGACAGGTACCATGGGTATATATATAATGCTAATACATATAGATGATACTATTTAATGTATTTGATGATAATATTATATTTGCCCTTAGAAAAACTAGATAGGAATTGGGGTAATCGGATAAGGTTGGCATGCCAATTAGGGAAATTGTAATGCGGTGCCTCAATTTGTAATGCCAGATTGGATGGCTCCGAGACCTCTTCCGGTGTATGTAATTAAATTGAGTTGTGGATTGGATGGCTCCGAGAGTTAAATCCACAACTGCATTTATATATATATGTGTGTGTGAAATTAAATTGAGTTGTGAATTGGATGGCTCTGAGAGCTGAATCCACAACTACATGTGTGTGTGTGTGTATATATATATATGTGTGTGTGTGTGTGTGTATAGAAATGCATATGATTAATAGAAAATTGCGTATATTGACTGAGAAATTTATTAAAAGGGGATTGGATGGTTTCGAGAACTCGATCCCTTATTTATATCCCATTTATCCAGCTCGTTGCAATTCCACTGGATTTTACTAGGGCAAAATGGTAATCTGCTATGAAACTGAGATAAAAGTATAATTATGATAATTTGGATGCCATAAATGTAAATAAATAACAAATAATGTGGAAAATAAGATTAATGGGATGATTAAGAGCAAAATTGTAATTACATGATAAAATAAGGGTAAATTGGCTAGTGGACCTAAAAGAGTAATAAGAAACTTAAACTAGCTAAATAAGACAAAAAAGGGGTAATAATATAATTAGTCAAAAATTAAAGGACTAAATTGTAAATTTACCATCTTTGGGAAATTCAAAGAATCAAAATGTAATTTATACATTGGAAATTCAATAAAAGTCAAATAAAGCCAAATGAGTTAAAATATAAGTTAATTAGAGAAAATAGTAAATTGGAATATTGATATAGCAATTAAAGAAATCAAATTGAATAGACAAGTTAAGAAGAATAAAATCGTCAATAGTAAAAATCTTAAGGATCAAAATGTAATTCATCATTATGAGAGAAAGTTTAGGATCAAAATTGTAATTTATGCACTTAATTTAAATAGAAGGCTAAAGGAAGTTAAACTAGTTAAACCTGTGATCAAAATTGGTAGGAAAAGTCAATTTTGGAAAAATTGAAAAATTAATTAAAAAGAATAAAAGATAAAGAGATTTAAAGTAAATTATGAATATATTAAGAATAAATCATGGATTTATATAATAGAAAGAGATTACAATAATTTGATTTGTAATTTCTATTTAATGAGGAAAGAAATGTAATCAAACTAGAAAAATATATAATAAAAATAATGAAAAGTAAAGAAGGTCAAATGACTTAAAACGAAAATAAATAAAATTGAGGACCTGATTATTAAACCGTAAACTAATATTAAGAGAGAGAATTAAGCTTAGACAAGAAAAACGGTAAAGAGAGAATTTGAATGAATTTTTATAAATAATGAATGAAATCATAATATGGTCAAAGGAAGAACAAAAATAAATAAATAAAATATGAAATTGTGAAATGGACCAAAGAATGAAATTAAGGAACAAGTTAAAAGAAAATAATAGGTTCATGGAAAAAATATTCAAAGAGAAACGAAGGATAAATTAGCAGTTTTGAGTAAATAATTAACGAAATAATGATTTAGCTAGACGGGGAAAAATTTATATTGTAAATCGAACAAAAATAAGTACCTAACTGAAAATGTAAGAGGAAAAGAGAAACTAATAGGAAAATGAGGTATGGACAATGTATGAATTAGCGAATGACAAAATGAGATTAGAAAGAAAACAGAAATGAAATGTTCCAACTAATGAACTCGAACTAGTAAAAATTTATTGTATAAATTATAGTGAACCAAAATAGAAATTCTAAATAAAGTAACAAAAGAAGGACAATCTAAACAAAGAGGTAGACAAGGACCAATAAATAATAATGGAAATTGCAGGGACAAAGTTAGTTAAATGAATAGATTTGCTTAATATAATAAAGATAATAAAAATTTGTAAAAAAAATTAATCAAATGAAATTTTGAGTAGTTGTGTCCACCACTAAGCGACAATATTGCTTAGCGTACGGTTGTTGACTGCACACAAGAACAAAAGATTTCGAAATATGAAGAAGAAATTTTGATCAGCATGTACATAAAGATAATGGGATCGCATAGACTGAGGTAGAATGATTTTATTTTTAATGTACGGATATATGAATGAGAGTAGGGTGTTACAAATCTATTATAGAATTTAATTCAATTTCATAGATTAACATTTGCTAATAATTACACTAATAAGCATACATATCTATAATGGGAGAGAAAACTTACGACCAAAAGGATACATAGAGTAACATACATTATACATAACATCAGTAACTTCTGGGCTTAGATCACCAACAATAATATTAAAGTGACCTGTAGCCAATAACAAAATAGAGTATAAAATGTAATAAATAATTAAAAATACTATTACCCACTAAATCTAACATATCATGAAAAAAACATGGGTGTTTAATGCATTTGCAGAATAGAGTATAATACCATACCATGCATTATTATTCTTAAGAATATATAAAGAAATAATTAATAAACCACTAAAGTTATTTTATAAACTACCTAAACCAACTTATATGAGAAGAATGTGAGATACCCGAACTTTAATTTTGCTGCCAAGCAGAGGCCGATAGCAGATAGCAAATAAACAAACCATACTTTATGCATAATTCCCTATGTTACAGGAGAAATTCATCCCAATATAATTGATGAGCAATGTATACAGGTTAATTTGATTTTTCCAGTATGTGGAAGTAATATCCACCACAATTCTCAAATATCAGTAATATCAATATTAGTTAAATTAAATTAAATTAAAAAAAAAGAAAAAAACTGAAGCCAAATCTTTGAGCAAGAACAACCATCTTTTCCTCAGTAAAATAACTCCCCCTTTTGTTTAATCTTTATTATTTTTTCATGATAATTGCAGCAACAATCAATTAACAATCATTCAGCCACTAATAATTAAGTGAAACAAGCATTAATAGCACAAGAAAATTTGTTTAAACCCATAAAAATAGAAATTTATAGAGTCAAGTAAATGCATATGCTAATTAAAACTGCCATCTAAATATTAGTGCAGATGAAAATTCCCTAATTAATTTCCTAATATATGCCCAATAAATAATCCTCAAAATATATTTAAAAAGCAACCAATTTAATTCACTTATTCTGTCTTCCTAATTTCAAAATAGGGACCTCATAACATACCAAAAATTAAGATTGAAAAGATAAAAGAAATGCAGAAATTGAGCTTTATCTACTCAAAATCACAAGTTTTGTAAACCCAGAAAATGTAGATAAGGTTGATGAGAAATAAAACTAAACTTGAGCTTTATTTACTCAAAATCACAACTATTTTCTAACCTTGAAATTATAGACAAGATTAATCAAAACTAAATTAAGTTATTTTATCACATATGACGTGATATCTCACCTCCAAAATTTAAAAACAGGAGAAGGAAAAGCAAAAAAAATTTAAAATAGAAAAGGAAAAAGAATACAATAGATACAATAGGAATTGAGAGAGAATAAGAAAGTAAAATAGGAGCACTTACTTGATTGGTCATCAAAAATTAGAGCGGACAGCATGTTTATCGAGTTCAGCGAAGCAAATTGCGTTTAGGGTTTATTCTTAGGACAAAATGGTAGAGAGACTTTAGGATACTAGAGATAGCATTAAACTCTTTAAGTTTTTCTTTTAACTCTTTTTATTGAAAGAGAGATGGGAGACATATATACATTTAGTGCCAAAATCAAAGTGGGATAAGTGATCGAGAATGAAGGAGAAAACTTACAACACTAACTGCAGAAAACAGATCGATAGAGGATGGAGGAGGATACAGAACTTCATCGTAAAGTAGAGGACATGCAATCGCATTTTTTGCCGGTGGAAAGAAAGAGTTACGATTTCTTTTAAGTAAATTACATTTAAGCAAATTCTTTTAAGTGCTTTTACAATGGAGGTTCTAAAGGGCAAAAAGATAAAGCGAGATATGTTCCCGCACGTAGCTTTATAATCAAGGACCGAATTTTTTAGGATATGACTAAATTTACGAGAGATAGCTTTGTTATTCATGATAATAATAAAAAAATTAAGTTAAAAATAAAATTAATTTACTTTTATATTATAAATTATTATGAATTAATCTTCAATCTGATTTAAAATTTATAAGGTAACATGAGTTGCGTTATATACTGATAGAGTTGAATTTAAATAATAAAAAACATAAATCATATAGATCTAATTTATATATCATATCAAAATATAACAAATTTTTATTTAAATATTCATAAAACAAAAAAATGTTGTATATATAATTAAAATGTATGCATATGACTAAAATACATTAATTATTTTGATAAAAAATTATATATAATAAAAATGAAAAAATATCTAGTCTATGATTTATTTGGGAAAATGATATTTTATTAAAAAAATAAAAAAGTAAATTTTAAACATTTATTTTTAATAATAAAACTAATAATGATAGATTACTAAAAAAAACCGTCGTAACAATTTAAAGATAAGTCTATGCCGCCATTATTTACCGATGAAATAGATATACCGTCACTATTTATTCGCTAAAACATTTAACATTTATTTTACTAACTAAAATTCCGTCATTACATAAACTAAAATGTTTGCCATTATTTACCGATGAAATAGATATACCGTCACTATTTATTCGCTAAAACATTTAACATTTATTTTACTAACTAAAATTCCGTCATTACATAAACTAAAATGTTTGACGTCTTTACCGACGTTTGATTTTGTCGTTACAAATGGCACCACTACTTTCTGCCAATATTATCGACCATTTTTCTATTTTGTCTCTAAAAATGTCAGCATTTTATAACTTTTTATTTTTACCGATGCATTTGTTTTATAGTTGCTAATCCATCGGTAGTATTTCATTTTTAGCAACAGATGTTGTATTTGTCAGTGAATTCTGTCGATAAAATCAATTTCTTTTATAGTGATAAAGTGAAAGCAATCCGAAAAATGCTTGTACCGAAGAAAGAAAAAGAAATCAGAGGGTTTTTAGGACAAATTAAGTACATCAGCCAGTTTATTGCCAAGCTTACATTCATATATGAGCCGATTTTTAAGCTTCTGTGAAAAGACCAGCCAGTTAAGTGGAATGATGTCTACCAAAAAGCCTTCGACACTATCAAAGAGTACCTACTACATCCTCTAGTTCTCCAGCCAGCTAGACCATCAAAGCATTTGAGATTATACATAGCAATGGAACAAGTTTAAGTAGAGGCTATGTTGGCTAAGGAAGATAAAGCCGAGGTAGAATTTGTTGTGTATTACTTGAGTAAGAAGTTCCTTCCATATGAGGCCAAGTATGTGGACATCAAAAAGATTTGCTTAATAGTGATATGGGCCTCAAAAAAGCTAAGACACTACTTATATTCCTATAAGATTCAAGCAGTGGCTAAGCACAACCCACTTAGATACCTTTTATTAACACTATCCCTGTTGGGGAAAATGGGAAGGTGGCTTATATTGTTGTAAGAATTTGACGTAAAATATGTAACCAATAAAATGATCAAAGGAAGGGTAATCACAAAATTTCTTGTTAATCATCCATTAGAAGGAGATCAATCCAAATATGAGTTACTAGACAAAAACATCACTGCCATAATTGCCCAAGGTTGGAAGATGCATTTTAATAGGGCTATAAATAACAAAGGAGCTGAAGCAGGAGTTATCCTCATCATGCCCAATGGTGGAAAGCTCCCTTTCGCCAAAAAGCTAGGATTTAAAGTGACCAACAATAAAGCTAAATCTAAAGCCTACATATATAAGGTGGAGGCATTGATAGCTCTAAGGGCAAAGACTATCGAGGTGTTTAGGGACTCATCCTTAGTGATCCATTAGGCAAAAGGCGAATAAACCATCAGAAAGGAAAGGTTGAAGCCCTATATGGAATATTTGAGAAGCTTGAGTAGTTAGTACAAGGTATGTACCTTTTGACATTTACCTTGAGATGAGAATTAGTTGATAGATGCTTTGGCAACCTTAGCATCTATATGGTACAACCCTAAAGGAGTGTTTATGAGACCGGTAGTCATTACAATTTAACTAAACCCTATTTTGAAAATGAATGGATTATAAGTCCGAGGGAAGTTGATAGAAAGCGATGCTATTATGAAATCCAAAATTATTTGGAGAGCTTACTATTCCCTGAAGAAGAGAAAGAGAAAGATCAGAAGATGATCCAAAAGTTGTCAAGTTAGTTTATCAGTTTAGATGGGTTTCTATACAAAAAATATGTCAACGACATTCAATTAGGATGCCTGGATGATAGGGAGGCTAAGAACGTCATGGAAAAAACTCAAGTAGGGGTATGAAGGGCCCATATGAGTGGTTTAATGTTGGTAAGAAAGATCATGCGATAAGGATTCTTCTGGTTGAATATAGATATCAATTGCTTTAAATATGTGAAACTGTGCCACTAGTACCAGTAATACATTGATTTGATCTATCTATCCATTTTGAAATTATGTAACCTGTCATCACCATAGCCTTTTTCAGCTTGAGGAATAGACATCATCGGAGAGATTCATCCGATAGCTTTTAATGACCATAGGTACATTGTAGTTGCCATTGACAATTTCACAAAATGGGTGGAAGCTGAATCCTTCAAAAAGCTAGGGGTATAAGAGATGACTTGGTTTATCGAAAGGAATCTGATCTACAAGTATGGGGTGCCTCACAGATAACGGGGTTTGGTTTCAGCAGAGACCTAACAAATGCTCTAAAAGTATAGAATATGAAATCATGAGTCCTCTCCTTATTGTCCATATGCAAATGCAGCTGCAGAAACTACTAATAAGAACTTAATTAAGATCCTATCCAAGACCGTGCAAACATATAAGGATTGGGCCAAGAAGTTATCGTTCGCACTCTGGGGGTACCGAACCACTATCGGGACTTCAATTGAAGCCACTCTTTTTCCACTTATATATGGCATAGAAGCTAATTACTAATAGAAATTGAACTACAATTGCTAAGGGTAGCTTTAAAAGCAAACTTGCTAAAGACAAAATGGGCATAACATAGAATGGCATAGTTAAACCTACTAGACAAAAATTGAATGAGAGCCTCTTACCATAACCAACTATATTCAAAGAGGTTAGCCCAATCTTTTGGTAGAACGGTTAAGGGTTATCAGCTGAAAGAGGGCGACTTGATATTTAAGCAAATGAGACCTGGCATGCCAGACTACAAAGGAAAGTTCAGACCAAATTGGAAGGGCGCCTTCATGCTAAAGATTATTTTCTAAAAGAGTAGCTATTCTCACAGATAGCAATGGGAATGAGTTTAAAGAATTGATCAACATCAATTAATTAAAAAGGTTCCCTTGCTAAGACAAGATCAAAAGAAGAGAAGAATAGCCTATGGATTAAAAACCAAAAAAAGGTGATCTTGCTAAAATTGGGTGTCCTGTTAGGGCAAAAACTAAAAAAAAATGTGCCTTAGGCAAAAATTATAGGTTAAGAGAAAATACTTAGTCAAGTAAACCCGTGAGGGCTGATTGGTGACAAGAGTTGGATACGCCCAAGATGTCACCGCCCGAGATTAAATAAAATTTTGTGTTTTTACATTAAATGTCATTTTGTGATTATTATTATGGTAAAATCATAATTAGATGAGAATGCATAAATAAAGTTAAACACATTGATTAACACAAAAGCAAAGCATTATTTATTCATAAAAGCTAACAAACACACAAACGAACAACCTAAAGCAAAAGATAAAATAATTGTCTTACGACCGACATCATAAACATACATTATATTACATATCATAAGTTTTTCTTGGAAAGATAATTAAGTTTTGTCTCCACCACTACTGCTTCCCCCGCCTTGATGCCTCAGCAAAAAAGCCCTATACATCCCATAGACGGTACTCAACACTGGTTTTAAAGTCACAAACGTTCATGGGTCGGATGTTAGTCCTTACTAGAAGGCATCTATTAATGTAATGATGGCCTGTGATAAAGGCATTGGTCAGCTCTCCTCCTTTAAAGTTTAGTCGGATATGCACAATATCTTGCTTTATGTCATACTGCCGAGCACAAAGTATGATGATGCAAAAAGTAGCTCTATGCAGACCATAGATTGGAATACAACTAAAACTACCATCTTGGGTCACGTACCCTAACTTTATCCATAGGCACATAAAGCTCATCTTCCACTGTGCCACTGAGCTCAACTAGATTATACCTTCCTGATGGAATATGACATGGTATGAATGTGATGATAATGCAGTGGAAAAACAAAAATTTTTCATCATACATACCATACAAATCCGAAGCAAGAAACGAAACATGCAATTTTAGGGTTTTTGAAACTTACAACTTTTGATGCCTTTTAAATCTTGAATTTGGTGATGACCAGCAACTAAGATGACTTTGTCCACCTTAGATCTCGATCACCAATGCCAAGGAACAGCCTTTTACACCACTCCCTCTATTCTCACACACACAATTGCACCGTCGGCTTAAAATTCAGATTGCTAGCTCTCTTTTAAGGTATTGTGTAATGGCTATAGTTTGAAGCTACAAATTTTGATTTTGTACTTCTCTTAGGTTGCTATTACTACCCAAGAACACAAGAGAATGAGGAACAATCCTTTCTCCTTGTGAAAATTGGACCAAAAGAATTAAGAGAGAGAGAGAGATGAAGTTCACGCCACACTTAGAGAAGATTAGGGTTTCACGCCAAAACCAACTCTTAAGTCTCCTAGGGTTTTATTTCTTTATATATCATTATCTTTTTGGCAAGTGTTTGATCTAAATTTACTACCTCAAGATAATTAATTCAACCTCAATCACTTCCTAAAAATAAGTAATATATTTTGAATTAAACTCCTTTGAATTTAAAATTCAAATTTGAAATAAAACATAAGACATATTAATCAACTAAATCACTTAATAAATATTAAGCATGTGCCGAAATTCCTTTAATTTTTCTCTAGGAATTTCGGCCACTAATATTCCTAATAAAGTGATTTAATTTGATCATAAGTCTTTTAGGCTTTAATTGTAAGGCCCCTAACATGACCCTAATTTAATTTGCATATTTGTATGATTAAGTTAAAGGGATAAATTAGCATGCTATTATATTAATTGCATGAAAATAAATAAAAGAATATGGTTTAATAGTATTGGAGGATGTAATTGAAGTAAATAGGTGTTAATTTGGGGTTAATTTCTAATTATGGCATTTTGATGGCCAATTGTAAATAAAAGCATTTAATTCAAGGTTAATTTGGAAGATTGAATTAATTGGTAGCTTGAATTAAGAAAAAGAGTTAGTGGAGGGGTCTTACTATAACATGCATAAAGGTTTGTGCCTTTTGTTTGACATGCAATTTTACAAAGGACTAAAGAGGGGATTGTTAAGTTAGTATAAAAGGCTTGAGTTAGTGGAATTTGTAAGTGTCTTGTGTTAGTGAAAATCGGCAGTGAAGAGTGGAGAAAACCAAAAAATAGATCACCTTCTTCTTCCTTTTGATTTCCAATGTTTTATCTTAAATGCATTGAGGATGATGTTTGTTGGTTAAGCAAGAGTAAAATGCAGTAAATTAAGGTAATCAAACTCTTAATTTAACCCTCCATCATCTTCATCTTCTTCTTCTTTATCAAGTTAACTTAGAACAGTGTATTTGCTAGAAATTTAAATGATAATGGTGATGGAATTGTGAAGGAGAAGAGGAAGGAAGAAGGAACAAAGGAAAAGGAATTGATAGAGGTTGAAGACCTTGGGTTTATCAGCTAAGGTATGGGAATTTAGGCCATTCATATTGCATGTAAAAATGGATTACTGGAAGTGAATAGAATTTACAGAATTGAATTTACGTTTTTCTGGAAGTTTATCGTTGAAAGGTTGAAGAAGACAGACTTGCCGAGTCGTGAATGACTTCACGAGTCGTGAACATCAGTCCGACTCGTGAAGCTCTTCACGAGTCGTGAAGTCGAGTCTTTCTTCTTGACTCTTGAGCTTCTTCACGAGTCGTGAAGTTCAGCTTTTCTTCCTCACTCGTGAGCCACTTCACGAGTCGTGAAGTATAGTTCCTTCTCCACTCGTGAACCTCTTCACGAGTCGTGAGAATCACCTTATTTGCTTCACTCGTGAATCCCTTCACGAGTCGAACTCCTCTTCACGATTGAATGACCTGTCTTGAATGTTTTGCTCATAAGTTGAGCTATAGAACAACAAATTGAGTGATTCTTTTTGCATTGAAAAATAGACTTCCATACCTATATTTCACATGAAGAAACCTAAGCTTAAATCTGTCTCTAGATACATGTAATCTATAGTTGAATCCGGACTAGTTTTCTAGACTACTCTATGTAACAGAAATGGCTAGTATGAACAGATTGTTGCTACACTGGATAATATGATTCTTTAATTGATTGAGACAGCTATTTGCTTATGTGATAGAAAGTTAAATGAATAATGCATGTAATATGACTGTCAATGAAGGAATCATATGCATACACATGCGCTCATTTGTGAATATGAATAAAGACTAGAAAGGAATTATCGAACCCATACATGTAAATCTTATGACATGTAAGTGCACCTTTTTATATGCACTTGTGATATGAAAAAGAGAATAATAGCATGACCTTGGCATGTGTATATGCCATATGAAAACGTGTTGATATTTTGTATAGCACATGACTTGAATGATGATAAAGGTATATATATATATGTGTTGGAAACATGCTCATAAGAATAAATCGACTATATGCGAATGTACCCACAGGTATGTACATTTATGATTATGTATATGAGTATATGAGCATGTAATTGCCTATGAGATAGAAGATGAATTAGCATGACTATGAACATGTGAAATGCTTAATGAGGGCATGATCAAGTCTATGATATGATGATTATATGTCATGCTTATATGATATGATGTAAATGATATAGTCATACAGATATAGATGAGCCAGATATATATATCTTGGCATATGAAATGTGCATGTATCTGATTATGCACCAGAGAATTCACAGGTTGATAAGACTATGCATATGTGCAAATGGTATACTACGAATACATTATTAAAATGTGAATTGAACACGAATATAGTTCCGCCTGCGATAGAGTTTTAGATGTGGATAGATAGGCGCCTATAGGGAAATTGCAGTTGCCATAGTTGGCCCATTTGGGTCCATAGTATATGATCCCGTTTGGATCATGATCAGCCCCGTTTGGGTTGATAGGCTACCCCGTTTGGGTATGCTTGACCGGTCCATAGTACAGTTGCCCCCGTTTGGGTCTATAGATTCGATATCTTCGGATATCCCTCATTTGATACCATTGTGTATCCATAGTTCCCGCATCCACTGATAAAGCTAAGGCAGGCTAAACGTTATTCATAGTAATGATCAAAAGTAAACAGTTAAAGTTATTTGACTAAAGATTGATATGTGGCTTATATTGTTGGTTTACCACAGGAATTATGCTTCAATTGAATATGTTCACATGGAATATTGCCATCTATATGAATTATGAAAAAGAAATATGTGTTTCTCTCTCTTGGGTACAATGCTTATGTACATGAGAATATGCTTATGCTTTAAAGTATATGTTATTGTTGCCATGTTATGTTGGACATGTTGATTATAGTATATGAACATATTGTATATGTATGTTTTGATGGCCTTGTGTATGGCCATCCATCTGTAGATATTCCCCACTAAGCTTTATAGCTTAGCACGGGTTATTTATCCGTGTAGGTACCTTCTAGAAAGACTTTTGCTCAGGGACGTTCTCTGCATCAGGAAGGGCCAACCATCGACTTATAACCTTGATGTAGGATATTTTTTTTGTAATACAGCTATCATATGTTTTGTATAATGGCCAGTCATATTTTGATATGTATATAACCTATGTGGGATAATGTAACTCACTAGTAGTAA
This sequence comes from Excoecaria agallocha, assembly GCA_037975025.1. Lineage (NCBI taxonomy): Eukaryota > Viridiplantae > Streptophyta > Magnoliopsida > Malpighiales > Euphorbiaceae > Excoecaria > Excoecaria agallocha. The sequence goes on along the minus strand of CM075808.1, from coordinate 88,367,958 downwards.
AGCTACGAAAGAACATGTGTGCATGTGATATGCATGAAGTAATATCCATATAGTTAGTATGCATGATACTAAGCATGAAATGAAAAATAGGAACAGACAGGTGGCACAAATATTAGTATATGAAACAGTATGAGCATGATTAATAGTATTCATGATACATGTGAAAATAGGGTATTTGTATGAGGGGTGCTACATTAATACTCAATTAATTAAATTAATGCAAGACATTTAATTAATTGAAATTAAACCTTATGGGCTGAATTTCTCTCTCATGGACCAAGGTCCAATAGCAATTTTATAACCCATTACACACATTAATTTGACTTTAATTAAAAGCCCAAATTAATGCCCAATACATTATTTAAATATTTTAAGCCCAATGCTTTGTGTGCGATCCTATAGGTCCATTTAATGTTGGCAATGAATTAATAAATTAATTCAAAGGCTATATATATTCTCTAGCAAGATATTATAGCATTCCAAATTAAATGAAAATGCATATGGCATTTAGTGACCTAATGCAATTTTGTATAGTCCCTTACCCATAAATATCAGAATTAATATAAGGCATGGAACTAGTCATCCTTATATATATTAATTCCTTTCTTGATATCACAGTGACACTAAACTCTCAGATAAATAATGATTACTCATTATTTCATCTCGGTATGGCCATACACTTCTCAGTTCACTAATCAAGTGGCCGATGATATTTTCTTTCTTATTAAGAGCGGTAATCCCTTCACTTCTCTCATGCTCTCTAATATGAATCAATGCATACCCAATCATACCCTTACTTGTCACTCTGTTACGAGCACATTAGGTGTATGTCAAAGTACACAGTAATTCATAAAGAGTTTCATAGAGATTTTAGGTCTAAGAACTCCGATACAAAACTTGCATATGAGAAACACTTATGACTTGTACCATGTAGTGTTCTCATGAGCGGATCGTATCCAGATACCATGTTCTTTAACATGTATCTATGATCTCTGATTGACATTCTTGTCCTAATGATCCGTAAGATAGAACTCATAATATCAGAGAGAGCATACTAGTCTTAATTCATTGTTATTCCCATAACAATGACTGACTAGGGATGTTTAGAATAAAGTCTCATTTATTTCAAGGTCTTACAACCATGTGCCTCACACATGATAACTTAAACCGAAACGACATTCTTAGATAGTTTTATCAATTGACATGCACAGGAATACAAAAGATAAAACAAATGCCTCATTTTATTAATTTCAAGTGTTTTGTTACAATGCATTGGGGCTAGGGCTTACACTAACAATCTCCCACTAGCACTAGTCCCAATTGGGCATAGCCCTAAGACCGAACGCTCTCAAATGAGCTTTGTGCAGATTTGGACGCAACTGTTTCGTCAAAGGATCTGCTACATTATCTTCACTTGCTATCTTGCTAACCTTGACATCCCCATGATCAATGATTTCTCTGATCAGGTGGTACCTCCTGAGTATGTGTTTGGATTTTTGGTGTGACCGGGGCTCCTTTGCCTGTGCGATGGCCCCGTTGTTGTCACAGAAAATTTCTAATGGATCTAGGATGCTTGGGGCCACTCCTAATCCAGAAATGAAATTTTTAATCCAAACAGCCTCTTTTGCAGCCTCACTTGCTGCAATATACTCAGATTCTATAGTTGAGTCGGCAACGGTCTCTTGCTTTGAGCTTCTCTAACTGATAGCACCACTGTTCAAAACAAAAATGAATCCAGATTGCGATCTAGAATCCTGAGTGTTGATCTGAAAAGCAGCATCGGCATAACCTTGTATGACGAGCTCTTCTTGACCACCATACACCAAGAAGTGATCCTTAGTCCTTCGCATGTACTTTAGAATCCCTTTTACAACAGACCAGTGCTTCTCACCAGGGTCTTGCTAAAACCTACTAGTTATACTCAGTGCATGAGCAACATCCAACCTAGTACATAACATAGCGTACATGATAGATCCAATAGAAGATGCATATGGGATTCTACTCATGTTGTCCCGTTCCTCTTTGGTTTTAGGGCACTATTCTTTAGTCAAAGGAACTCCCAAAGCCAAAGGTATGTACCCTTTCTTTGAGTCTCCCATACTAAAATGCTTTAGTACTTTGTCTATGTACTTTTCTTGACTTTGTCCCAAGAGCCGATTTGATCTATCTTTATAGATTCGAATACCAAGTATTGTCTCGGCTTCACCTAAGTCTTTCATTGAGAAACATTTTCCCAACCATTGCTTAACCTTTTGCAATGTTGGAATGTCATTCCCAATAAGAAGGATGTCGTCCACATATAGGACCAGAAATACTACTATGCTCCCACTAACCTTCTTGTACACACAAGGCTCATCTTCGTTCTTGATGAAGTCAAACTCTTTGACTGCCTCATCAAAATGAAGATTCCAACTTCGGGATGCTTGCTTTAATCCATAAATGGATTTTTGAAGCTTGTAAACCTTCTTAGGATGCTTGGGATTGACAAAACCCTCAGGCTGTGTCATATACACATCCTCAAGTAAATTTCCATTGAGGAAAGCAGTTTTGACATCCATTTGCCATATCTCATAATCATGATATGCAGCTATGGCAAGCAAGATCCTAATGGATTTGAGCATGACTACAGGCGAAAAGGTCTCATCATAGTCTACACCATGAGTTTGTCAAAAACCTTTTGCTACTAGTCTACCTTTGTAGGTCTTATCAGCTTTGAGTTTGAATAGCCACTTGCATTCAATTACCTTAGCACCTTCCGGTGGATCAACCAAGGTCTAAACCTGGTTATCGTACATTGATTGCATCTCGGATTTCATGGCTTCAAGCCAATTTTTTGAGTTTGGGCTCTAAATAGCTTCTCGGTAGGTAGTAGGATCCTCACGATCTACTAACTTAATAGCATCACTGTCAGTGATTAGAAATCCATATCTCTCAATCTCCTGTCTTACCCTGCCGGACCTTCTAGGTTCTTGTGTAATGGGTTCTTGTTCCACAACTGGTTGTGAACTTGATCCCATTTCCAACTCATCCTCTATAGGAGTTTGTGGCGCTTGAATTTCTCCAAGTTCTACTTTACTCCCACTGTCTTTCTTGAGTAGGAACTCCTTTTCCAAGAAAATAGCCTTGCGAGCAACAAATACTTTGTTCTCGGCTTGTGAGTAAAAGTAGTATCCCTTTATTTCTTTAGGATAACCCACAAACAAGCAGACACTAGATTTGGACTCTAGTTTGTCAGATGTTAATTTCTTAACATGTGCTTCACAGCCCCAAATCCTGAGAAAAGTTCTATTGGGTTCTTTCCCAGTCCATACCTCGTATGGTGTCTTCTCAACTGCTTTAGTTGGAGTACGGTTCAATAGAAATGCAGCAGTTTCTAATGCATAACCCCAAAAAGAGATAGGAAGATTAGCTTGACTCATCATAGATCGAACCATGTCCAACAGAGTTTGATTTCTCCTTTTGGACACACCATTCCATTGAGGTGTTCCAGGAGGAGTGAGCTGTGAAATAATACCACACTCCTTTAGATGACTGTCAAACTCTTGGCTTAAGTATTCGCTGCCTCGATCTAATCGAATGGCTTTTATACTTTTGCCAAGTTGGTTTTCTACTTCGTTCTTAAACTCTTTGAATTTCTCAAAAGTTTCAGACTTGTACTTCATTAGATAGACATAGCCATATCTACTGAAGTCATCTGTGAATGTCACGAAGTAGCTAAAACCACCTCTAGCATGTGTACTTAAAAGGTCCACATACATCGGTATGTATTAGTTCCAATAAGCCATTAGTCCTCTCACCTTTTTTATTAAAAGGACTCTTTGTCTTTTTTCCATGCAAACATGGCTCGCATGTGTCATAAGACTCTAAGTCGAATGACCCAAGCACTCTAGTTTTGTGGAGTCTTGAAATGCATTTTTCGTTTGCATTTCCTAAACGACAATGCCAGAAGTAAGTAGGGTTCAATTCATTTGACTTAACCCTCTTCGTATTAATGTTGTATATCGACTCTTTGTTTTGTAGATCAAGGATATAAAGGTCATTTTGCAACATGGCATTGCCATAAGAAATGCCTTGGCGACGAATATGAGCATTGCCATTTTTAATAACAAAATCAAATTCATCATTATCCAAACATGAAACTGAAATAATGTTTCTGCTCATAGCAGGCACATAATAATAATTATTCAAAACAATACAAAGTCCGGAAGGTAAAGTGAGGTGATAGTCGCCTATCTCCATGGCAGCAACTCGTGCTCCATTCCCCACACGGAGGTCCACTTCATTCTTTCCAAGTAACCGCCTATTTCTTAGCCCCTGCACATTTGAACAAATGTGAGAACCACAATCAGTATCCAATACCCAAGTGGTAGAAATAGAAAGGTTAATTTCAACAACAAAAATACCAGAACTGGACGCCTTGGCTCCATTCTTCTTTTGTTCTTCCTTGAAGAGAGCGCAATTCTTCCTCCAATGCCCTATCTTGTTGCAATAGAAGCAAGTGCTCTCACTCTCTTTGAGCTTCTGCGCCTTGGGCTTGGATTGGGCCTGAGGTGCACTCCCACTTGACTTGAACCGAGTCAGGTCATTTTTGGGTTTTGCCTTTCCCTTTCCCTTAGCGGGTCCCTTTTTAATGCCCCCTTGAACCATCAATACGGGATTGGTCTTTCGAATGTTCTCTTCAGCATTCTTAAGCATCCCATGGAGCTCAGTGACTGACTTGTTCATTGCATGCATGTTATAATTCATCACGAATGGATCATAATCATCAGCCAATGATCCTAAGATCAAGTCAGTGGCCAATTCCTTTGGCACTTGTACCTCAAGCTTCTTAAGAGTATCAAGATACCCTTTCTTCTTGAGTACATGGGTACTAATAGGAGTACCCACAGTCATCTTACAAGAAATTAAGGCCTTTGTTGTCACTAACCTCTCGTGACGAGCTTGCTCTTGGAACATCTCCTTGAGGTGCACCATGATCGCATAAGCCTCTTGGTCCATAAATTGCTTTTGCAAGTCAGGCACCATTGTGGCCAGCATCAAACAGGTCACATCATTGGAGTCACTCTTCTTGGTCTCAAAAGTTTCCTTTTGAACCGCAGAGCGTTCCTAGCAGGTTTTTCAGGCAAGGGTGCATCCAAAACATACGACTTTTTCTCTTGCTTAAGAACTATTCTTAACTTTCGAGACCAGTCTATGAAATTGGTGCCATTCAATTTGTCCTTTTCAAGGACCGATCTCAATGAGAAATTGTTGTTTGAAGATGCCATTTTCAATCTACAATAAAATTTAGCAAGATTAAATGAGGTCTTATTTATGATCCCACAAACCGAATTAATATCCCTTTAAATAATTCGCGTTAGTGATTTAATGTGGGCCAAGATCCACTTTTCGCAACAATTTATTAGTCAAGCTGAGCTTGTACACCTAATAAGTTAAGTTACTTAGATAGGAAAACTCCAATCATGTCTCGTACATGACTCTTGGATCAAATGGGCTAACATCTTAAGATGTCATAGCACAACCCATTTATTAGTTGCCTAGGTCCGGGCATCCCTTTCCATGTTCAGTCCAACCTACATCCACAACCCATGCCTCACAAAGATAATCGGGTGCATCTAGGACTCCTAGTCTACGTGATCGATGATCGATGCCTTGACATGTTTCGAATTAGGAAGGCAACTTTATGACTCACTATTTTAGGGATTCATTTTATTACGGCTTACATGGCATACGCTTTGTCATCCATACAGAGCATGCATATATAAATAATTGCATAAATTAAAGCGTGACAAACATGGGCCCAAAAACCTACAACTAAGATTCTATACTATTACATAAGAATCTTCGAGTTGGGCTTCTCCACTCCGGTGGGCTTCGTCTTGATTTACAAAGTCTTCAAGTATATTCTATTCTAAGAAATAAATGAAACTTTTACAATAAAATATAATGGCTCATAGGCCATATTTAATTACAAAAACCCAGGGCCCATGAATGCACCATGCATATCCATTCATCACACCAAACTAGCAAATAAATATACATAGCATTCATGGATCAAACAATGTCCAATTTTAATTAATTTAGCCAAACCCATTAATGGAAATTGTTGAACCTTTAAGAGATGACCCCATGATGGGCCTGGGCCGAAGCCCAATGGACTAAATCCTCTTATTGAATAAGTTCTCTTAAAATCCCAAAACACAAACTAGTTAGATTTGTGCCATAAATCAACTCTAGTATAATTTCCAATTTTGCCATTTTTAATTTTATGTCATCAAGCCCATAAACATTAAAAATACATATAATATGTACCAACATGAATTAAAACACAAAATCATGAAGAACATATATATATGGTACACGGCATGCATATAAAACAAACAAACAACAAAACTAGTAGTTTAATGCTTATGTGATGCCACAGAAAATGCACAAATATTTAAAACAATTTTATGAGTCATTTAATAAATTAAATAAGGTCATAAATATTGATTTAATATTATGTACCATTTTAATCTAAATGTGTTTTTACCCTTTTAATCAAAACAAAACAAACAATGTTGATTAAACATGTAACAAACACAAACTAGACATAGTTTTAAGTGATTTTAAAATTAATCAATTAAATTGTCATGGACCAGAATTAAAACCAAATTTAAAATATGTCCAGACCTGATATTTAGTCTTTAAAAATCACTTACAAACATTCCAAAATCGTTTTTACATTTAATATTTAAAACTAGTTGTTAAACTTACAATTAACATGCCAAAATGCACCTAGTTTTAATATTAACATGTACCATGAGGTATTAGCAATTAAATCTGACCATTAATAGCTCCTAGAACATCTTAGGACAGTATATTAACATGTCATATTAATTATAATACCTATCTAATCAATTAAAATCGTTTTTACACCAAAACAACGCAAAAAACTCAAAACAGAAAATTTCAGATTTGCATGTTTTCATAATGACGATTTTTAATTAATTTTTTCATGCATCTAAAGCACTAAAATAAGCATGTTTAGGCTCTGATACCACTGATGGAATATGACATGGTATGAATGTGATGATAACGCAGCGAAAAAATAAAAATTTTTCATCATACATACCATACAAATCCGAAGGAAGAAACGAAATATGCAATTTTAGGGTTTTTGAAACTTACAACTTTTGATGCCTTTTAAATCTTGAATTTGGTGATGACCAGCAACTAAGATGACTTTTTCCACCTTAGATCTCGATCACCAATGCCAAGGAACAGCCTTTTACGCCACTCCCTCTATTCTCACACACACAATTGCACCGTCGACTTAAAATCGAGATTGCTAGCTCTCTTTTAAGGTATTGTGTAATGGCTATAGTTTGAAGCTACAAAATTTGATTTTGTACTTCTCTTAGGTTGCTATTACTACCCAAGAACACAAGAGAATGAGGAACAATCCTTTCTCCTTGTGAAAATTGGACCAAAAGAATTAAGAGAGAGAGAGAGATGAAGTTCACGCCACACTTAGAGAAGATTAGGGTTTCACGCCAAAACCAACTCTTAAGTCTCCTAGGGTTTTATTTCTTTATATATCATTATCTTTTTGGCAAGTGTTTGATCTAAATTTACTACCTCAAGATAATTAATTCAACCTCAATCACTTCCTAAAAATAAGTAATATATTTTGAATTAAACTCCTTTGAATTTAAAATTCAAATTTGAAATAAAACATAAGACATATTAATCAACTAAATCACTTAATAAATATTAAGCATGTGCCGAAATTCCTTTAATTTTTCTCTAGGAATTTCAGCCACTAATATTCCTAATAAAGTGATTTAATTTGATCATAAGTCTTTTAGGCTTTAATACTCAATTAATTAAATTAATGCAAGACATTTAATTAATTGAAATTAAACCTTATGGGCTGAATTTCTCTCTCTCATGGACCAAGGTCCAATAGCAATTTTATAACCCATTACACACATTAATTTGACTTTAATTAAAAGCCCAAATTAATGCCCAATACATTATTTAAATATTTTAAGCCCAATGCTTTGTGTGCGATCCTATAGGTCCATTTAATGTTGGTAATGAATTAATAAATTAATTCAAAGGCTATATATATTCTCTAGCAAGATATTATAGCATTCCAAATTAAATGAAAATGCATATGGCATTTAGTGACCTAATGCAATTTTGTATAGTCCCTTACCCATAAATATCAGAATTAATATAAGGCATGGAACTAGTCATCCATATATATATTAATTCCTTTCTTGATATCACAGTGACACTAAACTCTCAAATAAATAATGATTACTCATTATTTCATCTCGGTATGGCCATACACTTCTCAGTTCACTGATCAAGTGGCCGATGATATTTTCTCTCTTATTAAGAGGGGTAATCCCTTCACTTCTCTCATGCTCTCTAACATGAATCAATGCATACCCAATCATACCCGTACTTGTCACTCTGTTACGAGCACGTTAGGTGTATGTCAAAGTACACAGTAATTCATAAAGAGTTTCATAGAGATTTTAGGTCTAAGAACTCCGATACAAAACTTACATATGAGAAACACTTATGTCTTGTACCATGTAGTGTTCTCATGAGCGGATCGTATCCAGATACCATGTTCTTTAACATGTATCTATGATCTCTGATTGACACTCTTGTCCTAATATCCGTAAGACAGAACTCATAATATCAAAGAGAGCATACTAGTCTTAATTCATTGTTATTCCCATAACAATGACTGACTAGGGATGTTTAGAATAAAGTCTCATTTATTTCAAGGTCTTACAACCATGTGCCTCACACATGATAACTTAAACCGAAACGACATTCTTTGATAGTTTTATCAATTGACATGCACAGGAATACAAAAGATAAAATAAATGCCTCATTTTATTAATTTCAAGTGTTTTGTTACAATGCATTGGGGCTAGGGCTTACACTAACACTTCCTCCACAGACTAATACTAGCATATGTGAGAGCCAAAGAACCTTAAGGAGTATGCATCTACCACACTAGGAGGGGGCTCAGCCAACATTTTGAGTTTCTCCTCAAACCAAGCCTTAAAAAAAAGGTGTAAGCATGAAAGCCGTTAAGAGTGGTTAGGGTTTATTTCAGGCAAAAATTAGGCAAAGGGTTATGTGAAATTCTGTAAAAAAAAGTGCATTTCCTAAAAAGAAAATATAGTGTGAAAACCCATAAGGGCCATACTACCTTTAAATAAATGACCATAAATACCTGAAACAGTAACAGGCTACAAGTAAGTAGAGCAATAGGGTCTACATGCATAGTGTCTAGTCTAAGTAGGGTCTCAAGCATAATCAATTAAAAAGGGGGCAATCCTTCATAGATATCATTGACTACATCAATGAGCTTGTAATCCCCCAGGATACCACCCTTACTAGTCAAACCTAGATAATAGGCCAGGTACATAAAGAGAGTATCCCCAACTGAGTAGGTCTCATTTCGAGTAAAGTAACACAAGTTTTCAAAGAGAATGTTGAGCACAACAGGCTCTGCTTGATCCACGAGAACTCAAGCATTGGAAGGACAAATTCCCAAAGCACGGATCGCTTTTTAGGAGTAATTAGGTAGACAGTTTGGCATACAAAGAAGGGTACTCGATAAAAAAGGGACATCGAGGATGGCAGTAAATTCTTTGTGCAAAGGACATAGTTTCACATTCTTAAAATGAAAAACATAGAAACAAGGGTCCTAATAATGGGTAGATGCCAAAAGAAGATCTTCACCAAGTTCCACCCTATAAAAGAATCATAGATTTGAATAAGGAGATAGGATTGGGTTTTCCTAAGTAGCATAGTCATCAAGTAGCATGGCCAACCTTTGGGAAAAGGGAGTCATATTGGGCAAATGAAAGAAGGGATCAATAGAATATGAGACACAAAGGCATAATTTGATCAATAAGCAAATGGACCTAAGCCATGCCATACTTAAGCACTTGAGGAGGTTGCAGTGTAACACCTTTTTACTAACAATCTAACTCTATCATGTACAAATACATTAAGCATGCAGTCTCAGCATCATATCATTATCCATTTATCTCACATAATCTATATAGGTGTTACTCAGACTGATTACATATTATTGCTTTTGATACTATCTTATAACACACACACACACACACACACATATATCATAAAGACTTGTTCATTCTTATCATATACTGCAAAAGTTACTATCAAACCATACATGTATACATATACTACTTAGTTTCAAAAGTGAGCATGTTACAATTTAAAGTTTCCATATTATACACATCCCTTCATATATGCTATCATTAGCGCAAAATTACTCAAAGGATTAATCAAAAACATCCTACATCGAAATTCCTTAATAGACTTGTGTTGGCCTTTCTGAAGCAGAAGTAAGTCCCTAAGCAAAAATCCAATTGCAAAAACCTACGCGGATAAAACAACCCGTTCTAAGCTATATAAACATCCTACATCGAAATTCCTTAATAGACTTGTGTTGGCCTTTCTGAAGCAGAAGTAAGTCCCTAACCAAAAATCCAATTGCAAAAGCCTATGCGGATAAAACAACTTGTTATAAGCTATATAGCTTAGTGGGAAACAATTCATTATAAATGACCACTCACAAAGGTTGTCACCAAGCATACAAATCAAACATTGAATTATAATATAACATTCTCAATGATAACAATAATAATAACAATAATATAGCAAGGTACATAAGTAAGAAATTTAAAATAAAACTCATTAACTTTATCAACAAGTAGTAATTATATGGATTGTTAAAAGAATATATGAAACTTTGCTTTCAAAGTTTTTACTATAATTTGTTTATCTGCCTAAGTTTTAAGAGTGGATAACGAGAATGATGGATACTCATAGGTATCGAATATATGAATACCCATAGGTAATAAGCATTATAGATATCCAAAGATATCAAATTGATGGACCCAAATGGGGTCGAACTATAGTCCTAAATGGGGATGACTATAGACCTAAATAGGGTTAAACTGTAGCAAATGCAATGATATCACTATAGGCATGGCTATCTATCCACAACTGAACTCTAGGCGCAGGCATCAAAACATTTAAGTGCACATTTCATATACCAAGTTCACATCTTTACTATGTAATCATATACACAAACACACACACACACACACACACACATATATATATAATCTCTTATAATTGAGCAAATCCCTATTACTATAGCAAATATTGTAACTACACATATATAATCATGTGATTTCATAAAGATGCAAACATATATAAATGAATATGTATCTTCATACATTTCCAATGTAAACAGTCATCATTAAACCATATATGAATCATATATATATATATATATATATATATATATATATATATATATATATATATATATATATATATCGGCTTTTCATGTGATTTAGAACATGTTATGCTATCATTCATTTGATTAAATTACTTTAACGTTACATACATAATTATAGAAACCATTATAGCAATGAATAACCATGTGAAAAGCAATACAAAAGAAGGACACGGCTGAGACAAAATGGTCTCTATCGTGTGTCTTAACTCAATACAATCTAGAGGGGTGTACACAGCTGAGACTAAATGGTCTTTGTTGTGTACAACACTACAGTGATGATATAGAAAGGTGTATATGACTTAGACCAATTGATCTCTGTCATGTGCCCCAAAATCCATTGAGAGAGAAGGGTGTACATGGTTGACACAGATTGGTCTTTATTGTGTACATCAGTTTGTCCTAGAATTCAACTATAAAAATTAAGAATTGATCATGCATGCCCCCAATAGCTTAATAATACTTGATTTCTAGCATACTACCCTTAAGACCTATGTTTCACCTTATGTTAAAATGCCATTAAAACTCCATAACACCTTGTTAAAAAAAATTCAAATTCAGGAATTTCTATAAAACAGAGCAACATGCTCCTAAGTGTAAATGAGAAGCAATTTTATGTTTTTCACATGATTTCTTTTGTCATATAAATATTAGAATTAAGCTTAAACTTACCAAACAATGAATTTAATTTCTTTTTAACTAGACATTATCACATTATAATTCTAAGCTCTATTTTTGGCAGTCTATTCCATTTCAATCAAGTCCATTGCAAGATAATCACATGCAGAGATTGTTCTAACATCCTTTTACCCATCTAATGATAGATTAAACACATGCAATCTCATATTTTTGGTTAATTTCCCATACCTGATACTGAAGCTAAAACTCCTTCAATCCTTCAAGGCCTCTTTTCCTTTGTTTTTACTTATGTCTCCTTCTACAAAGGTTCATCACAAATTTTAATTTCTCAATTGAAAAACCCCTCATGCAGTACCATTAAGTTAAAGAAGAAGAAGAAGAAGAAGAAGAAGAAGAAGAAAAAGACTATGGTTAAAATGCTGAACTCATTACCTTAGTGTCAAACTTCAAACTCCCCTACAAACCCTTATTACAGAAATTTAATGAGACTCTAGAGAGAGAAACTCAAATCTTAGAGAGAGAAGAAAAAAGAATTAAAATCTATATCTTCCTCTTAACATCCACCTTTTTGAACTCTCAATTCCCCAAACATGAAAACTTCTGGAGAGGTTAAGTGGAGAGATAAAAATCCCACCTATCTCCACCCTCTACTCTCCTTTTTTAAAATTATGCTCCCATTATTTACTCTTCTTTTAAATCTATCCCCAATTCTAATTTTTCCACTTTAATTATACCCATAATCAACTATTATTTCTTTAATTATCCATAAACATAACTTATACAATAAATAACCAATTTACACCTCTTAGGTCCTAACTTAATCTATTAATTAATTTAATTAAACATTAATTAACTAAAATACCAATTAACCATGCATATTTCTACTAGGACCTAAGTTAGGGCCTCACATAAAGCGTCACTTGGGGCAGGAGATGGTTATCGGGGACTTAGTCACCACGTTGTTGCTAGCAGAGAGACTACCCAAGTATACGATGGCTCTATCAGTTGATGAGGGCATTTATTTAGATAGAGATGTGACATTTGACATGAGCTTAGCCAAAAATATGACAGTGCTCCTTATAGGATCAAGTTTTTGGCCCTAGATGAGATGGATAGGGCTTTTTTTCTGGCTCGTGCATAGGAGGATGAGCCCCAGCAGGTATAGGTAGACCAACAGCTAGATATAGACCAATAGATGGAAGACACATTGGGACCTAGACTCAGGGAAGAAGAGGTACCTTTCACTGATTATTTTGTAGAAGTGGCACATCAAAAGCTAAGAGAGGCATAGGGTATATAGGTTTTCCCTAATTTCAAGTAAGACCTTTCACCACAAGACTATAGCCATCCCGGTATGACATCATCCTTAGCACTGCCGTCGCCATAGATAGATACGTCCCCCTTGGATTCCATAGTATATAGCTTACAACACATGGAGGTGACCTAGACTACCATTTTTACTGATATCCAGTTGATGCATCAGGAGTAAACCCAGCACCATGAGTCCTACCATAAGAATTTTGATGAGATTCAAGCTCAACAGTGCTAGCTGGTGGCTAACATAGTCTGGGCAAAGGTAGGAGTTCAGTAGGCTGATGTCAGTGTTTAAAAGGCCAGAAAGAGTGTTTAAGCCCTTGAGAAGGCACTATATATGGCAAATAAAAAGGTCATGGAGGCTTAAGATGAGGTGGAGAAGAGGATAGAGAAGCTTGATCTTTACTTCTGAGGGTACATCACGTAACTAGAGGGGATGATCCAACTTCGCCTTAATGAGTAGGCGTCAGACTTAGTTGGGATACGATAGGAGATAGGGCATCTTGTAGTTTTTCTTGGTGAGTTCCTCCATTTTGTCTCTACTGATCCCACATGATCACTTAGCTAGGCCCATCCACTCCTCTACAATTTTTAGGACATACACTGAGCCTATCCGTCTATAGGCACTGCTCCTGTTTAGCTCCAGAGGGCCCCATAGATTACAACCTGCATTAAGATTTACTTGCCTATCACTTTAAAAAGATGCTTTTGTTTATATTCGCTTTCATCACATGCACATGTCTTGTTATTATCTTTTGAATTTCTATTTATTTTGGATGCTATTTACTATTTAGATTTATTTTGGATTTTACATTATTTTCATACTTATTAACACCTAGATTATATGTTATGTTGTTTTGTTTATCATACATCTTTAACATGATGGTTTTTAATTTTGCAATATTTTAATCAACATTCGGTAGCTAAAATTCAAAATTGATTAAACAAAATCACAATATCATGAAAAATAATGATGAACTTAACACATTCACACATAACTTTGAATATAAAGAATTAAAAATGAATTACCTTACTTAAACTACATAGGGGGCAACAACTTCTTATTTAACCTTTTTTGACACTACAAATGCATGAAAAAGAGACATAATCAACTGTTCTACTACATAAATAAATGTAGCCTTACGACTTCCGCCTACGATGATGCTATTTAACTATAGGGGGCAAGTGGTTATGTTTATCAACTCCAAATTCAATGAACCCCAACATACACAAAATATTTGACCACAAAAAATTGCCTTTAAATCAAGGTATAGCCACGGAAGTAGAATCGCCTTCAAATTACGTTAATTACGTTATAACTGTAACAGTGGAATAACCTTCAAATTAAGGTATAGCCACAAAAGCAGAATTGCCTTCAAATCAAGGTGTAGCTGCAGAATTAAAATCACCTTCAGATCAAGGTATTGCCATAGAAGTGGAATCGCCTTTAAATCAAAGTATAGTCATAAAAGAAAAATCACCTTCAAATCAAGGTATAGCCACATAATTACAATTGCATTCAATTCAAAGTATAGCCATAAAAGCAAAATTGCCTTCAAATCAAGGGATGGTCATAGAAATGGAACCGCCTTCAGATCAAGATATAGCCATAGAAGTGGAATCATCTTTAGACCAAGGTATAGCCATAGAAGTGGAATCACCTTCAGACTAAGGTATAGCCACAAAAGTGGAATTGCCTTTATACCAAGGTATAGCCATAAAAGTGAAATCATCTTTATACCAAGGAATAGCCATAGAAGTTAAATTGCCTTCAAATTAAGCTATAGCCACAAAAGTGGAATCTCCTTCAAATCAAGGCATAGCCACAGAAGGAAAATTGCCTACAAGCCAAGGTATAGCCACAAAAGTGGAATTGCCTTCAAAATAAGGATGCACTATAGGCTGGCGTTGATCATTAACCCATCACTATTGTAAGCCTTTTTAATAAGCAACCAAGAGACTACCTCCTCATGTAAGCATCTCTTTTTCACTTTGAACTGTGGCTCACATAGTCACTTTTTTGTACTAGCCTTCCCAAAGTTAGGGGCAACTATAGATACTAGGTCCTGAGGAGGCTTTTGTCAGAATTACCTAATGAAGAAGACTACTTTTTAAACGATAGTGAATTGAGGATTTTGAGAACTTTTCCATATTATAAAACCTTTTTGAAAATTGTTTTGAAGTGTTTTTTCTTAGTTTAAGCACTTGAGTGAAGCAAAGGGGTGAATAATGAGGAATATTCTGAATTAGGGGAATTAAAGGTCATTGTGAATGCCTTTTTAGCATTGCACAATTGCACAATTGTACAAAGGATTACACAATTGTGCAATTAGGGAATATCTAAATTATTTATCCAAATTGCCAACTTGACTGTTATTTCTGCATTGTACATGCATGTAAATCTCTTGAATGGCCATGCATATTAGGGAATATACTTTTTCAAACCTAATTTTGCAAATTGACTATTGCACTTGATTCACACGCCTGTTAAAGGTGCCTTGCATGCCCGTGTAAGCGAAAAGTAAACCTGCTTTTTAGAAGCCAACTTGACAAATTGGTTGAATTTTTAGGATTGTACACCCATGCATACCCTCTTATATAAGGTTTTTCATGTAGAACTAAAAAGAGATTGGTTAGTTGGCTAACGGGTTGGAAGTTTTTGTGGGAAAAGGTTTTGACTAAGTTTTTTTAACAAAGTTGCTTAAAAATAAGTAAGACTTTTCTTATTCCAAAAAAAGTGTTCTTTTGGAATTATTTCCACATTTTTAAGCTCATTTTTTGACTATTTTAATAAGAAAAAGATCCATGAATCCAACATTCGATAGTCTAATGAGTAAGTACACTGAAGGTAATATAAAAATTCTTTTCTCCTCTTGTCAGCTCTCTAACAGTTTAAAGTTTATCCATTTACCATCTTAAATGCTATAAACTTTATTTATTGATTTATTCGCTGCATTTTCATTATATATTTGTTTTGCTTAGATCTAGGTCATGAAACCCTTTCTAAGGGTATTTTGCTATATGGTAGAAATCATTGGGTTGTCACATTAAAATTCCTTTTAATTTTTTTTTAAAGTCGGCTTCTTTAGGAAGTTTGATTTAAAAAGAAACCTTTGTGTTTTGTAATCTCTTTTGCTCCCTTTTGGGTCAGTTTGTTGATGAAGATTTTATTCCAAAGGAAAAGGAAAATTGCCCCTTTAGCAGCTGGTATGGCCGTGTATCACTTGATGTATGCTCATGTATCACATGATGTATTGCCCAAAATATGCTTTCCTACTCTTTTAAAATAAATAATTTGACTGTATGTAGCTCAATACATACAGTACATTCCTTGATGTAGATTCAAAATTTCTCTTTTTTTCCTTTTTTTTATTTACCTTATTTTCCTTTTCAATGCTTGTTATTATAATCGCTATTATTATTATCATCATCATCATCATCCTTCTCCTTGTAGATCACCTCTTTTGTGAGTGCAGTTGGGCAAGCATTACAAGTAAGTTAACATTTCCCTTTTCTTATTACAGAAAGACTTTTTTGACCACATGAGGAAAATACCATAGAAATATTTGTATTAAAGAATCAAGATCTTTTGTTAATAAAATTTGATCTAAGTCCTATTTCTTGCTTAGGAAACTCACATACATAAATTAGCTTTTAATAGTGTAAAAGATTTTATATATAATTAAATAATAAGAGATATTTCTTAATAAAAATTGAACTGGCAAGTCCCTATCTTTAAATCTCACAATGAAATGTTTTTTCCTAATTTGCATGCAAAGACCAATGTCCTCAACAAAATGGTCACAACGAATTACCTTATTTATAGATGCCTATTTTAACACATTTTACTTATATTTATGCCCTGATTTATCGATTTCCTACATGATTAGGTGTGCCATTAAATTATTTATTTTCTCCAATATTGCATGTAAGAAAGGAGATAACATTATTAATTTAAAAGCCCTTATATCACATTTATCAAAGGTATAAATAAGAGTGAAGTTCTGAACTCTCTTTGAGTTTTTGGCCTCATAAGGTTGGAATACTATTTCCCAATATTTTAATGGGTGGCAACTCTTATATCAACCTTATGATGCCAAACAGATGCCTCCCAATGGTCAATCACCAATAACTAGATAGCGACACCCTAAGATGTTATCTCATGCCTTTTAAGGTTTGAGACTTGATGAATTGGTAGAGTCTTTTGACTATTACAAAGTAATAAATCTACTTCAGAAAGGAAACCTTAACTTATTTGGACCCTAAAAGTGGGATCGAGTTACCAAAGTAAAGGTGAGGCAATATGTGACTCGAAGATTACTTAGGGGAACAAGACGAGTCTTAACTTTGTTGCTATATAAAACAAAAAGGCAAAAGGTTTCCTCTATTTCTTGATAGATCATTTGGTTTTAAGAGGTGCATCGAAGGATCATCGGCATGCATCATAATCATCGTGTCTCCCCAAATGACTAATACCAAAAATATGGTGCCAAAAGCTCCCCTCGGTGAACATGGAATGGAAGAGGAATGTGTCCATAATGATTTTGATCAGTATTACATAGAGGATAATGATAGGCTATAGATTTCTCGGGCAATAAAAAATGGGGCACTTAAGGTAAATGATCTTGTCACTAGCAAGATGGAAGAAAAATTAAAGGCTATGGGTAAGATATTCTCCGTTGGAAAAAGAGCATAGACGTTCTCCGCTGGACACAAACCTAGATAGTGATGAGGTCCTACCCTATAGATTCAAGATGCCTTACCTTCAAAGCTTAGTGGTAATTTTGACCCTTTGGTACAGATTTAGTAGTATGCATTGGTGATGAAAGGAACACCCTCTCCAAGAAGTAAAAGGCAAACTATTTTAGCCTTAGTCTTGTTATTGACTAGCATCCTGAGTTAGATAAAAAAACAAAGAAGGATTGGGAAAGATTGAAAGAGGAGTTTTTGAGGTAGTATAACTATAATACACACTCAAAAGGTACCTTAAAACATCTAGAGTTATTACAATAGAAGCCAAAAAAGTCTTTCTAGGAGCACCTTACTTGATAGAGGAATAGAGTTATAGAGATGAAAAGAAAACCCAAAACTTCTAACCATATTAGAATGTTCATTTGAAATTTAGTCCCTATCTGAGGGAAAAGTTTTAAGATGAGGGGCTTAAAAGATTAGGAAGCCTTGAAGGATATAGCAATCAAGGTAGAATGCGTGTACTTAATGAAGAAGAATAACTTTATAATTTTAAGTGGGAGTGGCTATGGTAACAAGCACAACTATAAAAACTTAAGCTTGTGTAAGAATGGCAGTAATATGGTAACAGTGGGGGAAATAATGGTAGGACTGTAAAAGTATCAAAAATAAAAATCGTTCAGAGATGTTACTTGAATCCAGTAAATCATTCTCCTAGTGTCTTAAATGTTTTATAGAAGAAGGAAAGTTGTAGCCTTTGATGCCAAAGCTAGTAAAGAATGAAGGGTAATTGGGACACAGATCAGATTAGTATTAGACTTTTATAAGCACATTAGGCATCAAATTGACTTTTACAGAACCTTAAGGTACTATATTCAAGAGTTAATCAACCCAAGCAAGTAGTGGATTCGAAAAAGAGGGCGAAGTAGAAGGGATCTTATAATGTTGTGCCACTACCAGTCTTTATGGTAGGGTCAGTTTTGCTCGAGTGGTATGTCCTCCTAGATTTGTATGGCAATAATTATTTAGCCATCACTCATAAAGCTTAAAAAAAGAGAATAGTTTGGCTTCAAGTGCAAAAGTGCTAATCGATGTAGGCAAGATTGGGGTGACAATCAATTTAATAGAATTTGGGTCACAAATAGTGAAGCTGAGTAAAAAAAAGGTCAATGATGGTGATAAGGGAAAGTTATAAGACCTTTAAGACACAGATAAAGATGAGAAAGAAGGGCAAGAAAAGGTAGTTAAGGCTGTTATAATAAGCGATGAGATTGTACCTAAAGTTGAATGATAGTCAATGCCAGTAGGGCCCATAAAAGAAAGGTTACCAGAGGAAGACTAGATTTTTAAGTACCTTAAGATGACCTCTGCATAGATTTCAATTCGAGAATTGCTAAAGCAGTCCCCCTCTCAAGATAAAAACTAATGGAAACTTTATCTGAATCCACTTCGCGATAACTATTTCCCCTTCAGATTTGTTGGAGTTAGTGAATGGGGGTTCTCAGGAAAAGATTATCTTTACCAATGCAGGTTCACCTGTGGAAGGATACAAACACAACTATCCTTTGTATATTAGGGTCGAGCTTAATGGCAAGTTCACATCTTGTGTAATGTTGGATGATGGCTTTTTCATCAATGTGTGCCCGTTCTCAGTTATAAATGGCTTAATTCATGTTATTTTCCATGTTCCTAATTTTGTTACTTCTAGGGCATACATTTTTCTCTCAATTCTCATTTTTTAGAGCCAAAACTCTTTCATTTTATCAAAGCTTTCGTCACTTTATTTTAGCAAAAAATCCCAAGTTCAATTTTCAACTTTTAAATCTTCTTCATTAAATCACTGTTAATAAATCCTGAAACCCAGAGTTTTATTATCTATTTGAGTAAGTACACTGAATGTAATATATAAATTCATTTTTTTTTCAAATTCAGTTGTTAGCAAGTCAAATTCATGTTTTCATCCTTGAATATTGTGGATCTGACCCCAATTGCCATAACATCATTTTCATTATTATTTTGTTAGATTTCAAGTGGGGAAACATTTTTTAAGAATATTCATTGTGTAATAGAAATAATAGAGTTTATATTAAGAATTTTATTTTACTTTTCTAGATATCTTTTTTCCTTAATTCTATTTAAAAGTTATTTCCCCTAAAAGATCATTTGTTTAAGTATTAAATGTTATATTTCAAGCAAGGAAATCGCATAGAAAAAGGACAGATGTGTGTCACTTCAAAATGGCACACACCCCAATATCGATCTTTTTTATTACCATTTCCCCTTTAAAGTGGCCAAACTCGTTCGTACAGATTTGTGACCCGATGGTCATGGATATGAAAGTCAAAATATTTCCCTTTTAAATTTTTTTATCTTATTAATTTCTATGTTAGTTTATTTTTATCTTATTTCTATCATATATTGTATTCGTATATAACCTTGTATGTAAATGCAGCGTTGTAAGCGAAATTGTAATCCTTTATTTACTTGTACTCATTGTATCTAGTCCTTATAAATTAAAGATCTTGTTAGCAATTTAAGGAAAATATCACATAAAATATTTATATTAATAACTTGGACTTTTCATTAATAAAAGAGGACCAATGTCTTAGTTTTGATGCCATTTTTGTTAGGATAGGTCACCTTGAATATTAGATGCACTTTAGCCTCTTTTTTTTTTGCTTCTATATGAAATGATTTGCATTTTGCATTCTTTTATTTATTTATTTATTTATTTATTCCAGCATGCCTTTTGTGATTATTCCTTTTAATTAATTAGTTTCTATGATGTTTGATTTCCTTCAATGTACTAATCAATTTGCTTTGTTTGTTTATTTTACGAGCTATTGTTTTTATGCATTCTTGAAGTTTTTTTTAGAGAGAGTAATTATGCCTTGGAGGTGGTCCTTCAATTGGTTCTTTCCCCATCCCTTTTTATTCTTTTTACTGTATTTAAATTATATTTTATTTTGTGTTGTTTTATTATGCTTTATTTGTTAATTTATTTATTATTTAATTTTGGTATTTTATTCATTTTTGGATGTATTTCACTTTCAGGGATGTAATAGTTTAGTAAAAAAGGGTAGTTTGGCATGATAATCAATAGAAGTCATTAAATGTTTTATATTTAAGCAACATGTATTTTCATTAAAAAAATGGACCAATGTCCAATTTTCAATCCAAAATCACATAATAAAAAAAGTCTTATTTTCATCAAAATTGGGATCACTCATCTTAAGTTTCCTTAACATTGATAAACACTCTTTATCTTCCTTTTCTAAATATGTATGTAGCGACCAATATTTCAGAAGTTATTAAATATCCCATTTTATATATGATATTTTATCTTATTTTTGGACTATTTGCCTCTATAATAATTAAATAGTGGATTTATTTTATTTACTTGTTTTATTTACTGCTTTTACTATTTGATTGGCATGTTTATTTACATTTCGCAATGCATTATGTGAGAAGGGAGGTAGTGGACTCCACAATACTGTTTGGTGGTGACTCCATGATACTTGCCTCTTGTATATATATACATATATGTATATGTACAAACACATATATGTACACACACACACACTCATATATATATATATATATATATATATATATATATATATATATATATATATGTATATATATATATATATATATATATGTATATGTATACATAAATACGTACATATATATATGTGTGTGTATACATACATACATGCATACATATATATATATATATACACACACACACGTATATATATATATATATATATGTATGTATATACATATATATATATATATGTATACAAATACATATACATATATATATATATATATATATATATATATATATATATATATATATATATATATATATATATGTATGTAAGTGTATTATACATACACACACACACACACACATATATACACACACGCGCACACACACACATATATACATTTATACATATACATATAATATGTATGTACACACACGAATCCATGCACGCACACAAATATATATATATATATATATATATATATATATATATATATATTACATATGCCTAATTTGCAGATTATGTTATGGAAGGCTCAACTACTGAGTCTTTTTATGAAAATGTCAGTAAACTTTCTATCCAACATTTCATGAAGTAAAATCAAGATAGCATCAGATAATTTTTCTTTGATGAAGTATCGATCAATTTCGATGTGCTTTACTTATCATCTTAAACAGGATTATGAGCAATACTAATTGTAGCTTTGTTATCATAATACAAAAGTAGCTATCTTTTTTAGCCAACTTTAACTTTGCTAACAACTTCTGCAATCTGTATTCTGCATTTACACTATATCTTACAACCACACACTATTTCTTTCTTTTTCAAGTGGCTAAGTTACCTCTCACAAATGTACAATAACTAAACTCAGATCTTTTATCATCTATAGATCTACCCTAATCTTCATCTGTGAAGGCTTCAATTCGAATATAACCATTTTTTAAAAAAATAAGACATTTTTAGTGGTTAATTTTAAATACTGAAAAATGCAAAAAATAGCCTAATAATGAGATTCTCTAGGATCATGCATAAACTAACTCACCAAGCTAACTACATAAGCAATGTCCAACCTGGTGTGAGATAGATAGATAAGTGTACCAACCAATCTTTGATATCTGCCTTTATCAACTAATTCTTTAGTTCTTGCTTGCAACTTATGGTTATTTACAATGGGTGTGTCTATAAGTTTACATCCTAACATACCAGTTTCATCTAAAAGATCCATGATTTATTTTCTTTGAGAAATGAAGATTTCTTTGGTTGATCTGGTAACTTTAATTCCTAAGAAATATTGTTACTTTTTAAGATTCTTGATCTCAAACACCTAAGCTAAGAGCTTTTTAAGCCAAACCATTTCTTTTTTATCATCCCTTATTATCACTATGTCATCAACATAAACAATGAGAAGAGTGATCTTACCCTTAGAGTATTTCATAAAAAAGGTATGACCAGCATTGCTCTATTGATAACCAAAAGAGATCATGGCTTTGTTGAATCTGTCAAACCAAGCTCTTAGAGATTATTTCAACCCATACAAGACTTTTTCAATCTGCACACCTTTCTTTTAGTTCTTTCATCATTAAAATTAAGAGGAATCTCCATATAAACCTTTTTTTCCAAGTCCCTAAGAAGGAATGCATTCTTCACATCAAATTCTATAAATCCTAATCTAAGTTAGCTACACAAGATAGCAAGATTTTGATTATATTCATTTTGGCAACATGTGCAAATATCTCCTAATAGTTAACTCCATAAGCCTCAATGAATCCATTTTCCACTAATCTAACTTTAAATCTTGAAATTGAACTATCAGCTTTGTGTTTTATTGTGAACACCCACTTATAACCAACAAACTTCTTGTTTGGAAAGTCAACTAGTTCTTAGGTTTCATTTTTAAAGAGAGCTTTCATTTCTTCTACCATGGCTGCTTTCCACTTTGGATCTATAATAGCTTCCTTCCAATCCTATGGAATGGACATAAAGGAAAGAGACAAGGCAAAGGCTCTATAGGAGGCAGACAAAGAATTATAAGAGACAAAATTAGAAATGGAATGTTTTGTACACGACCTGACTCATTTTCTTTGAGCAATGGGCAAAATTAAATCAGGGTCAGAAGATAACTCACCCAAGGATTCTAGTAGTGTAGGATGCCTGATGGCTTCTTCAGACTTATTCTTCCTCGAGTATCTCAATAAATTAAGTTTATGTAAATGACCAACAACATTCTGCTTCCCTTAAACATCAACAACATTCTCCCCCTAAATATCATTAATATTTTCATTCTCCTCCTAAACAACAATCTCTTCATTCTCCTATTGAACAAGATCATAAGGTACCATAGGTACATGCATCACCACTTCTTCACTACTTGCCCCCTAAAGAGGTGATTGTGTACTGCCAAAGTAAGGTTCAGACTCCCGAAAGGTAACATCTATATTGACATCTCAATACCCTCAAATCTAATTTCCCGACATTCCTAGTATGGACAAAGCAAATACACCCAAAAATTTTTGGTGGAACAGTATAGCCATTTTTCCCAGTTAATACTTCTAAAAGAGTCTTAAAGTTGAGTCTTGAGAGGCATTCTATTAATAATATATGCAGCCACAAGTATAGCATCCCTCCAATATGACTTTGCAATATTTATAGTAAACACAAGGGATCAGCAACTTTCAACAAATGCCTATTTTTTTCAACTACACCATTTTGAGCATTAGTATAATGACAATGAGTTTGATGGAAATCCCATGACACTCCAAATAATTACCAAACCTACTATCTATGAATTTTATCCCATTGTCAATTTGCAAAAATTTTGTTCTATCATTAAACTGGGTGTGAACCATTTTATGAAAAGATTGAAAATAGGAGAAAAAATCACCTTTTGCCTTAATCAAATACACCCAAGTCATTATAGTACAACAATCAATGAAGGTAACAAACAATCGATTTCTAAATAAAGAGTCAATATGTGTAGGCCCCAAAATATCATAATAAACAAGCATAAATAGATCATTGGCTTTATTATCACTCAAAGGATAAGAGCTTTTGGTATGTTTAGCATACTCACAAGCATCACAAAATAAATATTCAAACCAAGTTCTGGAAAATAAACTAGTATATAGTTTTTCTAAGACAAAAAAATGATAGATGCCTTAATTGCCTATGACACTAAATTATCTCCTGGTCAAAATGCTGATATCCTCCAAAAAAAGCCAAGTCTCAACTATCTTTCATCATATATAAGTCATCATGCTCTTTACCATTGCCAATCCTCTTCCCTATTTGAAGTTCTTGATAGATACAATAATTAGAAAAAAATTCAACCTTACAATTAAGAGATTTAGTATAACTTTGATAAATAAAATATTAACAGGGAATTAAGGAAGATGAAGAATAGAAGATAGCTTAATCTTAGAAGTATAGAGAATAGAATTTGTTCCAAAAATAAAGGTTAAGGAACCATCAACCACCCTAACACTATCCCTTTTAAAACAAGATGAAAGGTTAAGAAAGCATTTAAAAGTGCTTGTCATATGTCTATTCGCACCAAAATCAATAATCCATGAGTTAAGTGATAAGTATGAATTATATTATGTTATTAGTGTGTTTTTAATGTATTTATTATGTTAATTTAGGGTTAATTTGGTTAATTTAGTGTTTAATTTCTTAACTAGCATTTTATAAGCTTAATTGGTTAATTTGGTGCTTTTAGGTATGTAATTGAAGAAGAAGAGAAATTACAAGGGCAAAAGTGTAATTTTAGCACTTGAAGGATTTTAAAATGCTAACTTTCATCATGTTTTCCAAAGCCTAGCCACTTGGTAGAGTGGATTACTCACTTTGCTGAGTCACCTAAAGAGGAAAAGGAGAAGTTTTGTATGTTTAGTCCAGAGAGCAGCCACTTGATGGAATGGATTACTCACTCTACCAAGTAGGATAAGAGGAATAGCACATAAAGAGAAGCTCCACTCAGTGGACTGAAATGTCACTCTATCCAGTTACTCCAAGGGTCAAGCACAGTGAAGCCCCACTCGATGGAGTGAAATATCACTCTACTGAGTCCAGTTGTTAAATTTGAATAGGACTCTATTTTCTGCTAGTTTGGAAAGCTTTGGCAGCCAAATTTCTTCTAGTTTTAATCTATTTAAGCAGCAAAGAACACCAATTTAAATAGGAGATTGATTTTCATGAATTAAAAGCTTTAGTCTTATTTTAGTTTGGAATTTAGGGTTTAGAGGCTACAATTGAAGACTCTATAAGGACTTCAAGAGCAGTGGACAAATTTTAAATGTTTGTATCATTTTGTTTATTTATTTTCTTTAATTTTAAGATGAACTATGAGTAGTTCTTTTACTTTTACTAAAGGACACTTGAATCCTTAAACTCTTAATGTAATGACTTCGTTGTGCTTTCATTCAAAAAAAGTTGATTATTTCTTAGTTTTGTGCAATTTCATATCTCAAATTATGTTAAGATTGATTGTTAACTTATTTGATTTTTCATTGGTTATTGATTCACATATGATCTATGATATTCATGTTCTTGGATTAGTTCATTAGTATTGATTAATGATTATTTTCTAAATTAGAGGTAATTGTGTGTTAGTAAAAGTGTATTAAAGCTAAGAAAAGTTGAACTAAGAATATATCGAAGTTAAATTTTCTTGAAAAAGAGTTTAATGGATGTCTAGGAGTTCAAAACCAAGTTCTTATGCAAGGTGTTGAATTATTCTGAAAAAGAAGGTTTAATACATAGATTGATAGTCTGATTAAGCTATTTGGCTTTATATCATTGGTTTTTCCATAATCACTTGTGTTCATTTTAGCTGAGTCATTGCAATATTAGTTAAGGTGGATAGTTCTTTAGCATAAGTTCTTTTTATTATTAATTTTTAACAACTTACATTACTTACTTTATTTAAATTTAGAATTCTCTATTTAAATTTTTGCTTAATTATTTTGGCTTTATTACGTTAGTTGTTTAAGTTACTATTTTTAGTTTGTTAAATTTTCATCATAAAAAAACTTGTGATTTCTTTTACTCTTTGCACATAGTGTTCATTTTAAAATTTGAAACAAGTTTGCACTTACACAATTTCCCTTAGGTATGATATTTAGGGTCTTAATCTTATTTTCCTATATTACTAGCTGATCTAGTACACTTGCTAGACATCGATCATTAAGATGACAAAAGGTGTTATCTGATTTGACAAAATTGAAGGTAACACTAAAGGAAAGATTAAACTAAGACAAAAGATACCTTAAATTCAAAATTTCATCAAAAGAGAAACTTTCATTTGCAGCTGACTCCTTAAATGATTTCACTATTTCTAACACATTAGCTTGAGCCCTTGTTGGATTTGCTTTTTTTCCCCTTCGGCCTTTAGTAGTTTTCCCATGCAACTTCCAGCAATTCTGTTGGTATGCCTTAGCTTACCATAGCACAATGCAAATGGTCTTTATAAAAAATAATACCTTTTGGTTACTCAAGAGTAAATAGGCCATTAACCTTGACTTCTTAATAAGTGTAGTATAAAGCATGGCACTTATTCTGGTCTCTTTTTACTAGATTAAAAAATGTGCCTCCTTAAGAGAAGGAAAAAGAGATCTACCAATAACTTGAACTCTTAATTAATCAAATTCAGGGTCTAAACTAGCAAAAAAAAATTCATAGATCCGCTCTTTTTCAAGCATATTTTGAATTAGTACTGCATCATCAACACATTTGGCTTGAAAATCTTAATAATAACCTAGCTCTTGCCATAAAACACCCAGCTTAGAAATATAATCTGAAATAGTAAGCTCACCTTATTTTATGCCATGAATTTTATCTTAAAGTTCAAAGATTCGAGCATCATTTCCCATTTGAGAATAGGTGATTTTTACATCTTTCCATATCTTTTCCACAGTGTCAAGCAATAAATACTAGTAAGAGATCTTAAGGTGTATAGAATTAAGAAGCAAAGACATAACTAGTGAGTTATTAGAGACCTATTAATTAAAAGTAGGATCAATGATAGGTGGTGGTTTCTTATTTCCATCAATATAACCTTGCAACCTTTTAGCCTTAAAAAACAATAAACATGATCTAAACCAGGCTAAATAAGTACTTCTTCTGTCTTGTTTAATAGGGCTAATTTGAGAATATGGATTGTCACTAAAAGGATAATATTTCTCTACTTTCATGTTAGCTTCCTTAGTATTTTACATAATGGAAAGATAAAATAATAAGGCAAAAAATCTAAAAGATGGTAAAGAAATAACCCAAAAATTATGTAATAGAACTTATTCATGTGTGACCTAAAAACCAAAAATGTCAGAAGTCACCGAAGATCAGTTGTTCAAAGGTAAAAAAAGGTCAAAGAGATTATTAAAATTAAAATTAGTAGCAAAAGGTGGCCGGAGGTGGTGCCATGCACCTCATGCACTAGCGAGTGTATAAGGGGTCAAATTCAATAAGTGACATGTGTACTTACGGATGGCCTCAGATGGCACCAAAAATTTGGGTACTAGCTTAAGTTGCCTTGAGCCTTCCTCTGGTGGTGGTGATATTGAAAGAGAAAGGCTGAAACATGACCTTTTATACTTGCCGAAAAATAACATACTAGAAATAACCAACTACGGAAGGTAGTTAACTTAACCTTTTAAATGGCAGTGGCTCTAATACTATGAATATTTTTGTGGAATGAGATTTTCTTTATTATCTCAATTACACTAAAAAAATAATATATATACACGCACGGGCACACGTGCACACACACAAACAACTAGTATATATGGGAAAATATTATTATACCCTTAATTACAAAATTAACTAAAGAAATAATTAACCAATAGTTGCCCATTCCTGCCAACTTTTCTATGCTATTTGAAAGAGTGTGGTTTCATAAATTAAGGAGAGTTCCCTCTACCCTACATCAAATGATAAGATATCTCATGGTGGCTAGGTGGTCACTATTAAAGCCACAAGAGAGAATCAAGTATTTGTGCTTAAAATAGCCAAGTAGCCATTCAATGGATTTCATGTGTCTATGATCGATGATGAAGAGAGTGGAGAGTGTTTTGTTGATAGCCCACAAGTAATTAATATGCTAAGAAGATGCATTTCTTACTTAAAGCTAGTTTGGGTAAGAATTCTCAGAGGCTTTAGGATGTTATTACGACTAAGGGACAAAAAGATAGGAAATGGTTAGGTTACACTAGTTCAGATAAGAAAGGTAAAGGAAAAGGAGTAATAGGTGAAGTTCCTCATATCTCCAAAAGCGTTGTGCCAGCTTTAGGGGTTTTCCTCTATTGTGGAAAAAATGAGAATCAGTTGGTAGGAGACAAGATAGTGCCCTATTTTAAGCTATTTAACTATTTTTTTAATTGGGAGCAAGGAATTATCAAGTCGTTCAAGAGTTTTTGGGATAAAGAGATCCTTCTGCATCACTTAGCATGGGATAAAAAAGTGTGTGAGGAGATTATGACTGAAAAATAAATTGTTGTTTAGAAGAAAGGAAAAGAGAAAATGGATGTTGAAGATCTACCAAAGCCAAACCTGGAAGCAAAAAAGGCATTTGTTGTTTTTGTAGACTAATGCAGATGCTTTTATTGACATTATCTATGTTCCAAAACTTTTTTATGAGAACAATGACTTTTCTTTTGATTATATTAATAAGATGAACAATTTTGCTTATTTACGTGATGTTTCTCTTGATTTCAATAAGCATAATCATAATCATGACTCATTCGTATTTGACATCAATTTAACAAATACATGCTTATTTAATCTCAAAACAAAAGAAAACCTTAAAGAAATCTTGTTAGCATCAGACATAACTCTTGAAGAAAGGGAAAATTTTGAGAGAATATTGAAAAAATATGAAAGAGTCTTGGCTTGGACCTATGAGAACATGCCAGGAATCGATCAAGAGAGAGTTGAACATGCCATTCCAACCTATCATGAGTTCAAGCTAGTTAATTAGAAACTTAGGAGACTTAGGCTGGAATGGGCTGAGAAGGTTAAAGAGGAAGTGAAAAAGTAGATAGAGGCCAAGTTCTTGGCAAAGGTATAATACCTAACATGGTTAGCAAATTAGTGGTCATAGCCAAGAAGGACGAAATAGTGAGGGTTTGTGTAGACTACAAGGATTTAAACAAAGCTTACTCTAAGGATGATTTTCCTTTGCCTCATATAGATGTCTTCA
Source organism: Excoecaria agallocha (assembly GCA_037975025.1). NCBI lineage: Eukaryota > Viridiplantae > Streptophyta > Magnoliopsida > Malpighiales > Euphorbiaceae > Excoecaria > Excoecaria agallocha. The sequence goes on along the minus strand of CM075808.1, from coordinate 88,338,212 downwards.
TGGATAGTACGACTGCTTGTGCTATGTATAGCTTTATGAATGGGTATGCCGAGTAGAATTAGATTTTGAGTAAGGTTATGAATAGGATCAAGACATCTTTCATAACCAAATGGGGTACTTATTCCTATCGAGTCATGCCTTTTAGACTTAAAAATGCAGGTGCCACCTACCAGAGGATGGCAACTAGGATTCTAGATGACTTGATCCATAAGGAGATGGAAGTGTATGTAGTTGACATAATGATCAAGTTAGCTACCTGAGAAGGCCACTTTGAGGCATTGGAAAGGTTATTTCAAAGGATTGACAAGTATAACCTTTGCCTCAGGTCGAAGAAGTGTATATTCGAAGTTACCTTATGAAAGCTTTTGGGACATGTAGTGAGTTAGAAAGGAAAAAAAATATATCCCGACAAGCTGAAGGCCATTAGGGAAATTTTTATACCTCAAAAAGAGAAAGAGGTGAGAGGATTTCTAGGTAGGCTTCAATATATAAGTAGGTTTATAGCTATATTGACCTCAATTAGTGAACCAATTTTCAAGTTGCTTAGGAAAGATCAGCTAGTGGTCTAGAATTAAGACTGTTAGAAGGTGTTCGACATCATTAGAGAATACATTTTGTATCCACCAGTGCTGATACCACCATAGGTAGGTAAACCCCTAATTTTGGATTTAGCCATTAAAGGACAATTCAGTAGAGGCTATGATGGCTCAAGAGGATGACTTTGGGATTAAATATGAAATGTACTATCTCAGCAAGAAATTCCTCTAATATAAGGCTAAGTATGTAGAACTAGAGAAGATTTGTTTGGCAATCATATGGATTTTAAAGATGTTAAGGCACTACTTTCATTCTTATAAGGCGTAAGCAGTAGCTAAGTAGAACCCTCTCAAGTATCTATAAGAAGTACCTTCACTATTAGGGAAGATGGGTAAGTGGTTAATCCTCTTATAGGAGTTTGACATTAATTACATCACTAAGAAAACCATTAAAGAAAGAGTTGTGGAGAATTTCTAGTTGATCAATTGTTAAAAGGAGAAGAGATAACCTACGAGTTTCCTGATGAAGATATATCTACCATAACAGTATAGGGTTGACAGATGTATTTTGATAGGCAGTGAATAACAAAGTTACTAGAGTAAGAGTGATTTTGGTGACCCTAGAGGGTGAGAAGTTGCCTTTAGCTAAGAAGTTGAGGTACAAGGCAATGAAGAATGAAGTAGAGTATAAAGCTTGCATCTTCAATTTAGAAACCTTTCTAGTTGTGAGGGTAAAGTCTATAGAAGTATTTAGGGACTCATCCTTAGTAGTCTATCAGGTGAGAGGAGAATGGTTTGTAAAGGAAAAATGGTTGTTACCCTACGTTAGGTCCCTAAAGGCTTTGAGCAGTCAATTTGAGGTATTCATTTTTGGATACGTGCTTAGAGATGAGAATTAGTTAGCTGATATCTTAGCCAATTTGGTATCAATATGGGATAATTCGAAAGGGTAAGTATGAAACCAATGTTGCTCTCAAGTTTTGATAAACCATACTTTGAGGCTAAGTAAGTAATGGACATTGAAGTGGATAATAGGAAACCTTGGTACAATGACGTTCAGAACTACTTAGAGAAGTTAGCATTCCTAAAAGAGGCAACTGAAAAGGACCAAAGGATGATTTACAAGCTATTAACTCAATTCATTAGTGTGGACAGTGTGCTTTATAAGAGATAGGTTGATGGTATTCAGTTGAGGTGCTTGAATAAGAAAGAGCTAAGGAGGTCATGGAGGAAGTACACATAGGGATGTGTGAAGCTCACATGAATAGGTTGCCTTAGCAAAAAAGATCTTGCGCCAAAGGTTCTTTTGGCTTACAATGGAAATAAACTTGTAAGGCCCCTAACATGACCTAATTTAATTTGTATATTTTTATGATTAAGTTAAGGGGATAAATTATCATGTTATTATGTTAATTGCATGAAAATAAAATAAAAGAATATAGTTTAATAGTAATTGAGGATGTAATTGAAGTAAAAAGATATTAATTTAGGGTTAATTTGTAATTGTGGCATATTAATGGCCAATTGTGAATAAAATAATTTAATTATAGGTTAATTTGAAAGAATGATTAATTTGATAGGTTAATGTTTGACAAAGAGTTAGTGGAGGGGTTAAAGTCATTCATGCAAAGATTTGCAAGGTATTTATGTGACATGCAAGATGTTGAGGGAGTAAAGGGAAATTTTGCCACTTATATAAATAGAAAGAAGATAGTGGAATGTAGGTGGCTGTGTGTGTGAAGGAGTCGGCAAATTGAAGAGAGAAAACCAGAAAAAAAAAACATCTTCTTCTTCCTTTTGATTTCCATTGATTTAACTCAAACAAGTTGAGGATGATGTTTGTTGATTAATCAAGAGTACAAGGTATTAAACGTAAGGTAATTAAACTGTTAATTGAACCCTTCATCATCATCTTCTTCTTGTTTCATTTTGACTGAGAAAATGTAAATATGCTGGAAATATATGATGATGATGATGGTATTTATGAAGGAGAAGAGGAAGGAAGGAAGAGCAAAGGAAAGGGTATTGATAGAGGTTGAAGACATTGGGTTTATCAGCTAAGGTATGGGAACTTGCATAAGTGTGTGTATGCTTGATGTGTTAGCATGAGAGATGTCTTTACTGCTTCTATTACATGTTTTATATGTGAATCTCAAGCTTGGAAGTGGTTTAGAAAGGAAAAATACACGTTTGATTGAAAGATGTAAAAATCTGTTTTAAGGATCATATGACCAGTCTGTAGTATTTTTGCTATATCTTGAGTTTCCGTGACTCAAATTGAGAAATTCCAATTGGATATGAAACTAGACTCACAGACCTTCATTTCATATGAAGAACACGAAATCTTAATCAATTTTTATGATAGAGAAAATAGGCTTGAAATCCGGGTCTTGCTTGCTGCCTTTGTTTTTGAGAGCAGTCTTCGGTTTTTAGGGTATATCTTGAGATTGAGAGCTCTGATTGGGTTGATTTTTGATGTTTTGAAAACTAGAAAAATATATATACAACTTTGTAGAAAGAATTGAGAACTGATTTTCATTATCTGATAGTGAAAATTTGGATAGTTTCTCTGCGTGAAGCACGTAGCCACGCATGTGTATATTTCTTTCTTACCCGTGGCCACGTGAGCCTTTTCTTTCCCTTGTGCGTGGCCACGTCTGGTTCCTCTTGTGAAAACACGTGACCACGTGTGTTTCTTCTGCATAAAACTTCATTCATTGCACGTGGCCACGTGAGTTTTTCTTCTTCTTTGCACATGGCCACGTGTGTGATTTTCTGAATGATCTATTAGTACTGTTTTGCTCATAAGTTGAGCTATAGAACAGCAAATTGAGTGATTCTTTTTGCATTGAAAAATAGACTTCCATACCTATATTTCACATGAAGAAACATAAGCTTGAATCTATCTCTATGTACATGTAATCTATAGTTGAATCCGGACTAGTTTTCTAGACTACTCTATGTAACAGAAATTGCTAGTATGAACAGATTGTTGCTACACTTGATAATATGATTCTTAAATTGATTGAGACAGCTAATTGCTTATGTGATAGAAAGTTAAATGAATAAGGCATGTAATATGACTATCAATGAAGGAATTGTATGCATGCACATGCGTTCATTTGTGAATATGAATAAAGATTAGAAAGGAATTATCGAACCATACATGTAATTAATCTTGTGCATGATGGTCATATGCCAAATTGAGATAAACCTACACATGTAAATCTTATGACATGAAAGTGCACCTTTTTATATGCACTTGTGATATGAAAAAGAGAATAATAGCATGACCTTGACATGTGTATATGCCATATGAAAACATGTTGATATTTTGTATAGCACATGACTTGAATGATGATAAAGGTATATATATATGTGTTGGAAACATGCTCATAAGAATAAATCGACTATATGCGAATGTACCCACAGGTATGTACATTTATGATTATGTATATGAGTATATGAGCATGTAATTGCCCTATGAGATAGAAGATGAATTAGCATGACTATGAACATGTGAAATGCTTAATGAGGGCATGATCAAGTCTATGATATGATGATTATATGTCATGCTTATATGATATGATGCAAATGATATAGTCATACAGATATAGATGAGCCAGATATATATCTTGGCATATGAAATGTGCATGTATCTGATTATGCACCAGAGAATTCACAGGTTGATAAGACTATGCATATGTGCAAATAGTATACTATGAATACAGTATTAAAATGTGAATTGAATACGAATATAGTTCCGCCTGCGATAGAGTTTTAGATGTGGATAGATAGGCGCCTATAGGGAAATTGCAGCTGCCATAGTTGGCCCATTTGGGTCCATAGTATATGATCCCGTTTGGATCATGATCAGCCCCGTTTGGGTTGATAGGCTACCCCGTTTGGGTATGCTTGACCGGTCCATAGTACAGTTGGCCCCGTTTGGGTCTATAGATTCGATATCTTCGGATATCCCTCATTTGATACCATTGTGTATCCATAGTTCCCGCATCCACTGATAAAGCTAAGGCAGGCTAAACGTTATTCATAGTAATGATCAAAAGTAAACAGTTAAAGTTATTTGACTAAAGATTGATATGTGACTTATATTGTTGGTTTACCACAGGAATTATGCTTCAATTGAATATGTTCACATGGAATATTGCCATCTATATGAATTATGAAAAAGAAATATGTGTTTCTCTCTCTTGGGTACAATGCTTATGTACATGAGAATATGCTTATGCTTTAAAGTATATGTTATTGTTGCCATGTTATGTTGGACATGTTGATTATAGTATATGAACATATTGTATATGTATGTTCTGATGGCCTTGTGTATGGCCATCCATCTGTAGATATTCCCCACTAAGCTTTATAGCTTAGCACGGGTTATTTATCCGTGTAGGTACCTTCTAGAAAGACTTTTGCTCAGGGACGTTCTCTGCATCAGGAAGGGCCAACCATCGACTTATAACCTTGATGTAGGATATTTTGTAATTCAGCTATCATATGTTTTGTATAATGGCCATTCATATTTTGATATGTATATAACCTATGTGGGATAATGTAACTCACCAGTAGTAAAGCTACGAAAGAACATGTGTGCATGTGATATGCATGAAGTAATATCCATATAGTTAGTATGCATGATACTAAGCATGAAATGAAAAACAGGAACAGACAGGTGGCACAAATAATAGTATATGAAATCGTAAGGCATGATCAATGGCTAAGTGATGGTTAATTGAACATGTAGTATGAGCATGATTAATAGTATTCATGATACATGTGAATATAGGGTATTTGCATGAGGGATGTTACAAAACTACTCTAAATATGTAAAGGAATGTCAGTTGTGCCAACAGTATACAGAGTTAAGACATTTGCTAGTTTCTGAATTATGCAATCTTACTTCCCCATGGCCATTCACTGCATGGGGCATAGACATCATAGGTATGATTCAATTTTCAACATCAAATGGATACATATTTATTATAGTTGCCATTGACTACTTCATGAAGTGGGTAGAAGTAGAATCCTTTAAAAAGGTTGATGCTAGGGATATGGCTAAGTTTATTTACAAGAATATAATATGTAGGTATGGATTACCCCATCATATAGTGTCAAATAATGGGATGCAGTTTCAAGTTGAAACCAAACAGCTACTTAGGAAGTATGAGGTTCAACATCATAAGTCTTCCCCTTATAAACCTTAGGCAAACGGGCCGGTTGAAGCAGCTAACAAAAATCTCAAAAGGATCCTGTCTAAGATGTTTCAAAAATATAAAGATTGGGCTGAGAGATTTCCTTTTGCATTGTACAGTTATAGGACTATAACTAGAAGCTCGACAGGAGCCACTCTATTTTTACTAGTTTATAGGACAAAGGTTGTGCTGCCAATAGAGATTGAGCATTAGTCTTTATAGGTAGTCTTGGAAGCTTAGTTACTAGAGGCAGAATAGGCCAGATAGAAGTTACTTCAACTCAACTTATTGGATAAAGATAGCATGCAACCTTACTATCACAATAAGATCTATTAGAAGAGGTTAGCTCTTTCATTCAGGAACAAGGTTAGGATGCATCCCTTAAAGGAGGGGGAATTAGTGTTTAAGCAGATGAGACTAGGAATTTCAAATATCTGAGATAAGTTAAAAACTACTTGGGAATGACTTTTTGTGCTAAAATAAGTTATTGTCTAAAGGAGCTGTTATTCTAACTAAAAATGATGGCCATGAGTTAAAAGAGCAGTTAACATTGATAGGTTAAAGAGGTTCATGGTTAAAGACTCAAAAGAGAATAAAAGCCCTGCGGGTTAAAAACTAGAAAAAATTATGGCCTTGCTAAAATTGGGCACCCTGTCAAAGTGAAAATAGAAAAAAGGCATATTGAGCAAAAATTAGAGGCTGAGAGAAAATAATTAATCAAAAAAAATCGAGAGGGCTAATTGATGATAGGAGTTCTGGTGCTATTAAGATTTCATTTCAAGATTAGATGACTTGTGTTTTAAATTAATTTTAAATAATAATCATATGTAATGAAATCAGATAGAAAATCCATATTTGTATCCAAAACATTATTAATATATTCAAAAGTAGTTTCTTCCTTTTCATATATTAAAACTTTAAATTTCTAATGAAAACAAAAACATAGTCTTTAATTGTATATAATCTAATGTTTATGATCTACTATTCTCTCTTTCTAGATGCCTAAGCTGATGTGTCCTATTGTCAATCGCTAGACTCGTGACCTATTGCTTGTATATGGTAGAGGTGGTGAAGTCACAAGCAGTAATCTTAGGTGTAATAGTCTTCACAGGACGTTAGGCCTAGATTCATTGGTGGTAACTTGACAAAAAGGCAACAAAAAAGAATGCCTCTATAGAAGGACAGCAGACACCTAATGATGCCCTGACACCTCCTGATATTGGCAAGCACAGTGAGCAATAATGTAAAAAGTGGCCCTATATAACCCACATAAAGGAACTTATCCAGAAGATCTATCCCGAGTCATTGAAGGTATGGACAACCAAAGGTACCTAAAGCTAATACCATCATCTGCAAAATGAGCCATCCAAATAGCTCCCTTGTGAAGTGAGTGAAAATCATATATTTTTTGCCTAAGGCAAAAATGCCTCAAGGGATATATGCCCATAGCTTGGGATGGAGGCTCTACCAGCAACCTCAACTTCTTCTATAACCAAACCTGAAAAAAAGTCGTTAGGGTGAGTTGGGTTCATCTTAGGCAAAAATAAGGCCAGGAAATACATGAAAATCCAAAAGGACACATTTTCTAACAAGAAAAGCTAGTGTAAAAACTCGCAAGGGGCACACTATCTTTAAAATAATGACGTACCTAGAGCAAAAAAAAGGCTAATCGGTAAGGCGAGCTATAGGATAAACATGAATGGCATCTAGGCCAAGAATCATCTCCGCCAAAATTAAGGGGAATGGAGTATGCCCTATATGCACACCCTTTATGATACTAAACAGCCCATAATCTCTTCTCAAGCCATCTGAGGATGCTATCAAAAATTGAGCAAAGCAACACAGTAAGATAACATCGGTTTAGAATGTGGGCATATCATTAAAATCATCCAAAATATTGATTAGCCACTCTAGTTAAAAAGTCCTTTCTCAAGGTACTAGGCCTTTGGCCTCAAAAGGAAGAACACCTAAAGCCCGTGTCACCTCCCTCGGGTAGTTAAGAACACACTGGGGTAAATAAGGCAAAGTGCTAGGCGCAAATCTTGTGGCAATAATCTTAGCAAACTCCTCAGGCAAAGGGAATAATTCCTAGTGGGTGAACCAAAAAAAGTGAAATCTCGAGTCCCAGTATCGAACAACAAACAAAATTAGGGTTTTATCTAGTTTCACTCTTTTTAAGAACCTTAAACTAAAGTAAAGGTCAAAATAGGGCTATCTAACAATTTATGATGTTTTGTCATAACTGAGGTCAACATGGTGAAAATATTTAGGAGGACTTTGTACCAAAATAATAATAAAAATAATAAATAAATATAAAAAAGACTACAAATCAAAAAGAAAGAAAAAAGGAAAAGGAAGAAAGAGAAACACTTGGAGGAGAAGCTACCTAAAAGACGAAAGGTCAAGGCATAAAGACCAAGATGACATCGTCCCTCAATGAATGACTCACGAACTAGCCATCTGTCACCTTTAAACTGCCTTAATAAGTCTTTCTCTATAACCTATACATTGCACGTCCATTTTTGTACCCCTTTTGTTTTCATTTTGTAGGAAATGTAGGAAACAAACTTACACTACAAGGGCCTTCCAGAAAGTTTAAAATTCAGGGAGTATTTTTGTCATAAAAAAAAGAATAATAAATAAATAAAATAAATAATGTTTGTATAATAATAACATGTAAAAAAATAATTTGAGGGTATAAGTAGTATAATTTGAAATACAATAATATAAGAAATAAAGATTAGAGATAAAATGAAAATGAAAAAATAAAAAAAAAAAACAAAAAAGGGAAAAATAGTGATAGACATAATGTAAGTGGCACCTATCACTCGCTCACGATCGATGCCCAACCCATCTATCGCTCGAAGTTTTGAAAACTCACCTTTTTTTCTTCCTCTTCCTCTCTTTTTCCTCATAATCGCCATTAATAGAGATTTTGAAGGTTTTTTCTCTTTATTTTTTGACATTTTCTCCTTCATTTTTACCTTATTTCACAACCATTTACATCAAAATTCTTTTCAAGTTGGCACGCACCATGAGGTTGTGTCTGTTTCAATTTTCATTGCATCTTTTACATGCCCATTTTTTGCTATAAAAGAGGTTAGTTTTTTTATGGTCTAATTTTTTTACTTTTTTTTAATTGCATGAACTATGTAATGATAGAGATTCTTTTACTTTGATTATTCTGATGAATGAATTTTTATTGCCCTTATATTGTTATTATTGTGAATTCTATTTGGGCTTCTTTTTTCTTTTATTTTTTTTGTGATCATATAAAAATAAATAATGATAACAACATAATAAAAGTATACAATGATAGCCGACCTGGGATTACTTAGCTTTAAGTCAATATCCGCTTTGTTGCTTCCTTACCTATATATCTTTAGCCTGATACTGTAGGTAGTGTTAGTCATATTAGCGTAACTAAAAGTACATGGGTTAGCTTAAATTGATTATTTATTTTAGTTCGGCAAACTTTACCTTAGTAACAGAATCATAGAATTTAGGTGCATTGTTTTTAATTTAATTCAAATATTATGCATTGCTAATTAGATTGGGAAATTAGAAGATTTCTTAAATAAATTGCTTGGTGGGCACTGAGGCCCGTGTTGTTATTTTTAAGTACCTTTTGTGTATGGGGTAGGCACATTTCTAGCCTAAATACTGTCAAAATTTTGTTAAGAATTTTGTAAATAATTGCAAATTAAATTTTTTTTATTTTCGTGCATGTTTGCTAGAGTGCCCACTGATGGGTTTAAGATGTTGTAATACTTTTATGCTGTTTAATGTATATTTTGATGTAGGTTGGTTAACATCGACTTAAGTCGACATGTGGCTAAATTTTCAATAGAACTTATATGAATTCTATTTACTTGTGATCCAAGGTAATTCTAAAAACTAACTTTTAAACTTTTATAGGATGCCATGTCGCGAGGCACAGGCTACACTGACTCCACTTACTCTGGGGTGGATGACCACATGATAGGCCAACAGTTATAGAGTTTTATCCAAAGTCTTATACTGTGCTAGTAAATTCATGTTGCGGTAATTCTTGTAGACTATAGGTATGATAGATGAGGTGGATGGACTGCTAGCCATCAAAAGATGGACTGCATTCTTTGTTCCATCCTTCCAGACTTATCTTGATATCACCAAGGGTTTTTAGCGATATCACATGATGTGACTACAGAAGACCCGATACAAAGGAGGGTGTGATTACATTTAGAGTGTTTGGTGTCCCATACATTATCATACGATGCCAATTCACAGAGGCCACGGGACTACCTATTGGACCGGATGTCCTAACCCTGAAGAAAGGAGTTATGAGGGAGCATTAGGCAGTGATCACACTTTTTGGAGCCATTTACTAATTGGATACAGCCAAGAACACCATGTGGGACACACAAGCATTCAGATATATTTAGAGGGTCTTGAATACCTTGTATCTCAGCCGTATAAATAGTCCTGGGTCAGTGAATGCGATCGACATAGTCCATCTTTCGACTATGCACATTGGTAAGAGGATTGATATCACTCACAATATCATCTCTATATTGCTCAGGGTAGCCATATAGCCTACTTTATAGATTTATATCGGGGGAGTAGTGACCAGATTGTTGCTGGACTTAGGGGGGTAAACAAGGGGACTTTTACAGACATCACCATGAAGATTGTTGAGCTGGTTCGAGGGTGAAGGGATAGTATAGGCTACTGATAGTGTTTAAAACTAAAGAGCGGTATAGATTGGATCCTATCATACTTGAGTTGGTAGGGAATCAAGACCATGACTAGCCACTAGAGGCACCTCCAGCACCACCAGCTTAACTTGATCATCCTCCTCAACAGGATAAGCCATAAGAGCCCCATGAGGTAAACATAGATGCAGAGTTTGACATGGATATCTGGGTCGATTTGGACGATCTTCTCGGTAGGTCACCTCCTCCTTCAGTACCTTCACGATCGCCCACTAAGCCATGGCCATTACCATCTAAAGGTCCTGGAGATTCTCACCGAATGGCCATTCGGGAACATTCACTTCTAGTGTTCTACCACCTATTCAACCAACATCAACTCCTACAGCATTGCCATTGGATGACATCTCCAGGAGCCTATCCACTATAGAGGCTTCCATTTAGAGGTAAGATCAGACCCTGTAGTCCATTTTAGTCCCAGTGCAGTATATACAGACTCAACACCAGACAAATGCAAAGGGTATCAGGGCAGACTTGGTAGCAGCTGGATAGAGGGTTGATGATGCCTTACATGTTGTTGTTGACTCTATCACTTAGATTAGGTAGCGGACAAGTCGTATCAAGGGCGAGGTCCCTAGAGGCAGATAGGTTGTGGTAGAGATTGATGAGCAACTAAGGAGATACATTAGGAGCCTGAGGGATGATCTCATAAGGTATCTAGAGTAGCATTCACGAGTAGTTTTAAGGCTCAGGGAGAGTTTAGACCATCTAGCTGAGGTGATGGCACAAATCCTACAGCCACTATCCACATCATTACTTGGGTTTAAGTTTAGATTCCAGTAGTAGGAGGAGCAGCCACCAGCACCACAGTAGGCAGTGGCACTGCACAGACCTCCCAAGCCTTCAGCCTTTCACCTTTTGCCTAGACCATCTTATCATAGAGGACCTGTATCTTCACAATAGTTATATTTTTTATATTTAAGGAGTTTTGAAACTTTTGGACATGTTGATGTATATAACTAAACTGTTGGTTTGTATTTATATGTTCCTTTTCTATCTTTAGTTACCCTTATATTTTATCTTTATTGTTATAAATGACAAAAAAAAGAGAAGAATGGCAAAAGGACAATGAAAATAACAAAAAATACAAAACGATAGTAACAAAAGGTCCAACAATATAATGAATAAAGATAAAGGGCAAAAGAATAAATGGACCACAATTGACCAAAACAGACACAATAAGATAATGATTCTTCTAAATTTAAGGGACTAATGCCACACCTTTTTTCATAGGCAGTAAAGCCCTCTCAAGAGGCACGTAAATTTCACACCTCCACATAACCTATAATAAACATAGTCTGCTTGTGGCATGGAGAAACTTGTTGATGATACCTACACTAAACTATATTAGAATGACAAAATATTTTTGAATAGAGAATAGATGGGACTCTATGATGATTTCTCTTCCTTGGTTATAGCTTCAAGATAGGTGTAAGGCCATAAGATGTCACCTGAATAGGTTGAAACCAAAAGAGATGCACAACAAAGAGAAGTGCGAATATTTTCTAACTCTGAAAGGATTTAAGAGAGATGGTAAGAAAACACTCTCACCTCCCTTAGATAAGGGAATTATTGAATTGATGAGAGACTTCACTAGTGACTGATCCACATAGATGAAGACAAAGTGAAATACTCCACCAAAAATTAATCCACACGGCTGAAGCCAAGATCACAGTATAAAATTAAAATACACTAAAAAGGGGATAGTTCAGAAGGTTGCTTTAACTTTCAATGATGAGGGAAAGAATTATGCTGGAGTGTCTTCAAGATAGCATAGTGTTTCAAGATAGCACTCATCAAATAGTCAAATAGGGTTAAATCATTGACAAGCTGATGGTAACTACCATACCAAGGGTTAATATGTCGATAAGATGATGGTAACTACTCGAACAGATACTCCTTGCCTCAAATGTTATGTGTTTTGAAATAATCAACAAGAGATTTCCTACCTCAAATACGTGTCTGTTTTCCTTTTACTCTGAATTTTGGCTCACTTTTGCACTAATGTACCAGTTCCCCAAAATTAGGGACAATTGTAGATATTGTGACCTGAGGCAGCCTAGATCAAGGTTACTCGATGAAAAGAAATCAATATATTTCTAATGGAGAGCACAAATCTCAAAGCTTTAACCTTGATCTCCATATTTTCATAAAATTTTTGTGGTTTTTAAGATGGTTTTCTAGAAGAACTTCAAGAAAAACCTTGATTTCAACCTCTGATAATGATAGACGGATGTCTGTCATAGAGTGGCAGCCGTATGTGGCTACCCTTCTTTATTCTAGGTCATGTCAGGGGCATTTTTATAAATTTTAGGGAATTTCATGAGGGATGGTCGTTTATCAATGTTAAACGCCCGTATATGGGGTTATTTCCAAAGTTCCAATGTTTTTCAATTTTGAAAATTTTAGATTTGCATTAAATTTTGGAAGATCCAATCAGCTTCGGATTTTAGGGGATTAAATCTTCATTTTCTAGGGAATTAGTGTTGGAGTTAATCTCTAACTCTTATCTAAGTATTTAAGGGGAAAATTGGGGTTTTTGTAGGGGATCTAACATTTTTAGGAAAAGGAGCAAGTTTTTTAAGAAACAGAAAATTATTCTCTATTCTTAGAGACCAGAGCTTTATGCAATCACATATACACAAAAAAACACACAAATATTTTTTTATTTTTTGAACATGAACATCGACGATCAGAGTAGAAATCATTGTTCCTAGAGTTCCAAATTTTAAAATCCTAAGGGTAATATTCTAGACCTCAAGTTTCTCTCTCTAGAATTCATCACGTGATCATGTAGTTAATTGTCTTTATGCTTTTCTCGTGATGTTGCATTTATGTTATTTGATGCATATTTATGATGTTTGTGATGCCATGATTATTTAGTGACTATTTAGGTATGTAGAACAGCATGTTAGCTTTTATTTTATACATGTTCTTCTATTGATGCATGATAAGATAGTTTAATTTATTTCCTATATTTGCATGATTAATTTTTTTTTTGAGTATTTGAGTTGTGTTTTATTGGTATTTTTATGGTTTTAACATGTTTTAGGGTTCTTAGGTTATGTGCTTAAGATTTAGAATTTATTTCCTTGGTTCTGAGTTAGTTTTTGCCTTCTGTCTCTATTTTTCAAGTGACAGACGGGAAAAAGACATCACAGACGATCGTCTGTTAGCGCGACAAATGGGACATTACAATGCCTTCTTCTCATCTTATCTCTCTCTTTTTTTTGGGTGTCTATCCTTGTCTTGGGGTGTCTGTGGCCCTATTTTCCCTCTTTTTAACATGTTTTAATGCCATTTTTGTTCGGATAGGTCACCTTGAATATTAGATGCACTTTAGCCTCTTTTTTTGCTTCTATATGACATGATTTGCATTCTGCATTCTTTTATTTATTTATTTTAGCGTGTCTTTTGTCATTCCTTTTAATTAATTAGTTTATTTGATGTTTGATTTCCTTTAATGTACTAATCAATTTGCTTTGTTTGTGTATTTTGTGAGTTATTATTTTTATGCATTATTGGAGTTTTTTTTGGCGTAATTCTGCCTTAGACGTCATCTTTCAATTGGTTCTTTCTCTATCCCTTTTTATTCTTTTTATTGCATTTAGATTATATTTTATTTTGTCTTGTTTTATTATGTTTTATTTGTTACTTTATTTATTATTTAATTTTGGTATTTTGTTCATTTTTTGATATATTTCATTTTTCGGGGATGTAATAGTTTAGTGAAAAAGGGTATTTTGGTAAGATAATTGATGAAAGTCATTAAATGTTTTATATTTAATTAACTTGTATTTTCATTAATAAAATGGACCAGTGTCTAATTTTCATCCCAAAATCACACAATAAAAATAAGAGTCTTAGTTTCATCAAAATTGGGATCACTCATCCTATTTTTTCTTAAAATTAATAAAGACTCTTCATCTCCCTTTTGTAAATATGTATGTGGGGACCAATGTTCTTAAACCTAATAAATACCTCATTTTTTGTATGATATTTTATCTTTTCTTTGGACGATTTACCTCTATTATTAAGTAATGGATTTACTTTATTTACTTGCTTTATTTACTGTTTTAACTATCTGATTGGCGTATTTATTTACTTTTCGCAATGCATCGTGTGAGATGGGAGGTAGTGGATTGACAATCAAAAATCTAATTACAAAACAACACCTAACTAAGATGCCATGTAAGAGTGATATCCCAAACATCAATCTTTGTTTGGGCATCAAAAGGTGAAGATTCATTTTCCAACTTTTGTTGGGTGACGACTCTATGATACCTGCCTCTTTAAACCCATATTAGATGCCTTCATAGGTTGACCATCAACAATAATTTGGGCCTAACCCCCTTTATATTGTTAAATGGCCAATTTATGAGTTATAGTGAGACTCATCCGATCTTAGACCCTAATAGTGGACCTTCGAGAACCCAACTGGATACCAAGTAGAGTCCAACATGTGTCACATAATCAATCTCTTTATTCGCTCTTTTGCTACATAGATCAGTAAAAGTAATCCAAAATTGTTGATTGAAACCTTAGACCATAATGTAAGAGAGATTGAAACCAAACCCTAAATAGAAAAAATTTGAATTGAAAATCAAATACTTAATGTAGACACCGGATCCTTAGGTGGCTTTTAATCAGGGTTAGTTAATAAGGATATTGTTGTTCATAAATAGATAAGGAACGGATGTGCTAGCCTTTCCTCCATGTTTTATGTTTTTAAATGCCTTTTTACAACTCCACTTTAGGGTTTTCAATGTTTAAAAATTTCTTTTTAGGGTTTTGCCCTTGTCCCTTTATTGCCAGGGGAAAAATGCATGGTTTTAAAGGTTAAGAAATGATTTAGTGTTGAGTCATTCTCTTGACCCGCGAGTCAAAGCAGTGACTCAATAAAAAAAATGACAAGATAGGCATTTTGACCAAAGTTTAACCTATTTTGACCAAAATTAAAAATCTCCCCTTGACTCACTCCTGTGAGTCACGAGTCAAGGGAGTGAGTCAAGTAATTTTTTTTGTCTTTTTCGAGAAAAATTATAGCTGGCAATAAGGAAAGAAATTTAAATCTTTCCTAATTCTTATTTGAGCATTTATTGCTCATCATGAGGGGTTGTTGTTTTACTCTAACTTAAATGCAGGGTAAGTTGGAGAACCACCATTAATTTGTGGTTTTACTTGAATGGGAGATGGCAGTTTGGGAAAAAATGGGTATTTATTGGGAAAATTAGAGGCAATGAAATTTGACCCAGATTTGATAAGCTACTAAAAAATATGGGCTGAATTTATAAATAAGTTGGGTGTTAAGGATCTAAAATACCTGGTGTGTTTTGAACCAGGTAAGGAAATGGCTGAATTTACATTAGTGTACATAGAATATTGTTGTGTTTTTATTATTTTACAAGGGATATAATTTTTTTCCTCATTGCAAAATTTAACTTGATTTTCCTGATTAATTGTTGGTTGATAAGCAGAAATGTTAATAGGCCTATTGAGGATAGGAATGAAAAAGCTGTTGTTAATGGGCCTGATATAGGTGTAGGGCTTGGTGCAATTAGTGGGAGTGAGGAAGTTAAACATAATGATGATAGTAGTCAGAAAGTAACTGTATCTGAAGGTGGGGATGCATATAACAGCAGTGATAGTTCGAATGGGACTAATGTTAATGTGGATAGTTTTAGTGATAGTGAGGAGGACAATGATATTAAGGAAGATGATATTGACATAGAAAGTGAAAGTGATTTAGATATTGGGGATGTTGCAAATGAAAGAGGTGTGAGAATAGAGACAGCAAAGAAGAGGGTTAGATATAATCCTAGAGAGGGGAGAGCATATTTTAATAAAAGGATGACATTTAAAGATGCAAATGCTGTGAGAGAGGCATCAAGAAATTATTCTGTCATGACTAATAAAGATTATACGATTATAAGATCATAAAGAATAAGTCTAGCTGAAAAGAGTGAAGTTAAAAAGAGAAGGTTACCCTTTTATGTTTCTTGCATCAAAGGAGAAAGGCAAAGTTGGTTTGAAGATAAAAACTTTATGTATGTTGCACGGATGTTATAGGATTTTCAAAAACACAAGAGTGACATCAAAGTGGATTGAGGGTCAAATAAGGGAGACAATTTAGGAAAATCAAGAAAAAAAATAACTTAGTAGGTGTTAATGGAATGAACCAAATGTATCCCATTGCTTTTGCTACTGTAAGTAACGAAAATAAGCATAATTGGTCTTGGTTTCTAATAAGATTGATTCAGGAACTTAACTTGGGAGATTGATCACAAATCACACTTAGTTGTGGCATGCAAAAGGTTGGCAAATATTTGATAATGAAATTTCCTATTTTAACTCTTTATTTTTTGTTTCCATAGCAATTTATGCATTTCGCATATAGTTACTGACCTTTTACAATTTATTTTTCCTATGGTTGAATTCTATTTGCTTTTAGGGACAAATACTAGTAGTGTTAGAGATACTTTCTATGGCTGAACACAGGTGGTGTGCAAGGCACATCTATGCTAATTGGTGTAAGAAATAGAGAGGAGACAAATTGAGGAAAATATTTTAGATTTGTTCTTAGATTAGTTACAAGGAAGAGTTTTATAATAATTTGAAGAGCATTGAAGAGCTTAGTAAGAAGGCTGCTAGGGATGTTATTAGTTGTGCTCTAAAATTTTGGTGTAGAGCATATTTCAGCAGTAGGTGCAAATCAACCATGGTTAACAATAACATCTCTGAGACTTTTAACTCTTAGATCTTAGTTTCTAGGTTTAAGCCAATAGTGAGAATGATAAATGAAATTAGAATTAAGATGATGAACTTATTGGTGGAGAATGAAAAGAAATTAAGAAGTTGGATTAATGATTATAGCCCACAATGTATGAATTTTTTTGAGGATTGGGCATATATTGCATCTGGTTATAGGGTTAAGTGGAATAGATAGGTTGCTTATGAGATTAATGAAGGCTCTGATAGACATAATGTTTGGTTGGATAAGGAAATGTGCACTTACAGGGCATAGGACTTAATTGGTATTCCATGCCCACATGCAACTACAACATTTTATCACAAGGGGGAAGATTCAGTTGGACATATTTGTTCTTACTATCATAAGCAAACCTATATAGCAGCTTATGCAAATAAGATACAGCCAATTGAGGGCAAGAAATTTTAAAATGTAGCAAAATTTGAAAATATTAAGCCTCCACCTATTCTAAAGATGCCTGGCAGACCAGAAAAGTCAAGGAAAAAGGACAAAATGGAACCCAAAAAGCACAATACAAGCAATGAAGAACCAACTCAAAAATCTCAATCAAATAGAGGACCTATTATTGAAAGGCTTTTGAAAAAGGAATAAGCAATGTTGTGGTAGATGTGGGTAGTTAGGCCACAACAAAAGAAGATGTACAAAGGTAAAACCGCTAACTTATTTTAATTTAACATGTAACATAAAATTTTATGTCTGCTTATGATTTTTATTTGCTAGGATCTTGGTCAACAAAATTTACAAGATGAAACATCATGTGTAGAGGCCAACAATCCTAACCCTATTGATGGGTCAAACAACAATGCTAATATTACTAGTTTAGATGTTTCAAATAACAATGCGATTCCAGTAGATAGACCTGCAGAAGAGGTAACATATGTTCAAGAGCAAACCAGCAATATGCATACTGGTAAAGGAGTAAATAGGGCAAAAGAAAAAGCATAGGTAACAAGAAAACTAAATGCCATCTTAAGATCCTGAATGAGGCAATTCAGTTAAAGTCAAGCAACTCAATAAAAGAAAAGGGATAGGGGATAATCTATAATGATAATGACATAATAGTTTACAATATGAGTAATAAATGTTTCATGTAGTTCTAAAGTTATGATTATTGTCGATTATATAACTTGTTATCTATATAATGTAGCTCAGACATACCTCAAGCTATATTGTTTGTTCATATAGAGATGGTAATCACAGTAGTGAAGATAAAGATATGATTCCTACAATGCCCGATCATAAAGCTGATCCAAAGAAAAAGTTTTCAATTCCAAGTGAGAAAGATGTGAGAACAAGTGTTAGGAAGACTACTCATGTCCTTACAGGTTCGAGGATTATAAATTTTAAAGGAAATGGATATGAAGTTCTAGTGCCATAAACACTGCCTTTTAAGCTGCCAAGGAAAAAAAGAAATTTTCTAAGTGATTTGGAGAAGCAAAACAACAAGAGGCAATTAAAGAAGAATAAAAAGTAGTTATATGTGATTAGTGATGATATTTTTGTTGATTGATGTATCACTAGTGATGGTTACAGTATAGATTATACTTCCAAGAACTATATTTTATAATTTGGGAGTATACCATATACTGCCAAGAGCATGGTGTACATTTGGTTATTTTATTAATAGTAATGAAGGAAGTTGATTTTAATGCCCATCTTAATTGTTTGTGCTTCATGATTTTTGTATGGCACAGTAAGGAATTTGTGCTTGATGTTATTTTTATACCTAAGATATTTGTGCTTGATGTTATATTTATGCCCAAGAGTGAGTGAGTGCTTCATGTTATTTTTATGCCTAGGAATTTATGCTTTATGTCATATGAGATTATACAATCATCCATTTTAAGTTAATTGTTAATTAATCCAATTTATGCTAATAGATCTCATATATCATAGCATTAAGAGTGCAAATTTAACTTAACTTCATTTTCAATATTTAAAAAATGGTACAAGGCTGGATCCATTGTACATACTTAAAACACTATCCTTGTACATATTCCCGCACTGCATTTCATCCTATTATCTGCAAAGGGGGCCAAAATTTGCATTATATACCATTCTGAGCTATGCATTAACCTTGCTAATTTCCCAACAAACCCAGACAACCAACATCAAACACAAAACCTTCATCACCCAAAAATAAAACACCCTTTCATTAGCTTTTCTTGAATTCAATGGCAGCTCCATGCCATGTGCCCTTTTTAATATAGAAAAATCATCCTTTTCAAATTGCATAGCCAATTGTTGTATGGTCTCTAATTGGCTTTCTAACCTTCTATTCACCCTCAATTTCTCTTATTCTAATTGTAAATTCTCTCTATGAAATTCATACAACAACATTCGTAACCTTTCTTTCAGTGCTGCCAAAGAATCAAACTAAGAAAAAACGTTGCATTCCCTGCCCTATCAACATTAACATTACAAAGCAAATTGAAAGACATTGGCTTCATCTCATCACAAAGACATAAAAGACGAAAAATAGGAAAAAAAGGATTTATTACTCTAATATGGGGACAATTTTAGTATCTTCTCCCTATGTTGCTTATACTCTATAACTCAAGTATGTAGCTCTGTTCCCACACAAACACCTAATTGCCTTCCCTTCATTTATGAAATCTTTGCTTTCCCACCATCTTGAATGGTTTGAAGAAGTGAGAGAGGTCAAAGGTGATGTTGCCATCCATGTTTTTTGGTTTTTATTTTTCAATCAAAATCAAGCTTAGTAATAGGGGAGGCGATCTAAGGTTTTAATTAATAAATTCCAATTACTTTGGCTAATTGTGGGTTGCAGAACTCTGAGAGATTGATCTCTATGGGTTTAATAGGGTTAGAGGTATGGAGAGAAAAGGGGAAAAACGATTTGAGAGAGAGTGAGGCAGATAAAGCTAGGAGTAAAAAGGGTTAATTTTTTTTTTAACCTCATGTGATGTTCACGTGCTGCCAACTAGCAAATGATGTGTCCAATCATCTTATGCCATGTGTTAAAATGTTACATGTCAACAATTAACTAGCAAAATTTCAGTCAAAATTGACTGTAGTCGACAGTAGAAAAAAAAAATTTCAATTTATCAAACATCAGGACAAAAATTACCTATTTGAAACTTGAGTGGTAAATTTGCCCGTTTTGGTAAACAGGAGGAGAAAAAAAATGCATATTTAGCCTTCTAAAAACAAGGATTCTTAACTTTGGACCAAAAGAGCAAAGAGAATTGTGTAACCCGGTTTATGGAGAAGACACCATCATTGGCCAGAAAGGCTTTTATATTAGCTCCTTTAAAATGCGCATAAACAACAATAAAATATTGTAACTCTAGGCAATTTTTCTAGAAGAAGCTGGCTAACTGGATAGGTAGCATCACTCGGGGGCACATTTTATCACTTATTTTAGATTGAAGACGTGTCTCTACAATCGTACAAATTAACAGTTTGATTTTTGTACACATACGAATTTTTAAGTAGATAACTTGATTTTTAAAACTTCAATAAATTTACAAATTTAAAAGTCCAAAGCAAATTAAAATGGGAAAAAGAAAAAAACATAAGTCCCACAGAATTAGCCAGCCTAAACCAAACACGCATACAAGTAGCTAGTAAAAGCCTCGTGTACCCCAGCAATGATGTCAATCACAAAGGGCAAACTCAATACACTGAACATACTATCAAACAAGTAGATAATACCTTTAACACCGTACATAAACCTAATAGTTTCTTACAATATAAGCTATGATAGGCATAACAAATTATAATTAAGCATAGATAGTTATTACAGACCCACATAACATAAAGGATCCAAACAGGGCATTAAGTGTGGACAGCGTATAGTCGGCAAATTCACAGGTCGATATCCAACAAGATGAGCTCTACACTCTCTTTAGTAACACCACCATAATTACCATCATTCCCAATGCCATAAAAGAAGCTCCGAGGGTGGTGTTAAAAAGAGATTTTTGGTAATTTTCCTCAGCAGCTGCAGAACTGTTCTCAGCAGAAAAGCCAAAAATCTGCTGCACAAAGTTGGAGACATTGTTTGCCATTTCAACAACAGTATGCTTAATTTTCTCCAATATATCCATTGGGCTGTTTTTAGTATTTCCATCTTGGCTTGTATCATCAGATAAGTCAGTAGACCTTGGGGATTTCGGATCCTGGAAATCAGCATCTACACCTGATTCTGTATTCCCAGAGAAAATATTAGCCACCAAACAGGAACAGGCACAGAGTTTTTGGATGAGAATAGGAGCTATTCTTACTGGTCTTCTGAGGGTCGAAGTACTCCTGAAGAGCTTCATTTTGGAGAACAGCACTCCAGACATTTCGATCCGAGGCAATAGAAGCAACAACATTCTGCAACAAATTAACATCAGCAATTAGAGCACCATAGTTAATTTGATATTATTTTATTAACAACAGATTCAAAACAATCAGCTATTATTATATCTTGTTTAGCAGTCGCAATCTCTACAAAATCTAGTCCCTGTAACTGAATTAGATTCTCCAAAATGACTGTCAGGTACAAGATTACCTGTTACAATATTAAAATTAATAACAAAAGATGTACCTCCAAATCAAAAAGTCAATTAACAGCTAATAGCACATGAAATTCAAGGATGAACAAGCTTAAGGATAGAACGAACAAAAATCAGAGTATATAACTAGCTGAAACTCGAAATCTAGCATCAAGTAAGCTGAAAACCTCCCATTGCATAGAGACTGACACACAATAGTTTGACTCTCTACAAGGCAAGTTAAAACCATCACTAAGGGATTATTTTAAGCTAGCCTATCATAAATAAATAGGTCTATTATAATATAAAATGGTTCAACTATGAAGGACAAAAAAAAAATTAGGAAAGACATATTTATCAGAACCTGTACTTCAGGACTTTTATTGAGCAATTCAAATGCCTTGACAGCATATTTCCGTGAAGAAAGTGCCCTTGTGTCACAAGTGATGCAACTTTTAGTCTCTAAATGATCTGAATCCATAAGCAAAGATAAGGCAGATGCCTGATCACCACCAAATGGCCCACCAGGTTCTGTATGTTCAGAAGGTAATAGACAGGCTCTGTAAAATATGACACCAAGAACTATTAGAGAGAGGGAACATATGATGTCATAGATGAAAAAAAAATGAAGAAGCACAAAAATAAACGTAATGTGCACTTAATCAACATATCTATCAAACCTTCCATGGTTAGAGATTAAAACTTCAGTAAGATTTCTTTTTTTTTTTTTTTTGTCTTTTCAAAAAAGTAAGTGCACAACGACTTGAGCCATATCCCCTCCCCAAACTTATAAGTACATATTCAATAGATATTTTTACTACAGCAAATTAAGATGGCTATGCAAATGAAGCTGATAAGAAAGTTCGTGGATTCACGAAAATCAGTAAAAGCTCTATTTGCCTCTGCCATTCCATAAGTCTCTTCCTAACAAGAAGGTGCAGCATCCACAGATGAGCTCTAAAAATAATTTCACAAAGCTCCATAGACCATTTTATAGAAGACCTACCAAGTCTAGATGTCGCATAGTCATTTTAGCTGAGTACTTCCACAGCCTTCCAACCGAAAATATGACTTGAAAGATGTGGAACGCTTAGAAGCTTCCCACATAGTATGGTAAAATAATCGACCTTTGTCGACATGTGCCAGGAATTTCAGGTGGCTGTGTCACTCCTCATAACAAACAAGATCTAGAATAAATTGTCTATTCAGCTTAAAGAAGAATATCTCGAAGTTGTGCAGGTTTTTTTTAATATCTTAACAGAAAAAGCTGAAGAATATCATTTTAGCTTAGTGCTTTATAGGAGTAGATTACAAAGGTTGGTGAAAAACAAATGATGAGAGGTAAATCTTGTGTATGAGAAATCTATCAAATTCAGGACCATATTTCCATTATACAAAAGCAGGCACAGGTAAATCAGCACAAGCAAAAAAAAAAAAAACACACACACACACTCAATACTTCAAAAATTTCAGGTCACTTGGTCATGACGAGCAAAAACACCATTATCTTTCCGGCTACCGGTGAAAAAACATGGCACATCTTTATTAGCATGAAAACAGCACATAAGAATCATAAGGCAGCACAAGAAACAATAAAATGCTTAAGACTGTAAAAAATCTCAATTAAAATGTAATCTTCCAATTAAATCAGAATCACCAAAAAAAAGAACGATTTCAGAGTACAAAATACTATAGCTCCAAACAAAAAGGATTTCGATTTCCAGTTGTTGAAAACAATATAAGAAAACTGATTTTATAACCAAATTAGTTCATTTAATTAAAATTTCTCATATAGGCGAGCAAGCTTAATACATATATATATATATATATATATACAGATGAAGAAAATTCTTTTTCCTTAATAATAATAATAATTTAAGAAAAAAGAGCTACGATACTTCTCCAGAGCATCCTTCAAGTCGGAAGTGGCCTCTTTGGCTTCCTGCAAGGTCGGCGCGGGTCCAAAAACCACTCTCGGCTTAGGTTCGATGGATGCAAGCAACTGTTGGTCCTCTTCAAAGCCAGCGAATTCCCAATCGTCAATCTCCCAAGCTGGCCGCTGTACTCCTCCCATGTGGACTGCACCGGCCTTCCCGTTCAGCGATGAAGAGAGGATAGCCGACACGGCCTTGAGGCGTTGCGCATAGTTTGTTCGGCCAGAGACGGGATGGCAAAGGGCCCGCCTCTGATGCCGGTATTAACGACGCCCACACCGGCGACCTTGGCTGCGGCTCTCATAGCTGCTCCTCCACCCATGGCAATTAGGGGTGATCACGGGATGGGATGGGACGGGGCGAGGCTGAAAATTCACCCCCCCGCACTCCTCCACCAGTGGCGGGAATTTCCCGTCCCGCTACCAATATCGTGAAAGAAATTTTCCCTATCCCCATCTCGTGGGGTTCCGTCCCCCGATTTTTTTAATTTTAATATATAATATTTTATAAATAATTAAAATTAAAATATAATATTTAATAAATAAAAAATTTAAAATTAATAATAATTTAAATTAATATAAATTTTAATCGTTCATAAAATTTAAAATTAAGTATAATTTACAATTTAATAATTATAAAATTAAATTATATTTTAATTTTAATTATTTATAAAATATTATATTTTAAAATAAAAAAATTTATTTTTTACGGGGCGAAGATTCCTGCGGGACGGATATCCTATTCTCCGTACCTGTCTCGATTTTAAGACGAAATTTTTTTTTCTTCCATTTTTATCCACGTAGAAAAAAATTTTAGGAATTCTCCACTTCAAACGGGGCGAATTTTTATCGGGGTCGAAAAATTATCGTCTCGTGATCATCTCTAATGGCAATGATTCCTTTAACCTAAAGATAGAGAGAGCAATTTTATAGTTGATTTACTCTGTGGTCGGATTGGGATATGAGCGGGTAAAGCAAGGATAGATGGTGAAGGTAGGTAGTTTGCTTCGAGGATAAGTTAATGTACATGGCTCGCAGCTATACAGCCCTCATTTTTTATTTTATCGCAACTTTCAACCCCTCCATTTGGGGAGTTAGAAATTTTTAATTTCCAATTTCACCCTCATCCGAACATTTTGACTTCATTAAATTATTTTGGCAAAAATGCACGCCCAAACTTTTGCAATTACGTTTTTAATATTTATTTTACAATATCAAACTTTTAAATTTTTATTCCTTTTACATCCAATTATTTATTAAAGAAAATTATGAATATAACTAATACATATTGTCGGTATCTCTCTTGTTTAAATATATTTTCTTACAATATCAATAATCAATATAATCGGATCAATTTTATTAAATATTAAATATAAAAAAATTGCATTCTAGTAAATAATTTCACTCAAATTTTATAAGTGTATTTAATGCCATCTCTGCAGAAGAGAGTGAGACTACTCAAAATCTGTTAATGAATGGCTCAATGTCAAAAAGAAAAATTAGAGACTCAAAATTACAAAATAAATATTTAGAATTTTAACAGCAAAACTCAAAAAATTCACAGATTTATAGGTACATTTTGCCAATTATCTTTTGTTCCTTCTTACATTGCATTTGTTTTTGTTTTTAATCTCTTTTGTTATAACAGTTATGGTGTGTAACTGACACGTTAGATTTTGACCCTATAAACCTGAACTCAAAATTTCAAGATAAACATCATTTGAATCGATTATATTAAAAATTTGGGATCCAATCTGATTAATTCAAATTTAATCTGATCCAAATCTAATGAATCTGATTTATCTAAATTTTGCTTGGGTTCATTAACAAAATTTGGTGACTGTGGTGATAATATTAAGTAATTGAATGATTATTAAACTCTATCTCTCTCAATACTAGCAGAAGTCTATATTTTCTACTCTATATTTATAAATATTTTACTATAATTATTCAGTTAATATATTTAATAAAAAATATTTTTCACTCATATTATATCTATTTTTACTTTTTTTATTTAATTTTAACATGTTATCGATACGATAACCTTTATTGATTATCGATAATCGATAGTTTAAGACAATCTAACTCGAAAAAATAAAAAATTTTAATTTACAAGATCAAATAGTATATCACCTCAAAATTAATTTATATTATTTTATAAATTTATAATGCCTATTGTTATATAGTAAAAGGCTTATATATGTTGATTAGTTGTATTTGTGCATATACGTATAAAGTATGTTTTCATCTTTTATATTTACATGAAAAAGTATCGCCCCATATGAATTTATAATTATAACATGTTAATAATTATTATATTAATAATTATGTTATTATTATTGTTGTTGATGATGTTGTTGTTGTTTTCTTTCAATTCCGTAAATTAAATGATACCGTGTATAAATAGCTGGATATTTTTAATTGTAAATAAGAATTAAAAATAGTTGGTCATAATTATACTTATATCAACTCAATGCATAAATAGTTGGACATGCGCTTGAGATCCTTAATTCATATATGTTTAAATGGATTATATGTGTTATGAATGATATTATACTGGTGCACATGAAACTAAGAACTGATTGCTGAAAAATTTATCTAACAATTGCATGTTAATTTATATTGAATTAAATTTGTTAACAATTTATTTATAGCCTAATTTTAAATCTCTCTTTTCAAGTGCATTGTATTTACACAGTCAAATCTTACAAAACTTGAATTTATTGCCCTTAATATTTTTGAAAAAAATTATTTGTTATGGGTACTTAATGCTGAAATTTATTTGAATGCTATGAATCTTGAAAATTATATTAAAGAAGGAAATGAAGAGTCCCTACAAGATCACACAAAAACAATGATTTTTCTTCGGCATCATTTACATGAAGAATTAAAAACTGAATATCTCACTATTAAAAACCCATTAATTATTTGAAATAATTTAAAAGAGAGATATAAACACTAAAAAACGATGATCCTACCTAAAGTTCGATATGATTAGATATACTTTCGTTTGCAAGATTTCAAAACTATAAGTGAGTATAATTCAACCCTATTTAAAATTGGCTCTTAATTGAAATTATATGGAGAGAAAGTTATTGATAAGAATATGTTAGAAAAAAATATATTCAACTTTTCATGCCTCGAATGTACTCCTGCTATAGCAATATCAAGAGTATAAAATTAAGAAATATTCTGAATTAATTTCTTGTTTGCTTATGGCTAAGCAAAATAATGAGCTTTTATTGAAAAATCACCAATCTTGTTAACTAGTTCGTCTCCATTCGCTGAAGTGAATGCGACATTTTCTCAAGATTGTGGGAGAGGCCATAGTAGGAAAATTTTTCCAACTAGTTCTAATCCTCCAACACATTCTGAAAACAAAGGTGTGAAAAACAAAATGATGAGGAAAATTCTAAAAAGAAGACATAGAACAATGATAATATTTATTATAGATGTGAAACAAAAGGACATTAGTCTCACATATGTGACACTTCAAAACATCTTGTTAATCTCTAAAAGGCATCACTAAAGGCTAAAGGTAAAAATACTGAATTGAATTTTTTCAAACTAATTGATGTTGCTTATAATAACGAATCTTTAAATTTTGATTTTGATGTATCTGATTTTTCTGAGGATGATAGTGGCAAAATTGAGTATTTAATTAGAGATGGAAATATCCATTATTAGAATTGATTGATTTTTGGAACAATTCCATAGTTATTTGATTAGGTTTATTATCTTCAAACTCAATGTTTTATAAAGATTATTGATCGGTATCTAGCAAGTGTACTAGATCAGCTAGTAATATAGAAAAATATAATTATGACCCTCTAATATCGAATCCAAGGGAAACCTGTGTTTGTGTGAGAGATTTTAATTTTAAAATAGAATTTGTGTGAAGAAGAAAGAAGAAAAATTCCAAAGTTATGATGGTTGTAGGTGTTAAAAACTAAAAAAAATGAATCTTTAATACTTAAAATAAAGTAAAATAGTTGAAAGAGTTGAAAAGATTGAATGTAAAACAAAAGCAACCAATTAATTGAAGTAAAAAAATCAATATTAAAAAGCAACTTCCACTAAAGGACTATCCACCTTAACAAATATTATTATGACTTAATTAAAAGAGAAACACAAGTGATTATGAAGAATTTAGATTAATAAAACTAGATAACTTTACTCAAGATTATCATTCCAAGCATTAAAATTCTCTTATTTAGAACAATCCAACACTTAGCATAAAGATCTGAATTAATCCTCCTAGATGTCTATTAAATCCTTTCTCAAGTAATTCAACTATCACCCATTCTTAGTTACACCCTTCTTAATCTCAACTTACTTCAATTAACACAAAACTATAACTTATTCAGATTATAATCATTCATTAATCCAAGTAATTTAACCTAAGAACATGCATATCAATGATCCAACCAAAAACCAATTACTAACCAATGCTTAATCAAGTTAACAATCAATTTCTAGTTAAAAAAAAAAGATAAGATTGTGTTTAAGAACTAAGAAATAATCAAACTTGCATTAAATTGAAGCACAAGCTTAAGTCATACTAATAAAAGTTAAGGATTCAAGTATCTTTTAGCAAAAGTTAAAGAAAACTACTCACTAGACATGTTTGAAAACTAAAACAAAATTTAAAGGAGAAATACTGAATAAGAATAGAAGAAATAAAACTACGTAAGAAAAAAAAACTTTAATTGCTAAGCTCTATCTTTTTTTCTTCCCCCCTTCTTCCTTGGCTTTGATGCCTTTTTATAGATTGGAGTCATTGCTAAATAAGAAGTTTTGCTAGTTAAGACTTCCTTTTCTGAGGTTGAGTTGGAGTTTCTCTTGAATAGAAAGACTTTTATCGACAACTTTCTGTTTTTGCATGGGAGAGCAGTATTTTTGCTTGGGAGAGTGGTCAAAATGTTTGGGAGAGCACGTTTCCTAGTAGGAAGAGTAAAATTATACTTGGGAGAGCAGAATTTATGCTCGGGAGAGCACTTTTCTTTTGTCCTTCATGTGCTTCATTTAAATCAACTTTCCCACTTTTGCATTTTTGCCCCAAGTCTTATTTCTTCTTGCAATTTTAATCCTTCTTTCTTACAATTTAGTCCCTAAAAATACTAAAACTCTTAATTAAGCCAATAAACACCTCAATTAACTAATTAATCATCAAATTAACTAAATCAAAACCTTAATTAACTAAATAAAACACCTAAAACACACTAAAAACATAGTTTATTTCACATTTATCAAATACCTCACACTTAGCCTTTGCTCACCCCCGAGCAAATTTGAACAAACCGACCTCTTAAAATAATCAAACTCAAAATTAGATTTAAATAATTTCAAGACTAAGTTTAACATTTAACAAGAGCACTCAACAAAATCATGGCTAAAATAAACTCAATCAAGGAAATAAGAATTAGCTTCCATGTGTGTGTGCAAGACCAAAATGATTTAAGCATTTTTCAAAATAAAATACCAATGCATCTCATAATCAAGCTTTAGAATTGAAGTATACTAAGTATACTTAAGGTTTCACACTTGAAACTCTAGAAACACCATAAGCCTCTCCTTTAGCACCAAAATCCGAAGGTCATCTCTGCTAAATAACTCAAAACAACGTTTAGAATCACTTAGGTCTTAAAAAGGGTTGTAATGGGATTATAGGATTAGCTATTAAAGAATGGTCAAAAGATAACCAAGGAGAATTAGCCACTCTATACTTGAATAAACCTCATTTCTTCAAATTTCAACTCTTAAGCATGGGTCCTTCATCAATCCCTTTGAACAAACCAAAATAGAAACAATAAGACTGAATCCCTTTCATTTTTATCACTTTCTTACTTTTAAGAAGTCATAATTTATTTTCCTCGTAAATACCCGACACTTAAAACTTTTTTCCATATATTATAGCTTTATTTCCTATTTTTTAACTAGCTTTTTTTTCTAACAAATTACAGAAATAGGGGTATAACAAGGATATTACACATAACTCTTTCCCTCAATGATGCAATCATTCTTATTACACTGAATTTAGATTCTCAATAAATGAAAATCTATCCAAACCTAAAGTGGCCAATTCTAGAGGGTAGATAAAAGCTTTAGGCTATATGGTTAATAATGAGTGTAACAAAAATAATAAACAAATAGTACACTTTAAGCATACCTTATTAAGCTCAAATTGGCTAACAAAGGTCAATGCAATAAAAAAGGTAGAAAAATAGTCTTTTGATTAGCTCAACAAGAAAAATTTACCTAGATCACTTTCTAAGTTGCTTGAGTTGCTTTTATACTTCGAAGGGTGATAAGGAATGTTCTAGTGTCCTAAAATTCCTTGCTCATTATTTCAATGCACTGGTTTTTCTAAAGTTTTAAAACTGGTCTTTTGTGCTTTAAATATGGAAACTAACAATTATAAACCAAGTTGAGTGATAAGCTAGCACAAAATTTCATTGAACAACCTACTTGTCCTACTGTTAAACTAAAATCTTGACTAATGCAAAAATCTAAATTTAAGTTCAATTTGTTCAAATTCTTAGAAAAATTATGAAAAACTAAGCTTTGTGTAAGTTAAGTAATACATGCTAATTAACTACTATTTAAAATGATTTTAGGATAAAAATAATTAATTAACAAAGACTAGCAAATATTCATAATATTACTGAGTTAGTTACAGCACGAAATGGCTCCTAGCATTACTATTACACACCAAAAACAAACTAAAACAAAAACAAAACAAAAATAAAAGAACATAATATAAAAAGAGGAGAAATTGATTTTACTTCCCGAATTTTAACAAAATTTGAGCTTAGAGAAGCTCTACCCCCCTCCAAAATTTTGTTGTCCTCAGCAACTGCAATCACTACGGAGATGATGGTGATCAATTTATTCTATAAGTGGATTTTGAAAATTTACCATGGAAAGGATATGAGGCAAATTGCAAAACCTTATCACAACTTTCATTTAAACAATAAGGTGCAATAGGGTTTTGACTCACACAATCATGCACAACATTATCAATACACTCATCAAGAACATCATAGGAATCAATTCGATTTACCACTTCTATTGGTGAAGATTTAACCATTCCGAAACATTAAACTCAATTGTTTCACCATTAACCTTAAGAGATATTTTACCATTTTTCATATCAAAAACAGCCCCAGCAGTAATTAAGAAAGGCCTACCAAACAAAATCTGATGGAGGATTTATTTGAACCCTTAGTCTCACTAGACTGCGTATAGGATGAGTAAGGTATCGTTCCAAAGGGAACGGGGTAAATTTTGTATTGATATAACAACAAGTAAATAGATAGGTAATGATTTTAATTGGAATCATGCAATTAATGTAAATACTAAACTACTTAAAATATATTAAGTTAATTTTGGATAATAGATTACTTAAAAGATAGGATAAACATACATTATAACCAAATAAACAATTTCATCTTTGAATCATTTAACAAATATATGAATGATATGATTGGAGAATTTAGCCAAGATTCTTTAAAGCAATTCTCATTGTCAATAAAGATGTTCTTACTTAGAGTCTATAAGCATTCTCATGTCATTATAGAGATAAATAAAAACTATGAAGTTCAATGCTAATTCTTTAACCCCTCAAAGTGAATTCCTTATCTCTAAGTGAATTCAATGCTTCAAGTAAATTTATTTGACTTTCCATCAAAGAATTCCAACTCTCATTGTGAATTAAATGACTAACATGCTAATTATGGTGATCAAGCATAATGAGAAAATTAAAGCACTCAAAAAATCTAAATCATACTTCATACATAAAGAGAATAAACATTCAATAGACAAAGATAAATAGATGAATAACAACGTAAATTAAATAGTTACAATGTACCAAAAGAACTTAGCCACAAACAAAATTATAATAAAGATGAAATAAGAGAAAAGAAAACATCACTCCCCAGGGTTTACTTTCTATTTTGACCTTCTGATAAATCTCTTATTCCTTTGGCTTTGTTCTTTAGTCATCCTCTAAACACTAAGTAAAAGAAATGTCCAAAATAAACTAAAAAACGTTCTTAAGAAAACAGTAAAAGAATTCTTTAATTTTTTCCATCCTCTCCTCTAGAGTTTTTCTCCTATATATATAGAGCTTGACTCTACAGATATGTCCCTTAAGAAATCATGAAAGGTTGCTCTGAAAGGACATGATGTATGGCTGAAAGATCGGGTGCAAAAGATACAACTTTTGAGGAACAGGTGAATTGTCCGACTCGTGAGCCTCCTCACGAGTCGTGATCCCTTCTTCTATTCTTCTGGACTCGTGAGCCTGATGCCGACTAGTGAAGCTTTTCACGATTCATGATCTTGTTGCCGAGTCATGAGCCCTTTCACGACTCGTGATCTTCTTCTTCGAAACTTCACCAGATTCTTCATTTTCTTCACACTTCACCAACTTTTTCCTAAAAACAAACATAAACACATAAATTGGACATAAACATATAAAAATACATATAATATTACATACTTAACTACATAAATAAGAGAAAAACACATAGTAAAAGATAGACATTTTACATGATATCAAATTCGCCCAAACTTAAACCTTGCTTGTCCCCAAGCAAGAGAAAAGTGAGAAAATTTAATCTCAAGTTAAACTAAGTATGTTAAATTATAAAGCATTGCTCAATTTTTACTTAAAATAAGATTGAAATGAAATCAAATACCTTAACACTCACAATATTAGTACATCAAGACTTAAAACATATATTCTAAATTACCAAGTCACCTAAGTTTACTAAACCCAACATCAAGATAATAAAGTCTCAAGACTAACCATGCTCAAGGAAGAAAATTGATCATAAAACTTAAGAATTTAAAACTAAAGTTGCCTTTTTGGACAATTAAAAAGCACACATACCTTTAAACCCATCTCATGGCATTTTTAGACTATATTTTTCATTCTTTTTCTTATTTCTTCTTTTTTTTTAAAAAAAAACATAGGTATACTTTTAGACTTTATCCCATGAATAGAAAGAGAATGTAGTATTAGGTGCGTTTTACGCTCCATCCCATACTTTATTGAACTTTTTGGATTATCATCTTGCTTTTTTTTCTTTTTTTTCTTATTTTCACTAGTCCTAATCCATTATTGAAAAGCCAAAAGGTAAGTATTATGGCTATAGTTTCCATGAGACAACTAAAATCCAAAAATCTTAAACTAAATGAGCAATTCCTAACCTTAAAGCATAGTTAATGAAGAGACTAAACAACCTAAAATGTTGAAAGAAGTAAAAAGAGATAACTTGAAAACACAAAACACATGCCAAAAATCTTGAAAAACTAATCAAGTGAGTATAGAAGGTAAATGATTCTTCATAACAACCTATATTACATACAATATGAGCAATACTTATAATAAACTTACTAAAAAGGTTAGTCTAAATAAAGAAAAAGAAAAACATAAACAAACAACACACATACTTAACATGCTCCCCCACACTTAGAATAAACATTGTCCTCAATGTGGAGAAATAGAACAAACACACAAACATATAAAAAGAAAAACATAAAACAAACAAAAACATAGAGGAAAGAATACTCCCCTCAAATTCATGGTGAAGGTGGAGGCAAAATTAACACATAGCCCGCTTGGGCAATGAAAGTGTCCACCTTGTGCACAATGCGACGTTGACTATGAACCATTTGACTTGTTACTTGCTCCAAGGCAGTTAGTTGATTTTGTATGGGGGACTGGTTTTGCATCAATTGGTTGAACATGGATTGGATGAGATTTGAAGAAGATCCAGCATGTGGTGTGAAAATAGGTGAATGACTAGGTGTATCCTCCATAGGATCATCACTTGGCCCTTGCTCCGTTGGCCTTGACTCTTCCGAAATACTTTCCACATCAGCCACTTGTTGAGTAGAAGCGGTTGGAAGTTCCTTCCAACAAGAACGATAGATAGGTGGTATGTATTGAAATGAATGGTTAGTCACTTCTCCTCTTACAAACAAATGTTTTGAAAAATATAAACATGGAAGTGCAGTGGCATAAGTCCTCAAATCAATATCAATCCCCCTAGCAATAGCGGCAATGACATGACTATGTGTGACAGGAGACTCCAGACGACAAACACAATTCAACAATTGTTTAAAAATCCAATAAGACCAACAAATAGATTTATGATTATGCACACACCACATCAAGAATAGTTCATGACTAGAAACTCTATTAAACTTAGGCTTGTTGAAAACAATAGAGGCAATAATCTTATGCAAAATCCAGTATTTCAAGTCCGAAATAAACATTGATTTAGCCTCCCTAGCCTTATAAGGTGTAGTTAAACCAGTAAGAAAGTTCCAAAAATCATTAGGCCAATAACTCTTAGGAGGAGTACATAAACCATTTGGTTTAAAGCCAAAAATGCGATGCATTATGAAATAAGTAAGTGTATGATCAACACCATTCAAGCGAAAGTCTACAAGCCTAGGATTATTAGCATTCCCTTTGAAATTGGTGTAAAATTCCAAAACTAAATCAGTGTAGAATTGCTCATGCATATTAACAAAACGCAAGAGTCCACATTGAGATAACATCTCATTTACTTCATCAAGAACATCCACTTGTTCAAGCAAAGAGTTGGGAAAATACTTACATTGAGTGATCGCTCTATCTTTAAGAACAAGGAATCTGTTACCTTCATGGATTGAGGAAAGAGGGAATGGTGCACCAAAATCTGCCTGCAAACTCTGAAGTTGGGCGTCATCTCCTCCTTGCTGACCACTTGAGGTTGAAACATTTTTTGTTCTCATTATTGTTGTTAAAGAGAAATGAAATAGGGAAAGAAATGTGTAACTTGAATGTAAAGAAAAGATATGTGAAGATGATGTTGCAGAGTAAGGAAAACAAGGAGACAAACGTGAATATAAGTAGTGACAGTTAAAGAGAAAGAAGTGCATGAGAAGAATAAAAGAAAAGGAAAGTGAAAAATGAAAAGAAACCAACTGCAGTATTTATAAAAGAATGAGGGGAAAAAGGAAAAAATACGTCGTTTAAAAACCCTAAATTTAAGTTATTACCATTCCCCCTCAATAAATTTAAGTTAATTAAGGGTAGTTAAGGGGTAGTTAATTCATATAAAAACCGCTAAGACACCTAATTAAAGAAATAAAAGTGAAATAAAGAATTAAAAATGAATTAAAAATAAAAACAAGAAAGTAAAAATCATGACTCGGTATGCTTGGAATAGTAGATCAAGTGTCGGCACCTCCATCACGACTCGTGAAGAAAAAGGCAATTGTAGCACAGGATAAGTAGTTCACGAGTCGGCATAATCCTCACGACTCGTGAAGAAAAATAGAGAGACAAGAATTGTACATGGTCATGAGTCGGTATGCTGCTCACGACTCGTGAGCCTTTCTCTTCTATATGACATGTGATCCTCTTCACGACTCGTGATTTAGCTCACGACTGAATGAAGAAAGCCACTGGAATACTCGTGAAGATGTTCATGAGTCATGATGCACTCGTGAACATGATGTAATGCTATAATTTTCTGCAAAATCTTACCAAGTCAATCTAGAAAGTAAAAGCACAAAAGAAAAATAAATCAAGTAACATAAAAACTATATATAAAAAAAACTATAAAAAACATATAATGTAGTCTACAATGAAACCATAAAACAAATAAATCCAAACTAAAAGAACTAATTATATACAAAAATATTATGATTATGCAAGAGAAGAATTTAACAAAAAAACTTTGTGAGAAGGAACCAATGCATCACCAATGAAATAAGGCTTCAATCTATGTCAATTAACTTTAAAAACCTCTCCTTTATCATTAGCAATATCAACAACCCCATAAGAAAAAACTTGAACAACTTTGAAAGGTCCCGACTATCTAGACTTTAATTTTCCAGGAAATAACTTCAATCGAGAATTATACAACAAAACCATGTCACCAACTTGAAATTCTTTCTTGGATATATGTTTATCATGCCATAATTTAGTTCTTTCCTTATATAACTTAGCATTTTCATTAGCATTCATATGAAGCTCTTCTAATTCTTGTAATTGAAGTAATCTCTTCCTACCAACTTGTTGCATGTCAAAGTTTAACACCCTAGTTGCCCAATATGCTTTATGCTCAATCTCAACCGGCAAATGACAAGACTTACCATAAACCAATTGATAAGGTGTAAGACCTATAGGAGTTTTAAAAGCTATTCTATATGCCCAAAGAGCATCATCTAGCTTAAGTGCCCAATCTTTTCTTGATCTAGACACAGTTTTCTCCAAAATCCACTTAAGCTCTCTATTGCTAATCTCAACTTGTCCACTAGTTTGGGGATGATAAGGTGTAGCAATTTTATGAGTCACATTATATTTTCTCAATAATTGCTCTATAACTTTATTGCAAAAATGAGACCCACCATCACTAATAATGGCCTTAGGTGTTCAAAATCTAGGAAATATAACTTTCTTAAGCATCTTCTTAACCACCTTGGCATCATTTGTAATGGTTGGAATTGCTTCCACCCACTTAGATACATAATCCACTATAACTAAAATATACCTATTTCTTAAAGAACTAGGAAATGGTCCTATAAAGTCCATACCCCAAACATCAAATAATTCAACTTCCAAAATACCATGTTGAGGCATCTCATTCCTCCTAGACAAATTTCCCATTCTTTGGCACTTATCACAACTTAGTACAAAGTCCTTAACATCTTTAAATAATGAAGGCCACCAAGAACCAGCTTGTAAAACCTTAGAAGCTGTCTTAGAAACTCCAAAGTGACCACCTACAGAATAAGAATGATAATGAGCCAATACGTCATCAACTTCTTCATGAGGAAGACACCTCCTAATTAAATCATCAGCACATCTCCTATATAATAAAGGCTCTTCCCAATAATAAAACTTTGGAATTTCTTCCTTTGCCTATAATCTAAACCATAAGGAAGCATTCCACTCACTAAATAGTTTGCTATGTTAGCAAACCAAGGAATTTCCTTGGAAACCACATTAAAAAGATGTTCCTCATGAAAAGCTTCATCAATAGGTACCCCATCATCATTATC
This sequence comes from Excoecaria agallocha, assembly GCA_037975025.1. NCBI lineage: Eukaryota > Viridiplantae > Streptophyta > Magnoliopsida > Malpighiales > Euphorbiaceae > Excoecaria > Excoecaria agallocha. The sequence goes on along the minus strand of CM075808.1, from coordinate 88,301,440 downwards.
TTGCAAAACACATTGGGTCAACCTAGATAAATGGTCCGTAACTAAATTCTCCTTTCCTTTTTTATCTCTTATTTCCCAATCAAACTCTTGTAACATTAAAATCCATCTTAACAACCTAGGCTTAGCATCTTTCTTACTTAAGAGATACTTAAGAGCAGCATGATCAGAATAAACAATGACTTTTTGCCCTACAAGATTTATCAAAAGCATACACAATAGCCAAGAGTTCTTTTTCAGTTGTGGAGTAGTTAATTTGGGCATCATCTAGTAACTTGCTAGCACAATAAATAACAGAAGGCTTCCCATCAATTCTTTGTCCTAAAACAGCTCCAACCGCATAATTACTAGCATCACACATCAACTCAAAAGGTTGTTCCCAATTTAGTGGTTGCAAAACCGGTGAAGTGACAAGAGCATGTTTAAGAGTTTCAAAAGATTTAAGACATGCCTCATCAAAATGAAAATCAACATCTTTGCCTAGTAATGTGCATAAAGGTTTAGCTATCTTAGAAAAATCTTTGATAAACCTCCTATAAAATCCAGCATGACCTAGAAAGCTTCTAACATCTCTAACATTTTTAGGTGGAGGCAAATTAGCAATAATTTCAATTTTAGCTCTATCAACTTCAATCCCCCTATTAGAAACTAGATGTCCTAAAACAATACCCTCTTGTGCCATAAAATGACACTTTTCCCAATTTAAAACCAAACCATGCTCCATACATCTATTAAGTACCTTAGAAAGATTAGATAAACAATTCTCATATGTAGTGACATACACACTAAAGTCATCTATGAAAACTTCTACACATTGATCAATAAGATCACTAAAAATAGAGAACATGCATCTTTGAAAAATAGCTGGTGCATTGCATAAACCAAAAGGCATTCGCCTAAATGCAAAAGTTCCATATGGGCATGTAAAAGTTGTCTTAGATTGGTCATGTGGATGTATGGGTATTTGATAGAATCCACTTAACCCATCTAAATAACAAAAGTAAGAAAAATTAGCCAATCTTTCTATAACTTGATCAATAAATGGTAAAGGGCAATTATCCTTTCTAGTGGCCTTATTTAGTTTCCTATAGTCCATACACATACGCCAACCCGTGATAGTCCTAGTAGGAATTAAATCATTATTATCATTACGAATTACAGTCAAGCCACCCTTCTTAGGGACAACTTGAATTGGACTCACCCATTTACTATCACTCATAGAATAAATTATACCATTATCAAGCAATTTAATTATTTCCTTCCTCACAACCTCTTTAAGAGTTGGATTAAGCCTTCTTTGACCTTCAATAGAAGGTTTAGAATCCTCTTCTAACAAAATTCTATGCATGCAAACTTTAGGTTCAATTCCTTTTAAATCACTAATTGAATATCCCATAGCATTTCGATGAGCAAGTAAAATATCACGTAAAGCATCCACATTATGCTTATCAATTGAGGAATTAACAATGAATGGTAATTGAAACTTTGAATCTAAAAATTCGTACCTTAAGCTTGTTGGTAGTGGCTTGAGTTCAAGCTTAACTTCCTCCTTAGATGGCTTTGATGACATATCCTCATCCTTTCTCAAAGACTCAACTTTTGAAAATTTTCCATGGAAAGGATATGAGGTAACTTGCAAAACCTCATCACAACTTTCATTTAAACAATAAGGTGCAATAGGGTTTCGACTCACACAATCATGCACAACATTATCAATACACTCATCAAGAACATCATAGGAATCAATTTGATTTACCACTTCTATTGGTGAAGATTTAACCATTCCAAAAACATTAAAATCAATTGTTTCACCATTAACCTCAAGAGATATTTTACCATTTTTCATATCAAAAACAGCCCCAGCAGTAATTAAGAAAGGCCTACCAAACAAAATGGGAATTTCAGGATCCTCATCCTTTTTGTATTGATATAAAGAGAATTGGAATAAATTGATCACCATCATCTCCACAGTGATTGTAGTTGCTGAGGACAACAAAATTTTGGAGGGGGGTAGAGCTTCTCTAAGCTCAAATTTTGTTAAAATTCGGGAATTAAAATCAAATTCTCCCCTTTTTATATTATGTACTTTTGTGAGGATCCTCATCCATTTAAGATAAGGTTTTGCAAGTTTCCTTATATCCTTTCCATGGAAAATTTTCAAAAGTTGAGTCTTTGAGAAAGGATGAGGATATGTCATCAAAGCCATCTAAGGAGGAAGTTAAGCTTGAACTCAAGCCACTACCAACAAGCTTAAGGTATGAATTTTTAGATTCAAAGTTTCAATTACCATTCATTGTTAATTCCTCAATTGATAAGCATAATGTGGACGCTTTACGTGATATTTTACTTGCTCATTGAAATGTTATGGGATATTCAATTAGAGATTTAAAAGGAATTGCACCTAAAGTTTGCATGCATAGAATTTTGTTAGATGAGGATTCTAAACCTTCTATTGAAGGTCAAAGAAGGCTTAATCCAACTCTTAAAGAGGTTGTGAGGAAGGAAATAATTAAATTGATTGATAATGGTATAATTTATTCTATAAGTGATAGTAAGTGGGTGAGTCCAATTCAAGTTGTCCCTAAGAAGGGTGGCTTGACTGTAATTCGTAATGATAATAATGATTTAACTCCTACTAGGACTATCATGGGTTGGCGTATGTGTGTGGACTATAGGAAACTAAATAAGGCCACTAGAAAGGATCATTTCCCTTTACCATTTATTGATCAAATTATAGAAAGATTGGCTAATTTTTCTTACTTTTGTTATTTAGATGGGTTAAGTGGATTCTATCAAATACCCATCCATCCACATGACTAATCTAAGACAACTTTTACATGCCCATATGGAACTTTTGCATTTAGGCGAATGCCTTTTGGTTTGTGCAATGCACCAGCTACTTTTCAAAGATGCATGTTCTCTATTTTTAGTGTTCTTATTGATCAATGTGTTGAAGTTTTCATGGATGACTTTAGTGTGTATGGCACTTCTTATGAGAATTGTTTATCTAATCTTTCTAAGGTACTTGATATATGTATGGAGCATGGTTAGGTTTTAGATTGGGAAAAGTGTCATTTTATGGCATAAGAGGGTATTATTTTAGGACATCTAGTTTCTAATAGGGGGATTGAAGTTGATAGAGCTAAAATTGAAATTATTGCTAATTTGCCTCCACCTAAAAATGTTAGAGATGTTAGAAGCTTCCTAGGTCATGCTAGATTTTATAGGAGGTTTATCAAAGATTTTTCTAAGATAGCTAAACCTTTATGCACATTACTAGGTAAAGATGTTGATTTTCATTTTGATGAGTCATGTCTTAAATCTTTTGAACTCTTAAACATGCTCTTGTCACTTCACCGGTTTTGCAACCACCAAATTGAGAACAACCTTTTTGAGTTGATGTGTGATGCTAGTAATTATTCGGTTAGAGCTGTTTTAGGACAAAGAATTGATGGGAAGCCTTCTGTTATTTATTATGCTAGCAAGTTACTAGATGATGCCCAAATTAACTACTCCACAACTGAAAAATAACTCTTGGCTATTGTGTATGCTTTTGATAAATTTGGGGTTTATCTTGTAGGGCAAAAAGTCATTGTTTATTCTGATCATGCTGCTCTTAAGTATCTCTTAAGTAAGAAAGATGCTAAGCCTAGGTTGTTAAGATGGATTTTAATGTTACAAGAGTTTGATTGGGAAATAAGAGATAAAAAAGGAAAGGAGAATTTAGTTGCGGACCATTTATCTAGGTTAACCCAATGTGTTTTGCAAGATAATGATGATGGGGTACCTATTGACGAAGCTTTTCATGGGGAACATCTTTTTAGTGTGGTTTCCAAGGAAATTCCTTGGTTTGCTGACATAGCAAACTATTTAGTGAGTGGAATGCTTCCTTATGGTTTAGATTATAGGCAAAGGAAGAAATTCCTTCATGATGTGAAGTTTTATTATTGGGAAGAGCCTTTATTATATAGGAGAAGTGCTGATGGTTTAATTAGGAGGTGTCTTTCTCATGAAGAAGTTGGTGACGTATTGGCTCATTGTCATTCTTATTCTGTAGGTGGTTACTTTGGAGTTTCTAAGAGAGCTTCTAAGGTTTTACAAGCTAGTTTTTGGTGGCCTTCATTATTTAAAGATGTTAAGGACTTTGTACTAAGTTGTGGTAAGTGCCAAAGAATGGGAAATTTGTCTTGGAGGAATGAGATGCCTCAACATGGTATTTTGGAAGTTGAATTATTTGATGTTTGGGGTATGGACTGTATGGGACCATTTCCTAGTTCTTTAGGAAATAGGTTTATTTTAGTTATGGTGGATTATGTATCTAAGTGGGTGGAAGCAATTCCAACCATTACAAATGATGCCAAGGTGGTTAAGAAGATGCTTAAGAAAGTTATATTTCATAGATTTGGAACACCTAGGGCCATTATTAGTGATGGTGGGTCTCATTTTTGCAATAAAGTTATAGAGCAATTATTGAAAAAATATAATGTGACTCATAAAATTGCTACACCTTATCATCCCCAAACTAGTGGACAAGTTGAGATTAACAATAGAGAGCTTAAGTGGATTTTGGAGAAAACTGTCTCTAGATCAAGAAAAGATTGGGCACTTAAGCTAGATGATGCTCTTTGGGCATATAGAATAGCTTTTAAAACTCCTATAGGTCTTACACCTTATCAATTGGTTTATGGTAAGTCTTGTCATTTTCCAGTTAAGATTGAGCATAAAGCATATTGGAAAACTAGGGTGTTAAACTTTGACATGCAACAAGTTGGTAGGAAGAGATTGCTTTAATTACAAGAATTAGAAGAGCTTCGTATGAATGCTTATGAAAATGCTAAGTTATATAAGGAAAGAACTAAATTATGGCATGATGAACATATATCCAAGAAAGAATTTCAAGTTGGTGACATGGTTTTGTTGTATAATTCTCGATTGAAATTATTTCCTGGAAAATTAAAGTCTAGATGGTCGAGACCTTTCAAAGTTGTTCAAGTTTTTTTCTTATGGGGCTGTTGATATTGCTAATGATAAAGGAGAGGTTTTTAATGTTAACGGACATAGATTGAAGCCTTATTTCATTGGTGATGCATTGGTTCCTTCTCACAAAGTTTCTTTGTTAAATTCTTCTCTTGCATAATCATAATATTTTTATATATAATTAGTTCTTTTAGTTTAGATTTATTTGTTTTATGGTTTCATTGTAGACTACATTATATGTTTTTTTATAGTTTTTTTATATATAGTTTTATGTTACTTGATTTATTTTTCTTTTGTGCTTTTACTTTCTGGATCGACTTGGTAAGATTTTGCAAAAAATTATAGCATTACATCATGTTCACGAGTGCATCACGACTCGTGAACATCTTCACGAGTATTCCAGTGGCTTTCTTCATTCAGTCGTGAGCTGAATCACATGTCGTGAAGAGGATCACGTGTCATACCGAAGAGAAAGGCTCACGAGTCGTGAGCAGTATACCGACTCGTGACCATGTACAATTCTTGTCTCTCTATTTCTTTTCACGAGTCATGAGGATTATGCTGACTCGTGAACTACTTATCCTGTGCTACAATTGCCTTTTTCTTCACGAGTCGTGATGATGATGCTGACTCGTGATCTACTATTCCAAGCATACCGAGTCGTAATTTTTACTTTCCTGTTTTTATTTTTAATTCATTCTTATTTCTTTATTTCACTTTTATTTCTTTTAATTAGGTGTCTTAGCGGTTTTTATATGCATTAACTACCCCTTAACTACCCTTAATTAACTTAAATTTATTGAGGTGGAATGGTTATAACTTAAATTTACGGTTTTTAAATGATATGTCTTTTCTTTTTTTCCCTTATTCTTCTATAAATACTGCAGTTAGTTTCTTTTCATTTTTCACTTTCCTTTTCTTTTATTCTTCTCTTGCACTTCTTTCTCTTTAACTGTCACTACTTATATTCACGTTTGTCTCCTTGTTTTCCTTACTCTGCAACATCATCTTCACATATCTTTTCTTTACATTCAAGTTACACATTTCTTTCCCTGTTTCATTTCTCTTTATCAACAATGGTGAGAACAAAAATTGTTTCAACCTCAAGGGGTCAGCAAGGAGGAGATGACGCCCAAGTTCAGAGTTTGGAAACAGATTTTGGTGCACCATTCCTTTTTCCCCAATCCATGAAGGTAATAGATTCCTTGTTCTTAAAGATAGAGCAATCACTCAATATAAGTATTTTCCCAACTCTTTGCTTGAACAAGTGGGTGTTCTTGATGAAGTAAATGAGATGTTATCTTAATGTGGACTCTTGCATTTTGTTAATATGCATGAGCAATTCTACACTGATTTAGTTTTGGAATCTTACACCAATTTGAAAGAGAATGCTGATAATCCTAGGCTTGTAGACTTTCGCTTGAATGGTGTTGATCATACACTTACTTATTTCATGATGCATCACATTTTTGGCTTTAAACCAAATGGTTTATGTACTCCTCCTAAGAGTTATCGGCCTAATGATTTTTGGAACTTTCTTACTGGTTTAACTACACCTTATAAGGCTAGAAAGGCTAAATCAATGTTTATTTCGGACTTGAAATATTGGATTTTGCATAAGATTCTTGCCTCTATTGTTTTCAACATGCCTTAGTTTAATAGAGTTTCTAGTCATGAACTGTTCTTGATGTGGTGTGTGCATAATCATAAATCTATTTGTTGGTCTTATTAGATTTTTTAAAAATTGTTGAATTGTGTTGGTCGTCCGGAGTCTCCTGTCACATATGGTCATGTCATTGCCACTATTGCTAGGGGGATTAATATTGATTTGAGGACTTATGCCACTGCACTTCCATGTTTATATTTTTTAAAACATTTGTTTGTAAGAGGAGAAGTGACTAACCATTCATTTCAATACATACCACCTATCTATCATTCTTGTTGGAAGGAACTTCCAAGCACTTCTACTCCACAAGTGGCTGTTGTGGAAAGTACTTCGGATGAGTTAAGGCCAACGGAGCAAGGGCCAAGTGATGATCCTATGCAGGATACACCTAGTCATTCACCTGTTTTCACACCACCTGCTGGATCTTCTTCAAATCTCACCCTATCCATGTTCAACCAATTGATGCAAAACCAGTCCACCATACAAAATCAACTAACTGCCTTGGAGCAAGTAACAAGTCAAATGGTTCATAGTCAACGCCGCATTGAGCACAAGGTGGACACTTTTATTGCCCAAGCAGTCTATGTGTTAATTTCGCCTCCACCTTCACCATGAATTTGAAGGGAGTATTCTTTCCTCTATGTTTTTGTTTGTTTTGTGTTTTTCTTTTTATATGTTTGTGTGTTTGTTCTATTTTTCCACATTGAGGACAATATTTATTCTAAGTGTGGGGGAGCATGTTAAGTATGTGTGTTGTTTGTTTATGTTTGTCTTTTTCTTTATTTAGACTAACCTTTTTAGTAAGTTTATTATAAGTATTGCTCATATTGTATGTAATATAGGTTGTTATGAAGAATCATTTACCTTCTATACTCACTTGATTAGTTTTTCAAGAGTTTTGGCATGTGTTTTGTGTTTTCAAGTTATCTCTTTTTACTTCTTTCAACATTTTAGGTTGTTTAGTCTCTTCATTAACTATGCTTTAAGGTTAGGAATTGCTCATTTAGTTTAAGATTTTTGGATTTTAGTTGTCTCATGGAAACTATAGCCATAATACTTACCTTTTGTCTTTTCAATAATGGATGAGGACTAGTGAAAATAAGAAAAATAAGAAAAAAAAGCAAGATGATAATCCAAAAAGTTCAATAAAGTATGGGATGGAGCGTAAAACGCACCTAATACTACATTCTCTTTCTATTCATGGGATAAAGTCTAAAAGTATACCTATGTTTTTTTTTAAAAAAAATAAGAAATAAGAAATAAGAAAAAGAATGAAAAATATAGTCTAAAACTGCCATGAGATGGGTTTAAAGGTATGTGTGCTTTTTAATTGTCCAAAAAGGCAACTTTAGTTTTAAATTCTTAAGTTTTATGATCAATTTTCTTCCTTGAGCATGGTTAGTCTTGATACTTTATTATCTTGATGTTAGGTTTAGTAAACTTAGGTGACTTGGTAATTTAGAATATATGTTTTAAGTCTTGATGTACTAATATTGTGAGTGTTAAGGTATTTGATTTGATTTCAATCTTATTTTAAGTGAAAATTGAGCAATGCTTTATAATTTAACTTACTTAGTTTAACTTGAGATTAAATTTTCTCACTTTTCTCTTACTTGGGGACAAGCAAGGTTTAAGTGTGGGGGAATTTGATATCATGTAAAATGTCTATCTTTTAGTATGTGTTTTTCTCTTATTTATGTAGTTAAGTATGCAATATTATATGTATTTTTATATGTTTATGTCCAATTTATGTGTTTATGTTTGTTTTTAGGAAAATGTTAGTGAAGTGTGAAGAAAATGAAGAATCTGGTGAAGTTTCGAAGAAGAAGATCACGAGTCGTGAAAGGGATCACGACTCGGACAAGAGATCACGAGATGGAAGGCAGCTCACGAGTAAAGCAGAGTCGTGAAATGGCCCACGACTCGGCAATAAGATCACGAGTCGTGAAAAGCTTCACTAGTTGGCATCAGGCTCACGAGTCCAGAAGAATAGAAGAAGGGATCATGACTCGTGAGAAGGCTCACGAGTCGGACAATGCACCTGTTCCTCAAAAGTTGTATCTTTTACACCCGATCTTTCAGCCATACATCATGTCCTTTCAGAGCAACCTTTTGCGATTTCTTAAGGGACATATCTGTAGAGTCAAGCTCTGTATATATGGGAGAAAAAATCTAGAGGAGAGGATGGAAAAAAATTAAAGAATTCTTTTACTGTTTTCTTAAGAATGTTTTTTAGTTTGTTTTGGACATTTCTTTTACTTAGTGTTTAGAGTATGACCAAAGAACAAAGCCAAAGGAATAAGAGATTTATTAGAAGGTCAAAATAGAAAGTAAACCCTGGGGAGTGATGTTTTATTTTCTCTTATTTCATCTTTATTGTAATTTTGTTTGTGGCTAAGTTCTTTTGGTACATTGTAACTATTTAATTTAAGTTGTTATTCATCTATTTATCTTTGTCTATTGAATGTTTATTCTCTTTATGTGTGAAGTATGATTTAGATTTATTTGAGTGCTTTAATTTGCTCATTATGCTTGATCACCATAATTAGCATGTTAGTCATTTAATTCACAATGAGAGTTGGAATTCTTTGATGGAAAGTCAAATAAATTTACTTGAAGCATTGAATTCACTTAGAGATAAGGAATTCACTTTGAGGGGTTAAAAAATTAGCATTGAACTTCATAGTTTTTATTTATCTCTATAATGACATGAGAATGCTTATAGACTCTAAGTAAGAACAACTTTATTGACAATGAGAATTGCTTTAAAGAATCTTGGCTAAATTCTCCAATCATAAAATTCATATATTTGTTAAATGATTCAAAGATGAAATTGTTTATTTGGTTATAATGTATGTTCATCCTATCTTTTAAGTAATCTATTATCGAAAATTAACTTAATATATTTTAAGTAGTTTAGTATTTACATTAATTGCATGATTCCAATTAAAATCATTACCTATCCATTTACTTGTTGTTATATCAATACAAAATTTACCCCGTTCCCTTTGGAACGATACCCTACTCATCCTATATGCAGTCTAGTGAGACTAAGGGTTCAAATAAATCCCCCATCAGATTTTGGCACCGTTGCTGGGGATTTATTTGAACCCTTAGTGTCACTAGACTGCGTATAGGATGAGTAGGGTATCGTTCCAAAGGGAACGTGGTAAATTTTGTATTGATATAATAACAAGTAAATGGATAGGTAATGATTTTAATTGGAATCATGCAATTAATGTAAATACTAAACTACCTAAAATATATTAAGTTAATTTTGGATAATAGATTACTTAAAAAATAGGATGAACATACATTATAACCAAATAAACAATTTCATCTTTGAATCATTTGACAAATATATGAATGATATGATTGGAGAATTTAGCCAAGATTCTTTAAAGCAATTCTCATTGTCAATAAAGATGTTCTTACTTAGAGTCTATAAGCATTCTCATGCCATTATAGAGATCAATAAAAACTATGAAGTTCAATGCTAATTCTTTAACCCCTCAAAGTGAATTCCTTATCTCTAGGTGAATTCAATATGTCAAGTAAATTTATTTGACTTTCCATCAAAGAATTCCAACTCTCATTGTGAATTAAATGACTAACATGCTAATTATGGTGATCAAGCATAAAGAGCAAATTAAAACACTCAAATAAATCTAAATCATACTTCATACGTAAAAGAGAATAAACATTCAATAGACAAAGATAAATAGATGAATAACAACTTAAATTAAATAGTTACAATGTACCAAAAGAACTTAGCCATAAACAAAATTACAATAAAGGTGAAATATGTGAAAAGAAAACATCACTTCCTAGGGTTTACTTTCTATTCTGACCTTTTGATAAATCTCTTATTCCTTTGGCTTTGTTCTTTGGTCATCCTCTAAACACTAAGTAAAAGAAATGTTCAAAACAAACTAAAAAACGTTCTTAAGAAAACAGTAAAAGAATTCTTTAATTTTTTTCCATCCTCTCCTCTAGAGTTTTTCTCCCATATATATAGAGCTTGACTCTACATATATGTCCCTTAAGAAATCACGAAAGGTTGCTCTGAAAGGACATGATGTACGACTGAAAGATCGGGTGCAAAAGATACAACTTTTGAGGAATAGGTGCATTGTCCGACTCGTGAGCCTCCTCACGAGTCATGATCCCTTCTTCTATTCTTCTGGACTCGGGACCCTAATGCCAACTAGTGAAGATTTTCATGACTCGTGTTCTTGTTGCCGAGTTGTGAGCCCTTCTTCTCTGCTTTACTCATGAGCTGCCTTCCATCTCGTGATCTTTTGTCCGAGTCGTGATCCCTTTCACGACTCGTGATCTTCTTCTTCGAAACTTCACTAGATTCTACATTTTCTTCACACTTCACCTTCTTTTTCCTATAAACAAACATAAACACATAAATTCGACATAAACATATAAAAATATATATAATATTACATACTTAACTACATAAATAAGAGAAAAACACATACTAAAATGTAGACATTTTACATGATATCAAATTCCCCCACACTTAAACCTTGCTTGTCCCCAAGCAAGAGAAAAGTGAGAAAATTTAATCTCAAGTTAAACTAAGTAAGTTAAATTATAAAGCATTGCTCAATTTTCACTTAAAAAAAGATTGAAATGAAATCAAATACCTTAACACTCATAATATTAGTACATCACGACTTAAAACATATATTCTAAATTACCAAGTCACCTAAGTTTACTAAACCCAATATCAAGATAATAAAGTCTCAAGACTAACCAAGCTCAAGGAAGAAAATTGATCATAAAACTTAAGAATTTAAAACTAAAGTTGCCTTTTTTGGACAATTAAAAAGCACACATACCTTTAAACCCATCTCATGGCATTTTTAGACTATATTTTTCATTCTTTTTCTTATTTCTTCTTTTTTTTTAAAACATGGGTATACTTTTAGACTTTATCCCATGAATAGCAAGAGAATATAGTATTGGGTGCATTTTACGCTCCATCCCATACTTTATTGAACTTTTTGGATATGCATCTTGCCTTTTTTTAATATTTTTCTTATTTTCACTAGTCCTCATCCATTATTGAAAAGCCAAAAGGTAAGTATTATGGCTATAGTTTCCATGGGACAACTAAAATCTAAAAATCTTAAACTAAATGAGCAATTCCTAACCTTAAAACATAGTTAATGAAGAGACTAAACAACCTAAAATGTTGAAGGAAGTAAAAAGAGATAACTTGAAAACACAAAACACATGCCAAAAATCTTGAAAAACTAATCAAGTGAGTATAGAAGGTAAATGATTCTTCATAACAACCTATATTACATATAATATGAGCAATACTTATAATAAACTTACTAAAAAGGTTAGTCTAAATAAAGAAAAAGACAAACATAAAAAAGACAACACACATACTTAACATGCTCCCCCACACTTAGAATAAACATTGTCCTCAATGTGGAGAAATAGAACAAACACACAAACTTATAACAAGAAAAACACAAAACAAACAAAAACATAGAGGAAAGAATACTCCCCTCAAATTCATGGTGAAGGTGGAGGCAAAATTAACACATAGCCCACTTGGGCAATGCAAGTGTCCACCTTGTGCTTAATGCGGCGTTGACTATGAACCATTTGACTTGTTACTTGCTCCAAGGATGTTAATTGATTTTGTATGGCGGACTGGTTTTGCATCAATTGGTTGAACATGGATAGGGTGAGATTTGAAGAAGATCCAGCAGGTGGTGTGAAAATAGGTGAATGACTAGGTGTATCCTGCATAGGATCATCACTTGGCCCTTGCTCCGTTGGCCTTGACTCATCCGAAGTACTTTCCACAACAGCCACTTGTGGAGTAGAAGTGCTTGGAAGTTCCTTCCAACAAGAATGATAGATAGGTGGTATGTATTGAAATGAATGGTTAGTCACTTCTCTTCTTACAAACAAATGTTTTGAAAAATATAAACATGGAAGTGTAGTGGCATAAGTCCTCAAATCAATATCAATCCCCTAGCAATAGCGGCAATGACATGATCACGTGTGACAGGAGACTCTGGACGACCAACACAATTCAACAATTGTTTAAAAATCCAAGAAGACCAACAAATTGATTTATGATTATACACACACCACATCAAGAACAGTTCATGACTAGAAACTCTATTAAACTCAGGCTTGTTGAAAACAATAGAGGCAAGAATTTTATACAAAATCCAGTATTTCAAGTCCAAAATAAACATTGATTTAGCCTCCCGAGCCTTATAAGTTGTAGTTAAACCAGTAAGAAAGTTCCAAAAATCATTAGGCCGATAACTCTTAGGAGGAGTACATAAACCATTTGGTTTAAAGCCAAAAATGCGATGCAGCATGAAATAAGTAAGCGTATGATCAACACCATTCAAGCGAAAGTCTACAAGCCTAGGATTATCAACATTCTCTTTGAAATTGGTGTAAAATTCCAAAACTAAATCAGTGTAGAATTGCTCATGCATATTAACAAAACGCAAGAGTCCACATTGAGATAACATCTCATTTACTTCATCAAGAACACCCACTTGTTCAAGCAAAGAGTTGGGAAAATACTTACATTGAGTGATTGCTCTATCTTTGAGAACAAGGAATCTGTTACCTTCATGGATTAAGGAAAGAGGGAATAGTGCACCAAAATCTATCTGCAAACTCTGAGGTTGGGCGTCATCTCCTCCTTGCTGACCGCTTGAGGTTGAAACGTTTTTTGTTCTCACCATTGTTGTTAAAGAGAAATGAAACAAGGAAAGAAATGTGTAACTTGAATGTAAAGAAAAGATATGTGAAGATGATGTTGCAGAATAAGGAAAACAAGGAGGCAAACGTGAATATAAGTAGTGACAGTGATAGAGAAAGAAGTGCATGAGAAGAATAAAAGAAAAGGAAAGTGAAAAATGAAAAGAAACTAACTCCAATATTTATAGAAGAATGAGGGGAAAAAGGAAAAACACGTCTTTTAAAAACCCTAAATTTAAGTTATAACCGTTCCCCCTTAATAAATTTAAGTTAATTAAGGGTAGTTAAGGGGTAGTTAATGCATATAAAAACCACTAAGACACCTAATTAAAAGAAATAAAAGTTAAATAAAGAAATAAAAATGAATTAAAAATTAAATAGGAAAGTAAAAATCACGACTCGGTATGCTTGGAATAGTAGATCACAAGTCGACACCATCATCACGACTCGTGAAGAAAAAGGCAATTGTAGCACAGGATAAGTAGTTCATGAGTCAACATAATCCTCACGACTCATGAAGAAAAATAGAGAGACAAGAATTGTACATGGTCACGAGTCAGTATGCTGCTCACGACTCGTGAGCCGTTCTCTTCTGTATGACAAGTGATCCTCTTCACGACACGTGATTCAGCTCACGACTGAATGAAGAAAGCCACTGGAAGACTCGTGAAGATGTTCACTTGTCGTGATGGACTGATGAACATGATGTAATGCTATAATTTTCTGCAAAATCTTACCAAGTCGATCCAGAAAGTAAAATCACAAAAGAAAAATAAATCAAGTAACATAAAAACTATATATAAAATAAAACTATAAAAAACATATAATGTAGTCTACAATGAAACCATAAAACAAATAAATCCAAACTAAAAGAACTAATTATATACAAAAATATTATGATTATGCAAGAGAAGAATTTAACAAAGAAACTTTGTGAGAAGGAACCAATGCATCACCAATGAAATAAGGCTTCAATCTATGTCCATTAACTTTAAAAACCTCTCCTTTATCATTAGCAATATCAACAGCCCCATAAGAAAAAACTTGAACAACTTTGAAAGGTCCCGACCATCTAGACTTTAATTTTTCAGGAAATAACTTCAATCGAGAATTATACAACAAAACCATGTCACCAACTTGAAATTCTTTCTTGGATATATGTTTATCATGCCATAATTTAGTTCTTTCCTTATATAACTTAGCATTTTCATAAGCATTCATACGAAGCTCTTCTAATTCTTGTAATTGAAGCAATCTTTTCCTACCAACTTGTTGCATGTCAAAGTTTAACACCTTAGTTGCCCAATATGCTTTATGCTCAATCTCAACCGGCAAATGACAAGACTTACCATAAACCAATTGATATGGTGTAAGACCTATAGGAGTTTTAAAAGGTATTCTATATGCCCAAAGAGCATCATCTAGCTTAAGTGCCCAATCTTTTCTTGATCTAGAGACAGTTTTCTCCAAAATCCACTTAAGCTCTCTATTGCTAATCTCAACTTGTCCACTAGTTTGGGGATGATAAGGTTTAGCAATTTTATGAGTCACATTATATTTTCTCAATAATTGATCTATAACTTTATTGAAAATATGGGACCCACCATCACTAATAATGGCCCTAGGTGTTCCAAATCTAGGAAATATAATTTTCTTAAACATCTTCTTAACCATCTTGGCATCATTTGTAATGGTTGGAATTGCTTCCACCCACTTAGATACATAATCCACCATAACTAAAATATACCAGCCCCAGCAGTAATTAAGAAAGGCCTACCAAACAAAATGGGAATTTCAGGATCCTCATCCATTTCTAGCACAACAAAATCAGCAAGAATCACAAATTTACCCACTTTGGTAGGAATATTTTCTAATATACCTATAGGGTGTGAAATAGATTTATTTGCCATTGATAAGCACATATTAGTAGGCTTTAATTCACCTAAATCAAGCTTTTTATAAATGGAATAAGGCATAAGGCTAACACTAGCACCCATATCACATAGAGCCTTATCAAAATATGTACCACCTATAACACAAGGAACCGTAAAACAACCCGAATCCTTTAGCTTAGGCAGGTATTTAGAATACATAGCCTTAGATTCTTCTACCAAAGAAACATAACCATATTCTTCAAGCTTACCCTTGTGACTCACAATTTCTTTTAAAAATTTTGCCCATGAAGGCATATCCTTAATTGCATCCACAAAGGGTATAGTTATAGTAAGTTCCTTCAAATAATTCAAAAACTTGCCAAATTTCTTATCAAGATTTCTTCTAATAAGTCTTTGAGGAAATGGCAAAACATTTAAATTAACTTTAGGTTCATCTTCCTTAGATAAGGTTATATTTTCCTTAGGTTCATTAAGCTTTTTCATCACATCATCATTTGTACTTTCATCCAAAACATGATCATCATTCACAATAAGACTCTCATTACCTTTTAGATTACTCTCAATCTTTTTACCACTCCTTAACATAATAGATTGAACCGATTCATGAGGCAAAAACTCAGGTTGACTTGGTAGCTTGCCTAAAGATTTAGCACTCGAAGTAGCTTGTTGAGCCAATTGGGTTTCAAGCATCTTATTATGAGTGACAAGTTGATCAATTTTAGTGTTAATTTGCCTAAATTGTTCCTCATTTTGCTTATTAGTAGTCATTTGATGATTAACAAATTGCTCCATCAAACTCTCTAAATGGGATTTAGGTTGTTGGGGGTTAAAAGGTAGTTTATTTGGAAAAGTTGAAGGGTTAGGTAACTTGTTCATATGATTGTTATTGTTAGGAGGGTTCAGTTGGGCATTTTGGTTAGACCAAGAAAAATCGGGATGGTTTCTCCATTGTGGGTTATAATAATTAGAATTTTGACCCATCCTTTAATTATAGTTCCCTTGAACAAAACTTACATCCTCACTAGACCCCTCACTACAATTAGCATACATATGAGGTCTACCACATTTCTCACATACTTGACTAACATTTTCAACATTAGAGTGAGAATTACTTACCATTTTTGTCAAAGCTTCTACCTTAGCCGTCAAAAGATTAATGGAATCCAATTCCAAAAATCCCTTAGCCTTCGCCATAGTAGCTTCTTCTCCCATGTATCCTTGTAAGGCTAATTCTTCCAACAAAGTTTCAGCTTCCTTAGCAGTCTTCTCTAACCATTTACCACCTGAAGCAGCATTAACAATATTTCTATTTTCCTCCATTAACCCATTGTAAAAGATTTGAGGAATCATCCAATCCGGCAAGCCATGATGAGGACATTGCCTTTGAAGTTCCTTAAACCATTCCCAAGAGGTATAAATGGTTTCATTAGGTAATTGTTTAAATGTAGATATTTGATTTCTAAATTTTGCCATTTTATGAGGTGGAAAATACTTATGAAGAAAAGCTTGTTTTAATTGGTCCCAAGTAGTTATTGTCTCACTAGGTATACTAGCAAGCCAAATTTAAGCCTTTTCTTTCAAAGAAAATGGAAATAACCTAAGTCTAATTGCATCATTACTCACTCCATTAATTTTAAACGTAGCATACACATTAAGAAAAGCAAGGATATGAGCATAAGGGTCTTCCCCTTGCAAACCTCCAAATTGATTATTTTGCACAATTTGAATGACAGCTGGCTTGATCTTGAAATTGTTATTAGCAATAGCCGGTGCCGCTATTCCTCCAAAACTCTCTAAAATATTAGGCATTGCAAAATCACCAAGTGTTCTCCTTTCTTCTCCCGCCATAATTGGAATATTATGACCTTCCTCCAATTTAGCACTTTGTTCTCCTTCTACTTGCAATCTAAGTTCCTCTTATTGCTTCCTTTTAAGTTCCCTACACAAATAAAAAAAATACTTTTAGTCTAAGATTATTACTAAAATTCTAATACTATAGCAAACAAAACACAATACAAAATTCATATATCAAAATAACTAACTTATATCATAAATTCCTAAAACATCTACTCATTTGTGTCAATCAATAAAAATTCATTTTGAACCGTTCCCCGGCAACGGTGCCAAAATCTGATGGGGGATTTATTTGAATCCTTAGTCTCACTAGACTGCATATAGGATGAGTAGGGTATCGTTCCAAAGGGAACAGGGTAAATTTTGTATTGATATAACAAGTAAATGGATAGGTAATGATTATAATTGGAATCATGCAATTAATGTAAATACTAAACTACTTAAAATATATTAAGTTAATTTTGGATAATAGATTACTTAAAAGATAGGATGAACATACATTATAACAAAATAAACAATTTCACCTTTGAATCATTTAACAGATATATGCATGATATGATTGGAGAATTTAGCCAAGATTATTTAAAGCAATTCTCATTGTCAATAAAGATGTTCTTACTTAGAGTCTATAAGCATTCTCATGTCATTATAGAGATAAATAAAAACTATGAAGTTCAATGCTAATTCTTTAACCCCTCAAAGTGAATTCCTTATCTCTAAGTGAATTCAATGCTTCAAGTAAATTTATTTGACTTTCCATCAAAGAATTCTAACTCTCATTGTGAATTAAATGACTAACATGCTAATTATGGTGATCAAGCATAATGAGCAAATTAAAGCACTCAAATAAATCTAAATCATACTTCATACATAAAGAGAATAAACATTCAATAGACAAAGATAAATAGATGAATAACAACTTAAATTAAATAGTTATAATGTACCAAAAGAACTTAGCCACAAAAAAAATTACAATAAAGATGAAATAAGAGAAAAGAAAACATCCCTCCCCAGGGTTTACTTTCTACTTTGACCTTCTGATAAATCTCTTATTCCTTTGGCTTTGTTCTTTGGTCATCCTCTAAACACTAAGTAAAAGAAATGTCCAAAACAAACTAAAAAACGTTCTTAAGAAAACAGTAAAAGAATTCTTTTATTTTTTTCCATCCCCTCCTCTAGAGTTTTTCTCCCATATATATAGAGCTTGACTCTACAGATATGTCCCTTAAGAAATCACGAAAGGTTGCTCTGAAAGGACATGATGTATGGCTGAAAGATTGGGTGCAAAAGATACAACTTTTTAGGAATAGGTGCATTGTCCGACTCATGAGCCTCCTCACGAGTCATGATCCCTTCTTCTATTCTTCTGGACTCGTGAGCCTGACGCCGACTAGTGAAGCTTTTCACGACTCGTGATCTTGTTGCCGAGTCGTGAGCCCTTCTTCTTTGCTTTACTCGTGAGCTGCCTTCCGTCTCGTGATCTCTTGTCCGAGTCGTGATCCCTTTCACGACTCGTGATCTTCTTCTTTGAAACTTCACCAGATTCTTCATTTTCTTCACACTTCACCAACTTTTTCCTAAAAACAAACATAAACACATAAATTGGACATAAACATATAAAAATACATATAATATTACATACTTAACTACATTAATAAGAGAAAAAGACATACTAAAAGGTAGACATTTTACATGATATAAATGGTGACTGTTTCTTCCAATAGTTGTGCACAAACCACTAAAATCTTGCTTTTGATCATCCACACACTCTTATAGATTGTCTATCTTCCCCTGCATAATATCCAATATAGCATTAACTTGATTAAGAATATCCATTACCTGAGATAAAGAAGGTTCTGCTTTGGATGGTATTGCTGGATGCTCATGCACTTATAGCTCATCTTCCTCCTCATGATGATCATCAACTCTTATATTATTCAACCGTAAGTACTCAACTAGTGATGTCCAATGCAAATGAGGATCAGCCCATAACACTTTCATGCATTTTAGCATCTCAAAATCAATATACAGGGAAAGGCCATCAAGAGGTTTTCCTAAATCCTTGTGGTTAACCGCTTTAGCTAGGATGGCGACAATCCATCCAATAGAGATTTCCTTGACTTTTGGATATTTTTCTTGCAATTCTCCAATCTTATCTATGATACAAGCTGCCTCATTGATGGCAACTCCCTCAATCTGTATCTCAGCAACATGACTTGTGTAGAATTTACTGCACTAGGCTCTTTAACACAATTGAAGATCGATCTTGATAAAAAATGGTGTAAAATGCGTAAGGCATGATTTTCGTAGGGAATGTGCTTTAATCCTGCTACCCTTCTATGGAATTAGATCAAAAGGGTCTCGTATGACTTCCCAATTTTCTTGCTTAGTGCTATTGGGCAATTCACCCAAGCAACAGTTGGAAAGCACAAATGGGCTGTGAACTCAAGAAAACTCATCGTGTACTTCATCTTTCCCAACTTAAACTTTACTGTTCCGACATCATGCTTACCTTTGATACAACACTCAAATGAAGCTAAGAAATCTCTAGCTAGTTTTGGGTAAACAGGTGGATGATGCTTCACAAACTCTTCCCATCTTATATTGATAAGCAAAGGCTCTATTTCACTCCATAAATTCCCTTTAGAGATATCCAAGTAAAGCGAAGACAGGTAGAATGGCTTGAAATACGTGCAGTTACTAAAGAACTCGTATAAGGAACATTGTGCTCATTCTACATCTTTCTTTATATACTGCTTAGAAGAGCTTGAAGCTTCAGCATGCTTCACTTTCCTTGGAGGCACTATAAAACAAGGAAAACGGAAAGTTAGTGCATAATTAAAATCGTGAATAATCATGTGGAGAAATAAAACTTTGATGCACTAATAAATGGTATGTTGAAGTATGAGAATAATGGATGTGTGAGAAAAGCTTTGAACTAAAGTGTTCACAAGTTAATTGAAGTGAAAAAATACTTGCCGAAATGAATACCTCACCATATGCATGTAGCTAGAATGGCCACCTTAATTATCATCTTTGAAGCATGAACTAAAAGTATATTTGATAATTAAAAGTGCTTTGTGCAAGATACAACAAAAACCAAAGCAACGGTTAGGGAATTTATAAGGGAGAAAGTGAAAATTTTTCATTGTGACATTTCATCAAACAAGTTATGTGCATACTTTTGTCAAGTAAAATTTAATACCTATTGAATACTAATTGCACCCAAAATTTTCTCAAGTGTCTACTAACATGCAATTAAGAGGCTCAATTAATCAATAATGCAAAAAGAATGGAAATTGGAGCTTAATAGAATATGAAGAGTCACCCAAAAAAATAGAATATGAAAAGCCATGAACAAGTAAATTCAGCATTTTGTAATTGAAAATCCAAAAATTTAGGAACTGAAATTTACTTACTTGAAGCAGAAAATACATGAAATGAATATTGCAATTGAAATGTGTGGGAAGGTAGGAAAGTCTGGGGGTGAGTGAAAGAGTGTGTGAGTGTTTTATAGAAAATACTTGGAAGAGTGATTTATAAAAGTGAAGTTCAGTGCCAAAGTGCTCAAGAGAGCACTTTATATGCTTGGGTGAACAGCTCTATGGGCGAGCAAGGTGCTCGGGTGAGTAGCTTCTGGCGCGGGTGAGTAGGATGCTTGGCCTGGACAGATGTGAGAGGAGTGGGGGAGCAACCTTCTTACACGGGTGAGCAGGTATAGCTTGTTGAGCAGGCACGATATGCGTGGAGGAGCAACCTTCTGGGTGCAGGTGAGTGGTGATAGACTGCTGGGCAAGAGCACTACGTGCGGGGGAGCATGTCTGCCTGCACGGGGGAGCTACCTCCTATGTGTTGTTTTGCTCGACAGAGCACGAAAATTACTCGATAGAGCATGAATTTGCTCTGGAAAGCATAAAACACTCATCCAAGTCAATTAATTCTTGTATCACCAAAGAAACACATAATTTTAAAACTAATTTAGCTAAATGAATTTTTCACTAAGCTTATCTCAGATTTGCACCTAAATTAAATGAACTAGAAATAATAAAAACATGCAACTCAGTCAAATATAAGATAAGACCAATTCTTAAGTAGATAAAACTCAAAACTATTTAAACTAATTACTTAAACAATTAAGACATGCATGACACAACTAAAAGGGAAACAAATATGCTATAGAAATTAAAAATTAAGGAGTGAAGGAAAATTAGTTCTGAGTTTAAAAAGTCCTCAGCTAGACTTTTATTATTGCATCCCCTTAGTGGTCTTGAAATACCATGGTTGCCTCAGTAACCTCCTTTTGCCCAACTTGGTATGGTTTCAACCTATGACCATTAACATTGTATTCATTACCATCTCTGGGATTTTTGATGGTCACCACTCCATAATTAGTGCTGGATAAGACTTGATAAGGGCCGAGCCATCTTGATTTCAATTTTCCTGGGAATAATCGAAGTCTACTGTTGTATAACAAGACCATCATATATGGGGTGAAATCTTTTACTTCCAATCTTTTATCATTTCTCCTTGTACATGGCAGCGTTTTCATAGGACCAATGGCGGATTTCCTCAAGTTCATTGAGTTGTAACTTTCTTTTTTCATCTGCACTTCTTAAATCAAAGTTAAGCAATTTTGTAGGCCAATATGCTTTATGTTCTAATTCCATTGGTAGATGACATGCTTTTCCAAAGACAATTCTAAAGGGAGACATACCTATAGGGGTTTTGAATGCAGTTTTATGGCCCATAGAGCCTCATCTAACTTAAAAGATCAATCTTTTCTAGAATTGTTGACGGTTTTCTCTAAGATTGATTTCAACTCCCTATTAGACACTTCCACTTGTCCATTTTCTTGAGGGTGTATGGGGTTGTGATTTTATGCTTAACACCAAAATTTCGCAGCAAGGTTCTAAATTGATGGTTAACAAAATATTTTCCACCATCACTTATAATAGCTCTAGGTGCTTCGAATCTAGTGAAAATATTTTTCCTAATGAATTCAATCATAATTTTTGCATCACAAGTCCTATTAGCTATTGCTTCTATCTATTTACTCACATAATCCATTGCTACCAAGATATACTCAAAACCAAATGAATTTGGAAATGGTCCCATGAAGTCTATTCCCCATACATCAAAAATTTCTACTTCTAGCATATTGTTTATAGGAATCTCATCTCTTTTGGAGATATTTCTTACTCGTTGGCATCTATCACAAACTTCTATAAACAATTCACATCAGTAAAAAGAGTAGGCCAGAAAAAAATTTGACTGAAGAATTTTCTGAATTGTTCGATTTAGCCTGTGATGACCTCTATCTTTGCCTCCATGGCACTATTGCATGATAGCTTCTTATTCCGATTTTGGTATACATCATCTTAGCATTTGATCGAGCATATTTGGATGAGGTACGGATCATCCCAAAGGTAGTGCTCGGCATCCACTTTAAGCTTTTTCCTTTGTTGCCAAGTAAACTCCTTACGAAGATAACCACCTGCAAGAAAATTAGCTATATTAGCATACCATGGAGCTGAATTTTCATAAGTATAGAAAGCACAAATATGTTCATCAGGGAATAGGTCAGAAATTTCTCCCTTTTCAATGCTAGCATGATCTAATCTAGATAGATGGTCGGCTACAAAATTCTCAGCTCCTTTCTTGTCCTTAATCTCAATGTCAAATTCTTGGAGTAGTAAAACCCATCGGATAAGCCTTGGTTTGGAATCCTTCTTTGTAATGCTGCATGGTCCAACCACACCGTAACTTTAGACCATGGGAGATAAGATCTGAATTTTTCGAAGGAAAAGACTATTGCCAAGAGTTCTTTCTCCATGGTTATGTAATTGACTTGGGCTCCGATGAGTGTATGGCTTGCATAGTAAATGGAATAGAAAATATTCTCCTTTTACTATCCTAAAACCACTTCGACTACATAATCACTTGCATCATACATAATTTCAAATGGTAAGCTCCAATCGGGTGATGCTATGACGAGTGCATTTACTAACTTTTGCTTCAATAGATTAAAAGCTTGCAACCACTCAGCATCAAAGTTAAATTTAGCATCTTTAAGCAATAAATTAGAAAGTGGAATGGCTATTTTAGAAAAATCCTTAATAAATCGATGATAAAATTCGGCATGACCAGGAAAACTTCTAATACCCTTAATATTAGTCGGTGGAGGTAATTTTTCTATCACATCTACTTTAGCCTTATTGACCTCAATGCCTTTTTAGAAATTTTATGCCCTAGGACAATTCCTTCCCTAACCATGAAATGACATTTTTCCCAATTTAGAATAAGGTTAGTCTCTTGACACCTTTTTAAAACCAATGCAAGATTGTTTAAACAAGGATCAAAATCATGACCATAAATTGTGAAATCATCCATGAAAACTTCTATAAAATTTTCAATAAAATCATGAAATATGGCCATCATGCATCGTTGAAATATGGCAGGTGCATTACAAAGACCGAAGGGCATTCTCCTATATGCAAATGTTTCATAGGGACATGTGAATGTGGTCTTTTCTTGGTCTTTCGAGGCTATAGGTATTTGCATATACCCCAAATAACCATCTAAGAAATAATAAAATCTATTTCCTACCAGTATTTCTAACATTTGGTCAATAAAGGGTAATGGGAAGTGGTTTTTCCTAGTGGTATTGTTTAATCTTCTATAGTCAATGCATACTCTCCATCCCATGACCGTGTGTGTAGGAATTAACTCATTATTTTTATTGGTGATTACAGTCATTCCCCCCTTTTTAGGCACACATAATACATGACTTACCCAATTACTATCAGAAATAGGATAGATTATACTTGCATCAAGTAGTTTCAATACTTCTTTTTTCACTACTTCTTGCATAGTTGGGTTGAGCCTTCATTGGGGTTGCACCACCGATTTGAAATTATCTTCCATGGGTATCCGATATGTACAATAGTTAGGGCTAATTCCTTTCAAGTTGGATGTTGCCCAACTAATTGCTCCTTTTTGCTTCTTGAGCACTTTAATGAGCATTTCATCTTCCAAACCTGTCATTAAAGATGAAATGATCACTGGTTCAACATTATTTTTTAGAAATACATATTTTAAATGAGATGGAAGTGTTTTAAGTTCAGAATCTCCCTTAGAAGGGGATGGCTCATCCTTAATTTTTTCACTTTCACCGTGTTCTTTTTCCAGATTATGTATCTACTCCTTTTCCTTTGCTTCTAATTCCCCTGTTTCCTTTGGATTCATCAAACATTCTTGAAGTCCATCATTGAGAATGATCTCCTCTTGCTTTGTGTTGATGCACTTTTGAACATCATCAATAAAGTACATGGACTCTTCAAAGTCATAAGAAGGATGCTTTAAAATCTTATTTGCATTAAAGACCATTTCTTTCTCATTGAACGTCAAAGTAACCGTTTGCCTATGAACCTCAATTAGGGCTCTTTCTATGTTCAAGAAGGGTCTTCCCACTATCAATGGCACCTTTCTATCCTCCTTCATATCCATCACTATAAAGTCTACCGAAAAGATGAAATTTCCTACTTTCACTAATAAGTCCTCAATAATCCCCTTTGGTTTCTTCACCGATCTATCCGCCAATTGAAGTGTCATTCGGGTTTCCCTTAGATCACCTAGGTTCAATTTCCTACAAATTGAATAAGGCATCAAGTTAATACTAGTATCCAAATCACACAAAGTATGTCCAACAAAATTCCCCCCTAATTCACAAGGCAATGTAAAGCTACTAGGATCTTCTAATTTTTTAGGAATTTTATTGGTTAATATAGCACTAAAATTATCGGATAATTGAACTGTTCCTATACCTTTTAGCTTTTTCTTGTTAGTGCAAAGTTCCTTCATAAATTTAGCATATGTAGGCATGTGTAATAAAGCTTTAGCAAATGGTAAATTTTTATGTAGTTTCTTAAACATATCTAAAAATCTACTTAATTTTTTATTTTGCTTTTCTTTTCTAGCTAGAACAAGAAAAGGTAATTAAGACTCATCAAGCACAGTAGAAACAAGTTTTTCTTTACCTTTACCCTTCTCAACCGTAAGAGGTACTTTCTCTACATTTTCAGAATTAGGAATACTTACCTTCATTGTTGGTTCCACCCTTGGGGAAGAATTCTTACCAATTTTAGTTTTTCTAACTCCTTTTCACGCCTTAGGGTGATTGCTTTAGCTTCCTCCTTGGGATTGCAATCCACATTAGATGGAAATGTTCTTTGAGTCCAGTTGGATAATGAACTAGCAAGTTACCCCATTTGGTTCTCTAGATTCCTAATGAATGCCTCTTGGTTCCTCATCCAAATATCTTGTCATTTTCATCTAGCATCTTGAATGGCCAAGATTGAGTTTTGGGAGGCCATAAAGTTTGCAATCATCTCTTTTATGTTGGAATTCTTCTCTTGTGGAGGGAAAGGTTGAGACTTTTGAAAACTGGGTGGTTGGTGGTATGATTATGATGGGTATTGGTTTGGGTAATGTATTTAAGCTTGATTTTGGAATGGGAAATGGTTATTGGAAGGTTGATTATGGTTAAAAGGAGGTTTAGGATGAGGGTTAGAAGAATAAGAAGCTTGATTATCTTCCCTTCATGAAAAATTTGGATGGTTTCTCCATCCTGGGTTATAGGTGTGGCTATAAGGGTTTAAGGCATTCACTTATTCTATCATTCCTTCGTTATTCTTCATTCTTAAAGATCCTTCAATTCCTGCATAAGTATTGGCTTCATTAGATAACATGGAAATATTCTTAACTTTAAGCTAATTTATTTCTCTTAAATGTTCTTTTCTCATTAATTCCATTTGAGCTTTTAACATAGCAACTTCATCAATATTACGAACTCCCTATTTCTTTTAGGCTGCTATGGAGGTTGCCTATTGAGCATCATTGGTAGCCATCTTATAAAGAAGCAGGAATGCATCTTTAGGAATTTAGTTCATAAAGCTACCATTTGATGCTGTATCCAAAAAAGATCTTGTTGATTGATTGGCACCTGCATAAAAAAATATGCATTAATTGATAAACAAAAACTCATGATGTGGACAACTTTTTTAAAAGTCTCATAAATCTTTCCCATGCTTCATGAAATGGCTCCTCATAAAATTGCTGAAAATTATTGATTTGTTTTCTAATGAGGGCTGTCTTAGTGGGTGGGAAATTTTTGTAAAGGAATTTTTCTTGCATTTGCTGCCAATAATGGATGGATTGATTAGGTAACATTTGTAGAAAATCCCTAGCTTTTCCTATGAGGGTGAATGGAAAAAAGTTTTAGCCTAATTGCATCAGTAGATACATTAAGAATTTGCATAGTGTCACTAACTTCTAAGAACATATCTAAATGTTGTGCAGGATCCTCTATGTTTGAGCCCGAAAATTGGTTTCTTTATACCATCGTGATGGTAGCGGGTTTAATTTCAAAAGGCTGGAGGTGAGGGATCCCAATGGTTTTATATTCTTCGTTCCACCAAGGAATAGCATAATCCTTAATGGTCATAGGTCTATATCCATTCCTGAGAGCTTGATGGGGTACATCTTGCTCTCCAATCCTAGGTGGTGGTGGATCATTCATAGGTTGTTCTATCACTGGATCATTCATATTGCCTTTTAACCTTCTATTCCTATGGAATGTCCTTTCAATTTCAGGGTCTACAGGTAGAATAGGGTTATTTCTCACCATAAACCAATAACATATTAAAAAGAATTAAAAGAAAAATCAGAAAATAGATGAAGAATATAAGAAGAACACACAAAAATCCACTTTAAAATCAAAATAAATAAACAAACATCAATGTGTCCCCAACAATGGTGCCAAAAACATGACCGATGTCTAGCAAGTGTACTAGATCGGCTAGTAATATAGGAAAATATAATTATAACCCTCTAATATCGAACTCAAGGGAAACCTGTGTTTGTGTGAGTGATTTAAATTTTAAAACAAAATTTGTGTGAAGAAGAAAGAAGAGAAATCCCAAAGTTGTTATTGTTGTAGGTGTTAAAAACTAAAAAAATGAATCTTTAATACTTAAAATAAAGTAAAACAGTTGAAAGAGTTGAAAAGATTGAATGTGAAACAAAAGCAAGCAATTAATTGAAGTAAAAAAATCAATATTAAAAAGCAATTTCCATTAAAGGACTATCCACCTCCACTAATATTATTATGACTTAATTAAAAGAGAAACATAAGTGATTATGAAAAATTTAGATTAATAAAACCAGACAACTTTACTCAAGATTATCATTTCAAGCATTAAAATTCTCTTATTAAGAACAATCCAACTTTTAGCATAAAGATCTGAATTAATCCTCCTAGATGTCTATTAAATCCTTTCTCAAGTAATTCAACTTTCACCTATTCTTAGTTACACCCTTCTTAATCTCAAGTTACTTCAATTAACACAAAACTATAAATTATTCAGATTATAATCATTCATTAATCCAAATAATTTAACCTAAGAACATGCATATCAATGATCCAACCAAAAACCAATTACTAACCAATGTTTAATCAAGCTAACAATCAATTTTTAGTTAAATAAAGATAAGACTATGTTTAAGAACTAAGAAATAATCAAACTTGGATTAAATTAAACCATAGGCTTAAGTCATAACAATAAAAGTTAAGGATTCAAGTATCCTTTAGTAAAAGTTAAAGAAAACTACTCACTAGACATGTTTGAAACCTAAAACAAAATTTAAAAGAGAAATACCGAATAAGAATAGAAGAAAAAAAACTTCAAAAGCTAAGCTCTATCTTTTTTTTCTTCCCCCTTTCTTCCTTAGCTTTGATGCCTTTTTATAGATTGGAGTCATTGCCAAAGAAGAAGTTTTGCTGGTTAAGACTTCCTTTTTCTAAGGTTGAGTTGGAGTTTCTCTTGAATAGAAAAACTTTTATCGACAACTTTTTATTTTTGCATGGAAGAGTAGTATTTTTGCTTAGGAGAGTGGTCAAAATGCTTAGGAGAGCATGTTTCCTAGTAGGAAGAGTAAAATTGTGTTTGGGAGACAAAATTTATGCTCGAGAGAGCACTTTGCTTCTATCCTTCACGTTCTTCATTTAAATCAACTTTCCCACTTTTGCATTTTTGCCCCAAGTCTTCTTTCTTCTTACAATTTTAATCCTTCTTTCTTGCAATTTAGTCCTTAAAAATACCAAAACTCTCAATTAAGCCAATAAACACCTCAATTAACTAATTAATAATCAAATTAACTAAATTAAAACCAAATTAACTAAATAAAACACCTAAAAACACACTTAAAACATAGTTTATTTCACATTTATCAATTATGTTTGGCATATGTCTTAATTCAATTAATAAGAGTTCACATTTAGCTTGTATATAGACTCAAGATATTTGCTAGTCTCTGAGTTATGTAACCTTACATCACTTAAGTCGTTCGACTATTTCAAAAAGTGGATAAAAGTAGAGTCCTTCAAAAAGGTGGATGCTAGGGATATGGCTAAGTTTATTCAAAAGAATCTAATATGTAAGTATGGCTTATTGCACCATATAGTAGTCGACAACGGGGTTGCAATTTTCTCTGGAAACTAAGCAGATGCTCAAGAAATATTGAGTTCAAAATTATAGGTCCTTTCCCTATCGACCTTAGGCAAATGGGGCAGTTAAGGTAGCTAACAAGGATGTCAAAAATATCCTAGCTAAGATGGTTCAAACCTACAAAGAATGGGTTGAAAAACTACATTTTGCATTATGAGGTTATATAACTATAGCTAGAACTTTAACAGGGGCCACTCCATTTTCTTTAGTTCATAGAATAAAAGCTATACTATCGGTAGAGGTTGAACATCATTTTTTGAGGGTGGTTTTAGAAGCTAAGTTGCTAGAGATAGAATGGGCGAGATAAATGTTGTTTCAGCTTAATCTACGAGATGTGGATAGGATGTGTGCTTACTATCACAACTAGATTTATTAGAAAAAGTTAACTCGTTCATTTATGAAAAGGTTAGGAAACATTCTTTAAAGGAGGGAGACTTGGTGTTCAAGCAAATAAGACCTGGGATTCCAGACATTAGAGGCAAGTTTAGACCTATTTTGGAAGAACCTTTTGTGTTGAAAAAGTTATTGTCTAAAAGAGCTGCTATTCTGACTGACAGTGATGGCAACAAGTTCAGAGAACCGATCAATGTTGACAAATTGAAAATGTTTCATGGCTGGGACTCAAAAGAGAACAAAAATCTCATAGGTCAAAAATAGGAAAAATTAATGGCCTCGCTAAAATTAGGTGCCTCGTCAAGGTGAAAATAGAAAAAAGCATCTTGAGAAAAAATTATGGGCTGAGAGAAAATAATTAATCAAGAAAACTTGAGAGGGCTAATTTATGAAATGAGTCTTCATGCTTTTAAGATTTCATTTTGAGATTAAGCAATATGTGTCATTGAGATAGTAATGAATAATGATCATGTGTAATGAAATCAGAAAGAAAAACCACACATCTATCCAAAAGCATTATTAATGTATTCAAAAGTAGTCTTTTCCTATCATATGTTCAAAACTTTAAATGTTCTAATAAAACACAAAGAGTATAGTCCATGACGGTATTTAATCTAGTCTATCTATATCACACTACTCTTCCCCTCCAGGTGCTTAAGCTGATGCATCTTATTGTTGACTGTTGGACTCATAACCCATTGCTTATATATGGCAGAGGTAGTGAAGCCACTAGCACTGATATATGGAATGATAGTCCTTACAAGAAGTTAGGCCTAAATCCTCTGATAATAACCTCTCAAGAAAGGAGTAAATAATAGACCACCTCGGAAAGCCAAAGTGATAATGTCCTGATGGTCCCCATACTGGCATGCAAAATGAGCAATGATGTAGAAAGTGGCCCAATGTAATCCACATAAAGGGATACATTTAGAAGGTCCATCCCAAACCACATAAGATATAGACAACTAAAGGCACCTGAAATTGATATCGCCATCTACTAAGTGAGTTATCCAAACAATTCCCTCATGAGGTGAATAAAAATCACACTATCTATGCCTAAGGATATAATGCCTCAGTGGATATGTGCTAATGGCTTTAGCTTAAGGAGGAGACTCTAACAATAGCTTCAACTTATCTTGTAGCCACACCTATAAAAAAATGATGTTGGGCTGAGTTGAATTCATCTGCAGCATAAATAAGGCACAAAAATATGTGAAAATTTGAAAGGACATATTTTTCGATAAGAAATGCTAGTGTGAAAACCCACAAGGGGCACACTACCTTTAAAACAATAATGTACCTACAGCAACAAGGGGTTACCAGTAAAGTGGCAACAGTATTAACATAAATAGCATCAAGGCTGATGATTGTCTCAGCCAGAATCAAGGGAAATAGGGTGCGACCTCTACGTACACTATCCATAATGTCCTATCAGTCTTTCACTTGAAAATTTGAAAAATAAAAGATTTTCCTCTTCTTTTCTTCTTCATCCCTTTCATAACTACCATTAACAATTCCTTCAAGCTTCCTCTCGATTTTCACTCTATTTCTCTCTTACGTTTTGCACATTTTGTGAGTCATTCACATTGTTTTTCTCCCGAAGATGATGCACATCTTGGGGTTAAATTTATTTCACTTTCCCTTATATTTTTGGAAAGGACCCAAAGTAGGCCCTAGTAGAATTTAAGGGTATAACCATGATAGTAAGGCCTAATTAAGCTTAATTAATTGAAGTATTATAAGTGAAGACATGGATAATTATTGTTTTAATTAAAAAAAAAGGTAAAACAATTATTTTACCATGTGTATAATTAGAATAAAAATATAGTTAAGTTGTTAATTGGGATATAAGTGTGATTTAGTGGGTCAATTTCAATAAGAGAAAGGATGTTAGGTGTAATTAAAGGAAATAAAGTAAGAATGGGGTTAAAATTGAAAGATAAAGATAAAGGGGAATATATTTTTAACATGTAAAAAGATGAGGGAGTTAAATGAATTTTTACTATCTTATTTTAATTGAAAGAAAATGTTTGTCTTTGTTCTTGAGATGAGGGGGACAGCATAGGCAAGAGAAAACACAAAATTTCTCCTCTTTCATCTCTTTCTCTCACAAAAATCTACAATTCCATCTCTTTTTCATCTCTCTCTCTATATTTATAACTTCATCTTCCTTTCTCCTTTCTTAAAGAATATTCGACCCTCTTTACCTAAAGAATAACCTTTCATTTCTTTATTATGTATGTGAGGAAAAGCTTTGTGATGTTGTCTTCTAGGAGATAAAAAAGCTAAGCAAAGGAAGAAGAAAAAGTGGAGGGAAAAGAGGATTTGCTGAAGATTTGGTGTTGCATGAAAGGTTAGGGAATTTTATTCACTTTGTATATGATTTTTATGGATTAAAATATATGGATTAAAATCTGTAATGGATGTATATTGAGTTAGTAATTTGGTTATTAAGATGAGATCTATAAGATTTATACCTTGCATGTGTTTTATTGATAATGATTAAAGAAGTAAAAATTTGTCTTGGTTCACTAGGAATCAGTTTCTATATTTTAAGCATATTTCAAGTTATACAACCCTAATTTGTGTGTTTTCAATTTTTAATTACATCTAAGATATGGAGCTATAGTATTGTCAAAGAAATCTTAGTTTGATTCTGCCCTTAAGTATGTTTTATTTTGAGATGAAGTTAGATGTGAGTTGTTGTCTAGTTATAGTAAGTAGATTGCAGTATTTTGGACATAACTCTTGGTAGAAAGGTTTAAATGTTATGAAATAAAAATTTAAATAAATTAGACATATAGGATCACAATTCTTATGAAGGAATGTTAGTCTAATTCTTAACCCATTTTTATTCTATGTATTTTCAAAGAGATATCAAAATCCATCTTTGGGTTAGTTTGACCTAATATGAGTGTTTTGCTTATAATTTGAGTTTTAGAATAAAAAATTAAATAATTTTAGTTCGGTTATAAACCAAACTACCATATCTAATTTTCATAAGGAGAAATTAAATTTTAGTTTTGTCTCTAAGTTGGTCATATATTGGCTTGAGATTGGATATACCTGTTGCCTTGTTAGTGGAAATGAGTTGTGGTTTTTCTTAATTATCTCATGATTTATAAATGATAATCTGTTGATTTTTGATATTCCAGAAACTAGAAACCTAGAAGAATAAGTTTGTAGAAGATCAATTTTCCTAAAAGTGTTTTTTTATATGTCTAAACTTGTAAGGCCCCTATTTAGGCCTTAGGAGAGTACACATGGGTAGCAAGATCACTCTTTGTGCGTATGGTTAGAGAACTATAAGTTTGGATATAAAGATAATTACTTTAAAAGAAGAGGGGTAAAGTGGTCATTTTAAATTAAGTCATATGTGTGATTAATTTTAGGAAAAATGTTAATTAAGGGACTCAATTGATAAAGAAAAGAGAGTTTTGTGGTAGAAACTTAAATTTAAGAAGTTAAGTCTAATTTTGAAATTATGAAAAATAGGAGCCAATAGGAACATAAAACCTATCTTTTAGAACCTTCTTGAGAAAGTAAAAGTTATAGAAGTTATTTAGAATAGGGAGCACGCCATTTTTAAGGGTTTTAAGGCAGTAAATTCTCTCCATTTGACTCTTAAGAACACCTAAAAATTCTACATTGATTTTGTTAAGAAGAGAGAGAGTTTAGGGGTTACCATTTTATGGTAACAATTTCTTCTCCTTCTCTTCTTTGATTTTGGATGGTCAAATTACAATCTATATAAATCCTTCATGTTATAATAGCATATGAATTCACTCTTTGTAGAAGGATAATCCAGCAAAGGCAAAGAGAAGCTTGAAGAAGGGTTAGCTATAAAAAGGCATGGGAACTTCTTGCCATTTCTTATGGGTATTTTCTTCATGATAGGATTTAGAACTGTTAAATGGGGAATATTTATGGATGAATATAGGAAATGGAGGGCAAATTTGGCATGGGAACTAAAGTTTAGAGATAAAGCATCTTTTTGGCAAATGCTATCCTTGGGTTCATTGGGCCTCATAGGACTATTTTGTCTATATCTAGAGTTTGAGAGCTCCAAATGGGCTAATTATAGTTGGAATAGACACTAGACTAAAAAAAATAAATTTCATATGAAGATACCAATGTTTGGTTCATCATTAATGATAGTCAAAAATTAACTTGAATCCTGACCATGTCTGCTGCCCTACCATTGGGAGTAGTCCTTATTGTTTTATTAATATCTTGTGATTTACAAGGCCAATTTAGGTGATTTTTTTATGTTTTGGAAACTTGAAACATATAGCAACAAGTTTGTAGAAGATCATTTTGGATGAATCTAGCTGGTGTTATAACGAAAATGCAAAACAAAGTAAACCAGGAAAAACTATCTATATCATGAGTTGTACGAGGCATCATGAATTGTGTCCTCCTAGCCTCTATACAAGTCGTGTGAGGTGTCATGAGTCATGTCCTTCTAGCCTCTATAACAAGTCGTATGAGGCGTCATGAGTTTGTTAGTTTAAGCCCTAGCCCCAATACTTTGTTATAAAGCATTTAATTTAATAAATGAGGCATTTGTTTTATTTATTGTATTCCTGTGCATATCAATTGATAGAACTATCCAAGAATATTATTTCAATTTAAGCTATCATGTGTGAGGCACATGGTTGTAAGACCTTGAAATAATAGAGACTTCATTCTGAATATCCCTAATTAGTCATTGTTATGGGAATAACAAATGAATTAAGGCTAGTATGCTCTCTCTGATAAGTTGAGTTCTATCTTATGGATCATAAGGACAAGAGTGTCAATCAGAGATCATAGATACATGTTTAGAACATGGTATTTGGATTCGATCTGTTCATGAGAACACTACATGGTACAAGTCATAAGTGTTTCTCATGTGCAAGTTTTGTATCAGAGTTTTTAGACCTAAAATCTCTATGAAACTCTTTATGAATTACTGTGTCCTTTGACATACACCTAACGTGCTCGTAACAGGGTGACAACTATGGGTATGCTTGGGTATGCACTGATCCATGTTAGAGAGCATGACAGAAGTGAAGGGATTACCCCTCTCAATAAGAGAGAAAATATTGTCGGCCACTTAATCAGTGAACTGAGAAGTGTATGGCCATACCAAGATGAAATAATGAGTAATCATTATTTATCTGAGAGTTCAATGTCACTGGAATGTCAAGAAAGGAATTAATATATATATAAGGATGACTAGTTCCATGCCTTATATTAATTTTGATATTTAAGGGTAAGGGACTATGCAAAATTGCACTAGGTCACTAAATGCCATTTGCATTTTCATTTAATTTGGAATGCTATAATATCTTACTAGAGAATATATATAGCCTTTGAATTAATTTATTAATTTATTGCCAATATTAAATGGACCTATAGGATCGCACACAAAGTATTGAGCTTAAAATATTTAAATAGAGTATTGAGCATTAATTTAGGCTTTTAATTAAAGTCAAATTAATGTATGAAATAGGTATTAAAATTGCTAATTGGACCTTGGTCCATGAGAGAGAGAGATTCGGCCCACAAGGTTTAATTTCAATTAATTAATTATCTTGGGATAATTAAGGTAATTGAGTATTAAATCTTAATAGCATTTAAATCAATTTAAATAACTTAATTAGGAGTGATGT
Source organism: Excoecaria agallocha (assembly GCA_037975025.1). NCBI lineage: Eukaryota > Viridiplantae > Streptophyta > Magnoliopsida > Malpighiales > Euphorbiaceae > Excoecaria > Excoecaria agallocha. The sequence goes on along the minus strand of CM075808.1, from coordinate 88,266,675 downwards.
GGCTGAAATTAAAAGGAAGAATCCTAATTAATTTCGGCATGTATAAATCGCTAATGAAGTGGTTTGTTTTGATTAAATGTCTTATGCAAATTTAAATTAATTTGAATTTAAATTTAAATAGAATTTGAATTACTTCATAACACTTAATTAGGAAGGAATAGAGGCTGGAAATAATTCCTAATTCTAAGGGATTTCAGTACACCCATTATTTTCTTAATCTAGTGATATAAATTAATTAATTCTATTTTGCCCTAGTTGATTTTTCTCTCTCTAAGTTGCCACTCTTAAGTAAAAAGGACTCTTCCTTCTTCTCTTGGATTTTGGGCAGCCTTTGAGCAACCTTAGGAAGAACAAGATTATGTCTTGTGTCTTTAGTTTAATACCCATTGCCATATACAAAAAGATTAGAGCTAGCACTCTAAGTCTTAAGCCTTCCTTGCAATTGTGTGTGTGAACATAGAGAGGAGTTGCGTAAAGGCTATTTCTTTTGCATTGGTGACCAAGACCTAAAGCATATAAGTTCATCCTATTTGCTGGTCATCATCAAAATCAAGATTTAAAGTGCATCTAAGATTGTAAGTTTCAAAACCCTAAAATTGCCTGTTTTTGATTCTTATTGTGGTATGTATGATCAATTTTTATTATTTTTCGCTACGTGATCATCATGTATATGCCATGTTATTTCCCGTCATAGTTGTGTCCTCCCAGCCTCTGTAATGAGTCATGCGAGGCATCACGAGTCGTGTCCTTCCAGCCTCTGTAATGAGTCGTGTGAGGCATCACAAGTCATGTCCTCCCAGTCTCTATCACAAGTCGTGCGAGGCATCACGAGTTGTGTCCTCCAACCTTTGTTTCCTTTATTTCTTTTATTTTCTTTCCTTGATAAAGTTAAGGACTTTTGGTTAATTTAGCTAGGGACAAATAACTTATAATATGACATGAAATGCATGATAGCCTAGAGGTGCATTTATATATATACCATATACATATACATGCATGTATTTGTGATTAAACATATGGAAATATAAGATTAAGACATTTAATGGCATAATATGCATATGTGGAACACATTTACTTTTAAATCTGCATATATGATCAAATATTATTATTGTAATCATTTTGCATACTTATAATTGTATATGTACATATTAGAATAGATTACTCTTGATATATGGAAATGTGTGAGAATATCTTAAAGCCTGTGTATAGAACTTGGTTGTGGATACATAGGTATGCCTATAGGGATAGAATTGCAGCTGCCATAGGTTTGACCCCATTGGGTCCACATACTAGATATCTCTGGATATCCACAGGATTCAATACCTATGGGTATTTATATGACTGATACCTTCGGGTATCCATAGTTCTCATTATCCACACTCATAGAACTTAGGCAGGCTTCACAGAAAAAGAAGAGAATCATTTAAGAATAAGCTAAATACTGAGTTATTATACATGATTACAATTACACCATGAGTAATAGAATAACACGTTTCCTTTTGTTATTGATTTTACTATTCTTCAATGATAATGAGCATATGGTTTTGTATGACTGCATGTTTGTGTACTTGAGAATGACCACTGTGAGTGGTTATTCGAACTGTAATTTTTCCCCACTAAGTTGTTTATCTTAAAATGTGTTTTAGCCATGTGGATACCCAAGTTCAAACTCTTTATCAGGGGCAAGATCTATAGTAATCAAGGCAACACTAGGAAGAGTCAAGTATGAAGAAGTCACCTTTTGCTCTTTGTTTTGTATATTCTCATTCTGTACTAAATATAATGGTTTGTAAAATGTAACAGTGGTAAATTACACTATAGTAAATAGTTCTCCTGCATGATTTTATCCATTTTGACAAATTAATTAAAAGGCATGCTAACTAACGTGATAATAATGAAAATAAGCTATAGCTGTGAGTGGTTGCATACAAAATGGCATATATAGGATAATATATGTATAACATTATTGTCCAGGAAGGGTATAGAGTAGTCCTTACATTTTTGGTATCAGAGCGCCTAGGTTTAGGCGATTCTGGCTACTAGGACGTTAAGAACATATATGTATAGATTGTTAGTAGTGTTGGCCTAATGCAGATGCCCTTGTCTTATTATAGATAGTTGATATGGAAGAGTCTAGGGAAGAAGTGTTGAGTGCAATTTGCTAAAGAGATCAAATCCTTCTAATTCAAATTCATTTGTTTCTTTCGGAGGTGATGTACCTGCAACTGCTATTCCTGGGGAAGCATTGTTGAAACTTTTTCAAGATATGGCTCAAATTCTTCAGAGAATGATGGCTCCCAAGGCTTCTATTATAGAGATTAGGAAATATGGAGTAGAGGAGTTCCTTAGTACTACTTTAAATGATTCAAAAAAAGGCAGAGCTTTTGCTAAAAAGGACTCGACATGTATTTGATGAGATCCAGTGCCTAGCCAGTCAAAAAGTAATGTGTGTTGTATCCTTACTTCAAGGACCAGCATATGATTGGTGAAAACTAGTGTTAATACAACCCTATTTGCTGGATCCTCTTACTTGGGAGTTCTTTGTAGAGGAGTTTAACAAAAGATATGTTACTAATGCTTATAAAGAGGAGAAACTGAGGTAATTTCTAAATTTGAAGCAAAGAGGCGTGACGGTAGCTGAATAAGAGAAGGAATTTAAACGTCTTAGCAAATATGCACCAAAATCTATACTAACTGAAGCTTTGAAGTGTCGGCAATTTAAGGATGGCTTACATGATCGTATTAGAGAGCATTTAATCAAACCTACTTCATTGCAAGTAGTGGATTATTATCTACTTGTTCAAGAAGCCATTCGAGTAAAAAGGAATGAAGTCACTAAAAGAGAGAGAGACCAAATAAAAAGTTTTGCTAGAGGTGGTGCATCAGCAGGAAAAAGGCCTCGGGTGGTATAGGGAGATTAGTCAGCTAGATCTTTCAACAATCATGCTACCCGAGCTAGATGACAAGGAAGCTTTACCACATCTAAATTTGTTAAGGAGACATTAGCAATACAGGGTAGAGGATAGCACTGGAATGCACCTCTTGTTATAGATTGTCCATGAAAACAAAAGCAAGGGTCTTCACAGTAGAACAATAGGGAAGCTTTCAATACATCCTTAATAGGTAGAGGGCGTATAAGAGGTCGAGGTGGAGCAAGTTAATTTAGAGCCCAGTCTAGAAATGTCCCTAAGATCGTTGATCAACCCTTCATTATTACACCTCCTGCTCAAGCATATACAATGAAATCTCATGAAAAAGTGGATGCCTCAAAAGTCATAGCTGGTATTTTCTCACTTTTTAACACTTATGTGCATGTTCTTATCGATTTGGGTTCTACTTGTTCTTATAATTGTGTTGGGGACTTGGGTAGAAAAATGGTAAGTGTGGAACAGTTAGTATTTGATATTTGTGTGGCTAGCCCTTTGGGCCACAATGTTTGTGTGAATAAAGTGCATAGGAATTGGCCTATTGTGATTCAAGGGAGAGAATTTTCATCTAATTTAATAGAGTTACCATTCTATGAATTTAATGTGATACAAGGCATGGATTGGTTAACTAAACACCAAGCAATAGTGAACTGTAAAACAAAGACAGTGGAACTAAAAGATGCAGAAGGAGAGGAAATAACAGTCTAAGATATTAGAACAAAGCTTTTAATGACTGTTATATCAGCTATGCAAGTTAGGTGGTTCCTTTGAAAAGGGTGTGAAGCATTCTTGGCCTTAATATTTGATTCCAAGAAAGAGAAAGTAAATCTTCAAGATATACCAGTAGTCGATGAATTTTTTAATGTGTTTCCTGAAGAGCTGGGTCTACCACCTGAAAGAGAAGTGAAGTTATCTATAGAAACTTTACCAGGAACCATTCCAATTTTTAGGGCACCGTATAGGATGGCACCATTAGAGTTGAAGGAGTTGAAAGTTTAACTACAAAAGTTATTAGACAAGGGTTTTATCCGGCCTAGCATGTCCCCTTGGGGCACGACAATATTATTTGTCAAAAAGAAGGATGGCACTTTAAGAATGTGTATTGATTACATATATCTTAACAAGGTGATAGTGAAGAATAGATATCCTCTACCTCAAATTGAAGATTTGTTTGATCAATAAAAGATGCCAGAGTGTTTTTTAAAATTGACTTATGATTGGGATATTATCAGCTTTGAGTGGAGGATGAAGATGTTCCAAAAAAAACTTTTAGAACCTGGTATGGCCATTATGAATTCTTGGTTATGCCTTTTGGATTAACCATTGCTCCAGCAGCTTTTATGGATTTGATGAATAGGGTGTTTAGACCCTATTGAGACCATTTTATGGTAGTGTTTATCGACGATATACTGGTCTACTCTCGAAATGAAGCAGATCATGCGGAGCATCTGAGAATTGTGTCATAGACATTGCGAGAGAAATAATTATATACTAAGTTGAGCAAATGTGATTTTTGGCTTAAGGAAATTTCTTTTCTTAGGCACATTATATCATCATAAGGTATTAGAGTAGACCTTAGAAAGGTAGAGGCCATTATTAATTTGAAGCCATCTCGGAATGTACCAGAAGTAAGGAGTTTCTTACGCCTGGAGGGGTATTATCGTTGCTTTGTGAAAGGATTTTCAGTGATTGCTTCACCACTTACTGGACTACTTAGGAAGAATGTTAAGTTTGAATGGACTGACCAATGTCAAACGAGTTTTAAGTGGTTGAAAAGATGTTAACAGAAGCCCCTGTTCTTTCTCAACTGACATTTAATAAAGAATATGTTATGTACAATGATGCCTCTAGAAATGGATTGAGTTATGTATTAATGCAAGAGGGTAAAGTTGTGGCATTTGCCTCAAGGAAATTGAAGCCTCATGAGCAGAACTACCCTACTCATGATTTTGAGTTACAGTAGTGGTTTTTGATTTAAAGATATGGTAGCATTACTTGCATGGGGAAAGATGCAAGATTTATATAGATCATAAGAGTCTTAAATATCTGCTTACACAGAAGAACTTTAATTTGAGGCAACATAGATGGTTAGAATTATTGAAGGACTATGATTGCAGAGTTGATTATTATCATGGTAAAGCAAATTTAGTAGCGGATGGCTTGAGCCGAAAGATGGTGGTGTCATTATTGTTACAAAAGTGTAAGTGGAGATTTGCATCAGATTGAGCATTGATGGCTTGATTGAGAGCATGACCCAATATGAAGCAAGCAATAACTTATGCCTAGAAAGATAATGAAAAGTTACAGCAGATAGTTTAGCTGATACATGAAGGAGGCCCAGTGGAGTACTCAATAAGAGAAGATGAAGGTGTGTATTATCAAAATAGGCTATGTGTACCCGATAATATAGAAGTAAAGAAAATTTTATTGCAAGAAGCACAAAACACAATTTTTACAATGCATCCCGGAGTTAACAAGATGTATCAAGACTTAAAGCAAAACTATTGGTGGTCCAGAATGAAAAGAGGCATGGTTAACTATATTTTCATGTGTCTGACTTGTCAGCAAGTGAAAGCAGAACACCAATTCCCTTTTGGATTATTGAATCCCATTCTAAATCCATAGTGGAAATGGGAAAATATCACCATGGATTTTGTTACAGGACTGCCCCTCACTCAAAGAAAATATGATGCAACTTAGGTAATTGTAGAAAGGCTAACCAAGATGGCTCACTTGATACCAATTCGATCGGACTATCCACTAGAGAAATTGGCTGAATTATATGTAAACGAAATTGTATGATTGTATGGAATTCCGATGTCAGTAATTTCCGATCGAGATCTAAGATTTACATCCAAATTTTGGAAGAGCTTGTAGCAGGCTTTGGGTACTAAACTCCACTACAGTACAACATTTCATCCACAGTTAGATGGGCAGTTCGAAAGAGTTATTCAAGTGCTAGAAGATATGATGAGAGATTGTGCTTTAGATTTTCTAGAGAGTTGGGATAGATACCTTGCTTTGTTGGAGTTTGTGTGTAACAATGGTTATCAAACTAGCATCAAAATGGTACCTTACGAAGCTTTTTATTGCAGAAACTGTAGAACTCCAATCTGTTGGATCGAGCTAACTGAAAAAAAGGTGATTGGTCCTAATATTATTAAAGATACTGAAGAAAAGGTGCAAATTATCAAACAAAGATTAAAGATCGCTAGTGATAGATAGAAATCTTATACAGACTTGAAGAGGAAAGATATTGAATACCAAGTGGGTGATAGGGTATTCTTAAAAGTGTCACCATGGAGAAAAGTATTACGATTTGGAAAGAAAGGGAAGCTTAGTTCAAGATTCATCGGTCCCTATGAAGTTATAGAACGGGTTGGACCTATTGCTTATAGACTGGCAATCCCTTTAGAGTTATATAAGTTGCATGATGTTTTTCATGTCTCCATGCTCTGAAGATACCGGTTAGATGAATCTCACATAGTGCCCCTGTAAAAAGTAACAGTGCAACCCAACTATACCTATGATGAAGAACCAAAAGAAATTTTCGCTTAGGAAGGTAGACAATTGTGGAATAAGAAAATTCCATTAGTGAAAGTATTATGGCAACATCATGGCATAGAAGAAGCCACATGGAAACCAAAATCAGTTATAAGAGCATAGTACCCGTAATTATTCGAACCAGGTATAAATTTCGAAGGCGAAATTCTTTTAAGGGGGAGAGAAATGTGAAGCCCCTATTTAAGCCTTAGGAGAATACACATGGGTAGTAAGATCACTCTGTGTGTGTATGGTTAGAGAACTACAAGTTGGTATATAAAGGTAATTACCTTGTGGTCATTTTAAATTAAGCCATATGTGTGAGTAATTTTAGGAAAGATGTTAATTAAGGGATTCAATTGATAAAGAAAAGAGAAAGTTTTAGGGTAGAAAATTAAATTTAAGAAGTTAAGTATAATTTTGAAATTATGAAAAATGGGAGCCAATAAAAACATAACACCTATCTTTTAGAACCTTTTTGAGAAAGTAAAAGTTATATAAGTTATTTGGGATAGGGAGCATGCCATTTTTAAGGGTTTTAAGGCAGTAAATTCTCTCTATTTGACTCTCAAAAACCCTAAAAATTCTACTTTGATTTATTTAAGAAGAGAAAGAGTTTAGGGGTTACAATCTATATGAATCATTCATGTTATAATAGCATATGAATTCACTCTTTGTAGAAGGGCAATCCAACAAAGGGAAGGAGAAGCTTGATGGAGGAGCTTGTAGAAGGGTTAGCTATAAAAAGGTATGGGAACTTCTTGCAATTTCTTATGGGTATTTGCTTCATGCTAGGATTTAGAACTATTAAATAAGGAATATTTATAGAGGGATATAGGGAATTGAGGGTTGATTTGGCATAGGAATCAAAGTTTGGTGATAAACCCTCTTTTTGGCAAATGTTGTCCTTAGGTTTACTGGACCTCTTAGGATTGTTTTTCATATATCTAGAGTTTGAGAACTCTAAATGGACTGATTCTAGTTGGAATAAACACTAGACTCAAAAAAAATCTAAATTTCATCTGAAGATACCAATGTTTGGTTCATCACCTATGATAGTCAAAAATTAACTTGAATCCTTACCATGTCTGCTGCCCTACCATTAGGAGTAGTCCTCATTATTTTGTTAATATATTGAGATTTACAATACCAATTAGGGTAAATTTAATGTTTTGGAAACTAGAAACATAGAGCAACAAGTTTGTAGAAGACCATTTTGGCTGAATCTGACTAGAGGTATGATGAAAATGCAAAATAAAAGTAAACTAGGAAAAACTATCTCTGTCATTAGTAGTGCGAGGCATCATAAGTCACGTCCTCCCAGCCTCTATAATGAGTCATGCGAGGCATCATGAGTCATGTCCTCCTAGCCTCTATAATGAGTCATGTGAGGGATCATGAGTCATGTCATCCTAGCCTCTGTAACGAGTCGTGTGAGGTGTCATGAGTTGTGTCCCCCCAGTCTATCACGAGTAATGCGAGGCAACACGAGTCATGTCCTCTAACCTCTGTTTCCTTTATTTCTTTTGTTTTCTTTCCTTGATGAAGTTAAGGACTTTTGGTTAATTTAGCAAGGGACAATTAACTTATAATATGGCATGAAATGCATGATAGCCTAGATGTACATTTATATATATACCATATACATATACATGCATGTATTTGTGATTAAGCATATGGAAATATAAGATTAAGACATTTGATGACATGATATGCATATGATAAAATGCGTATACTTTTAAATCTATATATATGATCAAATATTATTATTGTAATCATTTTGTGTACTTATAATTGTATATGTACATATTGGAATAAATTACTCTTGAAATATGGAAATGTGTGAGAATATCTTAAAGCCTACATATAGAACTTAGTTGTGGATAGATAGGCATGCCTATAGGGATAGAATTGCAGCTATCATAGGTTTGATCCCATTGGGTCCACAGACTAGATATTTCTGGATATCCATAGGATTCAATATGTACGGGTATTTATATGACCGATACCTTCGGGTATCCATAGTTCCCATTATCTAAACTCATAAAAGTTAGGCAAGCTTCACAGAAAAACAAAAGAATCATTTGAGAATAAGCTAACTACTGATGTGTTATACATGATTACAATTACACCATGAGTAATATAGTAAAACATTTCCTTTTGTCATTGATTTTACTATTCTTCAATGATAATGAGCGTATGGTTTTGTATGAATGCATGTTTGTGTACTTGAGAATGACCACTATGAGTGGTTATTTGAACAGTAATTGTTCCCCACTATGCTATTTATCTTAGCATGGGTTTTATTCGTGTAGGTACCCAAGTTTAGACTCATTGTTAGGAGCAAGATCTGCATCAATCAAGGCAACACTAGGAAGAGTCAAGTATAAAGAAGTCACCTTTTGCTTTTTGTTTAGTATATTCTCATTCTATACTAAATATAATTTTTTGTAAAACATAACAATGGTAAAGTACACTATAGTAAATAGTTCTCCTGCATGATTTTATCCAGTTTGACAAATTAATTAAATGGCATGCTAATTAACATGATAATAATTAAAATAAGCTATAGCTGTGAGTGGATGCATACAGAATGGCATATGTAGGATAGTATATGTATAACATGATTGTCCAAGAAGGTTATAGAGTAATCCTTACAAAATTAGTGTGCAAGTTAGTCACTGGAGTTTGCCCATGGAATTTTGTTGGCAGAATGTAAGTGATTGATGTTAGAGTGATTTAATGAGGAGAATTGATTATGCCATGCCCTATAAATTCAGAAAAGGATGCTAACTCTGTAGTGTATTATGCCCTATAATAACCCTTGATTGTCTATATGAAATAGTTTATGAATGCTTGAATGCCTACACCTTCATGTATAAACATGACTAAGATAACATAATGAGATAGTATTTATATGCCAAAGGATTATACACTTATAAATATACATGATTAATATTGATTTCATGAATTTACTAGCATACTCTAGTATGAAATGTCAATCTTATATGTACAAAAGATGTAATGAGATTACTATGATGTATAAGTATGTATAAATATAAATATGGCATGATCATGCTTAATTAGATATTAGCTTTGAAATGTGTGTGGCATGTATAGGTGATTGCCTATACTTAGATATATTATGTTAGTTTAATGTGTTGGTCATGTTAACTATTCGAATATGAAGAAATATGCTTAAGTGAAATGTTACAAAGGATAAGTGCATCATGTATTTAATTGATATGCATTAATTTAATGATAATATGTATGTGTGTGTGTATTTATCTCCTTATAATTACAGTCCTTTTGAACATATCATACAAGTATGATGAGCATATAGCAAAGTGTATGCTTAAAGAAAATGTACAAGTATCATATAAGCATATTTAATATGTGGTTTTAAATCTAAGTGTATGCTTGAGGAAAAGTTAGACGTAGTATGAATATACTTATCATTTGACTAAAGGAACTCATTATAACATGGTGTTAAGTATCATTCTAATTCATATATGAAAGAGTTACATACCTTGAACTAATTTCAAGTACAAAATAATAATACTCAATAGTGTACATGATTGCACATTTATAGAAAAGTTATACATGAACAAGTATATGATTACTCTTTACATAGTTACACATGAGTATACATGTGCATATATGTATATATTTAAATAGAGTTAAAGTAATGTAAAGAGATTTAACTGTTTGCATTATGTGTAGCATGTTGATAGATAGACATGCTTATAAGGGTACCTTACAACTGCAATAGGATAGTTTTGACCCCGTTTGGGTTATAAATGGTCCTATTTGGATCTAAAATAGCCCCATTTGGGTCTGCTTAACTATTCTAAAGTATAGTTTAACCTCATTTGAGTCTTAAATCTAAAGTATAGTTTGACCCCATTTGGGTCTTAAATCTAAAGTATAGTTTGACCCTATTTGAGTCATAAAGTATAGTGCAACTTGACCTCATGTAGGTCCTATAGAAATAGTTTAGCTCCATTTGGTCCATATGATTGAGACCTTTGGGTATCCCTACAACTCATACCTTCAGGTACCATATGTACCATCTGTTGTCCATTTCTTTAGAAAAGTGCAGGCTAATTTATTATGAAAGAAAAGCATTATAATAAGCTAAAAGGTTAAAGAAGCATAACAGTTCTTAAATTGACATTCATATTATTCTTATATGAAATTCCTATATAGTATATGGAAAACAAGATACATATATGAGGCTATATTACCTATATAAATACATGGCATTTTAGAGTCATATGTTCGTACTAGACCAAGAAGTCATGCACATTAACTTGCACAATATTAATGCTTTATCAAAGATTAAATTGGTGAATACATGATCTTTATAGTCATATGCTTCTTACATGATTTTATATATGTGTGTGTGTGTGTGTGTGTGTGTGTGTGTTACCTTAAAATGCATCAAGGTATAGTATATGTAAAAACATGACATGGTGTGGAAGAGTATTTTGTTATTGTATGTATGAAATCATCGAGATAGCTACAAAGTGTTTCTTGTAACTAGGAATGCAAGATATATGAAATGGTACCAATTCAAAGTGTGTTTTACAAAAGCATACAGGTTAGTGTATATTACTACAACTATATGTTACTTGTTGAACATTGTGTAAATGATATGAAAGTTATGTGTGACTCATTACATGTTTATATAAATGAATTATGAACTTGCAGCTTGTGAATTTGATATATGTGAAGATAGAAGTGTAACGATAATATTACAATGATTTAAGAATTATAATAGTACCCATGGAAAAGATATAATGGCTTAATAGTGATAATAATTATTCAAGGGGGTGAAAACACATCTTATACATGGAATGTGCTATACATATGTATAAGATACAAAAAATAATTATATATATATATATATATTATATTATATTATATTAACTTAAAGTTCTATGATTTTAAAATGGCTTTCCATGAATAGAGATTGATATTATCATGCCTTTAATAGAGTTGAGTAAAACAAAGTGATTAATTAAGTTTGAAATATAGAGCTCTAGAATTATGGTTGAGGGATGTAAATATTTGTTAAGCGAGTGATAACTAAGTGGAATGTTAATATGTGCTTGGCATTAAGTACGAGAATAATATGAGAGTGTAAATAATTTAAGAGGTTATGATCTTGATACAATTTTTGATATGATCAAATTTTAATGCTTAAAGATATGTTTTTGTGTGTGTGCATTTTGATGACTTTTAAAAGAGGTCGTTTACATATTTTATGTTCCCCACTAAGCTTTATAGCTTAGAATGGATTTTTATCTGTGTAGGTTGCAAGGATAGGACTTCTTCGTAGGGATAATATCATAGGGTGATTGAAAGTACAATATTCATTTTGGGTTCTTTTTTGTTTGAAGCTTTAAAAAAATTGTGTTGGAAAATTTTGTATAGTATAGACTTTAGTATATGTTACTATTGTTATGTCTAAAGAGACTCATATGTAATTAAAGTATTAATAGTAAAGTTCATATGTTATGGTTTAATTTTCCTATGGATGTTTGTTCAGTATTGTTAAGTTAAGATTAGTTCATTGACTGTTGAACATTAATGTATCATGTGAGGGGATAGTAATATGCCATAGTAGAGGATGTTACATTTTTAGCATTCTTATTTTCTATATTTCAATTAAGTTTCCCTAACATTTTCTCTTTTTTCTTTTATTCTGCTCTTAGATTTTCTATCTTTTCATTATTTGAATATTAGTAGTATAAATTTGAATGTTTAGTTATGTCTATTTTTTAAGATTGCATATTTTATTTTTAATACATGTGTAAATAGACAGAGAGGAGAATATTTGGTTAATGAATGCTTGTTTTTGGCTTGTCTAGGATTGGAATTCTTTTGCCTACTTCTAATTAGTTATAGTAGTAAAATAACATAGGATAAGTACCATGAATAAATAAACAATGGGGGAAATGTTGCTACGACACTTGTTTCTTGTTACTAACCTGAATTGGTATTTGTCAATTTTATTGTTTAATCTAATTATTTGATAGATTTTGACATTACCATCTAGCATAGCCCTTTTTATGTGCATTTGACCTGCAAGAATATCAATTTTAAGATAAATAGATGAAATAACTCTAGAAGTTTTGCCCTTAAATAATGAGATAAACCTGAAAGATAAACGTCTGTTAGCCACTAATGGCCTATATTGTTGCCTTTAAATGCTTTTTTTATGCAGAGCGTAGGCACATTTCTAGTGAAAATTTTGTAGATATTCTTAATTTTGAATTGTTTCGAATTTCATGCATGATTCCTAGACTACCCATTAATAGGCTTAGGCCATTGTAAATTATTTTGTGGTGCCTAATGTGCATTTCAATGCAGGTTGGCAGTGCTGATTTAAGTTGATATGTTGCCAAAATTTTGCCAAAATCTTTAAGAATTTAATTTTTGCCATTGCTTGCAGCATAAGTTAACTTTGAAAAACTAACACTTAACTTTTAAAGGATGCCACAAAGAGAAGCACAAGCTATACCGACTCTACCCACTCCAGGATAGATGACCCCACAATAGGCCAAGAGATATCGAGCCTTATCCTAAGTACAGTTTTGCTCTAGCAAGCTCATGCCGAGACCGTTACTACAGACCATGAGGATGACTGACGAGGTCAATGAAATACTAGTTGCTATAGGACAGACTACATTCTTCGTTCTGTCCTTTCAAACCTACCCTGATGTCACCAGAGAGTTTTTAGCTAACCTTTAATATGGAGGCTTCTAGAGGTCCAATATAGAGGAGGAGTGGTCCAGTTCATAGTACAAGATGTCCACTATAGCATTACGTGTTGTTACTTCACAGAGGCTATGGGGCTTCCATAGGAGTAGATGTCTTGACCCCAAAGAGGGGATGGTTAGAGAGCACTGGGCAACCATCACACTTCTTGGGGCTGTGCACTAGTCAGACACGACCAAGAGTACGATGCTAGCTACACAGGTGCTCAGATACATCTAGAGGGTTCTACCACTTCTTATCTCAACCGCACCAACAGTTTTGGTTAGGTCAATGCAGTTTACATAGTTTGCATATGGGTTATGTACACAGGCAGAAGGGTTGACATTACACATGAGATCATCGCCACCCTAATTAGAGTTGCCATTCAGCTAACCTCACAAATATGTATTGGGGGAATGGTGTATCTGTTGTTAAACCTAGGGGCAGATGAGAGAACCTTCAACTGGCCACTCCAAAAGGATATCTTTGTAGATCTGTAGATCGCTCTTAGTATGAGGATGGTCGAGCCAGTCCAGTGGAAAGATGAACAATATAGCTTGTAGACTGTTCCTAAGACTAAAGAGAGTTACAACTTATATCCCATTGTGCCAAAGCTGCCAGTAGGAAGGAATGATGAAGGTTAGCCTCAGCCATCTCAACCACCTCCAACACCACCAGTGTAGCCTGATCAGTAGCAAGAAGAGCCACAGGAGCCTTAAGGGGTAGGCATAGATTTAGATTTTGAGATGGACATATAGGTAGATGTTGATGACCTTCTTGGCGAATCACCTCATCCTCCAATGAATCCACGATTGCCAATCCAGCCAAGACATTCGCCATACAGGAGATCCGAAAGAAACTCACTATACGGCCATCTAGGAGCCTTCACTTCTACTACTTCTTTGACATATAATCATCCGAGAGCATTTACCTCAAATGCTCCACCACCAACACAGCTAACATTAGCACCATCATTTGATGACATTTTAGGGAGGTTGTCTACCATAGACGATGCTATCAAAAGACAAGACCAGACCTTGTAGGCCGTGCTAGCCTTGGTATAGTCTTTATAGACCCAACATCAGACCAATGTATAGGACATCAGAGCAGATTTAGTAACCATTGGGTAGATGTTTGATGCTGCCTTATAGGTTATCGATGAGGTCATCAACCAAAATGGGCTCAGATAGGCCACATCAAGGAGGAGGTTCCTCGAGTAGGCATGTGGTGATAGAGATCGATGAGCAGTTAAGTAGGTATGTTAAGAACTTGAGAGGTGACTTGATGAGATATCTAAAGTAGCACTCTTGAGCAGTCTCAAGGATAGGTAAGCGTTCAAAGCACCTAGCTGGTGTGATAACGTAGATCCTACAGTAGCTGTCCGTTGTACTACCTGGATTTAAGTTCAAATTTTGATAGCATAGGGAGCAGCCACTAGCACCATCTCAAGCAGTGGCACCACCTAGACCTCTCAAGCCTTCAGCTTTCCATCCTACATTTAGACCATCCTACTGCAAGGGACCAGGACCCTCTTAGTAGTGATTTTGTATTTAGGGAGTCTTAAAACTTTTTGGGATATTTTGATGTATATAAGAATTATGACATGTATGTATTTATGAATTTCTTTATGTTTTATTTATGATTGAATTGAAATAGAAATACATCATAAAAATTGACAATAAGATGCATGATCAAATTAATAACATGGTTGACAACAAGATGCATAATCAAATTAATAACATGAAAATTAAAAAAGGGCAAAGTAGCAAAATAAATGACAAAAAATAAATCACATATAATTGACCAAAATGAAAAATGTAAAAATAACAAGCCTAAGTTCAGTAAACCAGCCATAACATCACACTTTTTCTCATAGGTATTGAAAACCCTCTCAAAGGGTATATATCCCACACTTCACAAAACCTAAGGGAGACATATTGTCTTATTATAGAATGGGGGAGATACACACTAAACTGGATCAGAAGGATAAAGTGTTTGTGAATTGGGAAGATACCCACACTAAACTAGATTAGAAGGATAAAGTCTTTGTGAATGGGAGGATACCCACACTAAACTTGATTAAAAGGATAAAATATTTATGAATGGGGAATGGACAAGAATCTATTCTTACTCCTTGGTCATAGCTCCAAAATAACTAATAAGCCACAAGGAGTTACTTGAATAGGTTGAAATCAAAGGAGATGCATAGCAAGGAGAAGTACAAATATTTTTTAATTATAGAAGGATTTAAGGGAGATAGGCAGAAGTCACCCCAACCTCCTTTGGACAAAGGAATTATTAAACTAACGGAACATTCACCAGCGGTAGATCCATATGGCTGAAGATAAAATGGAAGACTTCACCAGCGGTTGATCCACATGGCTAAAGATAAAGTGAGAGACTTCACCAGTGATTGATCCACATGGCTAAAGACCAAGTGAAAGATCCCACTAACAATTGATCCATATGGCTGAAGACAAGATCATAGTATAAAATTGAAGCACACTCAAAAAGAGATAGCTTAGAAGATTGTTTTAACTTCCAATGATGAGGGAAAGAATTATACTATAATATCTTTAAGATACACCTACCAGTCTAGAAGGTTGTTTTAACATCCAATGATGAGGGAAAGAATTATGTTGTAGTGTCTTTAAGATAGACCTACCAATCCAGAAGGTTATTTTAACTTCCAATGATAAAGGAAAGAATTATGATGTATTATCTCCAAGGTAGACTTTTACATATAGAGCAAGCTTTTGAACACATGCTGTCAATGACTCCTCACAAATGTATATTTGCCAAAAATTATTTGACAAGAATATTAATTCAAGGGGGCAAACACGTCTATAGATGGTGTCAACCACCACATCTGTAAGGTTGGAAATGCCTATAAATGGTGTCAACCACCACAACTGTAAGGTTGGACATGCCTACAAATGGTGTCAACCGATACACCAATGTTACCTAATTTTGCATGCCGATAATATGATGCTAATCAAATACAGTAGTCTTATCTAGTTCTGCATGCTGACAAGTTAGCGTTAATCAAATATAAGCAACACATCTCGATTCTACATGTTGACTAGCTCGTGCAAATCGAATAGTCAACCAAGGGTTAACACATTGACAAATTGATGGTAACTACCTAACCAAGGTTAACACATCGATAAACTGATGGTAACTATTTGAAAAAAGGGTTAACACATTGATAAACTGATGGTAACTACCTAACCAAGAGACTCACTACCTTAAATGGTATGTGTTTTAAAATAATCAAATCAGAAATCCACTACCTCAAGTATGCGTCTTTTTCCTTTGCTTTGAATTTTTGCTCACTTTGGCATTAGTGCACTAGTTTCTTAAAAGTAGGGGTAATTATTGATATCATGACTCAAACTAGCCTAGATTAAGGTTACCTAATGATGAGGATACAATATGTTTTCAATGGAGAGCGTGAGTCTCAAGGCTCTGACCTTGATTTCTATATTTTCGTAAGTGTTTCTGTGATTTTCCAACATGTTTTTCCAAAAGTTTTGAAAAGAATTCCAAAAACCCTAAGTTTAGGCCTCTAGTAGTGACAGACAAACATCTGTCATAAAGGGATGACTGTCTATGGCTACCCCCCCTTCAGTCCAAGTTAGATCAAGGGCATTTTTGCAAATTTTAGGGAATTGTGTGAGGGACGATCATTTGTCAATGACAGACACCTGTCTGTGGGGTCATTTCAAAATTTTCCACATTTTTCAATTTTGAAAAATTAGGGATAAGGGTCAGATTTGATTCAATCAAGATTTAAAGGGATTAGTCATTTCTATTTTAGAGAATTAGAGTTAGAGTTGATCTCCAACTCTTCTCTAGATATAAAAAGCAAAATTAGGGGTTTCAAAGAAAAAAAGGGAGATCCTCAGAGTTTTAGAAAAGATAGGCTTTTAATAGAGAGAAAGCAATTCTCTACTATTGAAACTAAGGTTCAGTATAATCATTCAAACAAAACAATACACAAGTCTTATATGTTATTAAACACAAAATTGAGGATCAAAGTGGAGATAAGTGCTTCTAGTTTCATAGAATTGAGAACATCTTGAGGGTAATATTTTAGGTCTCAAGCTTTCTCTCTCTAGTTCATCCCATAATAATATAAATATGTTTATTATTTTATGATACTATAATGTATGATTTTGTGTTTGGTTTGTTCGATTTGCATGATTCTTGAGACACTATGTTCTGTAATGATGACTTAAGACTGTTTAATGCATTAGAAAACATATTCAGATCATACTGCTCTCAAGTATCTTTTGAGCAAAAAGGATGCAAAACTAAGGCTTTTAAGGTGGATTTTGATGTTTTAGGAGTTTGATTAGGAAGTTAGAGATAAGAAGGGAAGTAGGAATCTTGTGGTGGATCACTTATCAAGATTAGATCAAGATAGACTAAGATGATTGATGATGGTGTGCCTATTAATGAGAGTTTCATGGAGAACACCTTTTAAGTGTGATATCTAAGATATTGTCAATTATCTAATAAGTGGTATCCTTCCCTATGGCTTGGATTATAACCAAAGGAAGAAGTTTTCACATGATAGTAAGCTATACTATTCAAAGGAGCCATTACTTTACAAAAGATGCACTGATGGTTTGATTAGGAGATGTATTCCCTAAGATGAGGTTGGAGATGTTTTGAAACATTGTCACTCCATAGAGGGTCACTTTTTTGTTGATAAAATAGCTTCTAAGGTCAATCTAGTTTTTGGTGGCCTACATTATTTAAAGATGTTAGGAATTTTGTACTTACATGTGATAGATGCCAAAAAAATGGGTAATATAATAAGGAAGAATGAGATTCCTGTAAAAGGAGTTTTAGAAGTAGAGATTTTTGATGTATGCGGGATGGATTATGTCTCTAAATGGGTTGAAGCAATGCCTACTCTCATTAATGATGCCAAAGTGGTTAGGATGAATATTAATAAGGTCATATTTCCAAGGTTTGGTACCCCAAGAGCTATTATTAGTGATGAAGGTTCATATTTTTGCAATAATGTTATTGATGCTCTATTAAAGAAGTATAGGGTAACACACAAGGTTTTTACTCCATATCATCGTCAAACTAATGGACAAGGTTAAGTAAGTAATAGAAAGCTTAAGTGGATTTCAGAAAAGATAGTTTCTTCATCAAAGAAAGATTAGGCATTAAAGTTAGATGATGCCCTATGGTCATATAGGATAGGCCTCAAAATTCCAATAGGCCTTACCCTATATCAATTAATCTATGGCAAGTCTTGTCACTTGCCCGTAGAGCTTAAACATAAGGCTTATTAGGCAACAAGGGCTTTGAATTTTGATATGAAGCAAGTTGGTAGGAAAAGGTTAATTCAGCTTAATGAGTTAGAAGAGTTGGGAATGAATGCCTATGAGAATGCAAAGTTATATAAAGATCACACAAAGATGTGGCATGATAAGCATTTACTCAAAAAGGAATTTCGTGAAGGTGATTTAGTACTTTAATACAACTCAAGACGAAGGTTATTTCTAGGAAAACTCGATTATAGATGGTCTGTTCCTTTTAAAGTAGTTAAGGTTTATACATATAGAGCCATTGATATTGAAAATGACAAAGGAGAGATCCTTAAGGTTAATGGTCATTGCCTCAGGCCTTATGTTGTTAGTGAGTCCATTGGTGAGGTAAAATTACTTACTCTCTCCACACCTAGGGATGTTATCACTCAAGTTACTTAGTATTTTTGGTTTCTACACATATTTCGGTAGGTATTTCTTTCTACACATTTTTTTTATTTTGAAATTTTTATGTTTGTTTATGTTTTCATTCATTTTTACACATGATAATTAGTGGCCTAATGTTTTTCTATGAGTTTTTGGTTGTTTTCATTTTTTAACTTTTAAGGCAGGGTGTGTTAACTCATTCCTCTTGTGCCAACTTGGCATAGAGAGCAAGAGTGTCGACTTGGCTAAAGTATGCTGATTCATCACCCTACATGCCGAGTCATTCTCAAAAAGATATATATAAAGTCATAGATGGAATCTCGATTCATGAAGAGTTGTATTCATGCCGACTAATCATGCAATGTGCCAACTTATTCAAGTTAGCACGTGTGTCGAGTCATACCACTCGTGACACTACCCAACTATTAGATTTTTCAATATTTTTCCAAATATTTAATTCCCTTTTTCAGTTTTCCATTTTTAATATTTAATTTTTGTTGTTTTTGAAATTACTTTTTGAAAAATCTTTTGAAAATGTGTGAGAAATCCTAAAGGTAATGACCTTTCCCATTTCAAGTCATGTCCTTTCCTACTTTTTCTCATCCCTATTCAAATTTTCCTTCCTTCTAAATATTAGTCTTCATTTCCATTAATTGTTGTAGCCTTTTTCTTCTTTTTCTTTTTCTTCTTTTTCTTTTTCTTTTTGTTTTTGTTTTTGTTCTTGTTCTTGTTCTTGTTCTTGTTCTTGTTCTTGTTCTTGTTCTTGTTCTTGTTCTTGTTCTTCTTCTTCACTCTTTTATAGTTTCTCTCACTGCAAATTTGGTTATATCTTCGTTCTCTCAAAAACTCGATTAAAACACCTTTATATTTTCTTCTTATTTTTACGTGTTCTACATATTAGCAAGTTTGTTTTCCTTTTTCTTTCATCTCTTATAATTATACATAATGCCAAGGACAAGTGCTTGAGTGTACTTATTTCACTATGCAAACCTAGATTCGTGGTAAGGTGGTCAATGCCTTAATGAGATTGATACCTGTTCGCTCTCATTCTTATTGGAGAGGGTTAGCACTACTACCACCACTATAAAGGGAGGAATAAAGTGAGGAAGAGGGGGATAAGAGTGTTGAAGAAAAGTATTTTGGTGTACCTCAAGAGGAGGAAAACCATTGAGAGTTAGCTATAATTCTAGTGAGATATTATAAAGGTGCAAGTGGCCCAACCTATGGTACCACTCATGGCCCCTCTCGTGGTTTCTCTAATAAGTCATCAAGGGTTTGGGAGTAAGTGTTAGAAAATCAACAAACAATGCAGTATCAATTGAATTTGATGGAGACCATAACTTGTAATCTTGGTAGGAGGCAAAGGAGCAAGGAGCATAAAATTCATACTTTTATTGCTCAAGTTGGGTATATGGTTGCTTCACCTCCACCTTCTTCTTCAGATGAATGAGGGAAGTCTTTCTTTTCCTTTTTCCTTTTAGCTTTTTGGGTTCACATTGGGGACAATGTGAAATTCTAAGCATGGGGGAAGGGATGTTTTAATTTTAAGTTTTGTTTTATGTTTTTGTTTGATTGTTTTGTGTGTTTTTGCTTCTTTTTTTGCATGCATTATGCTATGCTATATTTATGCATATTCATTTATCTTCTTTAAGTTTATGTTAGTTTTCTCTAAGTTTATCTTGCTATAATTGAGTGCATGTCAATGCCATGTCAATAACTTATTTTTTATGCTTAATTTGTAGAATCTTAAGTTTCATGTAGTATATGCTTTCATTTTTTCTTACAATCTCTTGTTATTATTGAAACACCCTAATCTAATACCTTTATCATATATCATTTATACCTTTCAATCACATAATGGTAGGTTATTAACCCAAAGTTGTATACATTTATCATATCAAATAGTCTATTTATATAGGTATCCTATGCATCAATTAGGTATTTATCACAACTTCAGTCTCTTAATTACATAAGCATAATGGCTTATTCTAACATACTCATCATTTTCATGTTAGTTATAACTGTCTTAACTTAATATCTTATCATGCATATCATTTATCAATTGATCTAACTTATTTATGATTTAGCATTTTAGCTACTATATGCATGCATGCTTTAGCATTCTTTTACTAAACTTATTACATCACTTACTTCATATTACATATATATATATTTAGGAGTCCTTTTTATACGTATTAAATGTGAAAAAGAACTTGCACCAAAATATAACCAAAATGAATCCTACATTAACTTCTATGACTTAGGTGTTGGCCTGTCCTAATGCAGAGATCGTTCCTGAGAAAAAGCTTTTACAGCAGTACCTATATGGATTAAATAACCCATTTTAAGCTATAAAGCTTAGTGGGGAAAACTAAACATGAAAGACCACTACTCACAGTGGTCTCCAAAAATATTTAATATATACAAAAATAGAAAATAATACAGTTTACATAATAGAAATAAATAAAAAACAAAGCACAATATCTTAGCAACAATATAACTCTTCATTTAAATTAGCATATTGAAATCTAAACAGTTTCATAATATAAATAAATATCCATACATGTAATGGAAAACCACAATTAAACATGATAATCCATATATCATATGCACAAATCATACTGTGATTTAACTGTGAAACATTTATATTTTTAATTTAGCCTGCTTAAGTTCTAAAGGTGGATAACGGGATCGGTGGATACCCGAGGTATCCAAATGGTGGATATCCAAAGATATCAAAACTATCGACCCAATCAGGGCCAACTGTACGGTGGACCGGTCAAGGACCCAAATGGGTTCAAGGAACAACCCAAATGGGCTATGCAAGATCCAGCAGGATCAACTATACTGTGGACCTAAAAAGGTCAACTGTGGCAGCTGTAATTCCCTATAGGCGTCTATCTATCCATAATTGAACTATAATTACAAGCAAAACTCTATTTAATCTTTCTTTTCATATATCATGCTTGCACTTATAGTGTTCATTTTGCACATGTATAATCATATGATAGCTATATTGTTACTATGACATAACTGCATATGTAAGTTCATTTAATGATACAATTACTTTTTACATACCATCATTAGATATCTCATATTAGCATAATCATGATATGTTAATCAAGTAATGCATCATACCTATTCAAATGTTCATTATTAATACTTTACAATATAGCATATCGTATATATGTGATCATGTATACAAATACATAATCCCTAGTGAATATAAATATATAACATCATAATAATATACTTTATTATGTTATCATTTAGGCATCACACATGAACATAGTTATAAATAGTATTTCTTATTTCACAGCATAAGTGCACGTTCAAATATAATTCACTCTATCATTAGAGTATGAATATGTAAGATTAATTGCATAAAACAATAATGCACAAATTTCATCACAAATCTATGTTAGATATATTCATCACAAGATCTTACCCATGTACACGTGTGAATATATATGTATACATATAATCTTGTAGTAATAGTCATATTACATGCCCTATCCAATTCATTTTTTAATCACATAAACACATATTTAGCTCAATTAATTAAAAACCATAAGATAACGTACATTAAAAATCTACATGGGCCAGCATTCTGGACTCAACTTTTAATCCACAAACGAATTTGAAAATGTCATTTTTAGGCTAAATTATCTTCTACAATCAAATTTCCCTATGTGTCTTGTTTTCAAAGCATCAAAATTCACCATAATAGCTTACCTATAGCTCAAGATATTTGAGAAATACTATAGGCTATTCATAGAACAAAAACAGTGTTTGCTGTCACTTATAAAAACTCATAGCATAAAATTAAGTGGGATTTAGACCAATATTTCTTCCTCAAAAATTTGCTCCTAGGTATCTCATTTACCCAGAATTTTACAGCATAAGATTTTGACTTCTCTACTAATACTTATGCCCAAAATACCAAAATCTGTACCTTAACAGTACAAACAAATTCAACGAATTTCATACTAATTATTTGACATATTTATAAATAAAATTAGGCATTACTTCGTTAATATAAAATGTGTATTTATGAGTCTATTTTGCATAGGAATTAATTTCATGTCCTTCTGATCATTGTACATACATATATCTCAATTATGAGTCTCTATTACAACTTACACTAAATTTTCAGTCACTAGGTCGGAATATTCATCTCATCCCTTTATGCACATTTCTTACATTGTACTCTCTTTTAATTACTACAAATTCAATTTAATCACAACAAGTTCCAGCAACCATATTCACATGCAACAAGCAAATTCACATGCATTAAGGTAGCCCTAATCCCATACCTTGGCCTAATTTCCTTTAGCCAATTTATCTTTTGCAAGACCTTTTCCTTTGTCTCTTCTACCTTCTCCTTCTTTATCTACAACCAACATCATCTTTTAATCAAAAACTCTAGCACCATACTCAACCATTACTTTAACAAAATGAGAAGAAGAAGGGGAAGAAGAAGATGCAAATCAATTGAGATTGTTACCTTATAATTGTATACTTAATTGCTCTTGTTTAATCAATATACAATGTCACTTAAATTACTTGATAAATTTCAAAGATATGAATGAGAAGAGATGAAAGATTTTTTGGTTTTTCCTCTCTAAATGCCGACTTCTATCTCACAATCTCCTAAATTTTCATTATATAGTTACATGAAAATATCCTTTTTAATCCTTCAAACTTTTGCATGTTCTACTAAAACCTTTCCTCTATTTTGCATGCTAACTTTAACCCCTCTATTTACTCCTTTTCTTAAATCAACATTTCCATTTATTTCTTTCTCTTAAATTAACCTTTTAATCATTCCTTTCTTCACATTTATCCCTAAAGATGCCATAATTACAAATTTACCCTAAATTAATACTTTGTACTTCAATTATACCCTCGATTAAAATTAAACTATAACATTAAATTTTATTTTCATGCAATTAATATAATAACACAATAATTTATCACTTGTCCCATACTTTATATGAAATTTTCATTTTTAATTTAATATTAATCATATAAAATCCTTCTCAAATCATGAAAATTTCAATTAGGGTCATGTAAGGGGTCTTACAAATCTCTCCCCCTTAAGGAATTTCGTCCTCGAAATTCATACTAATTTAAACAATTGAGGATATTGCTTTTTCATGGCTGCCTCTGGCTTTCAAGTTACTTCTTGTACACCATGATGTTGCCCGAGTACTTTAACTAAAGGGATCTCCTTGTTTCTCAATTGCCTGATTTTCCTAGCCAGGATTTCCTTCAGTTCCTCATCATATGTGAAATCCGGCTATAATTGAATATCTTGAACTTGTAACTTATGAGATTCATCGAAGCGATATCTTTGAAGCATAGACACATGAAACACATCATGAAGCTTGGCTAATTCCATTGGAAGAGCCAACCTATAAGCTACTGGTCCGACTCTTTAAAGAATTTCATACGGACTAATGAATCTTGGACTGAGTTTTCCCTTTTTCCCAAATCTAAGCACTTTCCTCCAGGGAGATAACTTCAAAAACACTTTGTCACCCACCTGGTACTCGATATCTTTTCTTTTCAAGTCAGCATATGATTTCTGCCTATCACTAGCTTCTTTCAGCCTTTGCTTGTTAACTTGAACTTTTTCCTCTGTATCTCTAACAAGGTCAGGACCAATTAACTTACATTCAGTCAACTCAGTCCAGCAAACTGGAGTTCTACATTTTCTGTCATATAAAGCCTCATATGGTTCCATTTGAATACTTTTCTGATAGCTATTATTATAAGCAAATTCCATTAAGGCTATGTATTTATCCCAACTTCCAGAAAACTCCAAAGCACATCCCCTCATCATATCTTCTAAAATCTGAATAACCCTTTCGGATTGTCCATCCGTTTGAGGATGAAATGCTGTACTGTACTTGAGCTGTGTTCCCAAAGCTTGCTGTAGACTCTGCCAAAATCTCGATGTAAACCTTAGATCTCAATCCGAAATTATAGACACAAGTATACCATGTAACCGTACAATCTCATTCATATATAATTCTGCAAGCCTATCCATGGAATAACTATTCGAACCGGTAAAAAGTGAGCTACTTTTGTTAACTTATCCACTATTACCCAAACAACATCATATTTTCTTTGAGAAAGAGGCAAACCAGTAACAAAATCCATGCACTACAAGAAAAACGCAAAATAGCGAGGAAAAAAGTCCTCGCTAAATGATGATTTTTCGTAGCTAAATCAGTTTAGCGAGGATTTAGCGAGGACAAAAATTTTGTAACAAAAGTCATCCTAGCTGAATTTAGCGAGGACTTTAATCCTCGCTAATTTTTGCGAGGAAATTAGCGAGGACTAAATCCTCGCTAATTTTGCGAGGATTTAGTCCTCGCTATATTTTGCGAGGATTTAATCCTCGCTAACCTTTGCGAGGAATTAGCCTCGCTAACTTTTGCGTTACCCTCGCAAAATTTAGCGAGGATTAAATCCTCGCAAAATTAGCGAAGACTAAATCCTCGCAAAATTGGCAAGGACTTAGTCATCGCAAAAATTGGCAACGACTGATATCCTCGCTAAATTCAGCTAGGATTTTACAAATATGAGATTTATCTTCGCTAAATGTTGATATAAACTTATTTTTATTAATTTAATATGAAAATTTCATTATTTAAACAATAAAATAAAAAATTTATATACTCAATATTTAATATAAAAATATATATATATTAATGAATAAATTATTATTTACAAGTGTATAACATTGCTAATAATATATCTAAAATGATACATGCATATATAACAGTAACAACGAAAAGTCATAAACAATTCATAAAATGTTTATTATAGCCTAAAGTTATTCTTAATTTGACAAATCCTCGTATGCACTTTATTCCTGAATGTCCACATTCCAATGCATGCCGTGTCTCAACTCTCAACTGGCTTCATTATCAAGTCAATTTAATATTGTAGGGGCCAATTTGTTAAAACACCTAAAGTTGAGCAGCAAAAATTTCTGAATTCCTGAGGAAATAAACCTCACAACAACATCAACATTCACAATGAAAACTGACTAAAAGCATGAAAATAGCCAATTTACTCTACTTGTATGCTAGCAAATTGCAAGCTTAGATTCTAAAAGGAATTTGAAAAAAGGGGAGAGTGATGCATACCTTTGTAGTTCTAGAATGGCGCCAGGTCTGTTTAGATACTCACAGCCACATGTAGGCAAAGAAAACTTTGGATCTTTATTGCCAACTGAATAAACAGCACCTCAAACTCTCAAAGGTACCTGCATCAAACCTTTACAAATATAATTAAGCGTAATAGTTTTTTGAAGTAAATATATCAAAGATTTAAATTTAAATTCAGAAAGAATATAAAAAGCACATTGATAAATTATACTATATGCTTTTAGAAAAAAAAATTAAACAAGCCTTTTGGTTCAATTTAAACTAAACCATAATCGATCAATTGTTTATTGTCTAACTTTAAAACAAATGTAATTAGTCTTTGTGTCATTTCAGCAAGTCATTTCCTGCCTTGTTGAATCCAAAGAACAATTTTAGGAACATTTAATTACATGCAAAAAAAAGGCAAATAAGTCGTCGCTCAGATGACATGGTTATTTCATGATTTTTCTATCTATATATGCATATCTGCATGTATATTATGTATACTTGCTTATTATGCATATGGCTCTTTTTTTTTCCAAAACTCAATATATTAGGAAATATTACATGGTTATTTCATGATTTTTCTTCAATTATTATAGGAGGAAGGTGAAAAATAAAGCAGAAAATTGGATTGTTGCAGCCATCAAATCTATGAACTCAGCAAGTCCATTAAGCCTCAAAATTGCTCTTAGATCGGTAATTAAATAGTGTGTGTGTGTATATATATATATATATGTAATTTTATACTTAATTTATAATTAGTTTTTGTAATTTAAATTTCAGATTAAAATGGAGCCTTGATAATACCTCGACCTGAGCAACATGATAGACACAAGATTAAAATGGACCATTAAGAGAAAAAAAAATTCCATTTTCAATTTTAAGACACAACTGGAAAGAGAAGCTGCTCATCAACCAACAACTGAAAAAGCAGAAAGCTGAAGAATTACCTCTTTCGAAAAGAGAGAATCAGAATCAGAAGCTGAAAAAGCCAACAACTGATGATGGCTTATGACTTATTAACAGCATCACTTGATCTTCAGCAAGAGATCCTGTTTAGAAGCATGTGAGTAACAATTAAAACAAGTGAATGGCAAGGTATGGAATCTACCACCATGAAAATAAACACAAGATAATAGACACATCACATATTATAATCTGGGTAATCTGCTATATTAAAAACTGGCTATATTATGAAGTTATGTTGCAGTTTGTGAAAACCAGACAAAAACGAGATAACAACTTAACAAGCAGTTTGAACCATCTAATGCAATTGCGCATAGCTTATTGAATTTCCAATTCTGATGCAGACAAATGTATAGATCAAGAATGATGGAATGAACTCTCCATCAAAGATAAATCGCCTGTTTAGCAACAAAAGTAAAGTGTGACAAATAATTTGCAATATCATGGCTCAATCATGTATTTTACCCATATATTCTATTGTTATATTCTAGACTGATGCAAAAACCATTCAACTAGGAGAGGTAAAACAATCTGGGTGTTCAGTGATAGACATTGCACAATTGATCCAGATATAACCCATGGTTGAAAGCAAACACCTCAACCAAGACATCAATTCTAGATTTTCCATGATTGCATTAGAATTAGACCATTACACTTGCGAAAGCAAACACCTCAACCAAGACATCAATTCAAGCTCCTTTTGCCAACTATGTCAAGGCACAATACAAACACGTAGATAATTGGGGTGGGGTTTACAGATAGAAGAGAAAAGAAGGAGGGTACCAGAACTGCAGTTGCAGGCTGTAAAACAACCAGTATCTTGATTACCTGAAGCTATTTTAGGAAACCCATTAGCAGCACATGTATCCTACCACCTGACCAACACAAAGATTTACTAACTGATGTCCCTGGGATTGCACAATGAGAAGCATAAACCGAATGTTGTGATCTGCCAAAAAAAAATAAGAAACTTAATTTAGTAATGGTCACAAGAACAAATAAAATACACGGCCTGAGCAGAATTATATAGGTCAGATTTACTAAATGTGAATCATTCTTTTCTGCTTAATCCACTTATTCAGCCAGTCAACAAAATTCATTTAGTCGCACTTTTTCCTTAGCTCTTGAACTTTAAACTCACTGAGATGGGTTTAACCCCCTTACAAGGTAGTGTTCAAGATGAAATAAAATATTATGGTCACATACAAATGACAACACATACTTGCATATCACGGACCAATCTAATGAAAAAGATTTGTCATGCATGGCTGATTTTTACTGATTTGGTCCGTAAAATTTTTCATGAGCTTGGTTTAACACATACTTGCATATCACGGACCAATCCAATTGAGCTTGTTCTATTTTGAGAGAAAAGATATTCAGAATCTTCCTCCTCTGCGGACAGCAATAAGTTGCAAAATTACCAAAAAGAACATGTTATAATGTGAATTTAGAAGGTAACTATGTTAGTTGGATAATTCAATACCTCCAGCATCATTTGCCATCTGATCAGCACTGAATACCCAATTGTGCTCTACTTCATCCTCTAAATAAAATTAAGTCAATGGCAATTAGGACAACAAACATTGGTACATAAAATAAAGAAAAGAATCAATCCATAAAAGCCATTCTAACAAAGAGATAGTTTCTACCATCAACTGGTTCAGGATTCATCTCAGCACACTGGCAGAAAATCTAAAACAGAGTATCCACTGTAACCCAAAAAAAAAATTATATCTTGAACAATAAAGCAATTAACAAAGAAGCGGCAAGAATGTTTAAAAGAGGAGAGGACCGCTGAAAAGAATAAATTAAAAGACATTTCTGATTTAGATACCGAAATGATCTTTAGAGCTATTTGAAGATGATGAATATTAGATGCAAAGTAAACAGAAACAGAAAAATTGAAAAAAGACAACCCTAAGGCAAAACCCCTGCAGAAAAGAGTCTGCCTTGGGCACTTACTAGGGATAAACTACGAAAATCTAAACGTAAAAGCTAAGTTAAAAAAAATAAAAATCCACATATTTTTCAATATTTTACTAACACTCAAGTATGCCTATGCCTAAATTCTTAATTTGAAAGTCTACTTTCCATTTAAATAACTGCAATCCACTTAAACATGAATGAGGTGAAGAACTTACCTGAGTGTAAATGCAAGGAGAGGGATAAGCCTCAGGATCTCTCGAAACTGCGTGAAGCAACAGAGACAAGAAATCAACCGCATAGCCTTTTGCCCTATCAACATCGCTCAACCACACAACTTTCCTGACAAATAACATCCATCACCACAGTCAAAGAAAGAGGGAATCTCAAAGCTCAAAAAATAGATAAAAAATATAAAAGAAAGCAGTAAATGCTCGAGCTAGTCCGAGATCTGCATTACCTCATGAGTATACTTCTATATAGGTAGAGTAAATGCTTGAGCTAGTCCGAGATCTGCAATCTTAAGCATCGTTGTCTTTCTATACATCAATAGGTTGTGAGGTTTAAGATCCCTGAGTAGAAATAGTCGAAGAAAAATGATTAATAGATGGAAAGGTATCCATTTTATGTAGCAGTAAAGTGGCAAGGGAGCAGCGAAGGTGGTGGACGGCTAGGGTTTTCTTATGGTTATTAGAAAGAGAGGGAAAGAAAAACGATGAGGAGGGAAAGTGAGGATGGGAAATAATACAAATTGGAGGGAGTTTTGTATATAATGGCGCCCTATAATAAAATTTGGTAACTTTATTTAGCTAGGACAATATTTGCTAGGGAAAATATCCTAGCTAATCCAGCTTATTTTGTCCTCTCTTAAACCGTTAAACTATTAAACCGTTAGCGAGGAAATTGTCCTCGCTAAATTGTTAATATACCAAATGCTAAACTATTAAACCGTTAGCGAGGAAATTGTCCTCGCTAATTTAGCGAGGATTTGTTCCTCGCAAAATTAGCGAGGATTAAGTCCTCGCTAAATTGTTAATATACCAAATGCTAAACTATTAAACCGTTAGCGAGGAAATTGTCCTCGCTAATTTAGCGAGGATTTGTTCCTCGCAAAATTAGCGAGGATTAAGTCCTCGCTAAATTGTTAATATACCAAATGCTAAACTATTAAACCGTTAGCGAGGAAATTGTCCTCGCTAATTTAGCGAGGATTTGTTCCTCGCAAAATTAGCGAGGACTATTAAACCGTTAGCGAGGAAATTGTCCTCGCTAATTTAGCGAGGATTTGTTCCTCGCAAAATTAGCGAGGATTAAGTCCTCGCTAAATTGTTAATATACCAAATGCTAAACTATTAAACCGTTAGCGAGGAAATTGTCCTCGCAAAATTAGCGAGGATTAAGTCCTCGCTAAATTGTTAATATACCAAATGCTAAACTATTAAACCGTTAGCGAGGAAATTGTCCTCGCTAATTTAGCGAGGATTTATTCCTCGCAAAATTAGCGAGGATTAAGTCCTCGCTAAATGGTTAATATACCAAATGCTAAACTATTAAACCGTTAGCGAGGAAATTGTCCTCGCTAATTTAGCGAGGATTTATTCCTCGCAAAATTAGCGAGGATTAAGTCCTCGCTAAATGGTTAATTTATCATTCTAGCCGTGAATTAAGATTTAGCGAGGGGTCTTTGCTCGCAAAGTCGTCTCTATTTTTTGCGCCAAAAATTTGGCGCCCAAAATTAGCTACAAAAAAAATTATTGCTCGCTAAATCGTCGCAAAATCTGTTTTCCCACTCACAGCTAACAACATTTGCGACAAAAATCATTTTTCGTCGCAATGTTGTCGCTAAATTGTGCATTTAGCAACAAATTTTATTGTCCTCGCTAATTTTCATCGCTATTCTGTATTTTTTTTGTAGTGATGGTAATGTCTTTTGACTTCCATTGTGGAATCGGAATGGGATTTAAGAGACCTAAAGGAAACTGATGTTCTGCTTTCACTTGCTGACATGTTAGACATTTAGAAACATAATCAACAATATCCTTCTTCATGGCAGGCCACTAGTAAAATTGTTTTAACTCTTGATACATCTTGTTCCCACCTGGATGCATAGTAAATGCAGTATTATGAGCTTTATTCAACAATATTATTTTCACTTCTTTGTCATCAGGAATACACAACCTGTTATAGTAGTATACACCGCCATCTTCTTTCACTAAAAAATCTGATTGATCTCCTTCACAAACTGCTTTGATAATCTGTTGTAACTTTACATCATCCCTCTGAGCATCTATCACTATCTGCCTAACCATGGGCCTAACTTTAAGCTGTGTTAGTAAGGCACCATCTGAAGCAAATTTCCATATGTACTGTTTTAACATCAATACTGCCATTGTCTTACGACTCAAGGCATTAACAACCACATTCAATTTTCTTGGGTGGTAGTCAACTATATAATCATAATCTTTAAATAGTTCCAACCATCTTCTCTGCCTCAAATTAAGTTCTTTCTGAGTAAGCAAGTACTTGTAACTTTTATGATCTGTATAAATCCTGCATTTTTCCCCATACAAGTAATGTCACCAAATCGTTAAAACAAATACCACAGCTGCCAATTCTAGATCATGAGTCGGGTAGTTCTATTCATGTGGTTTCAACTACCTAGATGCATAAGCTACAAATTTACCATTTTGCATTAATACACAACCTAAACCAACCTTAGAAGCATCACTGTACATTACATACTCTTTTCCTGACACAGGTTGAATTAACACTGGAGCTTCAGTCAACATCATCTTTAACCTTTCAAAGCTTGCTTGACAATGATCAAACCATTCAAACTTAATATTCTTCCTTAATAGCTTAGTGAGGGGTGAAGCAATGACAGAAAAACCCTTCACAAAACGACGATAGTAACCTGCCAACCCGAGAAAACTTCTAATTTCATGTACATTCCTGGGTGATCTCCAGTTAACAATAGCTTGAATTTTATCTGGATCAACCCTAACACCATCAGCAGATACAACATGACCTAAGAAAGAAACTTCCTTAAGCCAGAAGTCACATTTACTCAATTTGGCATATAATTGATTTTCTTTCAAAGTTTGCAGTACAATTCTTAGATGTTCAGCATACTCAGCTTCACTTCTAGAGTAAATTAATATGTCATCAATAAACACTACAACAAATTGATCCAAGTAGGGTCTGAATACCCTATTCATAAGATCCATGAATGCAGCAGTGCATTAGTCAACCCAAATGTCATAACTAATAATTCATAATGCCCATAACGAGTTCTAAATGTTGTCTTAGGAACATTCCCATCTTTAACTCTGAGCTGATAATATCCTGATCGCAAGTATATCTTTGAAAATACACCAGCACCACTTAACTGATCAAATAAATCCTTAATTCGTGGCAAGGGATATTTATTCTTCACTGTCACTTTGTTCAACTGTCTATAATCAATACACATTCTCATAGATCCATCCTTCTTCTTAGCAAATAAAATTGGAGCAGCCCAAGGTGACACACTAGGTCTGATGAAGCCTTTGTCTAACAATTCCTATATCTGAACCTTTAACTCTTTTAATTCAGATGGAGCCATTCTATATGGTGCCCTGGAGATCAGGGCTGTACCAGGTAGCAGATCAATAGACAACTCAACATCTCTTTTTGGAGGAAGACCAGGTAACTCCACAGGAAAAACTTCTGGAAATTCTTTCACAATTGGTATACTCTTAAGCTTCACTATATGCCCTTTTGAGTCAAGGACTAAAGCTAAAAATGCTTCACATCCTTTTCTAAGACAATGCCTAGCTTGAATTTCTAATATAACATTAGTTGGTAGCTTAGAACGATTGCCTTCTACTACCACTTCCTTTCCTTCATCATCCCTGAAAGTTACTGTTTTCATTTCACAATTTACCAATGCATGATGCTTGGATAACCAATCCATTCCCAGAAATACATCAAACTCATGAAAAAGAAACACAATAAAATCAGCTGAAAACTATCTCCCTTGTACTACTATAGGACAATCTTTACACACCTTATTAACAATTATACTTTGTCCTAATGGACTAGTTACACATACATCAAAATCTAACATTGTGTTTTAAACCTATCTCTACTCGAAACCCTAATACAAACATACGAGTGAGTAAAGCCAGGATCAATGAGTTCATATATGTTACAATTATAAAGAGAAAAAGTACCAGTTATAACTTCTGGAGCATTCTGTTCCTCACGAGCCTTCATTGCATAAGCCCATCTAGCAACTATTTTAGTAGAAGGTCTATCAACTGTTTCTGACATATTCAGGGACTGAGATCCATGATGAGCTGATCCACCCCTTCCTCTGCCTCTACCTCTACCTCTACCTCTTCCCGATGGGGGTGCATTAGAAGCTCCCTTGATATTCTGTTTCTTAAAACCTTGATCCAATTTTAAAGGACATTTTGCCATAAAATGATCAGTACTGCCACATCTAAAGCATTCTCCAGCCAATTTCCTGCAATTACCTCAATGGTGCCGGGCACAATGTGAAGACTCAAGTGCTTGACCCCCACTCTATCTTTCTAAAGCTTCCTTCTCATTTTTAATCTTGGCAGAAGATTCTTGTTTCTTTCCTTTATTAGCAAAACTAAAAATAGACTCTGCAGGTTGGCCTCCTCGAGTTCCTCTAAATATTTTTCCAGTAGATGATCCTCCCCTAGAACCACTTCTTTTATGCTCCCTCTATCTTTTAGCTATTTCATACTTTTCAATTTTCATAGCAGTTGTAACCAGTTGATTAAAATCTACCACATTTAGAGATGTGAATCCGAATAATTTTTCTTTGATTTGGTCATTCAGCCCATCTTCAAGTGTCTACATTTAAATACTCCTGTCAGCATTTCCTTGGGAACATACTTATATAACCGGCTAAATTCTTTTTCATATTCAGCCACAGATAAAGCTTTTTGTCTCAGACTCGAAAACTGCTTCAATTTCTCCTCCTTGAAAGCCTCAGTAACATATTTCTTTTTGAACTATCCCTCAAATAATTCCTAGGTAGGTGGGTCAGGTAACTGAGGTTGTCTCAAAATCAACTTTCACCAATCATAAGCCATGCCTTGAAGTAAAGACACAACACAAGATACCTTGTGATTTATAGGGTAGTTAATTTCATCAAATATCCTCTCCAACCTTTCTAACCAGAACTCAGCTTCTTCAGATTTTTCTAAATTAGTGCCTATAAATTCTTGTGCCCCATGCTTTCTAATTTCAGATATTAGAGCTTTGGGCATAGTCATTCTTTGCAGAATCTGGGCCATATCCTAAGAAATTTTTAACAAGGCCTCTCCAGGAACTGTAGTAGGAATTTCATTTCGATGTGATCAAGATGTCACTGGATTAGGAGGATTTGATCTAACCAGTAAATTACTTTTAGCCGATTCTTCTATAATATCCTTAGAGGAGTTCTCCATCTTGAATCTATAAGAAAACATGAACTTCTGCATTAAGCCAACATGACACTATCTCATATTAAAAGATCCTATACTCACATTGCCCAAAAAAGGCTAAATCTGGCTCTGATACCAAATTGAAACACCCTAATCTATTGCCTTTATCATGTATCATGTTATACCTTTCAATCACATAATGGTAGGTTATTAACCCAAAGCTGTATACATTTATCATATCAAATAGTCTATTTATATAGGTATCATATGCATCAATTAGGTATTTCCCACAATTTCAGTCTCTTAATTACATAAGCATAATGGTTTATTCTAACATACTCATCATTTTCATGTTAGTTATAACTGTCTTAACTTAATATCTTATCATGCATATCATTTATCAATTGATCTAGCATATTTATGACTAAGCATTTTAGCTACTATATGCATGCATACTTTAGCATTCTTTTACTAAACTTATTACATCACTTACTTCATATTACATATATATATATATATATATGAGCCTTTTTTATACATATTAAACATGCAAAAGAACTTGCACCAAAATATAACCAAAAAGAATTCTACATCAACTTCTACAACTTAGGTGTTGGCCTATCCTGATGCAGAGATCATTCCTGAGCAAAAGCTTTTACAGCAGTACCTACACGAATTAAATAACCCGTGCTAAGCTATAAAGCTTAGTGGGGAAAACTAAAAATGAAAGACCACTACTCACAGTGGTCTCCAAAAATATTTAATATATACAAAAATAGAAAATAATACAGTTTACGTAATAGAAATAAATATAAAACAAAGCACAATATCTTAGCAACAATATAACTCTTCA
Organism: Excoecaria agallocha; assembly: GCA_037975025.1. NCBI lineage: Eukaryota > Viridiplantae > Streptophyta > Magnoliopsida > Malpighiales > Euphorbiaceae > Excoecaria > Excoecaria agallocha. The sequence continues at coordinate 88,231,368 of CM075808.1, read as the reverse complement.
TTTAAATTAGCATATTGAAATCTAAACAATTTCTAGATGATTTGTACATAATATAAATAAATATCCATACATGTAATGGAAACCACAGTTAAACATGATAATCCATATATCATATGCACAAATCATATTGTGATTTAACTGTGAAACATTTATATTTTTAATTTAGCCTGCTTAAGTTCTAAAGGTGGATAACGGGATCGGTGGATACCCGAGGTATCAAAATGGTGGATATCCAAAGATATCAAAACTATAGACCCAATCAGGGCCAACTGTACGGTCGACCGGTCAAGGACCCAAACGGGTTCAAGGAACTACCCAAATGGGTTGTGTAAGATCCAGCAGGATCAACTATATTATGGACCTAAAAAGGTCGACTGTGGCAGCTACAATTCCCTATAGGCACCTATCTATCCACAATTGAACTATAATTGCAGACAAAACTTTATTTAATCTTTATTTTCATATATCATGTTTGCACTTATAATTTTCATTTTGTACATGTATAATCATATGATAGCTATATTGTTACTATGACATAACTGGATATGTAAGTTCATTTAATGATACAATTACTTTTTACATACCATCATTAGATATCTCATATTAGCATAATCATGATATGGTAATCAAGTAATGCATCATACCTATTCAAGTGTTCATTATTAATACTTTACAATATAGCATATCGTATATATGTGATCATGTATACAAATACATAATCCCTAGTGAATATAAATATATAACATCATAATAATATACTTTATTGTGTTATCATTCAGGCATCACACATGAACTTAGTCATACATAGTATTTCTTTTTTCAGTGTATAAGTGCACGTTCAAATATAATTCACTCTATCATTAGAGTATGAATATGTAAGATTAATTGCATAAAACAATCATGCACAAATTCATCACAATTATACGTTAGATATATTCACCACAAGTCCTTACCCATATACACATGTGAATATATATGTATACATATAATCTTGTAGTAATAGTCATATCACATGCTCTATCCAATTCATTTTGTAATCACATAAACACATATTTAGCTCAATTAATTAAAAACCATAAGATAAAGTACATTAAAAATCTACATGGGCCAGCATTTTGGACTCAACTTGTGAGCCACAAATGAATTTGAAAATGTCATTTTTAGGCTAAATTATATTATACAATAAAATTTCCCTATGTGTCTAGTTTCCATAGCATCAAATTTTACCTTAATATCTTACCTATAACTAAAGATATTTGAGAAATACTATTGGCTATTCATAGAACCAAAATAGTGTTTGCTGTCAAGTATAAAAATTCATAGCATAAAATTAAGAGGGATTTAGACCAACATTTCTCATTAAAAACGTGCTCCTAGTTATCTAGTTTACCCATAATTTTACAGCATTAGATTTTGAGTTCTCTACTAATACTTATGCCCAAAATACCAAAATCTGTACCTTAACAGTACAAATAGTTTCAACGAATTTCATGCTAATTATTTGACATACATAGAAATAAATTAGGCATTACTTCCTGCATATAAAATGTGTATTTATAAGTCTATTTTGCATAGGAATTAATCTCATGTCATTCTGATCATTGTACATACAGATATCTCAATTTTTCCCCAACCAAGTCTAGAATCCAAAATTAGTAGTTCTCCTAAATTCAATAAATCATAAAAAAAAAATCTAGAGGCAGAATTGAAGGTAGGTTCCTTCTTCAATTTTGTAGGCAAATGTCCTATATAACTATAAAAATTTTATTTGTTACAATTAGAGGTCTCTATTACAACTTACACTAAATTTTCAGTCACTAGGTCAGAATATTCATCTCATTCCTTCATGCACATTTCTTACATTGTACTCTCTTTTAATTACTACAAATTCAATTTAATCACAACAAGTTCCAGTAACCATATTCACATGCAACAACCAAATTAACATGCATTAAGGTAGCCCTAATCCCATACCTTGGCCTAATTTCCTTTAGCCAATTAATCTTTTGCAAGACCTTTTCCTTTGTCTCTTCTACCTTCTCGTTCTTTATCTATAACCAACATCATCTTTTAATCAAAAACTCCAGCACCATACTCAACCATTACTTCAACAAAATGAGAAGAAGAAGGGGAAAAAGAAGATACAAATCAATTGAGATTGTTACCTTATAATTGTATACTTAGTTGCTCTTGATTAGTCAACATACAATGTCACTTAAATTGCTTGATAAATTTCAAAGATATGAATGAGAAGAGATGAAAGATTTTCTGGTTTTTCCTCTCCAAATGTCGATTTCCATCTCACAATCTCTTAAATTTTCATTATATAGTGAAATGAAATATCCTTTTTAATCCTTCAACCTTTTGCATGTTCTACTAAAACCTCTCCTCTTTTTTGCATGCTAACTTTAACCCCTATATTTACTCCTTTTCTTAAATCAACCTTTCCATTTATTTCTTTCTTTTAAATTAACCTTTTAATCATTCCTTTTTTCACATTTACCCCTAAAGATGCCATAATTACAAATTCACCCCAAATTAATACTTTATACTTCAATTATAACCTTAATTAATATTAAACTATAACATTAAATTTTATTTTCATGCAATTAATATAATAACACAATAATTTATCACTTGTCCCATACTTTATATGAAATTTTCATTTTTAATTTAATCTTAATCAAATAAAATCCTTTTCAAATCATGAAAATTTCAATTAGGGTCATGTAAGGGGTCTCACAGTTATTTTCAAAGTCTATAAGATATTTAATCACTTTTCTAACTATACTTAAGGCTAGGATGGCATTATTTAAGTTTATTTTTTAAAAACTTAGGTAGCCTTAGGGAAACTATAGCTATAATATGCATAGCTCACTTTTCAATAATGGACAAGTACACATAATTAAAAATAAAAAAAAAGAAAAAGCAAAATGATCAATAAAAGTCTAGTGGGATGGAGTATAAAATGCACCCACTAAACAAAATCAAGTGAAAAAAGAGTGTGGGATGGAGCATAAAATGCACCTACCAAATTGCAAAGTTACTTAAAAATATTTAAAAGTGTCTAAAAATGCCATTGTGTGATAATGTGTGAGCTTAACCCTGTCCTAATGGCTATATTTGTTCTTGAAATTTCTAAGTTTGAAGATTGTTCATCTTAGTTTAATATTTTGGTTAAACTATTGACTTTATGTTTTTTATTTTGAATTTAATAACTTGAGATAGTACATTCAATTTATTGCATATGTTATACAACTTATCTACTCTATCATTGTTGAGCATTGGAAGTTAGTTGTAGGCTATTTTTTTAAGTACTCATTCATATTTAAAATGATCTCAGGGAAGCTATTTTCACTCCTAAAAGATAAATTTTTTTGTTAGCTCTTCCATTTGGGCTTTTACAATCTTGCTTGAGGGCAAGCAAGGTCTAAGTGTGGTGGAATTTGATTTCATGCAACATAGCATAGCCATTTCATCTAATTATGCATTATTTTTTATTAGTTTTATACATGTTTTTTGTTTAGTTTATTGTGAATTGTGTAACCTTTTGTGTTTTCTTTGTTTTATAAGCTCTTTCTATTCAAATGGGTGACTTGAAGTATAATTGAGGGTTTTAATTAAAGAATTGAAGGGAAAAAGACATTAAGGAAGTTTTAGAGTTTGTGTCGATTCGTTATAGTGACTATAAGCGCCAGCTCGTGCCTTATTGTATAGAGTCATAACCAAGTATAAAGTGTGCTAACTCATGCCCATCTATGTTAACTCATTACAGAGCCAACTTATGCTGACTCACTTAACTCGGCACTAGTGTGCTGACTCGTCACCAATATAAAGCATTGTAACCTTTCAAGTGTCTCTTTATGTTTACACCCCTCTCCGGAAGGGCACCATTTAGAACACCTTTAGGCCTATAAATATAAAAAGTTAACCACATATTAGGTATGGAAAAGCTACCAAGTAACTACCAAAACAATTCAAAAAGATTATGAGGAAAAAACATACACTAAGGAAGAGAAAAGATCCAAAGAGGTCATTCAACATTCAAATACATTTCTAAAGAAGCATTGAGGAGTCATCAACCATTTTTTTCTTCTCTTTCTCTTTAGATTATTGCTTAATTTCATTTCTTTTTATTGTGTTTATTTGCTTTGACAAAATATATTTAGGCTAATTTGTAAATTAGAATTACAAGTATGGATTGATCTTCATTATAATATATATTTTGTTTTAATGTATGAATGATTTATGTTCAATTGGATGCTGTGTTAATCAATTTATTCACAATGAGAATTGGGGCGTTTTGGTGGAAAAGCAATTGAATTTACTTAAAAGTTAGAAATCACTTAGGAGATAAGGGTTTCATTTTAAGGGGTAAAAGAATAGGCATAGAACTTTATGGTTTTCATCTATCTTCACAATGACAAAAGAGTGCTTGTGGACTCTAGATCGAAATGCCTTTATTTGGCAATGAGAATTGCACTTAAGTATAATAGGCCATATTCTCCAATAATTATATGCATATGTGTTTATTGAATCTTTTCTTGATCAATTGATTTCTTGTAGTTCTAATAATTTTATTGGATTGTATTGTTAGTTAGAAATTAAGATTAGTTTTTTTAATTTGCTAATTTAGGACTTTAGTATAACCAATTCATTCAAAGTTACATTTTCCTATACATCTAAATATCTATTCAGTTAATATAAAATAACTCTTTATATTAATTTCCAGTGTTCGAAACCTTACTTACTCTATCTAAATCTTAAAGACTAGGGTAATAAAATTTACACCATAGCAATTGTTGAGTCTTATTAGTTCCATCTGTCAATATATCTAACTAGGGTGAGTTAGGCGGTAGCCGCCATTTGTCGGCATGACTAACTAGGATTGAGGGATGATTGATGCCATCAATTGGCATGTCAAACTACCTCAGATGACCATTGCCTCACTTATCGAACAATGAAATAAAGCCAACTATATAGCCTGTTAAATCTTTGATGATGAAAAAGACAAAATGGCCAATGCCAATGTCTTGGTATATTGAACTAGGATTGAAATTAATTGATTAATGTCATCTATTAATATGTCTAACCTTGACATATTGTGTGGTCGATGCCATCTGATGGCATGTCTAACCTTGATGTGTTATGTGGTTGATGCCATCTGTCGATATGTCTAACCTTGATGTGTTGTGTGGTTGATGCCATTTATCGACATTTCTAACTTTGATGTGCTGTGTAGTTGACGCATTTTGTCGGCATGTCTAACCTTGATGTGTTGTGTGGTTGTTGCCATCTATCGACATGTCTAACATTGATGTGTTGTGTGGTTAATACCATATGTCGGTATGTCTAACCTTGATGTGTTGTGTGGTTGATGCCATCTATCGGTATGTCTAACCATTTGAATTCATGAAGTCGATACCCATGCCGAAAAGCTCTCGACATAATAGCTTGGCACCATAAGCTATATTAACCTGTATTATGTCATCCACAGACTTGCAAATGTATGTAGTCAATGTCCATGCGAAAAAGCTTTTGGCACATTAGCTTGGCACCATAAGGTACATTGATCTTCACTATGTCATTTAAAGACTTGCAAACATGGAAATGAAGCTCCTAAACTTATCTTAGGGATATAACAACATAATTCTTTCCATCATCATTGGACATTAAAACAACCTTCTTGACCATGCCTCTTTTAGCGTGCTTCAATTTTATACTATGATCTTGGCTAGATTATGCACACTTCCCAATGACTATGTCACCATTTTGGAAATTAGTACAAATATAAGGAAAACCATCATCACAAGGCTGTCGATGTGAAGATTGTTTGCAATTGTGTAAAATGCCTCTTTAGAGGGTTTTGGCACTTATAAACAAGGTTGAGCATTAGTGTGCGATTACAAGGATGGTTATGTTGAAATTGTAAAATTCATTTTATTTGGGTATAATTTTGAGTGATTGAATCTGATCGATTTTATCATAAATGAATACTTATTATATATTTATCTTTTTGGTTATTTTTTTCATTTATTGTCATTGTTAATATTTGCCTTATAATTGCTTTATTATTTTTCTTAGTCTCAAGTCATTTAACATGTGATTAAAATAACAAGTATAAAGATAAATAAAATATAAATACAATAAAAAAAGTTAATATATACATCAAAGTTATAAGTTTTAAGACTCCCTAAACAAATATAAATCTATAAAGGTGAGTAGTGGTCATAACGACCTTGGTGGCCTATAGGATGAAGAAGGTCCGAAGGATGATGGATGAGATGATGATGACCTAGAAGGGTGTTTGGGTGTGGCGCTAGTTGCTCAGGTAGTAGATCCAAATAAAACTGAAAACCTGTTAAGCCATTATTACTGGTCGCAAAATCTAACCAATCACCTTAACTAACTGACTTGTGTCAAATCCTAGGCCTGAGATGAATCATGTGTGTTGCTTTAAGTATCGCCTGAGGTCATCTCTCAAGAATCTAATATAGACCTATAACTCCTCATCAGTCCTTAACATAGTCTCCCTGGCTCTGGCAACTTCTATCTTAATACGCTCTATCCACTTCTAGGTGCTTGTGAGGGAGTTATCCATCACTTGTAGTGCTACATTAAATCTTTGCCCAACCATTGCAAATGCTCCTAGCATTCTCTCTACATCCCTCTAATGATGGGCCTATATAGTTTAAAGTTGCTACTAGATAATTGCATGAAGAGTCCGCATGGACATCTCTGTATTGGCCAGTCTTTGTGATAACTCATCACCCGTAGAAGTTGATGCTGGCTATGTTGGTGGTGGCACTCCAGATATGAAGGCACCCGAATCAGGATATGGTCGGTAACTCTATAAAGTTCAATAAGGTAAAGGTTGAGGTTGAGCTAGAGAAGTTGTTTGTAAAGGTGTTGGAGGTAAAGGTGTACTGCCCAGTAACTCATTAAGATCACCCTAATGTCCATATCCATATTTGTGTCATATGGCTTGTGTGGAGGAGACTATGGCTAGTCTGGTTATGTCTAAGGTGTTGGGGGTGCCTAATCCTCGTACTTCTCTACTGGTACTATTGGGAGCTTATATACCACCTCAGTCTCTAGTACCGTCATTAGTCTATACTCCCTTGAGCAATAAGTCATCGATGCCACCATCCTTATAATCTTGGTCATGGAAAGGTCTACAAAATTCTTCCCATCAAGCGATGCATCGAAGTACCCTTATTTACCCCTAAGTGTAGAAGCAATTGGGTCACTACATCATTAGCACAAATTTACATAGTCGGCTGAATGGCAAGCTTGAGCAAGTTTTTCGCAATCTCATGGCTAATGTCAATACGCCTCCCTCTAGTTATAACACAATGGCTGAGTATATTGACTACATTAACTAAACTCAGATTGCCTATGTGACCTAGGTATGAATTAGAGAGTACCCTTTATATGTATCGATTGACCTGTGTCACCAATAATGTACTCTTTATTATGTTCGGATGCTATAGAGCCCCAAGTAAAGCAATCTCAGCCCAATGTTGGCGCTCAAATGCCTACTCAGTTTTCAAAACCCTATCTCCTGTAGGTAAGCCCATGGCCTTAGCAAATCTGCACCAGTTAATGATTTAGGCACAGTGTTTGACATAGAAGGTAATCACTCCCTCCTCCTTATTAGCCTCCGAAAACCCCTATACTGCAACATGGATAGGAACTCTAGCATGATCTTGAGGTATGCCAGGAAGGTCGGCGCAAAGAATTGAGTTTATCCTGCTGCTGCTAGCAATGCTTTAACATCTTACAACATTCCCATCTGCCACAAGAACTAGTGTGACATAACATGACTAGCCAAAAATTGTATACGTCCTAGTGTCTGATAGCACTGTCTCTGTTAAGCTATCATCCACTCTAGTGTAGGTGGAGCAGTAGGGGCTTATAGTGGCTTGTATTGTGGTGTAATCTGTAAAAAATAACAACAGTTATTTTGTTGAAATAACTTAAAAGCATCATAGCTTATATGGGACTTGACCACAATTCAATAATAAATGGTCCGAACCCATCAATAGGCATTTTAGCAAACATGCATTAATTCGTTCAACAAATTTTGACAAAATTTCAGCAACATTTTGGCTAGAAATGTGCCTAACCCCTTGCAAAAAAGTTCAATTCAACCAATAACATAGGCCAAAGGCCATCGAGCAGCCCAATTTCAATTAGATAACTCAAACTAGGCTAGCCAAACAGTTGCCTTTTGTCTTTTATTCATTTATTTAATGTAAGCAAACATGTCGATAATCTTAAATAACTCTATTGTATTTAATCATTCATTCAATTTCTTACTCATTCAGTATCTAACAGGTTACCAATCTAGTCATCTACAATAGTACAACAAATTCACAATTCTTCCATTACATATCTCTTAATTTTTGTGTTTAAAAATATTAATAATTAATTTGTTATCATATCTAAACTAGCTAAGTGATTCTAGCCTACTATAACAGAGTTTTCATTCCATTTTTTATTTATTATTTTCTATTGTTTTCCTTTTTCTAATGTGCATTAATAGAATTTAAAAAATAAAAAAACCAATGACAGCTATAAAATTTCAACATTTCCAGTTAATTTGTTGCATAAACATTGAATTAATTGAAAATAAATAATGAAAAAATATAAAAAGGACGGTAGGAACTAATCTTAGATGCCAAAAATGGGGACTCAAAAAAACTTGAAATAAATGCAACTTTAAGAAACGTTTTGAACCCAAGAACAATTAGACGTAAACTATTCAAAGAATGAGTGAGAAATAAGGAAGAAAACTCAAAAAAAATTGAGAGGAGACGGAGGAAAATTGCAGGAAGAAGAAATGCAAAGGAAGAAGGAAGAAAAAGAGGGAAAATTTTTATAATCGACAAGATAGACGTGCTACCCATCATCCAAAGCAAGTGAAAGGTGCAAGCTCTATCTTATCTGTCACTTAAAATTTGAATTCCAAATTGTTTTTCATGCCAAAACTCTATAAATAGTATTTTAAATAGGCATTATTTAGATTTCTACCCTAAAATTTATTTCTAAGTCCTAATTAATCAATTTAATTCATTATTTACTTAATTTACACTATTATTATTATTATTATTATTATTATTATTATTTAATGTTAACACCCTTTTCCCCCTTTTTCTTTATAAAAGATACTCCCTATATTTTGAATTCTTGAACTCTTAATGATGGTGTCAGTATTTTCTCTATATTTCCTGCAAAAATGAATAAAAATAAATGTAATAATGTGTACTTGCAATGCATGAGCCACGCAAAATAGAGGAGAATCAACTTAGGTGATTTAGGGGTGACAGATAGCCAAGCCGTGGCACCCTCTTTAGAGATGGCCATCTATCAAAGTAGTCCTGTAAAAGGTTTGATTTCCTTGGTTTTTGTGCCTTGACTCCCCACTTGCTTAGTCAACCCTTTTACTAGGTATTTTTCTTCCCCTTTTCCTCTCTTTTTCTTTCTTTTATTTCCATTTCGTTTGGAGTTATTTTCATTATTATTATTATTTGTCCTGTATAGACTGTCTAGACCCCTTCACTATGTTAACCTCGACCTTAATTAAATTTTATAGGCTTTTAGACAACATAAGGACCTAGGAAAACTCTATTTTGAACCCTAACTCTAACTTGAGATTTATGAGGAGATTGAAGCTAGATACCACCTTGATTTTATCCATTGCCTTGTATTGGAACCTGAGATTACATATATTTAGGTTCCCTCACCAGGAGTTAAGCCCTATAGCCAAAGAATTCATGAGATCATTTGTGCGAGTGATCGGTGTCTGGCTAATGTACTAGTCCAGCTAGTAATATAAGGAAATAAGATTAAGACCCTTAAATATCATACCCAAGAGATTGTGTATTTCAAATTTTAAAGAAAATAATATGTAAAAGAATTTCCCAAGTTAGAAGGTAATTATAGGCTGAACTAAACTAATTTCAACAATTAAATAAATTAAATACTAAAACTAAACTAAACTAAAATTAATTAAGAACATAGTTAAATTAAATCGATAATAAAAATCAATGACTAAAAATCTTTTGCTAAGGTAACTACCCATCTTACCTTTTACTGATATTAATAGGAGAATTTTTTAAATAATGTTTTTAAAATAAATATTAACATTTCTAGGGTGTGTCAGAAAGTATTTTCAAAAATGGGGTTCGGTTAGAAGACGTTGGCCTTCTCAACATCATCCATCATCCTATGCAGCCATGTGACATGTTGGAAGATACAGAAATCAGCAGCGTTGTCAGTGAAGATTCGAACATGTTGAAGGATGCGCCTGTCAGTTGTGTCTTCCATCAGCTTCTGCCAGCCTACGTGAAGATCGCAGACAGCGAGTTGACCACTAACTCACCCACACACTTAGTCATTTTCTTTCTTCATTTGTTCATTCTACCTCCTCTTATCTCCTCTTCTTCTTCGTTCCAAAAATCCAAAGGGAGCACCATAACCATCTCCCAAGCTCTCTCCCATTCCTTACCTAAAAAATAACATGAAATCATTAGTTTTTTTAATCACATACTAAAAGAAGTAAGTGAGTTAATCTCATAGGAGTAAAAGGTTCGTATAATATTTTTTTTTTAATTTTTCAAATAAAATTTGTTAGTATAATATTTTTGTTAACTTTTAAAAAAATTGATAAATATTAATTTGTATTATCATTTTGTAATGTGTAGGTATTTGTTTTTGATAAATTTAGAGAAGTAAAGAAAAAAAGGCAAGTTATGACTCTTTATTTTATTTAATGTTGTACAATGTGTTATAATGGTAATTATTAGAATAATAGGTTGATTTATCTTGGAAAAATTAATGTTGATAGTAATTAAAAATTTGTTTATTAGTTACATTATGTGTTAGATTTGTGGTTGAATTGTTTATGAAATAAGTGAATGTTTCTTTACATGCATTTTGTATGTGTTTTATATGTTGTATATAATTAATTATAGGTTTTAGTTATATATATTAGTTTTGTAAATAGTTATTGAACATAAATAAACTAAATGCATTATCATCCAATAGATTTGTGCAAAATATATTTTCATGAAAAATCATTTTAAGGTTAAATTTAAATGTGTTACTATGTAAATAATTAGTTTATTTTATGTAAATTAAAATATTGATCTGTACAAAATGTGTGTTATTTAATTTATATTTTATTAATATAAAGTGACATCATATTTATTTTAAATATCGGTGCATTTATTGTATTTTAAAAATATAGACACAATTTTTCATTTGTTTGAATATAGCAATATTATTAAGAAAGAATTAGTCAAAAAAGTGAATATTTTAAAATTAAATATTGCATGTAATTAATGGTTATATTATGTTTTAAAATGATACTAGTTGTGCCATCTAAAACATATGATATAGTAATTTAATTTGTATATTATGTGATAAATAAATATATTATAATTATGTGGAATTTTCTTGTTTTAGATTTACAATTAATTAGTAATAGTTTTATTTTACATGCACACATAACACATGGTGTTGATTTTACACATAGGTTATTAAAAATATGGAACCGTTTAAAAGAAAATAATTTATAAATCCTGGACCTAATATTGAAGATCTTCTGACTCTAAAGAGCAAGCATCAAGTTGATGCAATATGGAATGAATTTGTAAGTATATTTTAACTTTATCATTAAATATTAAATATATAGTAAATTATATTTTATATATATAATTTTCTTATGAATTTATTTATTCCAGGTTGAACGCGTTATTTTCTCTGCATGCAGAGCAAGTGTTGAAGGTCACTATAGAAATATCAATGAATGGATAATACCTCACCTACATTTATCAGGTTTCTGTGGGGTGTCCCAAATTGGTGTTATGAATGTTAATATGGAATTCATAATTGCTCTTATCGAGAGGTGGAGGCCAGAGACATATACTTTTCACTTTGCTATTGGTGAAGCAATAATTACTCTATATGGTATTTAGATACTCACCAGCTTACCTATAGAAGGACGTGTTGTTACCAAAAATTTAGATCATGACTAGCCCGATCTTTATGCTCGGCTGTTGGGGCTTGTTCCACTAGAAGATGCACTTAAAGGATTAAAAATAAAACTGACATGGCTAACTAACAATTTTAGTCACTTACCAGTAGATGCAATGGACTATCAGATATAGAGCTTTGCCTATGCATGGATCATGCTTCACTACAAGAAAATCCTGAAATAGCAACGGAATATATTCCGTTGCTAATTTAGCAACGGAAACATTATTCCGTTGCTATTTAGCAACGAAAAATATTTTCCGTTGCTAAAATTGGTTGAACTTTATAAAATTAGCAACGGAAAAATATTTGGTTAGCTTCCATTGCTAAAAGTGGAGGGAATTTCTGGCGCCATTATTTAGCATCGAAAATTAGCAACGGAATTTTTATTCCGTTGCTAATTAAGGCAGCAACAAATGGCGGGACGAAAAATAGCAACGGAATTTAATTTCCGTTGCTAATTTAGCAACCAAAATATAGCAACGGAAATAGTATTCCATTGCTAAATAGCAACGGAATGATATCTCGGTTGCTAAATTAGCAACGAAAAGATAATTCCGTTGCTAAATTTCACTTTGAAAGAAAAATAGCAACCGAATGATATTTGGTTGCTATTTAGCAACGGAATGTTATTTCGGTTGCTAAAATAGCAACCGAATTAAGATTCCGTTGCTAAATAGCAACCAAATTTAATTCGGTTGCAAAAATAGCAACCGAATAAAATTCCGTTGCTAAATAGCAACCGAATTTAATTCGGTTGCAAAAATAGCAACGGAATAATGATTCCGTTGCTAAATTTATTCTAATATTTACATATTTTCCATCGAGTATAAATACCCAATTAAAAACCCTAGGCTCTTATTCTTTCATTTCTTTCCCTCTCCTGTCGCCGTCTCCTCTTCTCCCTCTCACCACCAAAACCAGCTCTTGGATTCGTTAATCGCGTCAAGGGTTTCTTCACCGACCACCACCACTATCCACCTCCTCCACCGTCAGCCTCACCAGCACTTCAACCCGTCTCTGCTTTCAGCTTTCTGCTGCTACGTTTTCCACTGAACTCGCCCCTCCACGTGCATTTCTGCGTTTTCCAATCCTAATTCATTTGACTCTTCTTTCGATTCTGTGACCCCAAATCCCTAATCCCACTCCTCTCGCCTCATTCATACCAGACAGGTCTCCCTCGTTTCGCTGCTCTTTGGCTTGCAAAAAGGTATGTCTCTGGTTCTTTGCTCTGCTGTTGTTCTTTCTTCTTCTCTATTATGTTCTTTCATTTTTTCTTCTCTTTGAGCTTCTATGATATGCACATTTTCTTTTGGTGTTAATGGTTGGATGAAGTTGATGTGAGATACCGTTTTAGTATTTTGGTTTTTGTTTGTGTCCAGCAATTTCTTAGTGTCAGTCTGTTAAATTGCTTGCAAATTAAATTGTGTGTGTTTATCATTTGATTTTTTTTCTCAAGTAACACTTGCAGATTAATATTTTTTCTCATAATGCATCAGTCATTAATTTAAATAATATTAATTTGATATGATGATTCTTTGTCCTACTTGGTGATTTATTTTTGTGAATAAAATAATATTAATTTGATGTGCATTCGGGTTCTTGTTGCAATACTTGTGCATTTGATAAGTGCTGTCTCATGGCCTTATTGCTGTAAAAATCTATGCATTTTAGCACTTCTGCTTCTATGTGATTGTAGCAATTCTCATCGTCCTTCCATTTGTCATTAGCTCTGAATAAGACAATGCTTTGCCTTTTTTTTGTTTGATTTATTAAGATTGATTGTTAATTTGCAGTGAATTTTCAGTATTTGATTCTTATGCTTATAAATAATAATAATTTTTTTCAGTAAAACATATTCACATGTTTATAAATAATAATAATTTTTTTCAGTAAAACATATTCACATGTTTATAAATAATAATAATTTTTTTGTGCTTCGGACAACAAAACTATCAACCAAGGTTTGCCCTTGGCTCTACTTTCAGCTCATTCACTATTTTATAAATTTTTCTTTTTCGATCATATCATTAGTCATCTTTGTTTGTCTTTTCTAGTCTATTAGTCGTGCAAGAAGGTTATAATAGAGCTTAATAAAACCTTTCCTAATGATGGTTTGCTTCCATGACTGAAATAATCAGGATTGCTTACTAGGTGCTTTATTGCTCTACTTGCTGGATACGTGATAATGGCTCATATCGCCGGGATGTATAGAAGGTAGCTATGTTGAAATGATATTTGCTTGCTTAAGGTATTGTTCTCAGTTCAAATAAGGATGTATAGAAGGTAGCTATGTTGAAATGATATTTGCTTACTTAAGGTATTGTTCTCAGTTCAAATAATATACAGTTTCACTTAATGCTAGTTCTGAATCAAAATTTAATTTCTTAGTTTGAATAAAGTATGAGTATCTCGAATCTTTATAATTGTAAAATTCTGTGCTTAGGTGTCTTAAACCAATTTAATATATATAAATATATATAGGAGTGGTTCATATGCCTATGGATCTGTTTAAGATGATGAGAGCAACAACAATCCCTTGATCTAAGAGGATGGATATGTTCTTTGAATCTTGTGATATGATCCTCCTTTTTTGTGCAGTTGTATCCAGATAAGTTAATTCGATCTCTTATTTCTGGTTGAATAGTCTGCGTAAGGATAAAAAAATTCTTGATTAGTTGAAGGAGATAAATTTTCAATGAAGTAAAATAATATAACGATAAACATTCCATTCTTCAGTTTGTGGATGAATATTCAGTTATTTTATTTCCTTTATCTAGTAAATTTCTTTTGCTTTTCTTTGTAAACCATCAAGCCAGAAGTTGTAAAAGTATGAATACCCCAAATATAATAATTAGAATTTATTTATTCTTTTGGACATTTAACTTTATGCTTTCTAGTATTATAATAATTATTATTATTATTAAGAAGATGCACTTTCATGCATAGCACAAGTTGCAAATATTGCCTTGCCAGTCTTTATGGCTCACACGTTATATCTAAATGCTTTATGTCAAATCCAACTTTCTCATCAAAATTATACAATTTAATAAGAAATAGCAACAGTTGTTGTTTGAATTTTGTGGCTCAACATGACAAGCTATGGACTCTTGAATAAGTTTGAAATTTCTCAACTAATAAACTCCATTAATAGCTAACCACATATTTACTTTAATATCAACCTTCATTATATATATATATATATAGTGAAAATTTTGGGTTAATAGAGGTCTGTGGTTTTTAAGTTCCGGATTCTTTTTAAGTATCATAAATAATTATATTATGTTTTAATCTTTTTAGTGGGATACATTGTTCTTCTATTGTAATCTCTGTTTTCTTCTGTAATAGGGTTTAACTTTATTATAAGCATACTGTAACTTGGGATACATTGTTCTGAGTTCAAGTCTCTACCACCTTGGAAATCTAATGACGTTAAGGTAATTTATAATACTTGTAATTAAATATCAATCTATAATTAATTTCACAGATCCCTTTGCATATTATCTTGTGCTAATTCAACTTTTATTACTTGAATAATGTTGTTGGTTTTCCAAATTACACTAAAACAGCTTGTTGTTTTAGTGTAATTTGTTGGTTTACAATCAAGCTGTTTTAGTGTAATTTGTTGGTTTTCTATTGTAGTGATGGAAAAGCGACGAAAAAACCATCACAAATTTTTTTATACTAGTTGCTGAATTTAGCAACGGAATTTGAATTCGGTTGCTAATTTTGATCAATTTACCAAATGTTAGTGGTTAGATTTAGCAATGGAATTAAATTTCCGTTGCTAAATTTAGCAACGAAATTTAATCTCCGTTGCTAAATTAGCAACGGAATAAACTTTTCGTTGCTAAAAATACCAACCGCCAAATTAGCAACCGAATTTTCCGTTGCTATTTTCGGTTGCTAATTTTAATTACCAACGAAAATTCACCAAATTCGGTTGCTAATTTCTGTTGCTATTTCCAAATTTTCTTGTAGTGCTTTGTATTGGTCGTTAACTAGGTGCTAGCCAAGTTAATAATTATACACATTTGATGTGGCTGCCACTGTTAGAAAATTTGGTTGAAGTCGGTGAATATAGTCGGGGATCAGCAGTTTTGGCTTGGTTGTATAGGGAGTTATGTCGTGTGACTGAGCCAAGTGTGAGTGCACTTGGCGGGTATCTTTAGTTAATCCAAATGTGGGCATAAGAAAGACTCCCTCAATTTCGGCCACACTTTACCTATGGAGTTGTTCTGGAACGGACGAGGTCGTATGGTTATAGCTAAAATTTGTTTATTTTATTTAATGTTGGAATATTTTTAGTTTTATTTGTCAAAAAAATATACTGATAAGTTATATATGTATTGTGGAATAGGTGGCGATCCCCATTAGATTTAAGAAATATTAATAATGAAAATCTTAACGACTTTCGAGAGGAGTTAGACTTATAATGATATGATTAGGTTTAGTTTTTATTTTCTTAAGCCATGTTAAATAATTTAATGTCATGTAAAAAATAATTATTTTGTAACAATATTTTGATGATTCTTAAATTTTTTTGTAGATGGATTGGGAACCATATAAAAATGTTGTGCACTTGTTGCCAGTTTTTTGCACTAGTGAACATAGGAGTTGGAGATCTATCATCCCAATAGTATGTTTTCATATTGTTGAGTGGCACCAACTTGATAGATGTCTTAGATAATTTGGTTTAGATTAGCCAATTCTATCGCCTCTAGAGGATATCGACACATTGCATTCTATTGACATGAGGGGGCATGTAAATCAACATTGGGAATTGAGGTTTGCAAATTTCATTGCTGAGTGGAACAATAGACATCATTGGGTTGCACAAGTTCCAATTATCAACTTACCATTACATAGTAGATCACAATATATACAATGGTATAGAGAGAGAATAAGATAGTGGATGACCATATTCGGAGCTACAATAGGCTTACCAGTATGTAGTATTTTCATTGTTGTTATAGGTTTTATTATTATTATTATTATTATTATTATTATTATTATTAGTCGAAATTTTAGGTGCTATTGGTGCATATGATAGGACATTGACTCATTATCCTTATTAGCCTGTACCTGATACATCAGATATTCCACCACTAGCAGTACCATATAAAGATCGGCGTACTAGATGTAACGGGCGAGGTATGGCAGAAAGAAGGATGACAGTTGCTTTTATTCCTATTCATCTTGTTGTTCAGCAAGTAGCCCCACTAATGACATGGCCATACATTGATGAAGATACTTCTAGCTCATTCAGTATGCCTTCTGACAAGTAGCCTTGGCAGTATGAAGCTATAGCAGGTCCTTCTGGATATTATCAACATGAAGTTGGGCCATCTGGAGCTGGTCCTTCTGCATATTATCAATACAGAGCTAGGTCATCAAAAATAGGTCCTTTTGGATATTTTATCTATGAAGCTGGGCCATCTGGAGTGCTGCATCTGGGCTAAATGTTGATCTGAACATAAGCTTATCTGAAAGAGATGTTACACCCTACAATATTTACAGGCAGAGCACCACTACAGTACCACAAGATGATTTCTTTAATGAACTTTTTAGTAGTCCAACTGTTTTAGGCACCCAAAGTTTTATGGATCAACCATTGTATAGTAGGGGATACAATGATCGCAACCCATATGGGATGGATCTCGATACTTCTATACATGGTACCTCATCTCATAGAAGGGGATGTTGAATTACTTTTTTTAATAATTTATTAATACTTTATTTTTTTCATTACTTTATAAAATGATAAAAAATTATAACTAATTATTAATAATTTTTAAGACAATCATTTAATTACTATTCTTAAATTAAAAATTACAAAACATATTACAAGATATATTAATGATTACATGGATTCACAATTCAACCACTAAAATATTAACTAGATGTTCTAGCGACACTTCTACATGTTTTTTATTGTGTCCAACATTGCCACATTTGCTGCAACGTGTTCATGCCTGTCCATCTCATTGTGAATGCAAGTTATTTTAGGCTAACCTTTTTTCCTCAATAATTCTATGTCAGGTTAATTTTAGGACCATTATACTGTGGCCAATATGCTCTATGGAGCATAGATCAGAATTCACCCTCATAGCATTTCAGTGACTCAGTAATGCTATAACAATTGTCAACAATTGGAACCTATCAATATTCTTATTCATACATGCTGCGATGGCATTCGAACAAGGCATTTTAGTTCCTTAAAAATTACTGCACTCATATTTGTGCTTCTTGAGGCTCAATACATATGTGTCTGGCTCAACGTTGACCTATGGTGCTCTGCCCGCAATCACCTTGAACAATTTATAGCGACTGTCATAGTAAATTATGATAAATCCTCTAGCCTTGTTAGCCCATTTGGTCAAAATATCAATGCATTTTGGAGTGAAGCATAATCTTTGGGCCATTTTGTTCATGTAAAAACCCCTCCTATTCTAAAAAAAATTTAACCAAACAGGAAAAAGTATGCTTAACTATGGCAGTTATCAGCATCATTCGAACACCTTTAAGGGTACTATTGACACTTTCAGCAATATTTGTGGTCATATGGCCATTTTTCCATTTGTCCAACGATATTTGCATTGCCCAGTCGTAGTAATCTTGGTTGAGTTCTTTAATTTCATCCATCTTTTATTGGAACTTATGCGATTGAAATTGTGCACCTACAACATTGCAAGTAAACATTGAACCATCATATAAAAAAGAAAAATAATTAATATTTTATATTTATTAACTTACCAGCCTTGTAAAGTAAGTCCTTAATTGTCAAGTTCCTGTGGTGTGTGTTGTAATTGCTAACAAAATGTCGCAAACAGAATATGTCAAAGCTTAAAGGTTCTTTCCAACCACTTCTTTCATCTCGAAATAATACCATTATGCCTACGTGTCTATCTAATATGACTGCCGATTTGCTGAGTTACGTACTTTCCAATCATCGTCATAAACCAAGCCCAGCTTAATTTATTCTCAAACTCCACAATCGAAAAAGCAACTGGAAATAACATGTCATTACCATCAACAGAGCTGGCTACCATAAGAGTCTGTTGGAATTTTCTCGTCAGAAATGTTCTATCGATCAACATAATAAGCTTACAGTGAACCAAACCATCAATGGCAAGTTTAAAACTCCAACAAACTCTTTAAAAGTACTTGACAGTTGCTCTTAAGTATCATGTACCACAAACTCGTAGGTAGTTCCTGGATTGTACTCTTGTAAACAATATAACAAGGTAGGCAATCTCTCAAATGATTCAACATAGCTGCTAAAAATAAACTCTAAGGCTCTCATTTTCCCATGCCATGCCTTAATATAAGACACCTCAAACTGAAATTGTTGCTTAATATAAGCAATAATAACATCAACAAGAAGGGTTGGCTTTTTACTTACCATGCCCACTATGTAATTCTAATCATTTTTTAGCCCAATTGTTTGTGATCCAAAAAAGGTTGCCACTTGGGCATGAATGTGGCCCCCCAAACCTTGTAATAATCCTCATCAGACTTATTCCTTTCTTTATTGCCCTTAACCTCTATATGCAGCCACTTTCAGACTGTGCATACCTAACAACCTAATATTTTGGTTTTGGTTCAACCACTCTAAAGTCAACATTCCTCATTATCGAATACTTTTTTATAAAAGATTTGACTTCATCTTTACTACTAAAAACCAAACTAGTCAATAACTCAGATACACCATCCCAAGTTTTAAAGCTAAAACCTACCAATATATTAACTTGGTATCCCTCGAAGTCAATATTCATATAATGCTTAGATGGAAATACAAAATTACCTTGTCCCATGTCACCACTTTGATGAAGGGATGCTAATGGACTAACGTACTGTGTACTTTTGGACCCGCACCATCACCAAATTTAGAGCTATCACTTGCTGGATTCATATCTTCATTTTTAGCTTTTGGGTCCTCATTGGGCGATAGGTAATCATTGTTAACTGTAACATCTTCGAGATCATCCTTGTCACCCAAATTAATAGTTGGTTCTTTGCCACACTCCCCACCAGTGTTGCCTGATATGCAATCTTCTAGTAAATAACCATCTCTTCTACTGATAGGCTACAAATGTTAATTACGAGCAACATCTGCTATCTAAGACACAGACTGTTGTTGATTTACATCTTTAAAATGCGAAATTGAGCTTCTGTGTCTTAAGGTTAGAACATGAGGAACTGAACTTCTCTGTCTCACAAAATAAAATTTGAAATGGTCAAATTAACCCTTAGCCCATTCATCACATTCTATGTGTCTGACCCAATAGGTTCATATGATATTGTAGTAAGCCCCAATCCCATCAAGTGCCCACTAGTCATAAGTGGCCTCTAGCAAGACATTATGACTACCTAAATAATATGAATATCGATAATTTGATTTTAACCTAATAGAACATGTTATAATCTCTTTGTCACATGATATCTTGTTTGAACATAAGTCATGGTCCATGTCAAACTTATATAGTCCGAACATATAATTTCTTAATCATTAAGTAGACTAATAATATCAAATATTGTTGATTGCTCTATCAATTCATTTGAGTACGGCTATGCATTTCTCGGTTCTACTTATTGATGGGCCCCTTAGATATCTCTCTCATAAGAGATGGACAAATTCCTTCTTGATTATTCACTATCCTCTGTATGATTCTCATCATGTCCAATCATAATCTTTATGATTATTCGATTAAAGATAATGTTTGATTATGCAAAACATAATGTTCTTCATGTGGGATACTATGATAATCTCAGGTCTAATGATTGATAACATAACTATTATGAGATCACTAATGACATTAATCCATATAGTATCTCATAGCGGGTCTATCCAGTACTCTATTCTCTAACAAGTGCTTATAAGTTTAATTCATATCACCATATATAATCATCCCATGATTATAAATCAAACTTATACTAGTCTTTATTTATCATTATTCATTTAATGATAAATGACTAGGGATAGTCAAAATGACATTGGATTATTATTTACATATATTATTATAAAGTAATGTGCCAACAATATAATAACATGAAGAAAATCCAATTTTATAAAATGAATTGTTACATTACATAAAGGACTAAATGCTTGGCTTAGGGCATAACCACTAACAATCTCCCACTTGCACTAGGCCTAATCATATAATTGTCTAATACCCATGGACCTAGTATGACCATTATGTTTGAATTGTGGGAGAGCCTTTGTAAGTGAATCAACAATGTTGTCATCTATTAGTACTCTGCATATCTAGATTTCTCCTTTATTAATGATTTCACGAATGAGATAGAAACACTTGAGTATATGTTTGGATCTCTGATGGGATTTGGGCTCTTTAGCCTGTGCTATAGCACCATTATTGGCATAATAAAGGTCTATAGGATTTGTGATAGTAGGAACTACTCCAAGTTTAGCAATGAATTTCTTAATCCATACTGCTTTTTTAGCTGCATCTGATGCTACTATATACTCATCTTTTGTTGTAGAATCAGTGACAGTGCTTTATTTAGAACTTTTCCAACTAACAACACCTCCATTTAACAAAAACACATATTCGGACTGCAATCTATAGTCATCTTTTTATATTAGAAGCTTGCATCTATGTAACCATTTACTACTAGCTTATCTTCCAATCCTTCATATACTAAGAATGCATCCTTAGTTCTTCTCAAGTACTTAAGGATATTCTTAACGGCCGTCTAGTGACTTTTACTAAGGTTTGATTGGTATTTGCTTATCATGCTCAATGTATATGAAATGTTTGGTCTAGTACATAACATGGCACACATGATGGATCCTATAGCTTTAGCATAAATGCGGTCTCGCTCATTGGATGTCGTAGGACATTGAGTCTTGCTAAAAGGAATGCCATGAGACATTGGCAAAAAGCCTATTTTATAATTTTGCATGCTAAGCCTATTCAACACCTTGTCTATATAAGTACTTTGACTCAGCCTAATTATTCTTTTAGATTTATCCCTATAGATCTTAATCCCAAGGATATAAGCAGATTTGCCTAGATCTTTCATTGAAAAAGATTTCCCTAACCAATCTTTGGTCTTTTGTAACATAGGGATATCATTCCCAATGAGTAATATTTCATCGACATATAAGATGAGAAACATTACTGCACTCCCACTAACCTTCTTATATATACAAGGTTCATCTTCATTTTTATGAATCTAAACTCTTTGACTGTTTCATTAAAATGACGATTCCAACTCTAAGAAGCTTGCTTTAATTCATAAATGGATCTTCACAGCTTGTACACCTTTCTAGAATTCTCAAGATGGATAAAACCTTCAGGTTGTGTCATATACAAATTCTCAAGTAAGTTTCCATTAAAAAATGCTATTTTGACATCCATTTGCCATATCTCGTAGTCATAATATGCAGCAATGGCAATAAGAATTTTTATTGATTTAAGCATTGCGACTGGTGAAAAAGTTTCATACCATGAGTTTGCTTGAAACCTTTTGCAACAAGTCTTGCTTTAAAGGTATTTACTTTCCCATCCATGTTAGTTTTCTTCTTGAAAATCCATTTGCACCCAATGTTTTTAATTCCTTTAGGTGAATTAATCAAGTTCTAAACTTGATTATCATACTTGGATTGCATTTCAGATTTCATGGCCTCTAGTCATTTCTCAAAATCTGGACTTGATACAACATCTTGATAGGTAGTAAGCTCATCGTGATCCATGAGCATTACCTCATGACTGTCTGTTACGAGAAATGCATATCTCTCGGGTTGATGTCATGTCCTATTAAATCTGTTCAATTCTTGTGTAACTTGGACAGCTTGCATAACTATTTTTGAAACTTGTTGAGTTTCCATCGATGGTCCAATGCCATCTTGTGGTTCTCGAACTTCTTCAAGTTCTATTTTACTCCCATTGGTTCTTTTAAAAATAAATTCTTTTTCTAAAAAGATACCATTTCTAACAACAAACACTTTATTCTCAGAGGGATTATAAAAGTAATATCCTTTAGTTTCTTTAGGATATTCCATAAAAAGACATTTATTAGATTTATGTACTAATTTATTCGAGACTTGTTGTTTGACATAAGCCTTACAGCCCCAAATCTTTAGAAAAGACAAACTAGGAATTCTCCCAATCCATATCTCATATGGTGTCTTTCTAACCACTTTAGATGGAACTCGGTTTAGAGTGAATGCAGCTGTTTCTAATGCATAGCCCCGAAAGGATAAAGGAAGATCTATTTGACTCATCATTGATCGAACCATATCTAATAAAGTTCGATTATTTCTTTTAGAATCACTATTGCATTGTGGTGTCCTTTATGGAGTTAATTGTGAAATAATTCCACAATTCCTTAGATGATCATCAAACTCTTGGCTCTAGTATTCACCACCCCGATTAGATCGAAGTGCTTTAATAGTTTTACCAAGTTGATTTTGAACTTCATTTTGAAAGGTTCTGAACATTTCAAATGATTCATGTTTATGTTTCATTAGATAGATATGGCCATATCTATTGAAATCATTAGTAAAAGTAATGAAGCATTGAAATCCTCCCCTAGAATTTATGCTTAATGAGCCATATACATTAGCATGTATAAGGCCCAATAAATCAGTGGCCCTTTAACTATATACAGTGAATGGATCTTTCATCATCTTACCTAATAAACAAGATTCACAATTTTTAAATGATTCCAAAAGTCCATCTTAATGGAGTTTTGATATGCATTTCTCATTTATATGACCAAGGCAACAATGTCATAAATATTTTTTATTCGAATCATTGGGTTTGGATTTCTTTGTAGTTATGTTATATATATCCTAATTGTTGGATTTTTCTAGATTTAAAATGTAAAGGCCACTATACGAATCAACAATACAATAAAGCATATTATCATAATAAATAGAACATTTCTTATTCTTAATGAGAAAAGAAAAACCTTCATTATCCAAACAAGAAACTGAAATAATATTCCTACTTAAAGTAGGAACATAAAAGCAATTGTTCAAAACTAACAAAAGCCAATTGGACAAAGTCAACTCATAAGTCCCTACAGCTAAAGCAGCAACTCTTGCTCCATTTTGAACTCATAGGTCCACTTTACCCTTTTTTAGTTGCCTACTCCTTTTGAGTCCCTACACATTTGTACAAATGTGAGAACCACATCTAGTATCTAATACCAAGGAAGTAGAAGTAGATAAATTAATTTCTATAACATAAATACCGAAAGATGTAGTCTCACTACTCTTTTTCTTCTTCAATTCTTCCAAGTAGAGCTGACAATTCCTCTTCCAATGACCAGGTTCATTGCAATGGAAGCAAACTCCTTCCTTTGGAGCTTTTTTCTTAGGTTTGTATTTAGCTTGTGCCTTAGGCTTACCAGCAACTTTTGCCTTAGCCTTAGCCTTGCCCTTATTTTTCATCTCCTTCCCTTTATTAACCATAAAAATATGGCTAGGCCTTTTTGTAATGCTTTGCTCAGCTATCTTAAGCATCGCATGCAGCTTAGGAAGGGATTTCTCCATATTGTTCATATTATAGTTCAAAACAATCTGGTTATAACTATTAGGCAATGAATTAAGGATCAAATCCGTGGCCAAATCTAAAGTGATGGGAAATCCAATACTTTCAAGGTGATCAATATAGCCTTTCATTTTCAGAATATGAGCGCTTACTGATGCACCTTTAGCCATTTTACAAGCATGCAAAGCTTTAGTAGTCTCATACGTATCTTGCCTTACATGTTGTTGGAATGTCTATTTGAGATTATTACACAACTCATAAGCCTCTAAATGCTACAGATCCTTCTGAAGTTCTAGGCACATTGTAGCTAACATAAGATATCCCACATCAATAGAATCATCAACATGTTTTTTTGTTTTCCCTTAACTACCCTTTGGGCATCAGCAGGCGGGACAGGAGGAATAGGGTTATCGAGCACATATAGCTTCCTTTCCTACTTGAGAATAATTCTCAGGTTCCTAAACCATTCTAGGAAATTATTGCCATCTTCTTTTAGTTTTTTCTTCTCAAAAATTGATCACAATGATAGTGTAGAAGTGTTACTTGAAGCCATTGATCTACAAATATGCAAAATAAATATTAAAATTAGTACCAATTTCATTTTAGGGTATTTTTTTAAAGTCCCACTAAAATATTCACACTCAATATTAATTACAACAATTTTAATGTTTTAGTGGGCTAAGATCCATATTTCACTTAATTATAAGTCAGCTTTGGCATGACGCTTAAAATTAAGTTATTTAGGTAGATAAGTCCTTACTAATCACATCTTATATAACTCTTAGATTCTTTATGGGATTTTGATATCATATGTCCAGGCAAGTTATAATCCCATCTAATGACTTAGGCCTAAAACCATTTTGATAGACTAATTAAGTCTAACCATTTTTAAACATGTGGGTAACACCATTACCCATCCTATCTTACTATGATAACGTAATGTACTTCGCTTTGGCAGAACCTACATTTTGTTGATCTTAGTCTTGATGGGTGTTATAATTATTGGTGGCATAAGACTTAAAATATTAGTGAGGGAATTTTAAATTTTAAGTTATGATGTCTATTTTTTGACATATCATGCATCATCCCATACATGGCATCTCAAACGCATACATAATCATTCATTGCATCATATACCGATATAATATGCATAATATATAAAATGTGTCATAACATGGCCAAAACTATATGATCTTTATAAGCTAATATAAAGATCAAAGGTTAATCTTAGGTGGAATTACATAAACTTGTCTTGATCAATAGCTTCAACTTTACATCTCCATCATCATGGAATTTGATTGATCCCTTTCATGGTCTTCATAAAATTCCTTTGTATTTATTACAATAATGAAATAAACTATTCTACTAAAACTAATAGTAAAATAAAATTATAATAAAAGAATGACACATAGGTCAAATTTAAAATTACAAACCCATAAAATGAATAAATAAAATAAATAAATTAAACAACATCACAAGGGTCTTAATTGGCCATGCTATGCACCATGCAAAGACATCATACATGCATACATTAATTAAAATCAAGTCATTGCATATCATACTCAAATAATTGCATAAAATTGATGTATTAAAATTGGCAAATAATAACATTAACGATATATTAGGTGCTACAATTAGATAACACGACAGTCCCGCTATTTTGTATCCTAAAATATCAAATCTGTCGATCATATCAACAACTATTTAATCACATTAAACATTCATAGGATCGATACAGAATACCACCAAATTTAATTGAATATAGATTATACATTTAATCTCATGATAATTCATTTCATCATGTTAAAATAGAATTAACATACACATGTTAATCATATTAACATCTATCAATTTCACAGCCCATATACATTATATCATAAACATTAATCGATTAATTACATTTATATCTTATATAAATAAATTAATTTCATTCATATCCCATATAAACAGATTAATATAAATGATTATAACAATTATTAACTCATCATATACCAACATATAATCCGTTCATATCACATAAAATCGATTATGCACAAATCACAAACATACAAAATACGATAATTAAATCAGTTAAACTCACAAGTGGCTCTGATACCACTATTGGGTTTCAAAATAATAAAATTAAAAAAAATCATAGCAAAAAAGGAAACCCATCAAGATCTATACAATCCAATTGATTCAATAGAACAGAAGTGTAACAATTACCAATCTTTCGATGTGTAGATAAATCGAATTTGTAGGTGTGGCCTCACGCAAAATGACACCCTCTACCAATATGCACACGCGAATGTAATGAACAGAATTGCCCAGGGTGCTAGCTCCCTTCCTTGGCGACTAGGGTTTAATTTGTTCTTTCTTAAAGTTATAGAAAAAATGACTTTTTCTTTTCTCTCTACTAAGTGACAACTATCACTCTCTTTTTATGCTTGTTTAGGGTTTTAAAATATATATATATATATCACTATATATATATATATATATATATATATAGTTGACCTAACCCTAATTTAGAGAGAGAAAACTTCGAGACCACTTTTTTTATTAAAATAAAAAATAATTTAGTTCTTATTTAAAATAGGAATAATAACATTAATCTTAATTATTATTATTATTATTATGATTTTGTTTATTTTGAATTTTAATTTATTTTGAATTTTAATTTATCATAAAATAAAATTTGAAATGCCTGAATTAACCCTTAGTCCATTCATCACATTCTATGTGTGCGACCCAATAGGTTCATATTATATTAGCAGTGGGCTCCAATCTATCATGGGCCCACTAGTCATAAGTGGCCTCTAGCAAGACATTATGACTACCCAAATAATTTGAATATCGATAATTCAATTTTAACCTAATAGAACATATTATAATCCTTTTGTCACACGATATCTTGTTTGAACATAAATCATGGTCTATGTTAAACTTATATAGTCAAAATATATAATTTCTTGACCACTAAGTAGATTAATAATATCAAATGATATTGATTGCTCCATCAATTCATTTGAGCACGACCATGCATTTCTTAGTCCTACTTATAGAAGGGCCCAATAGATATCTCTTTCATAAGAGATGGACAAATTCCTTCTTGATTATTCACTATCCTCTGCATGATTCTTATTATGTCCAATCATAATCTTTATGATTATCTAAATAAAGATAATGTTTGATTATATCAAAAACATAATGTTCATCATATAGGATATTGTGATAATCTCAGGTCTAAAGATCGATAACATAACTATTATGAGATCACTAATGACATTAACCTATGTAATATCTCATATCAGGTCTATCCAATACTCTGTTCTCTAATAGGTACTTATAAGTTTAATTCATATCACCATATATAATCATCCCATGATTATCAATCAAACTTATACTAGTCTTTATTTATCATTATTCATTTAATGATAAATGACTAAGGTTAGTCAAAATAACATTGGATTGTTATTTACAAATATTGTTATAATGTAACATGCCAACAATATAATAACATGAAGAAAACACAAATTTATAAGATGAAATGTGACATTACATAAAGGACCAAATGTTTGGCCAAGGCCATAACCACTAACAGTAGCTATGAGCAAAACTTTTATGAAAAAGATACCAGAGGAAGCTTTTATACTCCTCGATGGGATGGGCGTAAATGAAACTCAATAGGTAAATACGAGAACCACATAAAGGAAAAAAAGGAGTTCATAGTGTGGATGAAGTTACAGTGCTTAGGGCTCAAATGGAGCTATTGAAGAAAGATTTTAGGGCTTTGAAGGTGTAAAGTGTGTCAGCTTTATCTTAAGGATGTGATACCTATAGCGGAGCATAAGTAGTAGCCAAACATAAGATGAGAGAGGATGTAGGTGCAGTAGTAGAGGATATGAATGCTATAAATCCGTATAGTAACACTTACAACCCTAGGTGAAGAAATCACCCTAACTTTTCTTAGGGAGAAGGAATCATGCTTCTACATCCAACCCTCAACCTAAAGCCCTCTTTCATTATAATACAACCCCTCATGCCAATAATCACCAACCATATCAAGCACAAGCCCGAGCACACTACCTATCCACCTATTAAGCTCCACCTTACCAACCATCAGGATTCCAACCAAAACATCAACCACTACAAGATAGGAAACTAAATTTAGAGGAAATATTTGCTAACTTTTGACTAAACATTCCACATTTGTGGCAATTTAAGATGATAGATGGAAATATCAATATGTTTGGATGAGAAATCAGGATGCCTAAATTAAAAACCTAGAAACTCAAGTTAGGCAACTTGTAAATTCTCTCTCTAATAGGACTTATGGTACATTCCTATATAATATGGACCATAACCCTAAGGAAGAAGCAAAAGCAATTACTTTAAGAAGCGGGAAAGAGTAAAAGGGACTGAAAAAGGTAAGATGCCTTCAAAAGTGGTGGAATCGACAATAGAGGTAAGTATTTCTAACCCAAATTCTGGTGATGAAGTGCCTAGCGTTGTTGATCAAAGTAAGGGTAAGGAAAAATCTAGTGTTTCTAATGTTAATCAGTCTAAATTGCCTTATCCTTTTTTAGCTAAGAAAGAAAATCAAAATGAAAAATTAGCTAGGTTTCTTGATATATTTAAGAAATTGCATAGTAGTTTACCTTTTGTTGAAGTTTTATTACACATGCCAAAATATACTAATTATCGTGCAATTATCTAAAAATTGTAGTGCTATTTTGATGAACAAAATTCCTAAAAAATTTAAAGACCCAAGGAGTTTTACTTTATCATGTGAATTAGGAGGGAAATTTATTAGATATGCTTTATGTGATTTGAGAGCAAGTGTAAATTTGATGCCTTACTCTATTTGAATGAAATTGAATTTAGGAGACATCAAAGAGACCCGAATGACTCTACAATTAGCGCATAGGTCCATGAAAAGGCCAAAGGGCATAATTGAGGACTTGTTAGTGAAAGTTGGAAACTTCATATTTTCGATGGATTTTATGGTAATAGATATAGAAGAAGATAGGAAAGTACCCTTGATTGTAGGAAGACAATTTTTAAACATGGCAAAGGCTTTGATATATGTGCGTGGGCAAACAATGACCTTGAGATTTAATGATAAGGAGATGGTGTTCAATGTCAATAAGGTGATGCATCACCCTTCTTATGATTTTGAAGAATCTATTTGTTTCATGGATGGTGTTCAAGAGTGTGTGGATGAAAATCAAGAAGAAATTTTGTTAGAAGATGAGCTTCAAGGTTGTTTAATGCATCTAAAGAGCAAGTGATAATTGTGAATTTTTACTATAATATAAGTGTGTTTTAATGTGTTTAATATTTTATTTTAGTATTAATTTATTTAATTTCTGTGTTTGTGACTTAATTATAATTTTTGGTGTTTTTAGGGATTTAATTGAGGAAAGAAGAAAATTTTATGTAAAATGATGAATTACTTTGCTTAAAGGGTCTTTGAAGAGTCAAATTTTGCTTAATCTAGTAGCATTTTCCTCTGTGGAGGGGAATTTCCCTCTATAGAGGAGGATTTAAAGATGCAAGTGAAGATACCCACATCGATGGAGGGAAATTCTCCCTCTACCAAGTGAAGCATGGCATAATGAAGAACATAGGCCTTCTCCTTAATAAAGGGACTTTTCCCTCTACCGAGGTAACCTAAAAGACGTAGAAGAAATTAATCTCCTTGGGCGAGGGTTTTTTCCCTCTACCGAGGCAAGAAGTTGAATTACGATCAAATTCTAATTTTGGTTGGAACAGGAAGTTTATTTGCAGCAGGTTTCTTCCTATTTGAGGATTTTTAGCAGACAAAAACACCAATATATAAAGTGCATTAATTCTGAAGAAATAGGAGTTAGTGTTAGAGATTTTTTCTTTTTTTCTTAGTTTTCTTTTCTTCATAGTTTTTAATTCTCTAAAAGACTCAAGCTTTCTACTGGTGTTTTAAGAAGTCATCAAGAGCAAATTTGAAGCTTCATGAGTATTATATCTCTTAAATTTAGTTTTCTTTTATTTTAATCATGCTCGATGAGTAGTTTACTTTACTTTTGCTAAAGGATACTTAAATCCTTAACTTTTATTATAATTACTTAGTTGTGCTTTAATTCAATGTGATTTTGATTATTTCTTAGTTTTGAGAAAATTCTTATCTTTAGTTGTTTTAAGATTGATTGTTAACTTATTTGATTAATAGTTAATCATTAATTTAAGTATGATCTATGATATGCATGCTCTTAGATTAAATCATTGGTATTGATGCATGATTATTTTCTGAATTGGAGATAATTATGTGTTGGTAAAAATGGATTAAAATTGAGAATAGTTGAACGAAGAATAGATTGAAGTAAAGTTTGCTTGAAAAAGAGTTTAATGGATGTCTAGGAGTTTAAAACCATATTTATATGCTAGGTGTTGAATTATTCCTAATAAAAAGGTTTAATACTTAGAATGATAGTTTGAATAAGCTACATGGCTTTATTTAACTAGGTTTTCCATAATCACTTGTGTTCTTTTAAACTGAGTCATCGCAATATTAGTTGAGGTGGATAGTTCTTTTAGTAGAAATAATTCAGTTATTGTTTTGTAGTTAATTAATGTTAGTTTAATCTTAGTTTTTGTTTTGCTTTATTGTTAATTTAGTTTAGTTCTTGCTTTTAATTTAATAACTTGGGAAATAATCTCAGATACATTCAACTCAATTATAGATATTCTACTTAGCAATCTATGTTTCCTTGGGTATGATATTTAGGATTTTAATTTTATTTTCCTATATTACTAGCCAATCTAGTACACTTTTTAGATACCGATCAACAAAGAGCAAGTAACAGAGAAAAAGGAGGAACTGTTAAGGGAGTTAGAGAAAGGGTATTATAAAGAAGGCACAAAAGAGGAGGATTTGGTCCCTTTTAAGGGAGAAAAGTATTTTTGAACTTAAAACCCTTCCTTCACATTTAAAATATGTGTTTTTATAAGAAAATACAAAACCAGTAATCATTTCTTCTCTTTTGATCGATTGGAGGAAGAGATGCTCATCGAATTTTAAAGAAATATAAGGGAGCCATTTCATAGGAGACATCTGACTTAAAAGGAATCAACCCCAGCTTTTGAATACAATGAATTCTTATGGAAAGTGACTTTAAACTAGTGGTACAAACTTAAAGGTGACTCAACCCAGCAATGCAAGAAGTTGTAAAAAATGAACTGATTAAATTACTTGATACAGGTATTATCTATCCTATTTTTAATAGTAGTTTGGTTAGTCTACTTCAATGTGTACTTAAGAAATGGGGTATGACTGTAGTGACCAATGAGAAAAATGAACTCATTTCCACACGCATAGTGACGGGATGGGGAGTTTTTATAGACTACAAGAGGTTAAATAATGCCACTAGGAAAGATAATTTCCCTTTACCCTTTATTGACCAAATGCTAGAAAGGTTGATAGGAAATAGATTTTACTATTTTTTGGATGGTTATTTGGGGTACATGAAAATACCCATAGCCTTGAAAGACTAAGAAAAAATCACATTTACATGCCTTTATAACACCTTAATTTGCATATAGGCGAATTCCTTTGGTCTTTGTAATGCGCTTGCCACCTTTCTAAGGTGTATAATGGCCATTTTTCATGATCTCATTAAGAAATTCAAATATATCCATGGATGACTTTACATTATACGAGCTCCATTTTGAGAGTTGTCTATCTAACCTTACTTTGGTTTTGAAAAGGTATAAAAAGACTAACCTTGTCCTCAATTGGGAAAAATGTCATTTCATGGTGAGGGAAGGTATAGTTCTAAGTCACAAAATCTCTGAGAGAGGAATTGAGGTTGATAAGGAAAAAGTAGATGTTACTGATAAATTTCCTCACCTTACAAGTCTTAAGGGTATTAGGAGTTTTCTTGGTCATGTTAGTTTTTACTGCCGATTCATTAAGAAATTTTCTAAAATTGCTAAGCTGCTTTCAAATCTATTGGTTAAAGATGCTACATTTAACTTTATTGAAGAAAAAGTTAGTCTCAGCAACAATCATAGCATCACCGGATTGGAATTTACCATTTGAAATTATATGGGATGATAGTGACTATCTAGTGGGAGTAGTTTTGGGCCAAAGGAAGGAGAGAGCTTTTCATACCATCTATTATTCAAGTCACACACTCACTGGGGAATAAGTGAATTACACCACAATGGAGAAAGAGTTATTGGCAATAATATTCTCATTTGATTAATTCAGGCCATATCTTTTTGGTACCAAAGTCACAATGTGGTTAGATCATGCAACCCATAGGAATATTTTTTCTAAGAAGGATTCCAAATCGAGCCTAATAAGATAGGTTTTGCTACTCTAAAAATTTTATGTAGAGATAAAAGACAAAAAGGGAGTGGAGAATTTTGTAGTCGATCATCTATCTATATTAGATCGTGCTCATATAGAAAAAAAAAGGGAAATTTCTGATTTATTTCCTGATGAAGGTATTTGTGTTGTCTATTCTTTTGAAATCTTAACCCCTTGGTTTGCTGATATTGCTAATTTTCTTATAGGGGATTACCTTCCAAATAACTTTACTTGGCAACAAAAGAAGAAGTTAAAGGCGGATGCAAGGCATTACCTATGGCATGACCTATACTTGTTTAAGTTATGTCCCGATCAGGTGCTCTGAAGATGCATTCCAAAAGAGGAGCAAGTAGACATAATGAGACTATGTCATAGAGGAGAGGTTGGAGGTCAACATGGACCAAATTGCACAATGGCAAAAATTATACAGTTAGGTTTCTTTTGGCCTTCTCTTTTTACTGGCATTAAGTCTTTTATGGCTTCATGTGATAGATGTCAATGTGTAGATAATATCTCAAAACAGGAAGACATGCCCTTGAATAACGTTTTAGAAATAAAAATGTTTGATGTTTGGGGATATTTGCTATTGATTATGTTAGTAAATAGGTAGAGGCAATGGCTACTAAGACTTATGATGCCCGAGTAGTGCTTG
This sequence comes from Excoecaria agallocha, assembly GCA_037975025.1. Lineage (NCBI taxonomy): Eukaryota > Viridiplantae > Streptophyta > Magnoliopsida > Malpighiales > Euphorbiaceae > Excoecaria > Excoecaria agallocha. The sequence continues at coordinate 88,197,818 of CM075808.1, read as the reverse complement.
TATTCCTCAAGAGGAACATTTTTACTAGGTTCAGTGTATTAAGGGCTATTATTAGTGATGGGGACAAATATTTTGTCAATTATCAATTGAAATCTTTGCTTAGGAGAATTGGTGTTAAGCATAAAATTACAACCCCATATCACCCCCAAGCAAATAGGCAAGTATAAGTCTCAAATAGGGAGTTGAAATCAATATTAGAGAAAACAGTTAATAATGCTAGAAAAGATTGCTCTTAAAGGTTAGATGAGGCTTTTTGGGCCTATCGAAGTGTATTTAAGACCCCTATAGGGATGCCTCTATTTAGGTTAATTCTTGGGAAAGCATGTCATTTTTCAGTCGAACTAGAATATAAAGCATATTGGGCTACAAAGTTGCTTAATTTTGATCTAAAATGTGTAGGAGAAATGAGATGTTTGCAACTCAATGAAGTTAAGGAGTTTCGACAATGGTCATATGATAATGTTATCACCACAAAAATACTGCTAATTAGCGATGGCAAATTTCGTCGCTAATTAACAAAAATCCGTTGCTAAATTAAATTCGCAACGCTGCTATGAACAGTCGCTAAAAGGCCAGTCGCGAATATATTAGCGACGAAATTCCAAATCAGTCACTAATTTAGCGACAAAACATTTCGTCGCTAATTTATATTCCTAATTAGCTGCCGAATTATAATAATAATATTTAGCGACTATTTTGCTGTCGCTAATTTAAAATTTACTGTAAAAGTTAGCGACGAAATATTGGTCGCTAATATTATCGCTAATAATTTCTTCAATTATATCTATTACACATTGGCGACAGTTTTCTGTTGCAAATCCGTTGCTAAATTATTTCATAATTAAATTTTTATTGCTGTATTTTAAAATTTTAATCCTGTATACAATGATCGCTATTTATTTATTTTCATCCTGTACATAATAATAATCTCACACATATTTATTCCAAATCAGAATATATTCCAAAATATACAGTTTGAAAAATATATATTATAATAGTTTGCAATTCAACTTTTCTATTAACTTGAAACAAATTATGAAATATTGCAAATTACAGAGTGCAATTGGGTAATTTCTCAAACATCTTTTCATATACATCAAAACAAATAACATGTGCATTGTGTATTCAACTAAAATCTTATCCTAGTTCCCCATCAATTGAATACTTCAGCATATCAAGGGATATAAAAATAATATATTGAAAAAAGAGGCTAATTTCTTCACGCAAGTGCTACAGCAATTCCACCAACCACTCCCATAGTTGTTACAGCAATGCATATGCCAATTATACCACCTGTGGAAAAAAATAATAATTAGGAACTCCACTAAGAGATGGAATTCATTGCTTTACAGAACTAAACAAACAATAACTTACCAACACTTTCTATATCAGTTTGATAAAAATTTCAATACTCTGTGCCCTTCATCATTACCATTCTATTTTGAAGAGAGCATAAAGAAAACCTTAACTAATTTTCTTATGATTCATGAGTAAAGGAAGTTAACAATTTCACTTACAGCTAAATTGATGTTTGAAGTTCTAGAAAGATGTTTGAAGTTCCAGAAAGATGGTAATAAATCAAGTTAATAGTTTCACTTACAACTAAATTGATGCATAAGAGAACCCACCAGCAGATGGGTTTGACTGACTACATAACAACAGATCAATACACACTTTGATCATCAAAGGCATCAATGCTAATTATTGATTGGATAGAACAAATAAACATCAGTATTTACAAATATCATGACAAATCTAAGGCTCAAATAGCAGACAAAACATCCTAATTACAGTGCCTTCAGTCTGTCAGCAATTTTTTTCTAGCGTTGTTGAATTCAAAGAACAATCTTAGGAACATTTAATTACATGCAAGTAAGGTTCTAATGAATATATATGATGGGTCAATAAAAGAAATATATAAATGCAGATATACAGAATTAGTAGCTGCAACTCCTATATTTCACATGTAAATAAATTATGGCAAGGTATAAACAGAACCTGGATTAGATAGAAAAACAGATGCAACAACTTTGGCTCTTGGATGACTCCGTTTATGTTTCCATCGTATCACAAATGTAAACTCTGAGCTAAGTTTGTAGATTCTTGATATCACAAATGCAAACTCATGATCTGAATTTCAAATCCATGAACATAAATTCTCAATCTGTAAACATAAACCTCCATCTTTATAGTAAAAATCTCATGTGGCCTGCACCATGCTTTTAAAATGAGCTACTTTTTGATTTATATAACCAATGATTAAAATGTATAGGCTTATTAATTTCCAAAGATAGGGATGTGAAAGTTACGTCTTGGGCATCTTTGTTACTTGATCCTTTAAAAAAAGTCTTATTTAAGTTATATGTAAGCTGTCTAGAACTTAATATTCAATTAATTAAAATTACATTACTTCAACTTCTCCACATATTAGAGTACATCCAACTATAATTAAAGCATTGCTATTTATAGCCCTGGTAAAGCCACAACCAATAGTCAATAATAAAGGCAAATATAAAACATATAAAGCACATCCTTTAGAGATGTTGTAAGCAATGATAAAATCAGTAATATCAGAACTGATACTTTGATTCAATATAAGGACAATAAAAGGAGGGAAAGAGTTTGATGTTAAGCAATCCTCTGCTTAGTTCAAAATATTAACATTTCTAATATCCTTAAATATATTAGGAAGTACCTATGACACAGATAAAAGAAGGAGATTGATTGGTCCAAATATGAACATTCTGCTGTCATCTTCGTGTGCAGTTCACTCAGACTCCAGCCATCCTATGAATTCCTTTTTGTAGCTGCTTTATCCACTTTACAAACATAGCCAATCTGGAGTATGGCATTAAACTCCAATGGCACCTTCATTGCATATATTTCCGGATGAAAATTCGAATTCTAATTAACTCAAAATCTAACAAACAGAAAAGAAAACTGACTGGCACCTAAAAATCATGCAAGGGAAACTACGCGCACGAATTTTTAAATATCAATCCTATATTATAACCTTTGCATCAGTAATTCCCTTTATTTTTCTTTTTCTCATTGTGTCGTAGAAAAACTAATATGTTTTAACAAAAGCATCCAAAATTATATGGAAAACATTTGAATATCTGTTAAAGTAATTAGTACAGGGAGAACCTATAACTAGAACATTTGAATTTCTGTACGTGAAGTAGCCATTAATTTGTAATTTTATTACCTGATACTGATTTTCACGAGCATTGGAAGGTATGCTCACACAAAAGATACTCATTATCATAAATCTCAATAATTTATTAATCATAGAACATAAATAAAAACACAATCGCATGTAAAGTTTAATTAAAAAGAAGAAAAAAATTATTCTGGTAATTTTTATTGAGTTTCAAGATGTAAACAGCCAAGCACTCCTTCCATGTCACCACACCAGTGATAAGGAGAATAGATAATCCAAGAATAGCAGCTATAACAGCATCTATATTCAGCACCCCTCCAAAAACCCAGAGTCCTACCTATTAATGGGGAACACATGAAGAAAAATCATTTACTACATGAAGCACAATTAAAAATTCATGCCAGTGCATAAAATACATTTTCCAAATAATAATAAACTACCTTTAACATATAGCTTCTGCAAGAGTGATTGATGAGGACATAAATGATAGAAATTTAAGATACAAGTAAATGCTTCTCCATTTAAAAAAAATTTCCTTGTGTGAAGTCCCATTTTAGCAATGAGAATTAGACGCATTCATGGATCCATGAATGTCATTCAGGTGAGAGAAAGTGTGCCACTTAAATTAGATAAAGACCTTGATGAATGATAAGCATACATCCATGAAACGCATTCCTAGTGTTTAAGATTCCATCTTATATTCAGAACCTTGACTAAGACAGAAAACCAGCTGAAATCCAATGCCCTAATCTCAAGTTCAGCTAATTCACTCTATCAGCAAACATGTCTCATCAAGCTACTCATTGCCAGCTCTATCTCCACATATTGGGGATTTTATATAAGATCATACAAGTCAGAAAGGCACTAACCAACAAGATTTCATGTGATTTATCATCCAATTGTCTGTTCAGCTACCATAAGAAAAGCTGGAAATCATGCATATCAACGTTTTCAAACCAATAAATCATAAACATATTTGAAATCCTCTGCATTTGGCAATAAGAAAATTGAAAATGTCCCATCATGTGAAATAAAAATCAAAATTTGTTGCAACTGATTTCAGTGCTGAGATTATAGTACCCTGATACCAATGCAAAAAGGCCATTTAGGAATGAAGAACTAACTTAATATTCAGAGACTTCTGTCATCAATACCACAATGCAGACATAGGCCAAATTAAATGGTATTACCTGCACATACAAGCTGAAAACATTATTGCACCTGAAATTTTCAGTTCTCCTATTCACTATTCCTATAAAATACACTACTACCATCCACATTACATTGGACCCCTTTGCATAGGGTGCAATTTACAGCAAGTCAATGACCAGACTCGCACCATTTTTGGAGATCAAAACAGAGTTCATTCAATATATGAAAAGTGAAAATCATCCTAAATGCTTAGGAGTAAGGACATTGCAATACGAAACACAATATTCCTACTGGATACCATATGCAATTAAAACAATCTAAATGAATGCAATAGAACTACTATTTGAACAACATTCAGTCAAAATGCAGAACTTTACAAATGACAGACAACGGCATCTAATCTACCCAAATAACAACCACTTCACTCCTATCAATATATTTAGACCAAGCATCATATCAAACTAAGTGTCAACACATACAAATTCAATCCAAAGGTTGAATCTCGAAGGAAAAAGGGCCTTCCACATAGTTACATTTAAATTTTTATCAAACCAACATGTTCCAAATAACCTCTATACATACATTTGTAACATCAAAAGAAAATTAAACAAGTAACATCTGGATATTACCCAAACACTAAAAGCTTTCACGAAAATACTTGGTAAAATTACATGATCTCACCAAGATTCTATATCAGCCACTGAAGTTGGAAAATATTTTTGCCGTAGTTACTAACCTTCAAATTCTATTTTATAGGATCGTTCAAACTTCCCAAGAGAAACAATGCCTAAAGGTCTAAAGGTCATCAACTTTGAGGCAGATCTAGCCCTATTTAACCCACCCTATATAGTATGAAAATCTATACAACCCCATCTAGTATGAAATTAAGCCTCGGTTGTTGTTACTCAAACTTCCACCAAATTCCCAAATTCCAAAATCCCTAGATCTGCAATTCTTTACTGTCTTAGATTCTCTAACGTAATTAACCATGAAAGAGGAGTAAAACATGAATTACTTACCCATTATGGAAACAAAATAGCTTTAGAGATGGAACTAAAGGAAATTCGAGTAAGGAAGGCGACACAGGGGGAGAATCACACCCTGTAGTGTGCGATAGGAAGGGAGAGGGGTGAGGACAGTGCGCCAGCGACTTCTCCGGTGGAACGATGGCGACAACTGACCGACGGTGACCTTACGCGATCGGATCGGAAAGGGGATGAGAGGTGAGGGATGGTGGCATCACATTGGGTGTCTTGGGACAAAAAATAAGGAACCAGTTGGTTCCTTAGAGAAGAAGAGGAACACAAAGGCCAAAACGATGTCGTTTTGGCCAACTTCCTCTTTAAGTCCCCAAATTTTATTCTATTTGCAATTTAACCCCAGAAAATTTTCTTTTATGCAATAACACCAAAAATTCAACTATAATTCAATTCAAATTATTTTATATATTTATTTTACTATCCAATTTACATATTATTCGGATCAATTTATTTATTATTCGAACAATTTAAAAATCGGGATGTTACAATCCTGCTTAGCTACTTTAGGTGTTTGGCCTCTCACCTTGCCAGCACGAGCCAAAGATTTGTGAACCTTACCTGCAAAGCAAATCCGCCATTTATAAACATGATTAATAGCTTTAAACACAAAAATTCTCTATCCTAGAGAAACAATATAGTCAGTAAAGTCACCGACTTTACCCATGGCGTCTTTACTATTTTTGCTACTACTGCACTGGGGTTGTTATTCTCAAGCTCTCAATAGGCAGAGAAGAAAGGAGCCACGAATGAAAGAATTAGGGTTAGGATATTGACAGGGTAATATAGGGTTAGGGTATTGACAGGGTAATATTAATAGCACTACTCGGCCCATGAAGGCCTTTCCATAATTGGTTGAGGTAATTGGCCCTGAGAGAATTACATCGTGTGTGTGTATATATATATATATATATATATATATATATATATATATATATATATATACACACACACGATGTAATTCTCTCAGGGCCAATTATGAATCTCTAGTACTCTAGCCAAAATAAATTTTCATACCTATAATTAAATAATTAAATGTTTTACATCAACATTATTTGAATGACTTTAAATAAATTTTGTATAGTTAAAATAATAAAATCTATATATAAATTATATTCTATTATTTTTATTTTTCCTTATTTGTTAAGTTAGATAATTCTAAAAATTAAAATTCCCTAATCATCTAGTCAAAATAAATAAGTTTTTTTCTTCTTTTATAATTTCATTTTTGTTAGCAGGATTGAAGGGAGGGGACTTAAAAAAATAGTTTAATTTTTAACTGTTCAGATTAAAACTATTTTTTATGATTTTTTTAAATACTTATGTAGTTATAAATTAAAAATTAAATATTTTTATATGATATGATATTAAATTTGTCAAAATTTAATCCAATTTATATTCAAATTCAACATGTAAAAATTTAAATATAAATTGATTCGTATGATTTAAAAAAAATTGAATTAAATTAGAAAATTTTGTATTCAAGGATAATTTTATACTCAAATATATATAACTAAAATTTTTTAATAATTTAAAATTAACTCAAAATTGTAACAAAATAACAATTATTTTATTATTATTATTAAAAATGTAATTTTTTAAATAATTAAGTTTATATTTGGGATAATTGATAAAGAAATCAATAGAATTCCTAATAATTTAATATTTGATTTAAATTTTATAAAATAAAAAATTAATTACAGATTTTTTATTATTATTTTAAATGAAATAATAAATTTTATATTACTATTTTATAAATATTTAATTTTATTAATCTTGAACACGCAAATATATAATAATTGTAATAATTAATTTATTATTATTATTAAAAATATAAATTTTCAAAATAAATAACTTTAGATTTTGGTATAATTGATAAAAAAAATTATTATCAACTTATAAAATAATTTATAATTTTCTGTTACAAAATAAAATATTCATTTCATATGGTTTATATTAAAATTACTTGAAACTATACATAAATCATGCGAGTGAAATTATAAAAAAATTATTTTTTAATTTATTTGCCACGGATTCGCTATTAAATATTTCATTGCTAATTGTATTACTGTGAAAAATTACAGTTAGCGACAGACCGATTTTCATCGCTAAACCGTCGTAAAAAAGGCGCTATATTTTTCCTTCAAAATTAGTGACTAAAATGTTCGTCGCTAAACTTTCTAGAACTAATTTCATGAATAAAAACTTATAAAATTTAGCGACGGAAATATTCATCGCTAATTCCGTTGCAAAACATGGCGCCTATACTTCCCGCCAATAATTAGCGACTATTTTTTTATTCCATCGCTATTTCATCACAAAAAAATAGAAAATATCCTCCCCACGACGGAATTGTAAAACAGTCGCAAATCCGTTGTAAAATTTACGACAAAAATAAGGCCGTCACTAATTTTAGTCGCTAATTGGCAGTTTTTTTGTAGTGTATCTTATACAATGAAAAAATAAAGCATTGGCATGACAAGTGGTTTCAACAGTAGGTTTTGCTTTTGGGATGTTGGTTTTGCTCTACAACAGTAGGTTGCAGTTGTTTCCAAGTAAGCTAAAATCTAGATGGCTTGGGCCATATCTAGTGGTTTCAAGTAATGAATTCAGAGTGGTTACCGTCAAAAGCCCAAAGGATGGTCGAGAATATAAAGTTAATTGACACATATTAAAACCTCATAAGGTTACTTATGTGGAGGTTGCTGAGGTAGCCTTGGGTTTCTAGGACAAGCAAGGCGGTTTGAAAAAAGTCAAGCTAAAGACTTTATAAACTCAAAACTAAATTCTTTAACTTTGCTTTATTTTGCTTGTGTGTGTCTTTAGTAAGCTTTTCATTATTAATGTGTGATTTTTCATTATTTTAGTGTGTTTTGTGGTTCATGAACTTAAGGTGGAGTTATATGTATTTAGTGTGTGGAGTTGATTTGGAGTGCAAATTAACAAGTATGTAATTCTTACTTTTATCTTGTCAGTGTTTTGAACTAAGAATGAGGTAAGTGTTCAAGGTTGGTGCGAACTCGGACCTTTGAATGGCATTAATTTAGGACCTCGTTTTAATTTAAATGGTAATTTAAAGGTGAGTTAAGAGTGTGCATGAGGAGAGAATTATGATAATTAAGAGTAAAATATCAAAATTTCAGGATAAAAGCTCTATCAATGTTCAATTAGGTGTGATCACCTCGGTGAGGGTGATTTTCATCTCCATTAAGGCAAAGTGCATCCTTTTCATCTAGTAGTTAAGTCCTCAGTAGAGGTGATTTTCACCTCCATCGAGGTGACCTTTCTCCCCATGCAAAATCAATCACCTCGGTAGAGTTTTTTTCACATGCACGGAGGTACCTATGCTATATAAAGCCCTCACTCCTTCCTCTACCAAGATAAACATCATTTTGGCCAACTTTTCTCTTCCCCAATCGAGACTAACAACACCATAATAGTCACTCAAGGATAGCATTAGATTTTCACAAATTCTAATCTTCATTTCATCAAGTAAGTTCAACATTCCTTGTTTAATCTTTCGTGTTACATGTTTAGATTGCTTGGATTGAATTAAATTGGGTTTCTTGTTCTTAAACATGGGATTTCTAAGAGATTATTTTGAGTTGAAATAGTGTTTCACTCGCACCAAATTAGACTTAGTTTAATTATTGATTGAGATTTAAGTTTGATTTTAATTGTTGGCTTAATAATGGTTAAGATTGCTTTAGCATTAGCTTAGTTATTTTGTGCACACCATGTGTTTGATGAAATGCCTCAACGACTAACTTTAATTCTTTTGCATCATACTATCTCTAACCAATCTCAAATGTCATTGTCTTCTTTCCACACTTGATATCTACTCTTTAACCAATTAACATTGTGCATTAGAAATTGATGACCTTTAACTATACTTTAATTGTTTTTCTTATGTTGATTTTTGAACTTTAGATTTTAAACAAGGAATTATAGCGCTTCTAATTCCTCAGGATTATACATTCCACCCTATATTGATGTCGAACAGGTCAAATTATATGAGTATTTTAGGATTGCACATATATGAAGCCAGTGTCTTTGAATGAATTCTTTCTTGATATTGTTGCTGGCAATCTTTAGGTTAAGATTCTTCCATTGGTTGAGGTGCATTTATCAAGAAGATGCCTAAAATACATCCTTCCTTTGTAAAAGACTTTCTCACCACATTTAGTTGCCAATTTGAGGACGATGATGACTATGGCATTATACATTTTAAATTTGGTCAGGAACAATACGCTTTGTCATTTTTGGAGTTCAGATAGCATTTGGGATTTTCAGTGGACAGTATAAGTGACTTACCTAATTTGACTCTGAGTGAAAATTAGGCAGTGATTCAAGATCCTTTAGACCCAATTATGTATAAATCTAGCAGGATTAAGGCTCACTCCTTAAAAAATCATGCATTGTGGGTGGTTTATCAATTCTTAACAATCACTTTTTGCACTAGTACCAGTGGCCGAAGTGTAGTGAATACAGGTGAGTTACCTATTTTGAGGTGTATAGTCGAGGGAATTCGATTGAACGGTGCATATCTATTATGGCAAAAGATAGAGGACTTGCAAAGATAGATGACTTGCTAAATTTTGCCATGGAAATATCTTTAGGATGGATTACCACGATCATGGAAAAAGCTATGAAGTACTTGGATATAGGGAATTCTCTTGGCAAACCATAATTTATGGATAATAAAATGTTGAAGAACATGAAAGTGTTGTGGGACAAGCTTTACTACTATTAAATGAATACGGAAGAATATTTGCATTTGATTATTATAATAGTACTTATTTATTCATTTCGATGTGCCCCTAGTACAATATAACAGGTTTCTTACAAAGGATACTCGGGACTGGACCCGAAGGTCCCACTAAATAGATAGAGAAATGATCTCGAAAGATCAGGTCTCACAGAGCAGAAATAGATACACTTTCACTTTCACTGAAGCTATGGAGATCAAAGATCCCACCCATAGCTAAGCAAGTCGCCATGACTTGCACCGCGGTATAGAGGTGTCCCTATGGCTAGCCAATTATATCCAAAACAAGAATCATAATACCTGTCTATCGCTAAAGGGCAAACATAATCAGTCGCATTTGTAAACGTTTTTGAACATTTAAGATCTTTAATTTCTTTCTTTTATTCCTTTGTATATTATATTCTGAGCAAATACACTCTTTTAGTACTTTTGGCTCGTCAATAACTTTCATTTTTTGCTTTCACTTTATCTTTTCAAGTCACTATTGTGAATTATTCGTTAATAATTCACTCAAACACTTAGGCTTTTCAATCTTTTATACAAATTATGAATTCTCTTTTATTTTTTTTGTATAATTCTTTACGAATCATTTTTAATACTTTAGGCTTACGTTTTTACACAATTTTTCAATTATTCGACATGCCGGCTTTATTTCGTCGGCAAATTATTTTTTTATAATCATTTACTCTTTTAATACTTTTTATTGACTTCTGCAATTAGTCACATATTTATTTTTCTACTTTTTATGCAATTAGGAACTCTATTAATATCATTTATTATCTTCTGCCTCTAAAATGTATAATTTGACTTAAATCTGTAAAGGTTTCAAAAAAATGTAAGTAATAAGAAAAGAAAAAGAAAGGTTGTATAAGAATAAAATATTAAATCAATGTTTAGTTAAACTTTTATAATGAAAAAGGGATTTAAAATGTATTTTCTTTTACATGAGAAAAATGAATTTAATTAATTGGTCTTGTACCAAATATCATTGTAAAAAAGTGACAACCTTGGAAAAAAAATTAACTGATAAAGATTTTTGGTAGTAAAATTGGTTAGCTTTAAACGTAAGTGAGTTCCATTGGCGAATATATTTTTGGAACCATCAAATGGAAATGAAGGTGACAGTATGGTATCTTCTACTCTTTGAGATAAGTAAATTTCGAGGATGAAATTTCTTTTAGTAGGGGAGAATTGTAATGGCCTCAATATTGGGTCAACCGTGAATAGTACTTTTTCGAAAGTGAATAGTGATACCAGGGTGAAAAGTGAAGAGGAAAGAGTTGTCATGGCTAAAAGCAAGGAAAATGAAGTTTAGACACTCATAAGCATGGAAAAATTATAAGTGACTACAAAATCCTTTGATTTTGAATTAATTTCATTTATGTAATTAGGTTAAAAATGGGTAAAGTTGTTAATTGATGATGAAAATAATATATGTTAGCCTAAATTAAGTGTAGAGATGATATATGGTGCCCATAAAATTTTAGTGAATTATTGAAATTTATTTTGGAATTTTAAAGCCTATGTATTGATTATGTTTATAGTGAAAATAGTGAAATAGTGGAAAATAATTGATTATTTTAGAAAAAAATAATGCTAAATAATGAATAATGCATAAATAAATTTTATTAGAATTTATTAAATTGATTGAGATTTTATTGGAATTTGTATATGAATATGTACAATGAAAATAATTTAATTTTTAATGCATAATTATATAAAAATGACAAAAGTGATGAATTAACATGAAATTAAATTAATGTCAATGACCCAAAATAAAAAGTCAACCGATGAATTTTTCGAAATAATTATTAAGTTGTGAAAATAACAAGAATAATGAATTATCGATAAATAATTCATGAAATGAATGAAAATGATGGAAATAAATCGATAAGTGAATAAAGAAAGATAAAATGAAATTTTAAATAAAAAAAAGGACTAAAATAAAAGAAAATAAAAATTTTGGGATAAAATGGTAATTTTGCCAAAGTAGGTGACTAATAAGTAAAATAAGTAAGAAATAGTTAACAAGGGCAAAATGATAATTTTGGAGACCTAACCGTGTCAAAAGATAAAGTTTCCATGATATGGAGACTAAAGTGTAATTTTACCCGAAAATGGTAAAATAAGAATAAAAGATGAATAATGGAAGAAATTATATAATAAAAATAAAAATAAATGATTATAATGGCAAAATCGTAATTATGTATTTGAAATGAATAATTCGATAGAAAAAGTCAAATATATAGCCTCTAATCTTTGATTGGAGCAAAGGAAACAAGGAAAATCAAGGGTGACATTTTGTGGTATAACTGCGTGCAGGTTCTGAAGTGTTGCGGGAGCACAGTACATTGAAGGTCCTGATCGAAAGAGAAGATTTTTGTGTTAGTTGGTGTAAGCCTTTGGCATGTATATACTTAGACTATTAAGGTAAAAGCTTGAATTGTATTTTGAATGTATTTTTTTTAATGATCTTGGATGAATGGATGGTATAAGTTTTGTTATGATGTTTGGTGTTTGTTTCAATTGTTTATAAGTTTGTTATTCCATTCCGGAATTAATGTAAAAGTATTTTAAGTATTTTCGATTTATTCGGTGGAAAAAAAATTTTACCGTTTTTGGCTAAGTTTTTTATCGAAAAGAACTGTTCCGTGAAGGGTGTGACATTTTGTGGTATTCACCGATCTACAACAAAATGAGGATGAAGAGGTGGATGAGGAACAAGGGGTGGCTATAGTTAAGGAAGGCCCTTCCTTGCCAATGTTAGCTTTTATGAATCATGTGAATGCTTGGTTGGATGTTCAAGTAGAGCAAATTGATAAACTCTAGAAAGTTTCGAGCATTTCACCATGCATTTTTGGGAGCAGTTCCCACCACTGCCATCATCTTTACCACTTTAGTGATCTTTGGTCTTAAAACCTTGTTGAGGATAACAAGACCTTTTGAAGGGGAGTAGAGCTTATCTAAGCTTAATTTTGCTTTTGAGATTTAGGATGTAGAAAATCTTAACTCCTTTTACCCTTATGTTTATGAAATGTTTTGTTTTATTTTGTGTTTTTTGTTTTGTTTTTCTTATCTTTTCTAATGTTTTAATTGTGTTTGTGTAATTTGTAACTTTTAATAGTAGTAACTTTGTAATATGTTTTTAGTAGTATTTTTATGATAGTCTTAGTGAGTTTCTATTTTGTCTATGCTAATGATATAGTTTAGCTCAAGAATCATTTAGTTTGCACTGAGTTTAGTTCAACCTGGTTTATTCTCAAAATCAAACTTGTTGAACTTTAACTTAGAATGTGTAATGGTTAAAATCTATGCTTAGCGTTAAGGCAAGAATGTTGCTTAATGGAATTCTAGTGAGATTAGTTTTCAACTTGAATAATATTTGTTAGTTTCCACATTTTGAACACTAAGACCAGTTTTGAAGTAAAAAGAAAAACTAGTGTATGAAAGTACTTGAGTAAAGAATTTTAGGATACTAGAATCTTCCTGATTATTCTTCAAAGCATAGAAACAACTCAACTGATTTAGAAAGTGATCTAGGCATATTGTTTTTGTTTAGCCATAACTAAGTTTTTTTTATATACCCTGTTGTATGTTTTTCCTTTGTTAGCCATTTTGAGCCAAATGAGGCATGTTTAATGCGTACCATATTTATTTATTTATTTGTGTTACATTCATATATTTACCATATAACTTAAAAAGCCTTTATTTTCTCTTCTAAGAATTGGCCACTCCAGGATTAGGATGGATTAATATTTGTTGGGTAATTAAAGAGCCTAGTAGAGAGGTTTCTTGGGCTATTATTGTCAAGGGTTGATGCGAAGTCAAGAATGTAATGAAATGTTAAACTTGTAAATACCCCTGTTATCATTGGTTGCCAATATCGAAGCTAACAAGTTCTTGAAAAAAATGATAGAAAAGAAAATAAAAAGAAAAAGAAAGAAAGTTTGAATTAAAAGCTAACAATTTATGGAAAAATTTTAAGTGTGTTGTATTTACAGGGGGAAAAGAAAAGGCCTTATGACCTCTAAATTTGGTTAAATGGTGAAAATATAGAGGAGTTTTGTGATGTCTTTTTCTCAAAATATTTTTTGTATGAAGGGTTAAATGAGCAACTATGGTTAAGTGGTATTTTTTTTATTTAGTGGCTATTATTCTTGTTTACTATTGTCCATTCTTTGTTAACCATTGCCTTAACCGCATTACATCCTAGTGAAGTCCTAGTGATTCTGTGTTTGCATTTGAATTATTTAGTAGAGATGACTTTTAGGTTTCGGTGTTAAAGGAAAGGCTTATGGTGTTTCTAGAGTTTCAAGTGTGAAACCATTTATACATTTAGATGTACAATAATTCTAAAGCTTGACTATGAAATTGCATTGGTGTTTTGATTTTAAATAAGCTTAAAATGGTTTGGTTTTGTACTCACACAAAAACTAGCTTATATTTTCTTTATTGCATTTGATCTAGTTGGAATTTTGTTAAGTGCTTTTGTTAATTGTTAAGCATGATTTTGAAGTGTATAATTCTTGATTGAAGTTTGATTATTTTGATAATTGGTTTGTTCAATTTGCTCGAGGGCGAGCAAAGACTATGGGGTATTTGATCACTTTGAATTATGACTATATTTATTAGTGTGTTTAGGAGTTGTTTTAGTGTTAATTTAGTTAATTTTGTGTTTAATTTCATAAGTCTTTGATTTATATGGGTTTAATTACATTTTGGTATTTTGAAGGTGTTTAATTGAAGAAAGAAGAAATCATCTTGGTGGAGGTGAAAATCACTCTGATCGAGGTCCTTATAAGAAGAAAGAGTGGCATTTCAATCCAGAAGTAAACACCTTGAAAAAGGTGAAAATCACCTGTGCCAAGGAAACATGAAGAGGAAGCAAAGAAAATCACCTCAGTACGGGAGAAATTCACCTCTACCAAGGCAAGGAAAAATTCTTCAAAGGCTAAATCACCTCGATGGAGGTGAAAAACACTTTGACTGAAGCAAGGGTTCCAGTTATGATTAAACTCAAAGTTTTTCTGGTTTAGGAAGTTTTGTGGCGGCTGGTTTCTTCCACTCTAGGGTATTTGAGCAATCTTAACACCAGAATTAAGGAGCAATGGATTTTCTTAAGTTTTCTAACCTAGTTTCAAGATTACAATTAACTTAGGGTTAGAAGGTGCAACTTATTTTGATATGTGAAGACATCAGGAGGAGCTAAAGACTTTATGTGTATTGGTGCATTTTATTTCAGTTTTCAATTATTTTTAAGATGAATAGTGAGTAGTTTCTCTTAATATTTGTGAGGGCAACTTGAACCCTCTTTCTTCTATTTTAATGACTTTGATCTGATTTTAATTTCAATACAAATGTTTTATTTCTTAATTATTGAGTTGATACTTATCTTTGGTTATCTTAAATTGATTATTGATTTATTGAATAAATAATTTATTGTCAATTTGATATTTGATCAATGATTTGCATGTTTTTAGTTTGATTTATTTATGTTGATGAATGATTGTGTTCTAGAAATTACGGCAATAATGTTTTAAGCAAGAGTAGAATTAAAACTAAGAAATCTGAATTAAAAATAGGCTGGAATTATATTTCTTGAAAGAGGATTTAATGACAATTTAAGAGTTCATAAGCCGAATTGATATTCTAAGCATTAGATTGTTCATAATCTGAGGGTTTAACACTTAGAATTATATTCTAAATAAAATATCTGATTTTAACTTGATTGTCCATAACCACTTGCGCTACTTTTGATTGAGTCATTATAATAGAACTTGAGGTGGATAGTCCCTTAGCAGAAGTGTTTTTAATATTGAATTTTATCATCTTTTACATCTTGTTCTGTTTTAGTTTTACAATTAATTGATTAAGTTTTATTACTTGATTTGTTTAGTTACTAATTTTATCTTAGTTAACCAATAATCACATTAAACGTGGGAATTCATTCACACATTGATCACTATAAAATTTGGAATACACATCTCTAGGTTACAATATTTAAGGGTATTAATCTTATTTCCATATATTACCTAACTAATCTAGTACACTTGCTAGACACCGATCAATGTTGATGGATGGGATGACATGGCAGCTCCTTTCCATCCTGTATTTCTCTGGTTGTTTGGCCATCTATCTGTGGCCTTTACTTGGCTTTTTAGTTTTGCTTTAATTGTTATTTTGCATACATAATTTGATTTGCATGTTAATCATTTTTAAAGTCATTTTTCCTTTCTATATGTTCATTATTTTCAGTACAGAATTAACTACTTTATTTTACCTCTGATATTTACTATTTATTTTATGTTGTTACATTACTAACTCCTTACTTTCTTTTACATTTTGAGCATATAATAGTTATTTGCATTGGGGCCTTCGAAGCTTGAGTGGTTGAAGCCTTAGTGGGTATCCATAAACTATTTTATTCCTTTTATTGCTTTTAAGATTTTTTTATATTTATTTGAATGCATTATTTTTTTTAGGGAATGTAATAATTAGAAATAAAGGCCTTTTGCACGCTAATATGAAAACTCATTCAAAACAATTTTTACTAAACTAAATTGGGCTTTTTAGCAAAGTCGACCAATGTCCAAGTCTTTATCCAAAAACCTCATATAAAATGAAGAGACTTTGTTTTATCAAATTCGGATCACTCATCCCGTGTTTTCCAAGATCCATAAAGACTCTTCACATCTTTTTATAAATATACATAAAGGAACCAAAGTTTCCAATCTAATTAATTCCCCATTTTATGTATGACATTTTTTTATTCTTCTTCTTTGAGATAATTTGCTTCTATAATAATTTAAGTAGTTGAATTATTTATTTATTTATTCCTTTATTTACTGCTTACTTAATTGATTGATGTGTTTATTTAAATTTATGTAATGCATCGTATGAGAAAAGAGGTAGTGGATTGATGTTTAAAACTCAATTATTAAACAACACTTAATAGAGGTGTTAAGTAATAGTGATGTCTCGAACACCGTTCTCTTTTTGGGCATTAAAAGGTCGAGATTTATTTTGCAACATTTTATTGGATGGTGACTCTATGACACCAACCTCTTTGAGCCCACATTAGATGCCTATAATGTTAACTATAAACAATAATTTGGGCCTAGCCCCTTTTTATTGTGAAGTAGCCAATTTATGAGTTATAGTGAGCCTCATCCAGTTTTTGACCCTAAAGGCAGGCCTCTGAGAACCAAATCAGATATCAATGGGCTTCGGTGTACGTCACAGTGGCAATTCCACTAAGAATTAAAGAGACCTTGTTCCTAAAAGTATTTTGGCTGAGTTTTCTTTGTGATTGAGCTTTTCTTATTAATCTTATATACTTTCAAAATTGCATTCATACTAAAGACTTAAAAATTAAGTTGGACATCCCTTTCTAACCCCGGTGCTCTCCTGAAATGTGCCCTATATTCACTCAATGTAGGGAGGTGTCAAGGAGAACCACCAACCTAAGTCTAGTATCAATTGGTATGTAAAATGGTGACCCATAAGTCGTTATGCTTGTGATGAGCTAGACCTATTGGCAGGGACCATGCTTGGATAGCTCTAAAGTTTCAACACCCGACTACAAGCCTATGTAATAACAATAGCTACTTCTCCTAGGTTGTATGGCCTTAATAACTCTTGCTTGGTATGTAGGCCCTCATATATCAAACAAAACTAAATGAATTAGGAGGGTACTAGTCAAAGGTTTCCATGCCCTGATAGCCTAATGCAATTGTTTAAATATATAATGGCCAAAACCCATATGCCCGTGCTTTCAATTAAGAGAGGTTATGCTATTGGCTTTTCACCATGCACCATATGCATCCATTGGGTCCCCGATTGACCTATGGGCTACGCCACCTAGGAAAGAGATCTTGTGACCTCCTGTGTGGGGAGCAATAAGGTTGGAAGGCTATTTCTTACTTGTATGTGATTGTAATTGACACCTAACACACTCATACATTACGCATCACATATGTATCATTCATACATCATCATGCATCGATTGAATCACACATCATATTAGTCATATGTGTTATCATACCATTCCTATATGCCATATGTATGTCACATGCCATATGTACACCCCTTTCATACATCATAAGATACCTAGTATACTTATGCATCAACCATCATATGTATGCCATGCATTGCATGTATACCTAACACACTCATAAATCATGCATCATGTGTATACCATATGTATGCTTCATCATGCATCATTATAGCAATTGACTCTTACATCATTATGACAATTGACTCATGAATCATGTATACCCTTGACATATATCATGCATCATATGTATACAACACACCATATACATAACTAATATGCACTACACACTATGTGTCTGCCATGTTTGTACTTCATGTATCATATGTATATCATGCATATGCAGAACCATTCTGACGATTAACACATGCATCATATGATCCCAAACATGTGTCATGTATCATATGCATATCAAATAGGCTCATACCTTACATCATACATATACCTATCGCTTACACATCATACATCTTATGCATTGTCATGCATCATTCTAATGATGAAGTCACGTATCGTATGTATGTAATCTATGTACATCATCCTTGCACATTATATGTGTAACGTATTCACACATTTAGGTTATGTGTATAATTTACATGCCTCACCATATCATACATCATTCTAACCTTTTGTCTTTTTCAACCATTATAGACTATTAATCCAAGTGGTTTGAGTAAACATTTTAATGGTAGTCTGAAAGCTTTACCAGAAATAAATATGGCTGAGGAAGCATAACAAACACAGCAGGAATCAAAAATGAGAGTGGAGGAGTTAGAAAAGAGAATGGCGACCATAAGAGGAACATTGGCTTCCACCATGATACCTCTCCCAATGCAACAAACACTTGATGATTTGGATAGGAGGTTAGACATAAGGCTTTAGTAGTTTGAGGAAAGAATGTTGGCCATGTAAAGGGATTACTTGCTCCACCCACTAGGCCTCTACTGGACCAAACAAAGCTGAATAATCTGAGGGCATCTCCTTGACAAGAGTCAAACAAAGAAGGAACAATCTACTTGCTCCTGAAGAGGATTTCATAAAGGATGAGGAGGAGGATGAACCTATAATGATGACAAAGGGCAACAGTCTTAGGTTTAAAGATGCTGCCTTTAAGAAGTTGGATGAGAAAATAGAAGCAATGGCATGTCAATTGTCAACTAGCAAGGGGGTTGACTTAGAAGACCGAGACTTAGATGGTTAAGAGGTACTACCTCAAAAAATTGATATGTCTAAGTTTCCAAAATTTGATGGCACATTGGACCCTTTGGCACATATAAAGCAATATACTTTTGGGATGAAGGGAACCATGCTGGCAAAGAAGCAAAAGGTAGAGTATTTTTGCCTTAGTTTAATGGGGCAGCCATTGACTAGTACCATAGGTTATACGGCTGAACCAAAGAGGATTAGGAGCTCCCAACTGAGAAATTCCTAAAGAAAAATGATTACTGATAAGTGTGCATTTTGATTATGTTTTTTAGTATTTTAGTTAAATTAAAGTTTAATTTGTTTAATTTGTGTTTTGAGAGCTTAATTGTGTTTATTTGTGTTTTTAGGTGTAAAATTGAAACAAGAAGGAAAAGTTGAAGGACTACAAGGTGAATTTAGCAAAAACAAGAAATAAACATTGAAGATTGTTACGTATGGAGTCCAGTAAAAGGACCATTCAGTGGAATCACTTTGTGATTCTACCAAATGGCTCTTTTAAAGGAATAAAGGAAGCCCATTCGGTGGAATCACAAAGTGTTTCTAACGAATTCCCTTTAGAGAAGATAAAAATAGGGGTATTCGGTGGTTTTAAGTTTCATTCTACAGGTTTAAGGGAGTTTTGCTGAAAGAGAAAGTCTTCTATCAAAATAAAAAGTCTGTTGTTGCTCGAATTAGGAAGTTAAAGAGAATTAAAACTTCTCGGTTGGTTACCTTTGCTTCACCTATAAAAGGAAGACTCAAGCTCAGAGGAAAGGGAGGAGATTTAGTCTTTATTTGTTACGTTAAAATCTATAGTTAATTTACGTTCTGTAATTTTCTTTTAATTCAATTTTAGCTTTGAATTATGAGGTGTGAGTAGTTTTTCTTAACTTTTGATAAGGATAATTGAATCCTTAATCTTTTGCTGTAATGACTTAATGGAGCTTTAATGCTAACTCAAGTTAATTATTTCTCGGTTTTAAGCATATTCTTATCTTTGACTGTGTTTAATTGATTGTTGGTTTATTGGTTTGAATAACTAAGAGTCGATTTAAGCATCATTAAAAGATTTGCATATTCTTGAATTAATCTTTTGAATCAATATATACTTGTTTTCTGTTTTAAGATAATTATGTTTTGGTAATTTTGATTAATATTAAGAATGGAGGAACCGAGAATATACTAAAATTGGATTTTCTTGAGAAAGAGTTTAATGAAAGTATAGGAGTTAACTAGATTGTTATGCTGAATGTTAAATTGTTCTTAACAGGGAGTTTGATATTTAAGAAAGATATTCTTGATTTAAGGTATCAGGTCTTATTCATCTAGTTTTCCATAATTACTTGCATTTTTAAGAATTTAAGTCATTGCAATAAAATATTAAGGTGGATAGTCTCTTAGTGAGAGTTGCTTCTAAATATTGATTGTCCCTTTGTTTTAATTTACTTTTGTTATTCATTTCAAGTCAATTGCTTTGATTCAATTTTTATTTTTCATCATAACTTTTTGGGATCTTATCTCTCTCTTCACATATTGTTCATTCTAAAGCTTAAAATATGTTCATACACACACAAGTTTCCCTTGGGTTAAATACTTGGGGCCTTAATCTTTATTTTCCTATATTACTAGCCAATCTAGTACACTTGGTAGACACCGATCAAGTTTTTGGTGCCGTTGCTGGAGAATACATTGGCATGTGTTATTTATTTTAACTTTTATAGTGAATTTTATGTGTTTCTTTTCTCCTTTTATCTATTTATGTTCTAATTCTATTTGCTATTTGTGTAGGTGTTAGTAGTTTACAATAAGGAATCGACCAATATTGCCTATTGACCCTGAAATTGTGAGGACATTTCATCGGATTATAAAGTTAAAAGACAATATGAATTTAGAAGATCAAGAAATCCTTAGAGATCCACCTCTCATAATAGACCCACCAGCTAGGGTGGAAGATCTATAGCATATGAATAAGCAAGGTAATTATCAACCTTAAGGGCATGGGTTTAAACTTAGAACCATTAGGGATTATGCTATTTCTAGGTGGAATGAAGAACATAAAACTATTAGGATCCCTCATAACCAACCATTTAAGATTAAACATACTACCATTACTATGGTGTAAAGAAATCAATTTTTAGGTTCAGAAATAGAGGATCCTGCACAACACTTAGATATGTTCTTAGAAATAAGTTACACGATTCAAATACCAAATGTGTCCACTGATGCCATTAGACTTAAACTGTTTCCATTTACCCTCATAGGTAAAGCTAGGGATTGGTCGCAAATACTTCCAAATCAATCTATACAATCATGCAGAACTCATAGTTGAGTAATAACTTTAAGAAGATGAACTTGTTAAGACTTGTAGCACTTCCATATTCCTTCTAGGGGTATAAGGTATTACACTTTATTGGGAAAACTCATTCTTTTAACAAAATAAAAAATATTTTCATTTTTTTTTCATCAATTATGGAAATCAATTAGAGAGGAACTTGGAGTGCAATTCTTTAACCTTCTGAAAAAGCTATTGACGGTAATATTTAGGGCTTTTATTCTACTTTTATTTTAATAATAAGTTATTTGCCATGTAGACACATCAATTCATTTTGTGAAAGTGTTGTTTAATTGTTTTTATTTTTATACCATGATTTATTGTTGTTAGATCAGTTTTTAAACATTTTCATATTATTCGTAATGCCATGAAAAATCTGAGCATGATTTAATATAAGTAGGATGACATGTAAGCCTTATTTAAATCTCCATTAATGCATGTTTAGTCTTTGATTCAAGTTATGTTCATATGTGTGGTTTACTATTTAATATGATTCCGATACATCCTGATGCTTTATAATTATTTATGGCATGTGTTAAGATAGTATAATATGCATGTTTAATTTTTTAATTTAGATTTGGGTTTCCTGTATGTTTCTCCTTATTACTATTTGTGCATCGTGCGATAGATGAGAGGAAGCCCTTATAGACATTCATCTGTCATGCCGACAGATGGGATGATGTAAGAGCTCCTTTTTATCCCGTCTTCCTCTGGTTATTTGACCATCTATCCTTCATGTTGGCTGTCCATGGCCTTTACTTGGGCTTTTAGGTTTTCTTTATTTGTTATTTTGCATAAATAATTTGTTTTACATGTTAATAATTTTTTAATGTCATTTTTCCTTTTGTCTTAGTATATTTAGCATTCTGTATGTTCATTATTTTCAATTCAGAATTAACTCATTTATTTTACCTATAATATTTACTATTTATTTTGTGTTATCACATTACTAACTCTTTACTTTCTTTTACATTTTAAGCATTTAATCATTATTTGCATTAAGGCCGTTGGAGCTTGAGAGGTTAAAGCCTTGGCCGGTATCTATGGATAATTTTATTGCCCTTTATTATTTTAATATATATATTTTTTAATTTATTTGGATGTATTATTTTTTTAAAGAATGTAATAATTATTAATAAATGGCCTTTTACTCACTAATATAAAAACTCATTCAAAACCATTTTTACTTAATTAAATTGGGCTTTTCAACAAAGTGGACCAATGTCAAGTTTTCATCCCAAAAACTCACATAAAATGAAGAGGCTTTGTTTTATCAAATTGGGATCATTCATCCTATGTTTTCCAAGATCCATAAAGACTCTTTACATCTTTTTATAAATATGTATGAGGGAACTAATGTTTTCAATCTAATTTTTCCCCATTTTGTGTATGACTTTTATTTTATTCTTCATTATTGTAATGATTTGCTTTTTTAAAAATTTAAGTGTTGAATTATTTATTTATCGCTTTATTTACCACTTACTTAATTGATTGATGTGTTTATTTAAATTTATGCAATTCATCATGTGATGTGGGAGGTAGTGGATTAATGTTTAAAACTCAATTATAAAACAACATTTTATTGGGTGGCAACTCCATGAAACCTACCTGTTTGAGCCCACATTAGATGCCTTTATAGGTTAACTATTAATAATAATTTAGGCCTAACCACTTTTTATTCTGAAATAGCTAATTTATGAGTTATAGTGAGCCTCATCCAGTTTTAGACCCTAAAAGTGGGCCTCCAAGAACCAAACCAAATATGAGTGGGCTCCGGCGTATGTTACTCTTTCATTTTGAGCCTATCTCTCAGATAAGGACTAGCATTTGGATGAACAACCTGATCTAATCGGCAGTCTCTAGCTTCTTCTTCATTTCCATCACCTTATTCCTCCAACAGGTAAGGCACTCGTGGAAAGCTTCCTCTTGTTTTTAATGTAGCAACTGTAGATCCTTCAGGTTCACTTCTAGTCTTGTGCTACAATCAAACTATTTTAAGAATTCCTTCATTAATAGATCCAATCCTCCTTGGTCTTGTGATCTAACCTGTGTTACTAATTGATGGTAGGCCTATCAGAATGAGGTAAAAATACTCAATCTTCTATTTCTTAGTTATGGTCGTGCCCTTTATTATCAATGTATACTATTTGATGTGTACTGAAGGGTCAGAAGTACCATCAAATCAAGTTAAGTTCGGCATTTTAAACCGTTGAAGCAGTAGCTCATCCACATTTAGATCTCTATCTTTGGGGTCCATTCCTCTGTCGGGCCAGGGCTTCTATCCTTTCTTCAATTTTTTTTTTTTAAATTAGGTCTTCCACTCTAGGTGCCTTACCTTTCGAAACCCGAGTCACTGCAGGCTCCTCCTCTTCCTTAGGAATAAAATCCTCTTTGGGGGAAACACCTTTATCCTTTCACTGCTTAATGGGTAAAACTCTTAATACAGGACCCCTACACTCAGTAGCTAAAGAAGCTATCACAACAATAGCTGCGGCAAAAAGTGCTAGTAACAGTGGCTGGTTCTTCATATGCAATGACAAGTACTAAAGGTTGTTGTCTAGCAAGTTGCACTAAAGCGGACATCATCTCAGTCATCATAACTTTTATCCTTCTTTTGATCTCATCAAATCTCCTATCCAATTCCTGATTATTAAGAGCTCATGTCTGTGAGGGTCTGCCATAGTTATAGTTTTTAAAGTTGATTCAAAAATATCAGCCAAACCTAAATATATCTCTAGTTCTGATTCTGCTTCCAACTGTCCTGGATGCAGCTCTTAAATAGGGCAACCATTGGGACCCCTAAACCACTTAGGTGACTCTATAATGGCTGAAATAGGAAGAATACATTAAAATGATATATGAGATATAATTGACACATGAGCATGCTAGGTATACATATGGTGCATGGCATACACATGATGTATAGGTGGGGTATGCATATGATGCATGGGAAAAATTTTATAAACAAAGTAGGATGCTTAGGTTAAAATAAAAACTAGTGCAAAATGTGCATTCCTCATACACACAAAATGAAACATGCACATTTTCATGGTAAAGAGAATTTACATGCACATAAAATTTCATTATTTTTTTACACCAAAATGAGATGCATGCACACACACATTTTTTATTAGAAAATTATGCTTATAAAATTATGTGTTTTAATTTTTATTACATGGAATGATCTGTGCAAGCAGAAACTATACACATGAGACGAGATGCACATATATCAACAATCTATGAACATAAAAAATATGTATTTTATTATTTATTATTATTATTATTATTATTGTTATTTTTTAAATTTATATGCATGTGCATCATAGACAAACACATGCAAAAGAAGGAAAAATCCTCCTAACCTTATTGGTCCCACACAGGAGGTTATACGGTCTCTTTCCTAGGTAGGATTAGCTTATGGGTTAACAAGGAACCCAATGAATGTGTATGGTGCACGATAGAAAACCAGCAATATAATCTCTTTGTATTTAAAGCATATGCGAATGGATTTTGGCCAATGTGTATTTAAAAAATCCAAATAAACTAAAATGTGCCCATCAGGACATAAAAGACTTTGATAAGTAGGCATCTAAATTTATTAGAATTTATTTAATGCATAAATGTCCACATCACAAGTAATATGTTATGGTGCATGCCTCCTAGTGGAAGTATATATGCTAATACATGGGCTTTAGTCTGGTATAAAACTTTAGGGCTACCTTAGCGTGGTCCCTGCCAATAGATCTAGCTCATTATGAGTATAACGGCCAATTGGGTCACCATTTGATATGCTTAAAAAGCATGACGCTTAGGCTAGTGGTCCTCTCTAACACTTTCCTACATTGAGTTAATGTAGGGTTGTGCTTTGGGAATGCACTAGGGTTAAAAGAGGGAAGCCTAACTTAATTCTGAGGCCCTAGCATGAATACAATGCAATTTTTCGAAAAGAGATAAAATATCTTAATCACTAAATCCATTTCTATTAAATTAAATTAAAGTACATTTAGAGAAAAAATCTCATGGTTCCCCAGTCCAGTCGCTAATGTGATGCACGCCCAACCTCCGATGGCAATCTAGCTTCTTCTCAAAAGTTTGCTTTTAGGACCTAAGACCGAATGAAAGTTTATTTGACTCATGAAAGCTAGTTGCTTCAAAATCGATAGGAATTTAACCCAATTTGCCATCCCTCGGGCCTAAATAAGGCATAAGATAGTGTCTCAAGGTGCCCCTATTCTATTGTTGGCAATCAACCTATGAGAGCATATGTTCGGCATAATAAACGTAGGTACATGGAGTCACCATCCAATAAAATATTGGGAAATGAGTTTTAACCTTATGAGGATAAAACTAGAGATAGTTCAGGACCTTACTTTTATTTATACCTTTGGTTAACGTTATATAATTGAGTTTTAATGATTAATTTATTTTATCTTTTTTCTGATGTGAGATATCATGCTAGAAAAGTAAGGTACACTTAAACACATTGGAAAGTTATAAATCATAATATGGAAAGTTGTAAAAGCATGACATAGAAAGGTGTTAAAGTTATGGCATAGACAAATAAATCATAGATAAAGCAAGTAGTTTATTTAGAATGTCTATTTCAAATGAGGACGTTGGTCCTTACATGCACATTTACAAAAAGGAAGAGTTTCGGGTATATTTTTCAATAAAAATAGGGATAGTTGATCCACCACAGCTTTTGAAAAAGAATTATGTTAGTTAATTTTAAAGGTAAAAAAGTCATTTGTATTTATAAAGAAAAAGCCTTATTTTTACATGTTATTTTATGGGTGAAAATCGAGACATTGGTCCCTTCCATTATAGAAAAATCCTACTCAAACTTGTATATAGCCTTTTGGTGAGTTTTTAGATTAACATAAAAAACACTTATTATTTGCAATAAATTAAGAAAGGCAAGAAAGAAATAATAAGATAAATAAAAATGGTATACATAAATTGGGCTATTCGTTGAATTTGGGAACATTGGTTCCCTTATACATATTTATAAAACTCTTTTATGTGATTGTCGGAATAGAAAATGGACATTGGTCTGAGTTTGTTTAGGAAAATCCCATTAATTAGGTAGAAATACTTTTGATGTTTTAATTTAGGTGCATGAAAAAGCCTTTATTATTACATGCTTTGCAAGAATAAAGGAAAATAAAAGAATAACTAAATATAGGTCCAAATAACAAATGAGGAAATAAAATAAATCCCAAGCTAAATCGCTCTTCCAACTTTTCCATACCCATTCAACATATTGAATGTATTATATGAATTTAAAAGGATAAAAAATAATATAAGTTAATGAAATAATTAAATTAAAAATATAATAACTAAGCAAGATTATTCCAAAATTAAATATCATATAAATAGCAAAATTACTAGAAAATAATAAATTAAATTAAATAAGTAAATAAAATGCATGATGCATTTCAAAATTCACGCAATAGGTATTTGACACGCGTATGCTAAAGTGATAAATAAATATATAATTAAGTAAATATATAATAAAATTATCTAAATTAATGAATATAATAGAAATAAATAATACAAAAATTATAATAATATATTAGATATATAAATAATAATAATAATAATAATAATAATAATAACAATAATAATAATAATAATTAAATTAAAGGACAATAATTATAAGAGTAAATGTGTAGAAAAAAAGACAAATAATAGTAATTCGCAATTAATTGAGTCAAATAAATTAGATTAATGATTAGTTAACTCAATTTGATTGGATAAGTAATTAATTAAATATAATAGAAATAAAAGAGAAAATACGTAAAATGCATGATGCAATGGGAATTCATGCAGTATGCATTAATATGTGTATGTTGAACCATCTAAATAAATTACGAGTAAAAATATATCAAAAATTAAATAAAGGAAAAAAATACCTAAATATAAATACATGCATTGGTATCACAAATTAATAGGGATAAATAATTAACGTGACATGTAATATATATTTAAACATAAATAATGAATATGGAATATATCAATAAAGTATGGCTAATAATAATAATAATAATAATAATAATAATAATAATAATAATAATAATAATAATAATAATAATAATAATAATAATAATAATAATAATAATAATATATACCTATATATGTAGATATAGGTGTAAAACAATAAATATATACAAAATAAATGAAATAAAACAATAATTCTAATAACAATTATTAATAAATATGATTAAAAAAAGCAATTATAGAATTGGCAATAGTAATCAAAGGATTAGTATTACTAACAGCAATTATAAAATAATAAAAAATATAACAATAATACAACAACAACAACAACAGTAATAATAATAATAATAATAATAATAATAATAATAATAATAATAATAATAATATATGTAGATATGGGTGTAAAATAATAAATATATACATAATAAATAAAATAAAACAAAACAATAATTCTAATAACAATTATTAAGAAATATGATTAAAAAAATCAATTATAGAATTGGCAATAGTAACAAGTAATAAAAGGAATAGTAATACTAACAAAAATTATAAAATAATAAAAAATACGACAACAACAACAACAACAACAACAACAACAACAATAATAATAATAATAATAATAATAATAATAATATAATTGATGTGTGCATGAGTTTGGCCAAAGTTAGCCAAGCAACAATTGCGTGAGTGAGTGCAGGAAGAAGAGAAACTAAGGAATTTTAGCGATAGGAGGCTCTTTAGCATCGCTAAAGGTAAGTAGCAACAAAATATGAGCGTTGCTAAAGGTAAATAGCAACAAAACAATAACAAAAGGAGTTTCTTTTAACGACAGAATAAAACTAATGTCGCTAAAAGTCCTGGAAAATTCAATGAGATACAAGGAATGACAAATGATGAAAATGATTTTTGGCCAATTTCAATTCCAATATCACATGCAAATGCTTAAGAAAACAATACCAAAATTCTTTAAAAATCATTGAAAGGTGATTAAAACTTGATTTAGGTAAATTAAATGAAAAAGAAGAAATTAAAATTTTGAATTCAAGGTTGAAGATGATGAATAGTGTTTTTCATCATCTTTAACCCAAAACCTTTCACTACCATTTTAATAAATTATTGCTAATTCATGACTAAATTAAAGATAAATTGCAAAAAAATAACTAATTTACAAGCTAAAAAACAAAGAATAAAAAGAATAAAAAAACAAAGAATACAAAATGAAAAAAAAGAACATCTACTATAAATTGATCCTAGACGTTAGGTTTTATGGCTTTTAAGCTAAAGAATAATACTCTTGGAACTATTTTTTGCTCCCAAATTTAAAAGGATCAAGTCACTTGAAGTTTGCTCCCTTTACTATCTTCCTTGATTTCTTGTTGAAAAAATAGAGGAAATTGGTTTTTTTTTTAGTTTCCTACATGTGTGTGTTGTTTCTTTTTATGTGTATTTTCCTGTGTGGGTTTGTGTGTGAGTTTCTTGCTATTGTTTTTTTACTTTGTCGTGCCCACTTCCCTTTTTTTCTCCCTCTTACTTTTATCCTTTTTTTCTATTCTTTTTTTTGTGTTAATTAGATAGATTTTTTTAGTTCCCATCTTTGGATTCCAAGTTAGGATTAGAAAAAATATAATATTTTATTTATTTTTATTGTTTATTTTTCACTTATAGTTAGCCTAAATTTTATTATTTATATATATTTTTATTGGTTTTTTTACACATTTCACTTATTTTTTGTTAAATTAAGCTTATATTTTTTTATAATAATAATAATGATTTTTTATTTAATATATATTTTAATTTTAGGAAATCGATGATGAAACCATGAGAAAAGGCATTTTTGGGGCACTAAAAATTCCAAAAGAGAGTAGTGAAAAAACCATTTTTTTAAAAATAAAAATCAATTTTCCTTGAAAAATATAAACTCTGAGAGAGAGCATCCTGCTTTTGTTTTATGGTTATTTTGGAGCAATATAATCCTTATCAGGCAACCCATATCAGAAATCGTCTTAGGACCCAGTGCCTACAATAGGTTCCTTACTTCTGCCTCAAACTGCAGCTAAGGATTTGGTAGGACCATTTGATAGTGCAGCTGGGTTATTTTCACAAAAATTTATTATGACAACTTTTTCTATAAAAATCATTTTTTTACTAAACTAAATTTTACTTCCCCCTTAATTGACATCCCAAAAACCATATGAACTCTTCAATTACCCTTGAAACACATCATAATCAAATTAAAGTCATTAAGCATAAAATCAGTAAACATGGCTTCTTTTAGGCCAAAAATGGGTCATTACACCTTAAAGGAAACTCTTTAAGCTTTCAACTCACAAAATTGCCAGGACAAAACATAGTGAATATGAAAAAGATCCCTACCTTTATTATGTGACTTAGATTTGCCAATTTAGGCAACCTTTATATAAAACAACACTTTAGGTTTACAAATTACAAAGCACACATAGAATAAACCAAAGAACACAAAACAGTAACAACATAA
Source organism: Excoecaria agallocha (assembly GCA_037975025.1). NCBI lineage: Eukaryota > Viridiplantae > Streptophyta > Magnoliopsida > Malpighiales > Euphorbiaceae > Excoecaria > Excoecaria agallocha. The sequence goes on along the minus strand of CM075808.1, from coordinate 88,167,637 downwards.
ATAGAGTACAAAATCAAGAGCAAAGAAAGGTTAGAAAATGTAGTTTTGAATTTATAAACTCTTCAGGTACACTTTTGAGATAACCTTACTTTTCAAAAAAAGTAAAGGTTACCTGTAATGCCCCAAAACTTGAGAATGTTGATAATGACTTCTAATTATACTGTAATAGACTAAAAATTCTCCTAAAATTTACTTTTAGTGTGAGAATGGTTAATAGTCACTTTTGTTTAAATTATTAAGTCATGAATGAGGCGAATTCTGGTGATTCAGTTGAATTAATATCAATTATGCTATTAATTAAATCAAAAAAGTTTGTGATGGAAATTACATGGTCAATAGGATTAGTTATAAATAAATATAAAATGTATCTATAAGAATGTGGAATTTTCTTGGGGGCCTATGAAAAATTTGGAAAAAGGTGGGGTAGAACAGGAAGGGGGAGAACGAGATCGAAAGAAAAAGAGAAAGAGAGAGAGAATCCAGCTACCACACACCACCCGACTACTTCTCTTTTCCATCATCTGTCCCACCATCACCACAGCCCTTAATTTTTCTTCTTCTTCTCGGTTTAGGATTTTTTTTCTCTTTTATCGAAAACTTCTCCTCCACTTTTTGGACACCTCCAATGTTGGATGGTGATAGGAATACCACCAGTATGCTCTTGGAAAAGAGGTGCTTCTTTATATACCTATCGATCATCCTCACTCATATACAATAATGAGATCAGAGCTAGAGAGGCCAAGAGTTTCAAGCATGGATTCCAACTAAATTTTTAATGCTTAAAGGCATGTGATCGCTAGTAGTAGGTTCTTAGTTTCTCTAGCTTTATGATGGCAAAGGAAATGTATCGTTGGTGAAACTCTGATGATCGATGACTGATACGGATCCACCACCATCAACCAATGATCCTTTAAAGATGCCTAGTGGTCCAATTACAAGAAGATGTTAAAAGAAACTAAAGATAGCCATGTCATCTTATGTTCAAGGCTTTGTTACTCAAGAACTTAATGAAGACGCCTTTGAGAAGTGTTATGAAGAACTTGAAGGCAAGCATAAAGTACTTAACCTCTTGGAAGCAAGAGAAGGAATTGGGCAAACTTAAGCTATCAAGGGCTTTTAACAACTTTGGGCTTAGTTGTACAAGTCATGTGCTTCATTTAAAAGTCACATGACTCACTTAAGTTGTATTATTAATGGGCTAGGCGTGTGGGCTTCTTTTGGGTTTAGTTTCAGTTAGTTTTGTTATTTATTTTAGTCTTTCTTTTGGGCTTTCATTTTAGGTCTATAAGGTTTATTAATTATTTTTGTTTTAAGTGTGTTTAAGACTTATTTGGGCTTATTTGGCTTGTAAAAGCCCAAGAAAATTCGTGTAAGGCCATATGAGCATTTAAATTAGGGTTTTAAAGAGTGAATTAGGGTTAACCACCTTATAAATAGGCTACCCTAGGTTGTAAACTTGATTATTAAATCAAATTATAAACTTTTGAGAGTTTTTCTCTTGGCTTAGCCAAAATTCTTTAGAGAGATTGTGAGATTGCATGCTTTCTTTTCTATTGCATCAAGAATTAGAATTACTTATCAATCATTTGATTGTGGCATTTTTCTTATTCTTCTTATCCCGATTATTTGCATTTCCATTCACGTGTTGTTTGGGGGTTCAATAGGGAGGGTGTTTGCCTTCTTTACGTTTTGAGATCAAAGTGTATGTTCAAGGGGTTTCGGGTTCTTTAACCTTGTGGTTCCGCATCATTTGGTATCAGAGCCAAAAGAAAGGTAAATTCCTATTTATCTTAGTGTTAGGCTTGTGTTTTCTTTTCTTTGATTTCTTTATGTGTATGTCCAAGTAGGTAGTGATATGTTTTGATTTGTGTGTTTTTTTGTGTGTTAAATTTAGCCATTTCTCTTTTTTACCTTGTGTTTTGATTCATTAAAAAGCCTTAGAAACCGAACTTGAATTTTGAGTCTTTGGCATAAAAGAAAAAAAATTCTAGTAGTATTAGCCTTTAGATTAGTGTGTTGAATTAAAAAAAAAAGAAAAAATTGTGGTACTGTTCATTGCACTGTTCATGGTATTGTTCATTGCCCTGTTCATGGTACTGTTCATAAAAAAAAGAAAGAAGGGAAAAAAATGTGAAAGAGAAGAAAAATAGAAGAAGAAAAAAAATTAAGGAGCAAATTGAGCAAGGGTAGTTTATATAGCCTAAAGAAATCCTAATCCTTTCATAAGTGGGAAAAACTAATCCTTTTTGCTTTAGGATTGGGAGGGGCAGCATATACACCTTTTCCAAACACCTTAGGGAATCCTTTAAAGGATAGGAAATACAATCCTTATTGCTTTGGGTTTAGGTTTTCAAAATCCAATCCATACTTGATTTGGAATTACAATCATAATCCTAGTTAGACAAGGATTTCTACTTGGCAAATATTTGTGCTATCCATTTATTATCCATTTATGCCAATCATTTTTATCATTTGCTATCCATTTGTGCAACCATTTTTGGCAACTTTTTCCATCATTTGTGTAACCATTTTTGGAAACTTTCCACCATTTGTGCAACCATTTTTGGCAACTTTTCCATCATTTGTGTAACAATTTTTGGAAACTTTTTCCACCATTTGTGCTATCATTTTTGGAAAACTTTTGCCATCATTTTGCTATCACTTTGCCATCTTCTTGCCATCATTTTGCATATAACTTGACACACTAATCAAGCTTGTTACATCATTCGTCATAGTGAATAAATTGGCTCTAAATTGATTTTTTTTGCATGTTTTATACTTTATTTAGTTTTAATTGGTATCTTGTTGATTTTCCTTCTTTGTTGGGTAGCATATTTAGGTTCTATATTTGGTTTACTTTGTAGTGAATCAAATTCATTCATTTTATCCATATTGTTATTTTCTTTGATTCTTGTTGCTTATTTCTTTGTTTTAATCTAGTTTTTTTGTTCCATTTACATTGTTAGAGTATCTTTGCTTGTCCAATACTTTAATTTACTTATCATCAAGTGGTACACCACTCTTGTCCGTGTATCACCACCATTGTGTCTAGAGTCTTCTTTTCTAGTTTTTGAGCTATCTTTTTGTTGTTAGTTATTATTTCCTTGCTTTCTTAAACGTGCTCAAGTTTTTGATTTGTGATTTAAATTCTGAAGTGCAATTTTTGAAGTTGCAAGCTTAAGAGAAAAAAGGCAAGAGAGTGAGAGGACAATAAGAGGGTAAAAGCCTTAATTGTGTGAAACACGAGAGGACTGACATTCTTGAGTGTTAAAACACGTGAGGGAGTGCTTGTGAGGTTTTTTATCTAACATTTTCTTGCAGACAATCCACCATGACTGAAGAATTTAGTGGGAAAGGAATATCCTAAGAGGATAATGTAAATGTGCCCGATAACAAGATGCTATATCAAACATTTATTAGGGAGATTCAAAAGCTAAACCTTAAGATAGATGGAATAAAAGAGAGGCATGAGGGAAGTACATCCAATGTACCTAGAAGGATAGCAAGGAGAAACCAAATTATTGAACAACAAGTAGTGCATGATTATGACGATGAAGATGAAGAGGAGGCTAGTGCAACGATAGATGGAAACTTGGGCAACATCAAACTCAAGATTGCACCTTTTAAAGGCCAAAATAGTGCAGAAGAGTATTTGGAGTGGGAGCGAAAGGTGGAGATAATCTTTGAATGCAACAGATATTCAGAGGAAAAGAAGGTGAAGCTTGCAGCTGTAGAGTTTACTGATTATGCAGTGTTTTGGTGGGAGCAACTCAATTTGAGTAGAAGGAAGGTGGGAAGGCATCCCATTAATAATTGGGAAGACATGAGAAAAAGGTTTGTTCCTTCACACTATTTTAGAGAATCACATCAAAAATTACATAGGCTTGTGTAGGGAGCAAAATCAGTGGAGGAGTACTATAAGGAAATGGAAATGTGCATGGTGAGAGTAAACATTGAGGAGGATGAGGAGGTCACCATGGATCGGTTCCTAAGTGGGCTAAACACTGATATTGCTGATGCCCTTGAATTATACAAATATGACTCTATGGAAGAAATGTTACACATGGCAATAAAGATTGAAAACCAAACGAAGAGTAGAGGCTTCCATAAGACCAACAACAACTCAAATCACTCTTTGGCTTCTAAATAGACCAAAAAAGGAGGAGAAGAAGGACTTTAGGGTATCTAAACCCTATAAGGCAGATTCAACACCCAAAGAAGAAAAGATACCCCAACTTCCAAACAAGGTTGTTAATGGTAACTCTAGTACTCCTATCCCTTGTAGAGAAATTAAATGTTTTAAATGTTTGGGTAAGGGGCATGTAGCACATGAATGTCCTAATAGAAGGGTAATAATAGCTAGGGATGATGGGGAAATTACTTCTGAATCAGAAAATAGTGATAATGAAATGCCTCCTTTAGAAGATTGTAGTGATTGTGATAGTGAAGGAGAGTTGTTAATCGTTGAAATCGAGACCTCTTTAGTTGCTAGGAGAGCTTTAAACTTGAATGTTAAGGAAGATAGCCTAGAACAAAGAGAGAACATATTTCACATTAAGTGTTTAGTTAATGGGAGAGTGTGCACAATCATTATTGATGGGGGGAGTTGCACGAATGTAGCTAGTGCAAGTATGGTTGAAAAGTTAAACTTGGCATGTGAGAAGCATCCTAGACCTTATAGGTTCCAATGGTTAAATGATAGTGGAGAAGTGAAGGTGACACACCAAGTTAGAGTGCCATTTTCAATTGGATGGTACAAGGATGAGGTTTTATGTGATGTTGTACCTATGCAGGTAGGCCATTTGCTTTTGGGGAGGCCTTGGTAGTTTGATAGACAAGCTATTCATAATCGGTACACTAACCGAATTTCTTTTTCTTATGAAGGTAGAAAGGTTGTTTTAGCTCCGTTATCTCCTCAAGAGATTTATGAAAAAAAAATAAAATGTTTGAGAAAGAGAAAGAAGCTTCGGTCAAAGGAGTAAAGGGGAGAGAGGTTTTGGCCCAAGGGGTGAGAGAAAGAGAAAAAGGATAAAAAAGGGGAAAAGATGCCAGAAAAGAAACAAAATAAATAAATGGCACATTGGTGAGTGAAAACAAGCAAGGGGAAAGGCAAAAACAAAATTTGTATGTGAGAACAAGAGAGGTTAAGAGTGCTTTAGCTTTAGGACAACCATTGATCCTTGTCATCTACAAGGAAACTTTGTTTTCTAACACTGACCTTAATCTTGATTCTTTGCCTCCTAGTTTTGTTTCTATGTTGCAGGAGTATTCTGATGTATTTCCTAAAAAGATGCCGGATGGATTGCCACCTTTGAGAGGGATAAAACATCAGATTGACTTTGTGCCAGGATCTACCATCCCCAATAGACCACCCTATAGAAGCAATCCTATGGAAACTAAGGAGATGCAAAGGCAAGTGAAAGAACTCATAGAGAAGGGATTGGTGAGAGAAAGCATGAGTCCATACGCAATGCCAGTTCTTTTGGTGCCTAAAAAGGATGGAACATGGAGGATGTGTGTTGATTGTCGTGCAGTCAACAAAATCATTGTAATGTATAGATATCCCATTCCTAGGCTAGATGATATGTTGGATGAATTATGTGGTGCTGTGTATTTTACTAAAATTGATTTAATGAGTGGATATCATCAAATTAGAATGAAACCTGGTGATGAGTGGAAAACAGCCTTTAAAACTAAATATGGTTTGTATGAGTGGTTGGTTATGCCATTTGGGCTATCTAATGCCCCTAGTACTTTTATGAGGCTTATAAACCATGTATTACGTGCATATTTAGGAAAGTTTGTTGTTGTACACTTTGATGATATACTCATTTACAACAAGTCTTATGAAGAACATATTGAGCATGTTAAGTTAGTTTTACAAGCTTTGAGATCTGAAAAGTTGTATGCTAAGCTTAAGAAATGTACATTTTGCATAGATAGACTTGTGTTTCTTGGTTTTGTGGTGAGTGCACAGGGAATTGAAGTGGATGAAGAAAAAGTGAAGGCAATTCAAGAATGGCCCATGCTTAAAACTACTTTTGATGTAAGGAGCTTCCATGGATTAGCAAGTTTTTATAGGCGTTTTGTGTAAGATTTTTTTTCCATTGCTGCACCACTTACAGAAATCATAAAAAGGATGTTACATTCAAGTGGGGAGAATCACAACAAAAGGCATTTGATACTATGAAAGGGAAGTTGTGTTCTTCTCCTATTTTGTTTTTGCCTAATTTTGATAAGACATTTGAAATAGAATGTGATGCTTCTGGTGTAGGTATTGGGGCGGTGTTGATGCAAGAGAAGAAACCAATTGCCTACTTTAGTGAGAAGCTTAATGGAGCCTAACTCAACTAATCAACCTATGACAAAGAGCTATATGCCTTAGTAAGAGCTTTGGATGTGTGGCAACATTACCTTCTTCCTAAGGAGTTTGTCATTCATACCGATCATAAGTCCCTCAAACATTTGAAGGGACAAGGTAAATTGAATAAAAGGCATGCTAAATGGGTTGAATTTATTGAACAGTTTCCCTATGTCATTCAATACAAGCATGGAAAAGATAATATTGTTGTTGATGCATTGTCAAGGAGATATTCTTTAATTTCTACACTTAGTTCTAAGTTTCTTAGTTTTGAGCATGTTAAGGAACTATATGTTGGAGATCTTGATTTTGCTAATGTGTATGTAGCATGTGAGCATCAAGCTTTTGATAAATTTTATAGGCATGATGGGTTTTTGTTTAAGGGAAACAAGCTTTGTTTGCCTAAATGTTCTATTCATGATTTGCTTATATTAGAGTCTCATTGTGGGGGATTGATGGGACATTTTGGGGTGCATAAGACATATGACATGTTGAATGAGCATTTTTATTGGCCTCATATGCATAGGGATGTGGAAAAAGTATGTAATTCATGTATTGCATATAGGCAAGCTAAGTCTAAAACTATGCCTCATGATTTGTATATGCCTCTACCTGTGCCTAGTTCTCCTTAGACTAATGTTTCTATGGATTTTGTGCTTGGATTGCCTCGAACTAAATGTGGTAGAGATAGCATTTTTGTTATGGTAGATAGGTTTAGCAAGATGGCTCACTTTATTGCTTGTCATAAATGTGATGATGCTGTTAATATTGCTGATCTATTCTTTAGAGAAGTTGTGCATTTGCATGGTGTTCCACATACCATTATTTCAGACAGGGATACAAAGTTCCTTTCACATTTTTGGCGTGTTCTATAAGGTAAGATGGGTACGAAATTATTGTTTTCTATTACTTTTCACCCATAAACAGATGGTCAAACAGAGGCGGTGAATAGAACTTTGGAAACTTTAGTTCGTGCCATAGTAGGTAAGAATCTCAAAACATGGGAGGATTATTTACCTTTCATTGAATTTGCTTATAATAGAAGTATTCATTCTTCTACTAGTTTTTCACATTTTGAGCTATTTTATGGTTTTAACCCACTGACTGTGCTTGATCTTTGTCCATTGCCTTTACATGAGATTCCCAGTTTGGATGGTAATAGCAAGGCAGAATTGGTGAAATCTTTTCATGAGCAAGCAAGAGCTAATATTGAGAAGAAGAATCAGAAGTATGCTGAAAGAGCCAATAAAGGTAGAAGACAATTGGTATTTTCTCCTGGAGATTGGGTTTGGGTGTATTTTTACAAGGAACGGTTTCCAAACCAAAGGAAGAGCAAGTTGGATGCACGTGGTGATGGTCCATTTCAAGTGTTGGAGTGCATCAATGATAATGCTTACAAGATAGATTTACCAGGTGAATATGGTGTTTCTGCTACTGTTAATGTGTCTGACCTTTCTCCTTTTGATATGGATGCAGATTTGACGACAAATCTTTTTGAAGAGGGAGGGAATGATACGAATCCACCACCATCAACCAATGATCCTTTAAAGATGCCTAGTTGTCCAATTACAAGAGGACGTGCAAAGAAACTAAAGATGGCCATGTCATCTTATGTTCAAGGCTTTGTTACTCAAGAACTTAATGAAGATGCCTTTGAAAAGTGTTATGGAGAACTTGAAGGCAAGCATAAAGTACTTAACCTCTTGGAAACAAGAGAAGGAATTGGGCAAACTTAAGCTATTAAGGGCTTTTAACAACTTTGGGCTTAATTGTACAAGTCATGTGCTTCATTAAAAGTCACTGACTCACTTAAGTTGTATTATTAATGGGCTAGGCGTGTGGGCTTCTTTTGGGTTTAGTTTTAGTTCATTTGGTTATTTATTTTAGTCTTTCTTTTGGGCTTTCATTTTAGGTCTATAAGGTTTATTAATTAGTTTTGTTTTAAGTGTGTTTAAGACTTATTTGGGCTTATTTGTCTTGTAAAAGCCCAAGAAAATTTGTGTAAGGCCATATGGGCATTTAAATTAGGGTTTTAAAGAGTGAATTAGTGTTAGCCACCTTATATATAGGCTACCCTAGGTTGTAAACTTGATTATTGAATCAAATTATAAACTTTTGAGAGTTTTTCTCTTGGCTTAGCCAAAATTCTTTAGAGAGATTGTGAGATTGCTTGCTTTCTTTTCTATTACATCAAGAATTATAATTACTTATCAATCATTTGATTGTGGCATTTTTCTTATTCTTCTTATCCCAATTATTTGCGTTTCCATTCACGTGTTGTTTGGGGGTTTAATAGGGAGGGTGTTTATCTTCTTTACGTTTTGAGATCAAAGTATATGTTCAAGGGATTTCGGGTTCTTTAACCTTGGGGTTCCGCATCAGTAAACAATAAACCGACCTGATTTTAACTGAATTAAGCAAAATTTTGAGACATTAACTGTAATTTAGTAAGTGCCCTATTAAATTTGCTTTCTTTTCAATTTAGATGTATTATTTTTGAGTTAGTTATGATTAAGAGTATGATCTAAGTCTTAGTTATTTTAGAGGAAATAAAATTTGGTTTGATATGGTGAATAAAATAAACAATGAAGTTAAAAAATAAAGATTTGGTGATTGAAGTTTTTTTTTAAATTATTTTGCTAGTTTAAGGCTTAAGAGAATGTTTAGTTTATGCAAGATTGACTAGGAAATTCTAAAATTGATGTGGAAATGATAAATGAAAGTTAAGATAAGTCTAAATTTGTTATGAAAGAATGTTAGTTTGATTCTATGTGTAAATAACCTAAAAATGGATTAAAAAAGAACATAAAATATGGCACTTGTGCAATGCTACCCGAACTAGTCTTACATATTTAGTTATAGGTCGCCTTAGAACATGTAAAGTTAAGACCTAAAGAGAGAATTTATAAAGAATAGAGTGACAAATTCTACTTTTATATGGGCTGTAAATGGACTCCTAAATAGCACAAAATATACAACCTGATTATGGAAATTTGAATCTTTTTTTGGTTTCGAACAACTTGTGATCAAATGACTCTATCTCCTAGTGTATAAATCAAAATTATGTGATTCAATGACCTAGTTAAACTCAATGTATACAATAACAAATTTTATGAAGACTAATTCGTTAAATTTCACTTTTAAGACAACCAAGATAAGGCTACAAACCTGGACTATAAATTTGTGTATGCCCATGCTTAATGGATTTTTATAATAAATGATGTGTTTTGAATTCCATTTTCATTAATATTTATTTGATGTGTGTATAGATCTAATAGTTGAAAAAGTAAAAAAGATTCAAAGATGACATAGAAAGGAATTAAGGAACCTGGTAACTTATACTAAGTAAATTAAGCTCAGATGGCAAGTTTTTAAATTGGAATTTTAATGCATTATGCCTATAGAAAATATTAAACTAAAATAAAATAAAATAAATAAATAAATAATAAAAATATGAAATATTTTATTAGAATTTAATATAGGTTAAATCATGGATAAAGGTTGTTATATTAATTTTTGCTTAATCTATTGATAAGATTTATATTAAAATTGCTATTTTCTATGATGTTCGACTAAATAGGATATACATATGGTTATCTATGGATAAGCATGTTAAGTGAATATTAATGAGCATAAGAATTGTGATGCCATGATAATGAATTTATGTGAATATGCACAATTATGTGAATCTTATTTATAGATATGGATAATATGTGGGTTGATTATGATTATATTTTTGCAAGCATTATGAACATGAGCTTCTCATTATGTGACTCTGATAAAAAGATACACAAATACTATGAGTTACTGTCAGCATTGACTATAAAATAGTGATAAAAAGTAGAAATTTGATTGATATGTGCATATCTATGTGAAAATTAAGTAAAGTATTTAAATAATAAAAATTTATTGCCCACAGTAAACGATAGGAAATTTAAGTAGGATATAATTGCCCATCCATAAGGATGAAACTATAGTTGATTATTTAATTACTAGTGATTGATATATTGTGAATTAATAAGATAGGCTAAAAAAGTTGTAACTTTCAGGCTCCCAATGCCATATTCATCAGGCTATAATTGTTATATTCATCAGGCCTTGTTCATTAGGCTATAATTGTTGTATTCATCAGGCCTTAGTGGTGCTATTTATCAGGCCTATATAGTTGTATTCAATAGGCCTAAAAGGCCATAGCCTAATAGGTATTAAAAGTTATAGTCCCGCGTATCCTCTTGATGTATTCCTTCTAATTACTTTAGGCAATAATTGCAATAAAACAATTAAATTAATTCATATGTATTTGATTATATAGTTTAAAAAGTTCATACATTATAGGTGTACTTAAATGCATAATACTCGATCATATGCATAGACTAAAAATCTCAAAAATGATGTGAGTATGTTGAATCTTAAATCAATTATTTTGCATAGTTATTTACATTAGTATAATACTTATCCATTGGGATATATGTTATCTTGATTTAATAATAAGCTTATTATTATATTTGATGAAATGAAAGTTCCCTAGAGATACTTGATTGAGAAATAAGCCTTGCTAGTTTTACTTTATGAGCACATGAAATAGGGAATTTATATTGATGGTGATATTACTTGGATTGGCATAAGTATAATAAAAAGTACTTAATTCACTCTCAAAATTAATATCAAAAAACAAATTTCTGAATTGATTATTAGCTTAAAATTCCTTTTATGGTTTGGTGTTCTTAATATATCTGGTTATGTGTCCTCAATTACTTTATAAGTTTGGGATTCATATTATAGATATAATCTATAATCATGACTTGTTTATATTATATTTATTTATGTTGGATAAAAAACAAATAAAAAATATGTAATAAATAAAATAAAGTCAAATTAGTAGGGCACTCTTACTAAGATTTTAGCTTAGCACGTGTTGTTTTTCACGCGTAGGTTAAATAATGGCATTTCTGAGGTAGGAGATTAAATCTAGTGGATCTATATTAAGCAAGAGTTATATCAAAAGTAAAGAGGAGGATATATTGAAAAGGCTATTTATGCAATTTTTTGTTCTTTTTCTTAGTTTTGGCATGCATACTCAATATGCAGATTTTTGAAGATATGTAAAAATAATTTAAGTTGGATATGTAATTAAGTTGTAAATAGTTATTTTAGTTTAGTCATTATACATGTATATGTTGATTTTGTTTATGGCACTATTAAAAAATATATATGAAACTATCTTATAAAGATGTTTGAAGGATGGGGATTTATATGTGTTAGAGTTTGTATTGGATGTTGATGGAGGCAAGATATGTGATTTTAGAAGTGTATTTGTAACTTTTTTGTGTAGGAAGTTTAAGACAATATTTAAGAGAAACTTTGTCAAAATTTTGAAGAAATTAACAGTAATGATTTGGAGTATTTAATGAATTAAAGAGAATTTAAGTTATTCATATAATTATGGATCATAGTATAGCTAGTAATAATCTTATGTAGTTCGCCCATCAGACTGAGTATAGGGTGCTACATTGCCTTAACAACCCCTACTTGGGATGCATTATAAGGCTTTAAATGGTGCCCATTCACCTTGTATTCATGCCTATCCTTCAGACTTTTCACCGTGACCTCTCTAAACTCATTACTAACGACCACTTCATATCGTCCAAGCCACTTAGATTTCAATTTTCGTAGGAATAATTGTAACCCATTGTTATAAAGAAAAACTAGAATGCCTGGAACAAAATCCTTCTAGACCAAATTCTTTTCATGCCAATGCTTCATCTTCTCCTTATATATAGCAGTGTTTTCATATGACCAAAGTCAAAATTTCTCTAATTCATTGAGCTACAATATGTGCTTCTCACTTGCACACCTAAAATCAATATTAAGAAACCTGGTAGCCCAATATGATTTATGCTCAAGTACAATCAGCGAATGAATGCTTTCCCAAAAATAAGTCTGAATGGAGACATGCCAATAGGGGGTCTTAAATGCAGTTTTATATGCCTAGAGTGCCTCATAGAACTTTTAAGACCAATCCTTCCTTGAAGCATTAACTGTTTTCTCAAGGATGGTTTGAAGTTCCCAATTGGACATTTCTACTTAGCCATTGGCCTAAGGATGATGAGGAATAGTGATTTTATGTTTGACACCTTATTTATGGAGTAAGGTCTTAAATTAATGATTAACAAAATGTTTTCCACCATCACTAATTGCTTCTTTAGGAGCTCTAATCTTACTGAGGAATTCTAACACAACACGAGAATCACAAGTCTTAGTAGCTATAGCTTTAACCCATTTACTCATATAATCTATGGTTACAAGAATATATTCAATTCCAAAAGAGTTTGAAAATGGCATTATAAAATCTATACCCTAAACATCAAATATTTCAATTTCAAACACATTATTCAATGGCATTTCATCATGTTTGGAAATATTACCAACCCATTGGCATCTATCACAAGTAGATACAAAAGATTTAAAATTATTAAATAAAGTATGCAGAAAAAACCTAACATAAGGATTTTTGCTATCGTGTGATTAGGTCCATGATGACCTCCTACTTCTTCCCCATGATAGGATTTTGTAATTTCATATTGCTCTTCCTTCGGGATACAACATCTCAAAAACTAGTCCAGAGATAACCTAAAAAGACATAAATCATCCCATATATAGCACCTTGCATCTAATTTATGCTTTTTCTTTTGCTGCCAATTAAAGTCTTTTGGAATGAATCTTTCTGAAAGATAATTAGCAATGTTAGCAAACCAAGGGATAGAAATTTCATAAGAATAAGTAGCACAAATTCTTTCATCAAAAAATAAATTAGAAATTTCCCCTCATTCCATATAAATATGGTTTAGTCATGATAGATGGTCAGCAACAAAATTCTCTGCCCTTTTCTTGTCTTTGGTCTCTATGTCAAACCCTTGTAGTTATAAATTGAGGTTTAGAGTCCTTCTTGGCAAAAAGATGTCAAAAGGCTACATAGTTAGACCAAATTATGACTTTTATACCAAGAAGGTATGGCCTAAATTTTTTGAATGAGAACATAATCACCAAGAGTTACTTCTCGATAGTAGTATAATTCACGTGTGCAACTGTGAGTGTGTGACTTGCATAGTATATGAGATGAAAAACCTTCTGCTTTCTTTGACCCAAAACTACCCCTAATGTATAATCATTAGCATCTCACATAATCTCGAAAGGTAAACTTCAGTCCGGTAATGCAATTACTAGCATTGAAATTAACTTTTATTTCAGTAAAATGAAGGCTTACAAATACTTATAATTAAAGTTAAATGCAACATCTTTAATCAACAAATTGGAAAGCAGTTTTGCAATCTTAGAAAAATTCTTAATGAACGGTGATAAAATCTAGCATGACCAAGAAAACTCTTAATGCCTTTAACACTAATAGGGGGGAGGAAGTTTATCAATTACATCAACTTTATCCTTATCAACCTCAATCCCTTTTTCAAAACTTTTATGCCCTAAGACTATTCTTTCTCCCACCATAAGATGATACTTTTACCAATTTAGAAAAAGGTTAATCTCTTCACATCTCTCTAACACTAGGTTAAGATTGGCTAGACAACTATAAAAATCACGCCCATACAAAGTAAAATCATCCATGAAAACTTTTATGAATTTCTTAATAAAATCATAAAATATGGCCATCATACACCTTTGGAATGTTGCCGATGTGTTACAAAGACCAAAAGGCATTCACCTATAAGCAAAAGTACCATATGGACATGTAAAAGTGGTCTTTTCTTGGTCTTCTAGGGCTATGGGTATTTCCATATAACCTGAATAACCATCCATAAAACAATAAAACCTATTTTTTGCCAATCTTTCTAGCATTTGGTCAATAAAAGGTAAAAGAAAATTATATTTCCTGGTTGCATTATTTAACCTCCTATAATCAATACACACTCTCTAACCTGTAACTATACATGCTGGAATGGGTTTATTATTTTGATTAGTCACTACAGTCATTCCCCCCTCCTTTTAGGCACACACTGAACTAGACTAACCCAACTACTATTAGAAATAGGATAAATGATACCTGTATCGAGCAATTTAATAACCTCTTTCTTTATAACCTCTTATATAGCTATGTTTAGTTGACATTAAGACTTCACCATGAGTTTAAAGTCACTCTTTATATAAATTCGGTGTGCACAAAAACTAGGTCGATTCCTTTGAGGTCTGAAGTTTTCCACCAATGGCTCCCTTGTGCTTTCTCAACATTACAATGAGCATCTCTTCTTCCAAACCTATCAAATGAGAAGAAATAATTACATGTTTTGAATTGTCCTTTAAAAAAACATATTTTAAATAAGATGGTAAAGTCTTGAGGTCAACATTTTTTTTCCTTAGGAGGGGAAGAATCTTTCTCCTTTATTGCCCCATCCTTGTGCTTTTCTTCTAACTCATTCACTAACTCTGCCTCCTTCACATTTATACTATCTTTGTCGTTGGAGTGCATTAAACAGCTTTAAAATGTATCTTCCAAAATGATCTCTTCTTAAGTGTCAATGAAGAAAATGGACTTTTTGAAGTCATATGAGGGATGTTGCATCACTTATTGACATTAAACACCATCGGCTCATTATTGAATCTTAAAATAACTATTTGCCTATAAATATCTATCAAAGCTTTTACGGTATTCAGAAATGGTTGTTCAACAATCAATGGCACTTTTTTATCTTCCTCCATATCCAACACCACAAAATCCACTTTAACCAAAAGATCCTCAATTATGCCTTTGGGTATCTTTATAGACCTATCCACAAATTATAGTGTCATTTGAGTTTCCTTAAGATCTCTAAGATTCAATTTCTTGCAAATGGGATAAGGCCTCAAATTTATGCTGGCACCCAAATCACACAAAGCACGACTAATAAAATTCCCTCCTAGCTTATATGGCAAAGTGAAGCTACTTGGATCTTATAATTTTTCAGGAATTTTATTCATTAAAATTGCACTACAATTCTCATATAATTGCATTGTACCAACATCCTTTAACTTTTTCTTATTTGAACAAAGTTCTTTCACAAATTTTGCATATTTTGGTATATGTAATGTGGCTTTAGTGAATGGTAATTTCACATACAACTTTTTAAACATATCAAGAAATCTCACTAATTTTTTATTTTGATTATCCTTTCTAGCTACAAGAGGATAAGATAACTTAGATTCATCAAAATTAGGCACATCAAAATTTTCCACAAATTTACCTTTGTCAACAACTTTCAGTACATCGCTAACAATATTAGATTCAAAAATACTTACCTTCGTCGTCGATTCCACCACTTTTGGAGAAAGAATACCTTTATCAGCTTCTTTTACCTCATTTCCATGCCTTAAAGTGATAACTTTTGCCTCCTCTTTTGGATTGCGATTTATATATTAAAATGTACCATACGTTCTATTAGAGACTGAATTAGTAAGTTTTCCAACTTTAGTCTCTAAATTTCTGATTGATGCATCATAATTCCTCATCCACACACCTTGAGATTTCTATCTTACATCTTGACTTGCCATAAAAGTATACTAGAGTCATGAAGTTGGCAAACATATCTTCAAGACTGGGCTTTCTATCTTGTGAAAGTTTGGGCCTTAGTTGAAGAACTAGTGTTTGGTATGATAGTGATTGGTTTTGGTGTGGAGCCTAGTAAGTTAATGGAAAATGTGTTGGGGCTGGTGTTTGATAGGCTTGGTGGTTATTAGTATTGAGAGCTGTATTTTGGTTAAATAGGGTTCTATGTTGAGTGTTAGAAATGGATGCTTAATTCTCGTCTCTCTAAGAGAACTTAGGATGGTTTCTCTAACTAGTCATTTAAAGCATTAACATCTCCAAATACTTGACTACTAGTATCCCTGAATGGCATGTCCTCCTTCACAAGTGTCACATCTTTAAGATAGGGTTGATACATTTTGCACCTTCAATCCATTCAATTCCTTCCTCAAAACTTTATTTGAGTCCTTAGTATTGCCACCTCATCTACACTGTGCACTCCTTGCTTTTCTTGCACTGTTTTTGTGTTAGCCTATTAAGCTTTATTAGTGGCCATCTTATCTAAGTGTATTAATGATTCCTCGATATCTTATTTATGAAACTTCCACCTGAGGCTGCATCTAGGAGAGATCTTGTTATTTGATGACACCTATATGAAAAGTAGACATCGGCTAATGCATAGCAATTTTATAGTGAGGGCAGCTCTTCAAAAGTCTCCTAGACCTCTCCCAAGCCTTATGAAATGGTTCCTCATATAGCTGCTGGAATTATATATGTTATTCCTAATGGTAGCCATCTTTGTTTGTGGGAAGAACCTCACTAATAACTTTACTTGCATCTGTTCCCAGGACCTTATAAATTGGCTTAGTAACATTTGCAACTGGTCTCGTGCCTTACCAATAAGTGTAAATAGGAATAAATTTAGTCAGATGGCATAAATCAAGACATTTGGAATTTGAACTGTATCTCTAATTTTCAAGAAAATATCCAAATGCTGAGTTGGGTCCTCAATTTCTTATCCTTAAAATTGATTCTTCTGTACCATCATAATGGCGGCTAGTTTCAACTCAAAATGATTGTTTTAAGGTAGCATGATAGCCCTATGCTCCTCATTCCACCTAGGAGTAACATAGCCCCTAATCATCTTTGGTCTTATCCTATTCCCTTAGACTTAATTTGGGTTTTGCTGCATTTGATTTTGAATAACTTACCCTCCCTAGAGTGGTGGTTGGTCATCAAGAGATGGATCATTGTGTTGAATATCCTGTAGGCCTATGTTTTCTCTTTATTGTCACTTCATTTATGTAATGTCCTTTCAATCTCAAGGTCAAAGGGTATAATTGGGTCTTCTCTTACCATGCACTATTGACACCTGAAAAAGAATAAAAGGATAAATAAATAAAAAGAATGATGAAGAAGTAGAATAGCACAAAAAATTTACTATAAATTCTAAAATAAATGCCAGTCCTTAGCAATGACACCAAAAACTTAATTGATGTCTAGCAAGTGTATTAGATTGGCTAGTAATATAGGAAAATAAGATTAAAACCCTTAAATATCGTATCCAAGAGATTGTGTATTTCAGATTTTAAAGCAAATAATATGTGAAAGAATTTCCCAAGTTTAAAAGGTAATTATAGGCTGAATTAAACTAATTCAAAGAATTAAATAAATTAAATGCTAAAACTAAACTAAAATTAATTAAAAACAGAGTTAAATTAAATTGATAATAAAAATTAATGAGTAAAACACTTTTGCTAAGGGAACTATCTACCTTACCTCTTGCTGATATTAACTCAATTTAGGAATAATACAAGTTGTTATGGAAAACCAATTCAAAATAACATCTTACTCAGAATATCTTTATAGGATATGGGATCCCCTAATTAAGAATGATCAAATACCTAGCTTACAAGTCTTGTTTTAAGCTCCTAAACTTTCGTTAAATCTTATTTTTAAACATTTAGCTTCCATTTATTCTTAATTTAATTTCTTAAATCTAAAATACTCATGATTATAAAACCATGTTTCAATTTCTAGAACACAACAATTAATTAATACAAGTAAAGAAAAATAAGAACACGCATATCATTGATCATAAATTAAATTAATATTCAACCATCTATTCGATACATTGAATATAAATCAAATCATAATTAAAGATAAAATTAAGAAATAACAAACTTGCATCGAAAATAAGCTCAAATATGAGCCATTACAATAATAGAATGTGCGTTCAAGTTTCCTTCAACAAAAGTAAAGAACTACTCATTGTTCATGATCAAAAAAAAATGAAAGAATGAAAAATTTAATACTATACTCATAAAAGAACTTTTGAATTAATATTCTACTTGTGAAGAATAGCAGAAAACCAAGCTTGAAAAAAAAACCCGAAGAGTAGAGCTCCCACTAAAGAATTCCAGTAAAATTAATAAAGCTAAGTCTATTTTAAGATAAAAACTACCTAACTTATGATATCTGACTTAAAGACACTTAAAAACCTAATTTTTTAGAAGTCCAGCTGCTACCCAAACACTAAAAACTGTGAAAAACTTCTTAAAAAGTGGAAATTATTGCTAAATGAATCCAGTGGGACTACTTTTATGGTTTTATCGAGTTCTTTACCACTGTCTCCTGCTTTAAGTGACTCGGTGAGACTGACCCTTTGCTCCTGCTAGGTTCTTTACTGCTAGAACTTCAGATAATTACCTCTTATGACCTGGTAGGATTGTCCCTTTAGTCCCACTAGGTTCATTTCAACTTTTTAAACTCCAAATCCTACAAAAATAAAGCAAACAAACACACAAACATTCAAATCTCAATAACAACTAGACATTAAACATAAAAGTAAGTATTAACATTAATAAACTACAAAACATAACTAAAAATACCTAAACACATAGTTATAATTCAAGACTATCAGGGAGACTTGCTCTTGGTAGTCTGCCTTATGTGTTTATTGCCCAAGAGAGGTGGTACATGCCTTAGGTGTTCTTTTATCATTAATAACTAGGCTAGTGTCTTGAGGAGACCTATTTTCACTAGAGGTATTGATTAGTGCTCTAGATGACTTTTTTAATGTTCCCACATACAGACTAGTGTGATTCTATTGTGCTAATTTGCCTAGTATCTGATGATTACCTCAGATGGCCTGACTAGAGATGACTGACTATTTTGCATCATTGAGGACATATATGGTGGGATAATCCCATTTTATTTGATCTTGGCAAAAACCCTTATTGGCTTAGATATTGTCTGTATCAACCTTCAGCTCTTCTCACCATTAGCCCCTTATTACTCCAAGTAAGTCCTTATTTTAAAGGTGGTGTGCCCTTTGTGGGTTTTTACACTAACTTTTCTTGGTGGAAATGCATATTTTTGGGTTTTCGCACATTTTTATGCCTTAGGTTTGCTTAAGAATAATCCAACTCACTCCAATGGCTTATTTATTTATTTATTTTAGGTTTGGCTAGAAGAGAAGCTAAAGTTGCTGCCTGAGCCTCCACCTAGAGTGATAAATGCTTATTCATTAAGGTATTATCTTCCTAGATAGAGGCTGTCTAACTTTGAATCGCCTTACAAGGGATTATTTGGCTAGCCACTACAATGGATGGTGATATTAGCTTCAGAAGCTCATGGTTTCCCATCTATTCTATGACTCAAGATGGTCCTTCTAGCTATATCCCACTATGCAAACTGTATTAAGACACTTTTTACATCGCTGCCTGATGTGCCCATTAGTTTCGAGAAAGACAAGACATTGTCATATACCCTTTACCCTTCTATGGTGACATTCCCTCTACTAGCTTGCTATCTAGCTATCATCACCTTTGGGCATAGTTATTTATCAAGACCATCATACCCCATATCAAAAAGTGTGACTTTACTACCACTATTGAGTACACAAGATGGGTTACCAATCTCACGGTTGACAATAGGGTGCACTGGCTAAGCTATCATGAGAGCAAGACTAACTGATATTAAACATGAATTTAGATGTAATAAAAGACTATGTTTTTTCTTTTATTAAAACTTTACAGCTTTAGATATGTAAATTGGACAACTTTGAATATACTAATAAATAATTGCATATAAATGCAATATTTTTGTTTGATTTCATTACACATGATCATTATTTAATATCAAGCTTAAAATACAAGTTATTTAATCTCAAGCCAGAAACCTAACAATATCAAACTCTTGTTATCAATTAGCCCTTTTGGGTTTTTTTTATTGATTATTTTCTCTCAGGCCCTAATTTTTGCACAGGATGACTTTTTTGGGAATTACTCGATGGGGTGCCTAAGTTTAGCAAGGCTATTATTTTTTTCGACTTTTAACCCACAAGGCTTTTATTCTTTTCTTTTTTCTTTTTAGCCTAGCTATGGAACCTCTTTGATCTATCAATGTTAACATATTCTTTAAACTCATTTCGATCACTATCAATCAAAATTACTACTCCTTTCAACAACTTCCTTAGTACAAATGGTCCTTCCCAAGTAGGTCTGAACTTGCATGAATATTAAAAACTCTTGGTGTAGACACCAAGACCCGTAGTGACCTAGGTTAGGGTTACCCAATGATGAAGAATTATTTAAATTTTAGATGAAGAGCACCAATCTTGAGTTCCGTCCTTGGTTTTTGCATTTTTTAAAATAATTTTATGGGTTTTAATCTTATTTTTCCTAATGTTTTGAAAAGAGATTGACCAATAGCCATTTGTCATAGATGGATGGCAATCTGTGGCCCTTTATTTCCTAGCCAGGTCCTGGTAAATGGCCTATTTTGGTCATCTAGATATGTCTGTGGCTTAGTGACTAACGTCATTCATTGAATCACAACCATAGGTAATTAGATTAGATTTAAAGGGCATTTATATGATTTTTGGTAGCTTGCCTTAAGTGCTGGCTATAGCACCCTTATCCTATACTTAGCTATAATCTTTATCCCGTAATCATTTAAGCATATTTTACCATAATTTATATATATATATCTTATAAGATAACTTAAACCATCAACTGAAACTTAACATTTAAGTACTTCACTTACGAGAGAGTTTCTTTAAATATTCCAAGATTCACATATACCAAACATTTATAATATTACAAAATTTTCAACACAAATAATCTTTGGGCAACTAAAACCCTAAAGGAAAATTATATCTTTCCAATAATCTCTTAGACTCGTGTTGGCCATCCTGTAGCAGATATCGATCCTGGGAAGAAAACCTATCCCTGCCACCTACACGGATGATACACTCGTGCTAAGCTATAAAGCTTAGTGGAGAACAAAAAATATGACAAATGACCACTCAGAGTGATAGTCAACAATGCACACATCGTTCCTTAATTATAACAATAATTTATTTCAATAAATGAATAAAATTCAACATTCATATCAACTTATGAAAATCATAAAATTCAACAGTAACATTTACATTGATGCTTCATTCACCATGTATAATAATGTAAGCTCTAACATCCTTTGGCCTTAAATTTAACCTTATATCATATGATTAGTTTAATTAATATTATTTAATCATAAAAAGAAGCTTAGCAATCAAGTATATAAATTATGCATTATAACCATACTACACTTACATACCAAGGTCATAGGTCTTAGATTTGCATACATCAGATCACAATGACAAATACACATTAATAGGTGTGCACATACAAACATTGTCAACACATATATATATATAATCATAAAAAAAATATTTCAAAAACAATGGGTGTTATAGTATAACTCTTATAACCTTTAGTATGGATTATGCTTATGTAATTATGATAATTATTGCGTTCATTTAATAATATACTACCCTTTACCCTAATATAAGTTTCTTCATAAATTATAAATTGTAAATAAAGCATTAATATAATGCAAGTTCATCATTTAACAAGATAACATGTATTTTTTTATACTAATAATATTGTTTACATATTTTTACTATGTGGTCTTCTTGTAGATGCACATTCTAATTACAATAAAATGAATTCTACACATGAAATAGTACGAAGTTAATTAAGAAATTTCATGCTTTATGGAACTTTAAATTCATCAATAAACTTTTCTTAACCTTTGTAATTAAGCATGCACTATTCTAAAGAGGTGGATAATGGGTTATATGGTAGCACTTAAAGGTACAAAACTGTTGATTGTAATGGTGGCACTCGAAGTACAAATAAGATACCTGGAAGTATTAAACGATGATCCCTTGTAGGGATAAAACTATATGATAAATTGGCAAAGCGGACCCAAACGGGGTCAAACAAATAACATGGACCCAAATAGGGTCAAATAAATAACATGAACCAATCAAGCGGGGTCAGCTACAACCCAAATGGGGTTGTTCAAATTAACTCTAAATTTTAAACCTAAACAGGGTTACTGTAACTTTTAATTTCAAGTGGACCTAAACAGGTTAAAACTGTTTAGAAGCAACTGCAAGGTATCCTTATAGGCATGCCTATCTATCCACATCCTAGACTCAATGCAGGCAATTAAATCCCTTTGATTTATCTTTCTAATCACATACATATATTTATGTATATATGTACAACTATATGTGGAGTTTCATATACAGGTTCATGTATAAACTTTATGTGAACATGATATCACAAACATGTACGAGCATAAATAAGTTATACTCTTGATCAATTCAAATGCATGTAGTTCATTCACATGTATGTGATAACGATACTTATCATCATGCTATCTTAAATTCCAATATTCATTTATTATATACATACATACCAATATATCCCATTACTTCAAGATATACAGTAAAGTTTAGAATCATATATTGAGTATGCATATCTTTTTACACATTTTTCTATCATACTCGTATATCACATTCATAGGAATCATAGTTATATAGATATCTAATACTATAGTGTAATTGTGTATTTATATAGATATCTAATACTATATCACATTCTATCATGTATGTTATCATTATATAATTGTGTATTTATACAATTCACTATGAAAACATGCTTTATATCATTACTCTTGAACATATTTCACATGAAAAGCACAATCAAACAACATAATTATTTCAAGTAAAATTAATCATCCATATTTACATTTCAAGGTTGATATCTAATACTATAGTGTATTAGTAAATCCAATAAATCGATATTAATTAGCTATATTCCTAAGCATATAATTGTTTGGGCATATATGTATATATATACTATCTAATTTCAGCATCTTAATTATGTTCATTCATGATGGTATCAGCATTTATATTTTCAATGTTTTAAACACACATGTATATACATAGCACTTCAATCAAATATTTTACATGCTATTTGTAAATTAGTGTATTTTCATGTATACATAGATTAAACATAACAATATTTAGAACTAAATATTGAAAATTCTGCCTTTAGAATTCTGCATAGTGGCAGAGTTTCAAATGCAGCTTATATGCCATTTTTGCCTTGGAAAATGTCATTTTTAGCAAAATTGTCCTTCTACAAACATGATTCCCTATGTTTCCCATTTTTATAACATCATAAATCATTTCAAAAGCACTTCCAAAACTCAAGATATTTACACTTTAATAAATACTGTTCCTATTGACAGTGCTGTATATAGGTCCGGAATTAAGCTAAAATTAGACAAGCTTAAGGATAGAATTAGGCTTGATTTCTTCATGAAAAGTATAGGCTTAGAAGTCTATTTTTCACATAATAAAACCTAATTGCATTTCGTTCACTATACAAAGAGATATATCATTTTTTTCATAATCTATCCCAGAACCAAGAATAACAGCTCACTACAATTTCAAATGAATATTTGGATAGCATACAAGCATATTTAGCCCTAGGTATCTTCTACAAAGTTATAGGTATGTTTCTTATGTAAAATATGAAATTGGACATAACTTAATTGATGTTTCCTAGCCCAAATTATACTGTAATTATAACAACTAGTTCATGATGCATATATGTTTCTCTTTATTAAAGATTCCTAAAATTTATTCTCATTACATTTGTTCAACTTATCCTATAAAAATATTCATGTTTATTCTCTAATTATTTATATGAAAGCATGAGAATACTAATCTCCTATATGTCTAATTTCTAAAACATTGAGAATTACCTTAATATCACATCTATAACTCAACATAATTAAGAAAAACCATAACAGTTCATAATACCAAAAATAGTTTTTATCACCAATTATAAAATTCATATAAAAATATGAATACATAATTAGACAAAAGTTTCTTCATGAAAGTTGTATTCATAAATGTCTAGTTTACCAAGAATTTTGTATCATCTCATTCTGAGTCTTCTACAATAAAATATTCCCAAAATATTGAGTTTAGTTTACTATAACTGGACAGCAGTTCACATTCGACTTTAACTCAAGATTAATCAAGCATAAAAGCATAATCAAACAAAAGTTCCTCTATAAAAACACAGGTTCATATCTTAGGTGTGAGCACAAACTAAAAAGACCAAAATTAGAGATATATAACTTAACATATACTCCAAGAACTAAAACTGTTTCATAGTGATCCTACACAGATTTTATTTATGTTATCTATATTTTCTATACGTTGTCAAGCAATTTTAACTCTAAATCATTTAATGGCACTTATCTGTATATACTTAATGCTATGACATTAGACTCTAATTTGATATATAAAGACATCAACATATAATTACTCTCATATAATGACGAGGTATTAATAATCATTAAGCTCAATAATATCTTTCATTTATGTACATATCTATGCCATACTATAGATTAAATTATTAAGTTAAATTAATCTAAAAACCCTTAGTTCCTACTTTATAGATATTATAATTATCCATTAACATGCTCATCCTAGTGAGCTTGTTGATTGAGAACTTCTTAATTGAATCCTTAAGTGATTAACAATGTATTTGCAATTGTTCCTTCATGCTAAACATACTCACTCTCTACTACTCACTGTCCAATTTTTGCATAATATTTTTCACATGGAAAACAGCATTTTCAGGAAACTTTTCTTCTTAACAATTGATACATAAGATCTTAACTATATACTATAAAAATTTCAAGTCATTTTGATGTATATCCTAGGAGTTACTAACATAAGAAACACCTACTACTCCAATGACCCACCAAATGCAAAAGGTCTAACATTTTAGGCATTTTTGAGGACCTTAGAGGAAATTTTCATTATTTTTATTTCTATAACATTTGTACGAACATAAGTTTCAGTACTATTCCAACTAGTATCATCAAATGCAAAGTTCAATAACTCAACTTATGATCAAAATACTCATTGGAGGTTATTAATTCAAGTCAATATACTTATAAAATCCATAATCAACATAAGTATTAATGCATGCAAGAAATAATAGTTCCCAAACCTGATTTTGTAGCTTCAAATCAATCCTTTACTCATTAAACCTTCCTCTTCTATCCAAAACCAAAGAAAGAAAATGAAGAAGATGGTCTTTAATTCTTATAATAAAATGGAAAAAAGACTTAAGAGAGAGAGGCAAGTTCCTTGAATTTATATGGTTGCATGTTCCCATTAACAAAACAAAGCCACCTCTCCTCTAAACACTACTACGTGATTACCAACTTCAAGGGGTTTTAATGGGTAAATCCCACTTCACTCCTTGCATGCATTGCTTTCTAAAAAAACTACCTAACTTTACTTCTAATTTAAACTACAACCAACCATTTAACTATTAACCATAATTTGACCCTGAAACTTATTTTCTTTACCTCAATTATACCCTTAAATATTTTTATACCAAACAATTCATAAGTAATTTGAAATTATCGCTTGTCCTTATTACTCTAATCCAAAATTCATGCGTTTTACTTAGTCTAAATCAAATAATAATCCATTAAATCACGTAATTTCAACTAGGGTCTTTTTTAGGGCCTTACACTGGCTGTTTGTCATGATAAGGGATTTCCAGCAATTTCCATGTTTTCCAGTAGCAAGAGATTTGGATGATGATTGGGTTATTTATGATCAAATCCTGAACAGATTTATAAGGAAAAAGGCATATTTTCAAGTGTTTTAAGAATTTGAATTATTTTAAACTTTTGTAATCATATTTAAACCTAAATTTAGGATTTTTAAGAAGGGATCTGATTCTGAGAAAAAGAGGCAACATTTTTGGGAGAGAGAAACCAATTCTTTGTCCTTGGGAATCCCAGACCTCTAACATTACTATTCTTCATAAAAGACACACTTTTTTTTTACTTTGAAAAATGTGGAAATCAGTCATTGGAATTCAAGTCGTTGTTTTCAAAGTTAAATAAATCAATCTTGATGGTAATATTTTGGGCCCTCTGCCTCTCTAAATTTATGCCATGATCACATTATTCAATATGATTATTTGATAATTGCAATGCCATGATTGTTATTTGACTTGTTTCTACAATTTGTTTTGCTTTTTTATGAAGCCATGATAGTTTGGACATAATTTAATGTGTTAGAATGGCATATTTTAGGTTTTTATCCTTCATTAATGCATGATATTTTCTTAATTTAAATTCTGCATTGTATGTTATTTTATTGTTTTAAGGTTATCTAAGTATATGTTTTGATGTTATAGTTAGTTTTGGCATGTTTTAGAACCTAGATATGATTATTTAGGCTTAAAATAATTTTCCTATGATTTTTGCTTATTTTTCTTATACCTATCTATTTCTTGCATGACAGATGAGAAGAAAGCACTAAAGATGGATGTCGGTCACATCAACTGATGGGACATAACGAGACCTTCCTCCCATCCCATCTCCTACCTTATTGGCCATTTGTGGTCCATGTTTGGCTGTATGTGGTTTATTTTTTAGCCTTTACTGATTTTTCATGTGCTTTTTTCTTATATTTGATATATTTTTATGATTTATTTGCAGTTTAAATGTCATTTTTAATTTTATTCATGCATGTTTTGATTCTTATTTGTTTATTTTATTTCTAAAAATGTCATTTTCAATTTTGTTATTTTGTTTTGCAGATTGCATACTGATTGTTTTATATTTTTATTTTTGCTTGAGCAAGTAATTTTGTGTGCATTGAGGAGTTCATTTTTTTTAGGTTAATGAGCCTTGGAGGATCACCCTGGATAGTTCTACTTTATATCCCTTTTTATCTTTATTTTTTAATTATATTGCATTTATTTATGCTTTCTTTACATACTTATTTCTTATAGTTTTATTATTTATTTTGGATGTATGTATTTTTAGGGATATAATAGGTAGTAATAAATAATTTTTTACATGTTAAATAAAAAATCACTTAAATCATTTTTACTAATTGATTGGGTTTTCTTTAAATAAAATGGATCAATATCTAATTTTTAGCCCAAATACACACAATAAGAAAAATAACCTTTTTGTAAAATGTACATAAGGTAACCAATGTTCCCAACTTAAATAAATGCCTGATTTAAATGTGATATTTTATTTTTTCTATTAGATGAATTGCTTATGTAATAAGTTTAAGTAGTTTATTTAATTTATTTCTTTGTTACTTTTTATTTACTTCTTTCCAACATGGATGATTTATTTATTTTCATTTCTCCATTTTTTGAAAAGGGAGGTAGTGCAATAATAATAAAAACTCAATTATAAAAATACCTAACCGGGGTAAAAGTAAGACTGATGTCCCAAGCACGAATCATTGTTTGGGCATCAAAAGGTTATATTCACTTTTCCTCACATTCTATTGAGTGGTGACTCCATAATACCTATCTCTTATGCCCACTTAGATTCCATTGTAAGTTGACCACCAATAATAGGATTTGGGGTACTTGGGACGTTGTTTCATGCCCTTTTGAGGCCTAAAATTTGGCAAATTAGGTTGAATCCATTTTCTATTATAAAATTGCAAACCTATGAATTTTATAAATCCAATCTTGGACCTTAAAATTAGGCCTCTAAGAGCCAACTTGGATAATGAGTAGGGTTCGTCATGTATCACAATGGCAACTCCACTGTAGATTAAGAGACTTTGCTCCTAAATTATCTCGTTTAATTTTTTATAATTGAGTTTTTAATATTAATACAATCTCCCTTTGAAATTGCATTTTTGTATTCATCTTAGATCCTTAGAATTAAGTTAGGCATCCCTATTTCAGCCTCGGTGCTATCTTGAAACATGCCCTATTTTAACTCAATATAGAGAGGTGTCAAAGAGAACCACCAGCCCAAGTCTAGCATCAATTGGTATATAAAATGGTGATCTATCAATCACTATATTCATGATGAGCTATACTTATTAGCAATGATCGTGGTTAGGTAGCCCTAAAGTTTCATCACCTGACTACAAGCCTATGTAATAAAAATAGCTACTTCCCTTATGTTATATTACCTTAATGACTTTTGGTTGCTATGTGGGCCCTTATATATTGAACAAATTAAAACAAATTAGGTGGTATTCATTAAAGGCTGCCATGCCTTGTTGGGCCTAACCTATTTATTCAAATTGTTTAAATACATAATGGCCAAAATCCATATGCCTGTTCTTTTAATTAAGAGAGGTTATGTTGCTGGTTTTTTGTTGTGCACCATACATGTCTATTGGATTCTCGATTGACCCATGTGCTAAGCCAATCTAAGAAAGAGAACGTACAACCTCTTTTGAAGGAGTAATAAGGCTGGAAGGCTATGTTATACTTGTATGAGATTGTGATTGTTTTCTAACATATTCATACATCACAGGTCATGTATATATCATGTAAATGCATCATCATTATACATTGTTCTAATGTTTAACTTTTACAACCATCATGATTCACTCAAGTTGTTTAGAGGTCTAGACAATCAACTAGTTTGAGAATCATTAGTTAAGCAACCAGGCCTGAGATTAGGTATTGGTTTGGAATTCAGGTCTGAGACTAGTTCAAAATTTAGCTTGAGTGAATTTTTTGAGGGTAATTTAGAGACTACATTAGAAGAAGAAAAGGCTAATGAAACACAACACATATATTAGGAAGCAAGAAGGGGAATATCCAGATTTTAGAAGGAGAACATCAATTATAAGAGATAGACTAGCTTCCACCTTAATAACTCCTCCAACACCACAGGTATTTGATGATCTAGATAAGAGGTTGGATAGGAGATTCTAGGAGTTTAAAGAGAGGCTTTTAGCCATGATAGGTGGGTTAGTGACTTCTTCAACACCAAATCCTAGAACTAGACCTATAACACTTGTTGGAGGGCCAGCGGAGCCAAACCATGCTAAGGACACTACCATAATAGATGTTATAGTGCCTTAAAACCACCAATGAACCATAAGAGAGGATGAATACATGCTCCTAAAGAAGAAAAAAATGAGCTCTGGTGGTAGTAGTAGAGAAGAAAAGGCCCAATGTAGAAAATATATGTTTTGGGAAGATGAAAGAAAAGGTCAAAGTTATGGCCCACTTGCTCTTTGCATGAAAGGGAATGAACCCAAAAGATAGAGATTTAGATGGGGATGAGTTGTTGCCCTAGAGATTTAAGTTGCCCAACCTATGAAAATTCGATGCTATGTTAGCCCTCTGCTCATACGAAACAATATACATTGGTGATGAAGGGGACCACCTTGACTAAGAAATTAAAGGTGGAATACATTTTCCTCAGTTTGTTAAGCCCAGCGATAGACTAGTACTATAGGTTGGATAGAAAGACCAATAAGGATTAGGACTTGCTAATTAAAGAGTTTCTAAAGCAGTATAACTATAGTACTCAAACAAAGGCCACATTAAAAGACCTAGAGCTACTTTAACATAAGCATGATGAGTCATTCCATGAGTGCTTAATTGGTGGAGCAATTGAGTTATGGAGATGAAAAGGAAGCCCGATACTATGAATTAGATCATGTTGTTCATTACAAATACAAGTCCCTATCTGAGGGGTGGTTTGAAGGTGAGAGGCCTTAAGGATTGAGAGTCTTTAAAGGACAACACCATAGAGGCGAAAGAAGAATATTTGGTAAAGAAAGTCAACAATGAAGCCATTAGGAGGAATTTACAATGGAAATAAAGTGGCTAGAAGCAGTGGTAGTGACAATAGAAGTGGGAAGACGGCAAAAGTGTCTGCCAAAGAAGCTAACCAAAGACACTACTCTAACCTTGAAAATTCTTTATCCTAGGTATTGGATCGGCTAATAAAAAAGGGAAGCTACAACCATTACCAATAAAGCCTGCAAGGAGTCAAAGGATGCCTGATGATATGAGCTTGAATAGTTGATATTTAGTTAGTTTTTTGTGTTTATAATTGTTGTGTAAGTGTGTAATTTTAGTTATTTTGCGTCGAATTTGGTGTCTTTTATGTTTTGTTGTGTGGTGTTGTTATTATTGGAGTAAATGGAAGAAAGACCTAGAAAAGGTGGCAAAGTTATCAAGGATATCAAGCTTTTATCATGGGATGACATCACTCACGAGCGCGGTCGAGGAATGAAAGAAGAAGTGAAGGAAGAGAAGTAAAAAAAGGAATAAGCAAATTATAAAGCAGCGTGTTCTATTGCAAGCGCGACATCCTTTGCGGGTGTAGCAAAGGGAGGTTATGCATTCAAATTTCAAACAAAGATTCAAAGAGACATAACCTTTCACCAAAGGATGTACGCCTCTAGAATGGTGCTTAAAAGGTTACATTGTTTTGCAAAGGGTTATAAAGGCAATGAAGATTAGAAGGAAAAGATACAGTTTTTAGATGATAGCGGATATTTGGAATTTTATTTTTATAAAGAGATAGAAGAACTTTAACCTTTGAAGAGAAGAATACAAGAGAAAAGAAGAAGACACATTTAATGAGTAAAGGATTGAGTGATCAACTTTTATCTATCTTTCAATTATTCTTTTCTTCTTAGTAATTACTTGAATGATGTCTTATAGGAACTTGAACAACTATGTTAATATTTGTTTACTTTAATTAATATAAGTAATCTTTAAGTGCACAATGTTCTAATAGTATCATTTGAATGTTCATTATAATTAAGAATATAGTTTGAGAGATATGTTCTTACTTAAATTTATTAGGAATTCATTATCAAAGTATTACTAGAGAGATCAAGCTGTTAAGATAATTGTTATAGGTTGATTGTTATTCTTAAAATATGTGATTATAATAATCTAATTTTGTAATGAGAGTTAAGGGTTAGAAATTATACTTGCATGTTTTAAGCATTCTATTTCATGTCGAGAGAGTGATATAAGAAGTTATTTCAACTTGACTTGCATATTAAAGATTAATTTTAGACTAAAAGAATAATTATCAAGTTCCATACTTGTTAACAAAAATAGTTTAGTCTTGAAACCAAATTAACAAACTTTATAAACAAGATAGTTGATGGGGATTTATTTGAACCCTTAGTCTCACTAGACTGCGTATAGGATGAGTAGGGTATCGTTCAAAAGGGAACGGGGTAAATTTTGTATTGAAATCACAAAGACTAGATGGATAGGTAACGAATAAAATAAAGATCATGCATTTAACTAAATATCTAAACTACTTTGGATATATTAAATTAATTTGGATTAAAGATGAATTAAATGATGGTATGAACATACATTATAAATTATGAAATAGTAATTCATTTAAGAACAAGTTCTAGATAATTATATAAATAAAGTGACTGGAGAATTTAGCCAAGATTCTTTAAAGCAACTCTCGTTGTCAGTAAAGATGTTTTCATTTAGAGTCTATAAGCACTCTCATGTCATTATAGAGATAAACAAAAATGATGAAGCTCTATGCCAATTCTTTAACCCCTCAAAGTGAATTCCTTAAGTCAAATTAAAGGAATTCAATGCTTCAAGTACATTCATTTGTTTTTCCATCAAAGAATTCCAACTCTTGTTGCGAATAAATTGACTAACATGCCAAATATGGTGGCCAATCATACATAGCAAATCAAAGCACACAAATGGATGTAAATCATAATTCATGCATAATAAGAATAAACATGTCTTAAAAAAATACTAGTACATAGTTATAATGTACAAAGGAAACTAGCCAAATACATATTTGAATTAAAGATAAACAAGAGAAAGAAAACTATCTCATGTTCCTTTGGCTTTTCCCTTTGTAATCATCTACTAAAAAAACTAAGTAAAAATGTTTATCTAAAATAATAACTATATTTCTAAAAACTAAAACATTGATTGATTCCTTTTTCTTTTCTTGTCATCCATATTTATAGAGGGAAAACTCTATAAACATGTCTCTTCATAATGGTTGTCAATGTGAAAAGTTGCCATGAAAGGTCATGATGGTTGGTTGAGAAAATATATGCTGAAAAATAATGTCGCTTGAGAACAGTTGCCATGATCGACTCGTGAATGCCTTCACGAGTCGTGATCCTTCACATATTGTTCCACTCGTGAACAATTAACCTCTTTCGTGAATGCTTGTTCGACTCGTGAACACCCTCATGAGTTGTGAACTCCACCTAATCTTCTGGACTCGGGAGCTTTCTTCCTGAGTCGTGATCCATATCACGACTCATGAACAAGATGCCGGGTAGTGAATGTTCCTCCTCTGCCTCACTCGTGAATTTCCAGTCCATCTCGTGAATTCTTGTTCGAGTCGTGATCCACTTCACGACTCGTGATCCGATCACCATTTCTTCATTCTTCACCAGCTCTTCATTCTTCTTCACACTTCACCATCTTTAACCTAAAAACACACATAAACACATAAATTGAACATAAACACATAAAATACACATAATATTACATACTTAAGCTACTTAAACATAAGAAAATATATATTAAAAAGTAGACATTTTAAAAGGCATCAATTCCCCCACACTTAAACCTTGCTTGTCCTCAAGCAAGAGAAACATGAGAAAATTTAATTCCAAGTTAGACTAAGTAAGTTAAATTATAAAGCATTGCTCAATATTCACTTTAAACAAGATTGAAATGAAGTCAAATACCTTAAACACTCAAAATTTCCGTAAACAAAACTTAAGACATATATTCTAAGTTACCAAGTCACCTAAGTTTACTAAACCCAACATCAAGATAATAAAGTCTCAAAACTGACCATGCTCAAGGGAGAATATTGTTCGTAAAACCTAAGAGTTTAAGATTATAGTTGCCTTTTAGGACAATTAAAAAGCACACATACCTTTAAACCAATCTCATGGCATTTTTAGACTGCATTTTTCATTCTTTTTCTTCTTTGTTTTTTTTTCAAGCATGAGCATACTTTTAGACTTTATCCCATGAATTTGAAAATAGCAAGAGAATGTACTATTGGGTGCGTTTTACGCTCCATCCCATACTTAATTGAACTTTTTTGGATATGCATCTTGCTTCATTTTATTTTATTTGTCATTTTCTTTTGCTAGTCCTCATCCATTATTGAATAGCTAAAGGTAAGTATTATGGCTATAGTTTCCATGAGACAACAAAAATCCTAAAATCTTAAGCTAAATGAGAAAATTCTAACCTTTAAGCATAGTTAGTAAAGAAACTAAACAACCTAAAATGTTGAAACAAGTTAAAAGAGATAACTTGAAAACATAAAACACATGCCAAAAGCCTTGAAAAACTAATAAAATGAGCATAAAAGGCAAATGATGGGTTGTTATGAAGAGTCATTTGCCTTTTATGTAATATAGGTTGTTAATCTCATATTGCTCAGTTCTAGCCTGAAAAGAATAAAGCTCTTCTAGATGCAAAACGATTGTTCTAGCATCCATCATTTCATGTTGCTTCTGAAGCTCTGAGGACATAGCATCCAGCATCAGACATGCTGCTGCTTCACTATCCTCCATGTATTTTCGATAAATGCCTTTGATCTCATCAATGGCATCATCTGATGGAAGTGGTGGTGGATCTTTATCCAAGACATAATAGATCTTTTTAGCCCTGAGAACAATTCTCACTTGCCTGATCCAGTCAGAATAGTTGTTGCCAACCAGCTTGTTATCCAAGATTGATCGTATATTAATGTTTGATGTGCTCATGATGATGACCTAGATGTGAAAAAGAAAAGATATGAGAGTATGTTCATATATATGTATGCATTAATAAGGTCTTTAATTAATCCATTTACTCCCACTATTTTATTGCGAATTAATAGCCCTCACTATATAATCCGACAAAACCCGATGGTTTTCTTAGTGGGCCAATATCCAATCCTTGATATGTAATTTGACCTTGACTGTGGTCAACAAGCCAAATTCCATACCCTTGAAAGGTAGGTATCTCTATACCAATTGTGTCTCTACACAACTATTGGATCATTAGGTTATCAACTCTTGATGCATGCATATCATATATGCATTCCCTAATCTTGCCTCTAGAACCATTAGCCTTGACTGTGGTCTACAAACTAATGGGCTAGCTAAGATGACCCATTTAATTAGATTTGAACATATTCGATATAATGTGAGCTTGACTGTGGTCAACAACCCACACTATAAAGAACTCTGGTTCTCCTCAAATTAATGGAAGGCTTATATACCTTAGTATTTGTTTGAGGGTTTTAGTTAATTAAGTCTCATCATACATGGTTGGCATACATTGGTATGCATCCTATATCTATCACATAAATATAAGCATACAAATATGGTATAGTTATGGACTTCACTACATTGATTTCCCCGAGCCAAGAGGGAAATCAAAAGGTCACACCTAGGTAGTATGCATGATTCAAACAAGAAAAATAATTACATTATCTTCAAGCTTGTTGGATCTCCATCCGGCCCATCTTGCTCCTTGAAAATGGTCTCCATCTCTATTTCTAATTCTAATCTAAGTAATCTAATTACATATTACAATTTGAAATGAAATACAAACCAAAAACAAGTAGCCGGGACATGAAAGTCCTCATTGGGCCAAAACATGCATAATGCTCAATCACATTGGGCTTTGTCCATAACTATCCATCATGCCAATCATACACCATTATATGCCTTTCTAATGCATAAAGAAATGGATTACTAACTTTGTTTCAACCTTTGAAACTATATTTTGAGTTATTTTAATGATGTGATCAAATTAGGAAACTTTTTCCATTTTGGAAACTTTTATTTTAGGAAACCTTTTTGCATGAATGTGTTCTTGCCTTAATAATCAATCAAATTGATTATTAATTAATTATAAATTGATTATTTAATTAATTAATCATATTAAATAATTAAAAGAATCAATTTTGGGCTTAAAACAAGTGTAGGCCGAAACCCACAGAAGAAAAACCCTAAGTGTGTTCACACACAAACTAGTTTTGTGTCATTTGGACCATTTGGGCCTTTTGGAATGAGCCAAGCCCACTCCAGCCCTTAAAACCCATTAATAAACTTAATTAATGTTTATAATAGTTAATTTAAATCAGCTCCTTGGGTCCACCAAGTCATCCACTAATTTAAACCAAGTCCGTAAACATAATTAAGCCCATTAAGTGGTTTTAATGAATTAAAATTAATCAAATTAATTTAAAGCCCATTTTAATTAATCCAATTAATTAAAAAACACTTTAATATATCATATATATCAGATTTAGAAGATCAAAAGTCGTTCTAACCATGAACACATCAAGAACATACGAAGAACACCAATTTATTGAACTTTTCGACAAAACTAGTTTTCATGCAAAACTTGTTCGATTTTAATTCCGTTCGATCCTACGGCTTAATATCACATATTAAACACATAAAATATCATCTAAATGATTTTTAAATGGATCCATAAGAAATTAAATTAGAACAGCCCCTACATTACCTAGGGTTTCACGCCAAACCCTAATGGGTTTCACGCCAAACCCAAATCACTTTTCTTCAAAAATTTCGGTTTTGTTTCCACCAAATTTATTTGATCACAAATACATCCAGAAATCAATATTTCTCATTCATGAACAATTAAATCTCATATTTTAAAGTTCATGAAATAAATAACTCAAAATAAAACAAAACTTATTTCGCAGAATAATATAGAAGTGTATATCCATGGCAAAACCGTGGCTCTGATACCATGTTGGATTTTAACGGTTACATGCATCACATACATGAGCGGAATTTTAAAATTTTTTAACCATTAGTTCTGATCTTGCCATGAATACACAATATAACTATATGAGAATAAGAAAAATCACCTTTGATTTTTGTTGAACAGTTGATTTTACTTCGCACCGGGTTGTCGCAAACCACAGTGTCCAAAATCAAACACCTCCAATGAGTAATCCACACTAGAGAGGGATAAATTGAACCAAAAAATTATTGTTCAACTAGGGCTGGCCGAAATCCAAGAGGCTAGCAATGGTAGTGGCGCAAAAGGGAGAGAGAATTAAGAGAAAAAGACTTTCCTTTTGTTTTAATCACTTAACCCTAATTCTCATTAGTTGGCCTTTTATAGTTAGGTTAAAATTCCAACTCCTTAATGAGATTGGGCTCTTTAAAATTTCTGGAGAACTATTAATTGGGCCTCTGGAATTAATTATAATCATTTGGGCTTAATTAAATCCAAATTAAATCTTTTCATAAAAGACCATGCACAAAATCCACAAACTAGGCCCTTTGTGCATCTAAATGGATTTAAATACCCAAATGGATTCCAAATCCAACCAAATTAAATATGTGAGTTCCATAACACTTATGTAACATATATAAATTAATTTGGTCCAAGAAAAAGTCCTCCAAGCCCTTCTGTTTGGAGTTGGCGTGTAGCCCTCTTCTGGAGGGCTTCCTCCAACTTCTTCATTCCTTTGGCCCTTTATAATTTCTCCAATGGTCCTATTAATTATTATATCAGTCCTATAACACTTATAGTAGTCTTATAACACTTATAAGACAATAATAATTAATCATGAAATACATTATTTCATTTAGATCCAATTTACAGAACATTTCTCAAAAGTTTCGCGGACAATTTTATTTGATCATAATTAATTATAATCATATTCTCCTCTCTACCTTTATAATAATATCAAATATTATTATCCTTGTCTTTTTACCATTTTACCCTTTTCTCTATATGTGTGTGACCTATTGGGTTCCTGTCCATGTTGGCAGTATAATATGTAATTGTGAGTTCTATTTAAAAACTCACATGATTTAAACTCTTTTAAATCATTTCATCAATCTCTATTGATATTTTGATACATCATTATACAAGTCATGATTGGCCTCTAGCTAGGCATCATGACTACCCAAATGTCAGGAAAGTCATGTGGTTTGACTGTACCCTTCCATAGAAACAGTTACTGTGCAATTACTCCTTTCACCACTCTTATCTCAATTAGATTCTGAGTATGGATTTCTGTCAACTCATATAAATCTAATTATGTATGTTCTATTAATTTAACCATTGTTCCTAAAATGCCCTTCATGGATCTCCATCCATCTCGGCATATTACTCTGGCCAGAGATTCTCTGAACAAGGCAATTATAGAATCATGCGAGATAACTTCCCTTGTTAAATCTGGGATGGTGAATCCTTTGTCAATCACTCAACTATCTTCAAGTAGGTCATGATATACCCAATCTCCTAACTATATGTTCACTCCCAGTTGGAAGTAATCAGTTATGGAGTCAAAGTATACCACTTGCTACTTAAGATAACTTTGGTGATCTCAAGTCTAAGGATACTTGCACAATCGCTATGAAGAGATTCCTCACTGACATAGATTTAATATCCATATGAGGATTCTCTTTGTAGGTCTCCAATGAACTTGTTCCTCTAACAAGCATCCACATGTTAGCTTTGATTATCATCCATAATCACAATTATGAGAACCATTGCTTGAACCATTCAAAAAGCATAACATGTGCTAGTCTGTCCGAATTAACAATGTCCTATCTTGTTAATTCTATGACTAGGGATATTTAGATATTAACACATTTGCATGCGATAGACATCTCACATCATGAACACCTTCATGATTGCCTTTGCACTGTGTTTATAATATCTAGGACTTCATTTATTAATTTAAGATTTACAAACTCATGTATTCAAACACAACATTAATAAATGAATGATGCCTTATATTAAGAATATAAATTTCATACATAAGAAAAACATCCCTATTACATGGGCTCTAGGGCATACTCTCTAACAATCTCCCACTTGCACTAGAGCCAATCACTCATATGTCCCAGACCCATGTTATTTATATGGTGATCATGCTTTATCTGGGAAAGTGCTTTAGTGAGGGGATCCGCCACATTGTCATCTGTGGGAACCCTTTCTATTTTCACATCATTTCTAGCTACTATTTCCCTTATGAGATGGTAGCATCTGAGAACATGTTTGGATCGCTGATGAGACCGTGGTTCCTTTGCTTGCGCAATGGCTCAATTGTTGTCACAATATAAAGGAATCGGATCAACAATGCTAGGCACCACTCCTAGTTTGGTTATGAACTTTTTGATCCAGACTGCTTCTTTGGCTGCTTCTGAATTAACAATGTACTCAGCTTCCGTCGTGGAATCAGCAGTTGTTTCTTGTTTAGAACTTTTCCAACTAACTGCTCCTCCTCCCATTATGAACACATAACCAGATTGTGATTTACAATCATCTTTGTCAGATTGGAAGCTGGCATCTGTATACCCGTTTACTTCCAAACTGCCCTCTCCATATACCAAGAATATATCCTTAGTCCTTCTCAAGTACTTAAGAATATTCTTGACAGCTGCCCAATGTTCCTCTCCAAAATTGGATTGGAATCTGCTTGTGACACTCAAAGCAAATGCTACATCTGGACGTGTACATAACATAGCATACATGATAGAACCAATTGCAGATGCATATGGTATTCTATTCATGCTCTCTCTATCCTCTAGTGTCTGCGGACACATAGACTTAGAAAGGTGTTTCCCATGCACCATGGGTATAAACCCTTTCTTAGAGAGATCCATATTGAACCTCTTCAATACTTTATCTATATATGTACTCTGAGAAAGACCTAGCAACCTATTGGATCTATCTCTATAGATCCTTATTCCCAAAATATAGGATGCTTCTCCAAGGTCTTTCATGGAGAATTGCTTGGATAACCATATTTTAACAGATTGGAGAAGAGAAATGTCATTTCCCATATCAATATGTCATCTACATATAGAACTAGGAAGACAATTGCACTCCCACTGACCCTTTTATACACACAAGGTTCATCTTCATTCTGTGAGAAACCAAACTCTTTGATTATCTCATTGAATCATATGTTCCAGCTCCTAGAGGCTTGCTTCAATCCATAAATGGATCTTTGAAGCTTACATACCTTTTCGCCATTTCCTAATGTGAATCCTTCTGGTTGTGTCATATACACATCCTCAGAAAGATTTCCATTAAGGAAAGCTGTCTTCACATCCATTTGCCAAATCTCATAATCATAATGAGCTACAATGGCTAAAAGTATTCTTATAAACTTAAGCATCGCTACAGGAGAAAAAGTTTCGTCATAGTTAATACCTTCTTTTTGACGATAACCTTTTGCTACTAAGCGAGCTTTATAGGTAACTATATTACCTTCCATGTCGGTCTTCTTTTTGAAGACCCATTTGTACCCTATGGGTTTTATCCCTTCAGGTGGTTGAGTTAAAGTCCATACTTTATTCTCATACATGGAGTCCATTTCGGACTGCATAGCCTTAAGCCATAAATCACGTTCTGAACTGTTCAAAACTTTTTGATAGCTTGTAGGCTCATTGTCCTCTACTATAGTTATGCCTCTATCCGAATCAACGTGAAATCCATATCTCACAGGGATAGAACGCATCCTAGTAGATCTTCTAGGATTTTGTGTATAATTAGGTTCAACTGTAATCTCATCATTATGAAATTCAGTCTCGGGTTCAATCGGTTGATCATCTTCTATTTGTGGGTCTTGAACTTCACCAAGCTCAATTTTACTCCCACTGTCCTCTCGTAGGAGAAATTCTCTTTCCAAGAAGACAACATGCCTTGAAACAAACACCTTTTGTTCTAAGGGATGATAGAAAT
Source organism: Excoecaria agallocha (assembly GCA_037975025.1). Lineage (NCBI taxonomy): Eukaryota > Viridiplantae > Streptophyta > Magnoliopsida > Malpighiales > Euphorbiaceae > Excoecaria > Excoecaria agallocha. The sequence goes on along the minus strand of CM075808.1, from coordinate 88,127,859 downwards.
AATATCCAAACGTTTCTTCTGGATATCCCACAAATAAACATTTATCAGACTTAACATCTAGTTTGTCTGACATTGTCCTCTTCACATAAGCAGGACAGCCCCATACTTTCATATGAGAAAGCGTGGGTTTCTTGTTATTCCACATCTCATATGGAGTAACATCAACCGATTTACTAGGAACTCTGTTTAACACATAAACATCAGTTTCTAGTGCATATCCCCAAAAAGACTTAGGCAAGTCCGCTCGGCTCATCATTGATCGAACCATATCTAATAGTGTTCGATTTCTCCTTTCAGATACACCATTGTGTTGTGGTGTATATGGAGGAGTCCATTGAGATAAAATCCCATTATCTCTAAGATAATCCTGAAACTCTTGACTTAAGTATTCTCCACCTCGATCTGATCTAAGTGTTTTAATACTCTTGCCAAGTTGTTTCTCTACTTCATTTCTGAACTCTTTGAACTTTTCAAATGCTTCAGACTTATATTTCATTAGATAGATGTATCCAAACCTGGAATAATCATCTATGAAAGTAATGAAGTAGGAGTAACCTCCTCTGGCATGTGTAGTCATTGGACCACATACATCTGAATGTATTAAGTCCAAAACCATTTTAGCTCGTTCTCCTTTACCAATAAAGGGAGCTTTTGTCATTTTTCCCAATAAACAAGATTCACATGTATCAAATGATTCATAATCAAATGATCCCAAATCACCTGACTTGTGTAACTTGGTCATGCATTTTTCATTTATATGGCCTAAATGACAATGCCATAAGTATGAGGTATTCAGATTATCATATTTCATTCTCTTGGTATTCACATTATGTACTTCTTTAATTAAATCAAGAACAAATATACCATTCTCAATGATAGCTTTTGCATAAAACATATTGTTCTTAAAAATGTAACAACATTTGTCCTTCAAAGAAATATCATAATCGTTCATCAAACGACTGAAAGAAATAATACTTTTAGATAAGGCTGGAACATAATAGAAATTATTTAATTCCAGTACTAATCCACTAGGAAGAGGCAAATAGTAAGTCCCCACAACTGTTGTAGAGATGTTCTGTCCAGTAGCTGACTGCAAACATATCTCTGCCTTTCCAACTCTTCTAAAGCTTCTAAGCCCCTGTAGATCATTACATAAATGAGATCCACATCCGGTATCTAATACCCAAGATTGTTTAGAAGCAATAGAATAAGTATTAATTTCAATCATATGAATACCTGAAGTAGATGCAATAGCTTGCTTCTTCTCCTTAAGAGAATCTAGATAGGCCTTGCAGTTACGCTTCCAATGACCATCTTTTCCACAATGGAAGCAAGTTCCTTTGGGATTCTCTTTCTTGGCAACCTTCTTCTTGGAGATCCCACCATTCTTTGGCTGTGCCTTGGTTATTTTCTTCTTCTTCTGCTTCTTGCCTTTAGCAGAAGTGACAACCATGACACTTTTTGGATCTTTCTTAAATGATCCATCAGCTATCTTGAGCATGTTGATTAACTCAGGAATGGATACTTGGATCTTGTTCATGTTGAAGTTAAGCACAAAAGGTGCATAACTTGGAGCCAACGAGTACAAGATTAAATCTATGTATAGATCATTATCCATAACATAGCCAATTCTACTCAAATGCTCAATATATCCATACATCTTCAATGCATGAGCAGCAGCTGAAGTGCCTTCCACCATTTTGCAACTAAATAGAGCTCGAGCAATCTCATATTGCTCAATTCTAGCCTGAGAAGAATAAAGCTCCTCTAGATGCAAAACGATGGTTCTAGCATCCATCATTTCATGTTGCTTCTGAAGCTCTGAGGACATAGCACCCAGCATCAGACATGCTGCTGCTTCACTATCCTCCATGTATTTTTGATAAATGCCTTTGATCTCATCAATGGCATCATCTGATGGAAGTGGTGGTGGATCTTTATCCAAGACATAATGGATCTTTTCAGCCCTGAGAACAATTCTCACTTGCCTGATCCAGTCAGAATAGTTGTTGCCAACCAGCTTGTTATCCAAGATTGATCGTATATTAATGTTTGATGTGCTCATGATGATGACCTAGATGTGAAAAAGAAAAGATATGAGAGTATGTTCATATATATGTATGCATTAATAAGGTCTTTAATTAATCCATTTACTCCCACTATTTTATTGCGAATTAATAGCCCTCACTATATAATCCGAGAAAACCCGATAATTTTCTTAGTGGGCCAATATCCAATCCTTGATATGTAATTTGACCTTGACTGTGGTCAACAAGCCAAATTCCATACCCTTGAAAGGTAGGTATCTCTATACCAATTGTGTCTCTACACAACTATTGGATCATTAGGTTATCAACTCTTGATGCATGCATATCATATATGCATTCCCTAATCTTGCCTCTAGAACCATTAGCCTTGACTGTGGTCAACAAACTAATGTGCTAGCTAAGATGACCCATTTAATTAGATTTGAACATATTCGATATAATGTGAGCTTGACTGTGGTCAACAACCCACACTATAAAGAACTCTAGTTCTCCTCAAATTAATGGAAGGCTTATATACCTTAGTATTTGTTTGAGGGTTTTAGTTAATTAAGTCTCATCATACATGGTTGGCATACATTGGTATGCATCCTATATCTATCACATAAATATAAGCATACAAATATGGTATAGTTATGGACTTCACTACATTGATTTCCCCGAGCCAAGAGGGAAATCAAAAGGTCACACCTAGGTAGTATGCATGATTCAAACAAGAAAAATAATTACATTATCTTCAAGCTTGTTGGATCTCCATCCGGCCTATCTTGCTCCTTGAAAATGGTCTCCATCTCTATTTCTAATTCTAATCTAAGTAATCTAATTACATATTACAATTTGAAATGAAATACAAACCAAAAACAAGTAGCCGGGACATGAAAGTCCTCATTGGGCCAAAACATGCATAATGCTCAATCACATTGGGCTTTGTCCATAACTATCCATCATGCCAATCATACACCCTTATATGCCTTTCTAATGCATAAAGAAATGGATTACTAACTTTGTTTCAACCTTTGAAACTATATTTTGAGTTATTTTAATGATGTGATCAAATTAGGAAACTTTTTCCATTTTGGAAACATTCATTTTAGGAAACCTTTTTGCATGAATGTGTTCTTGCCTTAATAATCAATCAAATTGATTATTAATTAATTATAAATTGATTATTTAATTAATTAATCATATTAAATAATTAAAAGAATTAATTTTGGGCTTAAAACAAGTGTAGGCCGAAACCCACAGAAGAAAAACCCTAAGTGTGTTCACACACAAACTAGTTTTGTGTCATTTGGACCATTTGGGCCTTTTGGAATGAGCCAAGCCCACTCCAGCCCTTAAAACCCATTAATAAACTTAATTAATGTTTATAATAGTTAATTTAAATCAGCTACTTGGGTCCACCAAGTCATCCACTAATTTAAACCAAGTCCGTAAACATAATTACGCCCATTAAGTGGTTTTAATGAATTAAAATTAATCAAATTAATTTAAGGCCCATTTTAATTAATCCAATTAATTAAGAAACACTTTAATATATCATATATATCAGATTTAGAAGATCAAAAGTCGTTCTGACCATGAACACATCAAGAACACACGAAGAACACCAATTTATCGAAACTTTTCGACAAAACTAGTTTTCATGCAAAACTTGTTCGATTTTAATTCCGTTCGATCCTACGGCTTAATATCACATATTAAACACATAAAATATCATCTAAATGATTTTTAAATGGATCCATAAGAAATTAAATTAGAATAGCCCCTACATTACCTAGGGTTTCATGCCAAACCCTAATGGGTTTCACGCCAAACCGAAATCACTTTTCTTCAAAAATTTCGGTTTTGTTTCCACCAAATTTATTTTATCACAAATACATCCAGAAATCAATATTTCTCATTCATGAACAATTAAATCTCATATTTTAAAGTTCATGAAATAAATAACTCAAAATAAAACAAAACTTATTTCGCAGAATAATATAGAATTGTATATCCATGGCAAAACCGTGGCTCTGATACCATGTTGGATTTTAACGGTTACATGCATCACATACATGAGCGGAATTTTAAAATTTTTTAACCATTAGTTCTGATCTTGCAATGAATACACAATATAACTATATGAGAATAAGAAAAATCACCTTTGATTTTTGTTGAACAGTTGATTTTACTTCGCACCGGGTTGTCGCAAACCACAGTGTTCAAAATCGAACACCTCCAATGAGTAATCCACACTAGAGAGGGATAAATTGAACCAATAAATTGGTGTTCAACTAGGGCTGGCCGAAATCCAAGAGGCTAGCAATGGAAGTGGCGCAAAAGGGAGAGAGAATTAAGAGAAAAAGACTTTCCTTTTGTTTTAATCACTTAACCCTAATTCTCATTAGTTGGCTTTTTATAGTTAGGTTAAAATTCCAACTCCTTAATGAGATTGGGCTCTTTAAAATTGCTGGAGAATTATTAATTTGGCCTCTGGAATTAATTATAATCATTTGGGCTTAATTAAATCCAAATTAAATCTTTTCATAAAAGACCATGCATAAAATCCACAAACTAGGCCCTTTGTGCATCTAATTGGATTTAAATACCCAAATGGATTCCAAATCCAACCAAATTAAATATGTGAGTTCCATAACACTTATGTAACATATATAAATTAATTTGGTCCAAGAAAAAGTCCTCTAAGCCCTTCTGTTTGGAGTTGGCGTGTAGCCCTCTTCTGGAGGGCTTCCTCCAACTTCTTCATTCCTTTGGCCCTTTATAATTTCTCCAATGGTCCTATTAATTATTATATCAGTCCTATAACACTTTTAGTAGTCTTATAACACTTATAAGACAATAATAATTAATCATGAAATACATTATTTCATTTAGGTCCAATTTACAGAACATTTCTCAAAAGTTTCGCGGACAATTTTATTTGATCATAATTAATTAAACTCTTTAATTAATTATTATCATATTCTCCTCTCTACCTTTATAATAATATCAAATATTATTATCCTTGTCATTTTATCATTTTACCCTTTTCTCTATATGTGTGTGACCTATTGGGTTCCTGTCCATGTTGGCAGTATAATATGTAATTGTGAGTTCTATTCAAAAACTCACATGATTTAAACTCCTTTAAATCATTTCATCAATCTCTATTGATATTTTGATACATCATTATACAAGTCATGATTGGCCTCTAGCTAGGCATCATGACTACCCAAATGTCAGGAAAGTCATGTGGTTTGACTGTACCCTTCCATAGAAACAGTTACTATGCAATTACTCATTTCACCACTCTTATCTCAATTAGATTCTGAGTATGGATTTCTGTCAACTCATATAAATCTAATTATGTATGTTCTATTAATTTAACCATTGTTCCTAAAATGCCCTTCATGGATCTCCATCCATCTCGACATATTACTCTGGCCAGAGATTCTCTGAACAAGGCAATTATAGAATCATGCGAGATAACTTCCCTTGTTAAATCTGGGATGGTGAATCCTTTGTCAATCACTCAACTATCTCAAGTAGGTCATGATATACCCAATCTCCTAACTATATTCACTCCCAGTTGGAAGTAATCAGTTATGGAGTCAAAGTATACCACTTGCTACTTAAGATAACTTTGGTGATCTCAAGTCTAAGGATACTTGCACAATTGCTATGAAGAGATTCCTCACTAACATAGATTTAATATCCATATGTGGATTCTCTTTGCAGGTGTCCAATGAACTTGTTCCTCTAACAAGCATCCACATGTTAGCTTTGATTATCATCCATAATCACAATTATGAGAACCATTGCTTGAACCATTCAAGAAGCATAACATGTGCTAGTCTGTCCGAATTAACAATGTCCTATCTTGTTAATTCTATGACTATGGATATTTAGATATTAACACATTTGCATGCGATAGACATCTCACATCATGAACACCTTCATGATTGCCTTTGCACTGTGTTTATAATATCTAGGACTTCATTTATTAATTTAAGATTTACAAACTCATGTATTCAAACACAACATTAATAAATGAATGATGCCTTTTATTAAGAATATAAATTTCATACATATGAAAAACATCCCTATTACATAGGCTCTAGGGCATACTCTCTAACACATTAGGCCTGTAACTCTTAGGAGGATCACATAATCTAGATTGTTTAAAGCCAAAAATGCGATGCATCATGAAATATGTTAGTGTATAATCAATCCCATTCAAACGAAAGTCTACAAGTCTAAGATTATCAGCATTTTCTTTGAAATTTGTGTAAAACTCCAAAACTAAATCAGTGTAGAACTGCTCATGCATATTAACAAAACGCAAGAGGCCACATTGAGACAACATCTCATTCACTTCATCAAGAACACCCACTTGTTCAAGCAAAGAGTTGGGAAAATACTTACATATAGATTTTGCTCTATCTTTAAGAACAAGGAATCTATTACCTTCATGGATAGAGGAAAGGGGAAAAGGTGCACCAAAATCTGTCTGTAAACTCTCTAGTTGTGCTTCATCTCCCCCTTGCTGGCTTCTTGAAGAAGATGGGTTCTTTGTTTCACCATTGATGGAAAATAAGAGAAATACAAAGAGAAGATATGCAGGAATAGAAATATAAGAGAAGAACAAGATGAAGAAGAAGGACATAAACGTGAATGTATGTCGTAGTAAAAGAGAAGAGCAAGTAAAAGAAAAGAAACGAAAGACAAAATGAGTCGTGAAGTGACTCACGATAGTGCACGAGTAAAGTAAAAGAAAAGAACTAGGAAAAGGAAGAAAAGAATAACTGCAGAATTTATAGAAAAATTAGGGAGAAAGTGAAAAGAAATGTCGTTTCACAAACCCTAGGTGTGATTTATAAATGTTCCCCCCATTAAATTTAAGTTAATTAAGGGCAATTAATCCAAATTAAAACCGCTAAGGTAACTAATTAAAAGAAATAAGAGTTAAAGAAAGAAATAAAAATGAATTAAAAATAAGAATATGAAGTAAAAATCACGACTCGGTAATTTTGGAACAGTGCATCACGAGTCGGCATAAGCATCACGACTCGTGAAGAATGAAGCATTTGTGGCACAAGAGGAGATGTTCACGAGTCGACATAAGAATCACGACTCGTGAAAAAACAAAATGCAGGCAACTGAGGAAAATGTTCACGAGTCGGACAGCCTTTCACGACTCGGTATCATTTCCTTTCTGTGCTACTCGTGATCTTCTTCACGACTCGGTATAGTCTTCACGACTGAGTATATTGTTGCCTTTGGAACACTCGTGAACATGTTCACGAGTCGAACTACACTCGTGAACATGATACTGTGCTACAATTTTTCTGTAAAATTATACCAATCTCAAGCCAAAAGTTAAAATTACAACAGCTAAATAAATCAATAAGAAAGAAAACTATAAAATACTTAAAACTTAACCAAAAATAAATCATAAACAAAAACTCTAATTCTAAAGCAAACAAAATAAAATATAAGAATTCATACATCTAATAACTAATTTATATCATACAATCCTAAAGCATCTACTCTTTTGTATCAATCAATAAAAATTAATTCAAGCCGTTCCCCGACAACGGCGCCAAAATCTGATGGGGATTTATTTGAACCCTTAGTCTCACTAGACTGCGTATAGGATGAGTAGGGTATCGTTCAAAAGGGAACGGGGTAAATTTTGTATTGAAATCACAAAGATTAGATGGATAGGTAACGAATAAAATAAAGATCATGCATTTAACTAAATATCTAAACTACTTTGGACATATTAAATTAATTTGGATTAAAGATGACTTAAATGATGGTATGAACATACATTAAAAATTATGAAATAGTAATTCATTTAAGAACAAGTTCTAGATAATTATATAAATAAAGTGACTGGAGAATTTAGCCAAGATTCTTTAAAGCAACTCTCGTTGTCAGTAAAGATGTTTTCATTTAGAGTCTATAAGCACTCTCATGTCATTATAAAGATAAACAAAAATTATGAAGCTCTATGCCAATTCTTTAACCCCTCAAAGTGAATTCCTTAAGTCAAATTAAAGTAATTCAATGCTTCAAGTACATTAATTTGTTTTTCCATCAAATAATTCCAACTCTCGCTGCGAATAAATTGACTAACATGTCATATATGGTGGCCAATCATACATAGCAAATCAAAGCACGCAAATGGATGTAAATCATAATTCTTGCATAATAAGAATAAACATGTCTTAAACAAATACTAGTACATAGTTATAATGTACAAAGGAAACTAGCCAAATACATATTTGAATTAAAGATAAACAAGAGAAAGAAAACTATCTCATGTTCCTTTGGCTTTTCCCTTTGTAATCATCTACTAAAAAAACTAAGTAAAAATGTTTATCCAAAATAATAACTATATTTCTAAAAACTAAAAAATTGATTGATTCCTTTTTCTTTTCTTGTCATCCATATTTATAGAGGGAAAACTCTATAAACATGTCTCTTCCTAGTGGTTGTCAATGTGAAAATTTGCCATGAAAGGTCATGATGGTTGTTTGACAAAATAGATGCTGAAAAATAATGTCGCTTGAGAACAGTTGCCATGATCGACTCGTGAATTCCTTCACGAGTAGTGATCCTTCACATATTGTTCCACTCGTGAACAATTAGCCTCTTTCGTGAATGCTTGTTCGACTTGTGAACACCCTCACGAGTCGTGAACTCCACCTAATCTTCTGGACTCGTGAGCTTTCTTCCTGAGTCGTGAATATCACGACTCGTGAAGAAGATGCCAAGTAGTGAATGTTCCTCCTCTGCCTCACTCGTGAATTTCCAGTTCGTCTCGTGAATTCTTGTTCGAGTCATGATCCACTTCACGACTCGTGATCCGATCACCATTTCTTCATTCTTCACCAGCTCTTTATTCTTCTTCACACTTCACCATCTTTAACCTAAAAACACACATAAACACATAAATTGAACATAAACACATAAAATACACATAATATTACATACTTAAGCTACTTAAACATAAGAAAATATATATTAAAAAGTAGACATTTTACAAGGCATCAATAGTGATCATGTCATAGTGGGCAATAACTAATCATTTCCTTGTAGGAATGATATCTTAAGTACTAAGCAAAAAATTGTGCGCTTGCGAATTTACCCTAACACCCAATCATAATGGGGATCAATATTGTGCCTATCTGTAGCATACAAGGCATTTGATAGACTATTGTTACACCTTGAGAAACAAAATTCAGGATCTAATAGACAACAAATGGATTTTAGATCCTGAAAGATAAGAGAAGAAGATGAAAAGGGGTTACAATGTTGTGTCACCTCTAGTGCTTATGATTGGGTCTAGTCTTCTAGATTGGTATGTCATAAGGAACCTTTATAGGAATGAGTATATGGATATTACTCGTTTCATTTATAAAGTAACAAAGCAAGTTAAGAAAATAAGCCAATAACCATGATTAACTATTAGGATTCCACCGGCAAAAGTGTGGAGGTGGAATTAACAAAGTTAATGGAAGTGAGAAAAGAAAAGAAGGTTAAGGTAGTCACAAGAAGTTGTAGGGTGGTGATTGAAATTGAGATGCAATAGGCTCTAGTGGTTGTGCTTATAGAGAAGGAGTTAGGAAAGAGCTCGATAGTTAAGCAGGTAAAGAAGATATAAGCTCAAATCTCTATTTGGGACTTAGATAGTCACCATCACATAGGTAAAAGTTAGTTAAAGCTTTGTGTGAGTCCACAATAGCCACTACCATTTCACCATCAGAGCTATTAGACTTAGTGAAAGGAGGGACTGGAGAAAGTACGGAGTATACTGATATAAACCTTTCGGTTGAGGGTAAGAATCATAATAAACCTCTTTATATCAAGGCCTAAATGAATGGCAAGCACACTGCTAGTGTCATGGTGGATTATGGGTCTTTAATCAATGTGTGTGTCTTGGTGGCTATTCATGCATTTAGGTTAAATGAGATAAAGAAGTTTGATCTGACCATTTTTACCTCTCGTAATTCAAAAAGACAAGCTACGAGTACCTTTAAAGCTATAGTGAAGACTATACTAGTGGAGACCAAAGCTAAGTTTGTTGTTTTGCCTATTCCTACTAATTTTTCTGTGTTGTTAGGGATGCCATGGTTTTATAAGCTAAGAGGGATGCCCTCCACTTTACACTAGATGATTAATATCTAACATGATGGTCAGGTGATCACCATCAAGGTAGCTAAGGATAATTATGTATCAGTGTTAGAGATTACCAATCAGCCTTTTAGTGGGTTTCGTGTGTCCATAATTAATGATGATGTGGAGATGGTTCAATCAATAGCCCTCAAGTGATCAATATGTTAAAGGAAATACATTTCTTGCTCAAAGCTAGATTGGGCAAGGAGTCTTAGGGACCTCAAATTACAATCACTACTAGGGGTCAAAAAGATAGGACGGGTCTAGGCTACACTGGGTCTAAGAAGGAAGACAAAGGCAAAGTAGTGATGGGTAAAGTTCCTTATATCTCTAAGAATTGTTTGCCAACTTTAGCAGTTTGCAACTGTTATGGGGAAGATGAAACCCAGTTTGTGGGAGACAGAACTGTGCCTATTTTTAAGCTATTAATGAGGTATTTAACTGTGAAAATGGCATAATCAAGCAAATAAAATGCTTTTGTGATGAAGAGATCCTTATGTATCATTTAGATTAGGACTATGAAATGTTAGAAGACATTGTTACCTAAAATTTGCTTGCAACCTAGTGTAAAGGTAAAAAGAATGTAAGATCCAAAGCATTACTAAGGCCAGGAAAAAAAGTTAGAGAGATGATAACTTCAATTCAGTGTCTAGTTTTTAGGCAATTTTAGTTTAGTCTCAAGTGTGTTTTTAGTGTCTTTTGCTTTGTTTTGCTTTAATTTAATAATTTCTATCCAAATTCAGTAATTCTTATCTTTTATATGTTTTAGAGGACTTTTAATGGGTTTTTGTGCTTAATTGCAGATTTTGTAGGTACCTCACGGTTAATAGGTTTTAGTGCTGACCGTGACCTAGTGCTTCATGTCAAAATGCACCACTTCAAATGTCATAGTTAGTAGGTTTTAGGTGCTTACAGTAACTTAGCCAATTTTTAGTCTAGAATCAAGAAAAGAAAACCTCATGGTCAGTAGAGTAAACCTACTAATCGTGAGGTATATGGACTTCAATCTAAAATGCAGAGGGACAATATGTCACAGTTAGTAGATTTTTGGTACTAACCGCCAGCTATGCATTTTTCAATCCAGAAGCAAAACAAATAGTATGTCACAGTTAGCAGAAATTACCTATTGATCGTGACCCATCTCAATCCAGAGATAGAACTTCAGTATGTCTTAGTCAGAAAAAATTACCTGCTGATCGTGATCTATATAGGGCCTATATATACCTGAATTTTTTGTTTGGCTTAGATCTATAATTTTTTAGATCTTGGTTTTCTCCATTTCTTTATTCTTTCATTTCTTTATTTCTTCTATTTAGTAGATAGTTTTATACTTGCAAATAGGTTAGATTTACATAAGAAATACCTAGATTAAACACAGATTTATAGGTTAGACACTTAGTTTCTTCCATTTAAAGCTCACTTTCCTTGGAGATTTAGAGAAGAAGATTGAAGAAGCTTGGGTTTCAACTGAGAGTGTTTCCTCACATGAATTTTAAGGTTTTTTCTATCCTTTTCTTCTCTTATTTTGTAATAGGCAGTGAGTAGTTCATTAGTTGTTTGGGGGATCTTTAAATCCCCCATCCTCTTTGTGAATACTAATATTTTTTTAGTTTTTATATGGATAAAAATTTCATTTTACTATTGCTTCATTAAAAGTTTATGGGTTTTGGTTATTTTGAGTACATTTCTAGATTTTGATGGATAAGTTTATCATTTTACCTTATTGGATGTTTTACTTGAATGCTTGAATGCCATAGATGTTTTATCTCTTATCTTTTATCATAAATGTTGTGATTCTGAGATTGCTTTAGAATAGGACTTGATAAGTTACAGATTTTGTGATTTTAGAGCTAAAGTTTAGAGTAAAATGAATGGGTTTTGGGTTGTTTGGCTCTGGAATGGGAAAACAAACCAAATTTAGGATGTTAGACCCTTGCTTTGGCTGATTATAGGACTTGTTTTAGAATGGGATGATTTATAATTAGAGTAGCTTGTTCCGAAATGGGAAGCTTGGGTAAAGAGGGTTATCCCGATTTTATCTATATAATTTATTGATTAATTTAATTCACATTTAGGTATAGGGAGGATGAGTGAACTTCAACAAAACATTTTTGATATAAATTTTAAACTAGTTAATATTGTGAGTACTTGATTTTTAGTAAATTCTTGCAATTCTACAATCATTTTATATTTCATTTTTCTACATTTTAATTAATGACAACATAAAACACAACAAAAATTTGGGAATTCTTTAGCATACAATTGTCATTACTTGCACCTATAATTCCCTAGGTACAATATTTGTGGGTCTTAAATTGAGCATCCTATATTACTTGCCGATTCAGTACACTTCTAAGGTCATGTCAAGTTTTTTGCACCATTACCAAGGATTGGCGTGTTTGTGAGTTTTGATTTTTATTTGTATGTGTTTTTTTTCTTATTTTATTCTTTTTAGGTTTTTCATGGTGTATGCATAGACTAAGATAAGAACAACTTGTACCCAACGACCTTGAAATCGAGAGGACCCTACATCAAAGAAGGAGAGCTAATAGAGAAAACAACATAAATCCAGATCCTCCTATTGGTGATGTTCCTCTTAAGGATGAAGAAGTGCCAAGGGTACCAAATGAAATTCCTGGTAGATGAAGAGAGGAGATGCCTAGGCAGAGGACTATAAGAGATTATGCTATGCCTAGATGGAATGAAGACCATAGGACAATTGTATTACCTAGAGGTGTGCTATTTAAGCTTAAACTAGCAACCATTACCATGGTGCAAAGAAATCAATTCTCTAGGTTCTTATTAGAAGATCCTTCTTAGCATCTTGATACATTTCTAGGTCAGTGACACTGTTCAAAATCTAGGCATTACAACGGATGTTATCTGGTTGAAATTATGTCCTCTCATATTGTTAACAAAAGCTAGGGATTGGTTTCAAATGAATAAAGAGCCTTCAATAAGGCTGAGGAGAGGTTCAGGAGGCCATTAAAGAGTTGTTTGCATCATAAAGTGGTAGTTTATTAGTTGATGACCATCTTTTATGTAGGGGTAAATCCACCTACAAAATCACTCCTAGATGCGGCATATAGTGGCTCGTTCATGAACAAATTGCTGAAAGAAGCCTTTCGATTGTTAGATGAGATGGCAGTAAATGATTCACAATGGGCAACCCCAAGAGCAGTTCCAAAAAGATAGGGTGTACACAATATTGATGAAGTTGCGATGCTAAAGGCACAATTAAAGCTGATGAGGAAGGAATTAAGCAGATTGAAAGTACAAAATGTAGCTATTATTTCTCAAGATTGTGTAGATTATGAAAATGGACCATATGGGTAAGATAATGGAGTTGCAGGAGATGTTAATGCAGTGGGAAATTACAGGAGAAATAAGCCCTATATCAATACTTACAATCCGGGTTGGAGAAACCACCCAAATTTTGCTTGGAAAAAGGGACATTAGAATTCTTCATAATCTTAACCCCAAGCAAGAGCTCCCTTTAATTAAAATGTCAATCATAACCACAACTAGTCTAATCAACCACAGGTGAACACCTATTATCAAGCTCCATACCCATCACACCATCATCAAAGCCAAGGTTTAAATCAAGGCTAACACTCAAACTATAATCAATCATACCACCCACCAAGCTTCCAACCAAGACCATCATTTCAAAAGAAGAAACCAAATTTGGTAAATGTTTTTGCCATCTTCATGAATGGCTAGTAACAATTTATGTCAGGATAAGAGACAAGGTGGAAATCTTAAGAACAATGGAATAAAAACCAAGATGCCTCTATAAGGAACTTGGAGACACAAATTGGACAATTGGCAAATTCTTTATCCACGAGACCAACTGGGGTTTTTCCATCAAATGTTGACTGCAATCCAAAGGAGGAAGCCGAGGCAATTACACTAAGGAGTGGTAAGGAGGTAAAATAAGGAGAAGACAAAGGTAAGTCATCTTTGCCATCATCATCAAATATGGAGGAACTGACACGGTAGGTAAGAGACTTTAGTCCTAGGGTAGAGAAACATGTAGATACTCCTAGTGTTGATAAGGGTAAGAATATAGTGAATTCCAATATAGAGGATCTTGACATAAATAGGTTGCCTTTTCCTGCTATAGCTAGGAAAGAAAAGAAAAATAGGCAATTGGCTAGGTTCCTATAGATGTTTAAGAAATTATATATCAACTTGTCTTTTGCTAAAGCCTTAGCCCACATGCCCAGCTATACAAAATTTATGAAAGAACTTTATTCTAACAAACAGAAATTAGAAGGGTGTGGAACTGTGCAACTAACAGAGAATTGTAGTGATATTATTATTAATAAAATCCCTAAGAAATTGGAAGACCTAAATAGTTTCACTCTATCCTGTGATATTGGTGAGACCTTTGTTAGAAATTCCATGTGTAACTTAGGAGCTAGTATTAATTTGATGCTATATTTTATATACAGGAAATTAAACCCAGGGGATTTCAAGGAGACAGGTATGAGGCTCCAATTAATGGATAGGTCGATAAGAAAATGAAGGAAGTGATAGAGGACTTGTTAGTGAAGATAGGGAAATTTATTTTTCTTACGGATTTCGTAGTGATGGAGATGAAAGAGGATAGGAGAGTGCCATTATTTATAGAGAGACCATTTTTGAAGATGGATAAAGCCTTGATTGATGTGTATGGTCAAAAAGTCACTCTTAGGTTCAACAATAAAGAATTGGTAGTGGACATGAATAAGGCTCAGAAATATCCATCCAATGATCTAGAGGAGTTTGTTTACTTTGTAGACAAAGTGTAAGAATAAGTTGAAGAAACTTAGGAGAAGGTATCGATAGATGACCTATTAAAGTTGATTTAATGCATTCCTTGGAGAGTGAAGATTTTGATGAGGTAGGCCAAGAAATGGTAGCTACAGTAGGAAATGAGAGTGGAAAAGCTGAGCAAAATCTTGAGCAAGAATATGAAGAAGAAGATCTATGTGAGAAAGAGTTTGCATCGCTAAAGGGAGATTCAAAAATTGAACTTAAACCTCTTCCACCTCACTTAAAATATGTGTTTTTAGAAAATGAAACAAAACTAGTGATTATCTCTTCTATGTTGATAGATTTGGAGGAGGAGATATTGATCGAAGCGTTGAAAAGGCACAAAGAAGCAATTGGATGGGAAACATCAAACTTGAAGGGGATTAATCCAAGCTACTAAACTCACCGTATTCCAATGGGGGAAGAATGCAAACAAGTGGTTGAACCTCAAAGGTGGCTTAATCTAGCAATGTAAAAAGTAGTTAAGAAAAAGGTACTCAAGCTCCTTAATTTAGGTATCATCTATCCAATCTCAGATAGTATGTGGGTGAGTCCTATGTAATACGTCCCAAAGAAAGGGGGAACGATAGTGATTAAGAATGATCTTGATGAACTCATTCCAACTCATATAGTTATGGGTTGGAGAGTCTGTATCGATTATAAGAGGCTGAATAGCACTAGTAAAAAGGATAATTTCCTATTGCCATTTATTGATCAGATGTTAAAGTGGCTAGTAGGGAATATGTTTTATTATTTTTTAGATGGGTATTCGGGATATCTAAAAATTTCCATGCCACTCAAGGAATAAGAGAAAACCACATTCACTTGTCCTTTTGGTACTTTTACCTATAGGAGAATGCCCTTCAATTATGCAATGAACTGGCTACATTTCAACGGTGCATGATGGCAATTTTCCATGACTTTATAGAAATATTTATGGAAGTGTTCATGGATGACTTCACCATATATTAGGAAGATTTTGAGAGCTATTTACAACATCCCAATTTAATGCTAGGTAGATGTGAGAAGACCAATCTAGTATTGAATTAGGAGAAATCCCACTTTATGGTGAGGGAAGGCATTGTCCTAGGACAAAAATTTTAGAAAAGGGAATAGAGGTGGATAGAGCCAAGATAGAGGTACAAGAGAAACTCCCACCCCCAACCAGTGTCAAGGGAGTTAGGAGCTTTCTAAGGCATCTAGGTTTTTACTGTAGGTTTATCAAAGATTTTTTAAAAATTTCCAAACCCTTGTCAAATTTACTGATGAAAGATACTCTTTTTGATTTCACTAATAAATGTTTATAGGCATTTGAGACATTAAAATAGAAGCTTATTTCAACTTTGGTGATTATCTCTTCGGATTGGGATTTGCCATTTGAGCTAATGTCTAATGCAAATGACTTCATAGTAGGAGTTGTGTTGGGACAAAGAAAGGAGAAGGTGTTTTATGCAACTTACTATGCGAGCCATACCTTGACCCAAGCTCAACTTATTTATACAACAATAGAGAAGGAGCTGCTGGCAATAGTCTTTGCATTTGAGAAGTTCAAGCCATATTTCCTTGGTGTAAAAATTATGGTATAGTCTGATCATGTAACATTGAGGCATCTCTTTGCCAAGAAGGAGTCAAAACCAAGGCTGATCAGATGGGTACTTCTTTTGTAAGAATTTGACCTGGAAATCAAAGACAAAAAGGGGCAAAAAACTTCATGGCGGACCACTTATCTCGACTTGAGCACGATCACGTCGATAAAGGGCAGATTTTAGATTTGTTTCCTGATGAACGTATATACGCTTTATTTATGTGTAAAGTTGTTGTTCTTTGGTTTGCTAATTTGGCTAATTTTCTTGCATAAGGATATATGCCAAGGGATTACACATGGCAATAGAGAAAGAAATTGAAAGCTGATGCAAAACACTACATTTGGGATGATCCTTATCAGTTTAAGTTATGTATTGATTAAGTGTTGAGGAGGTGTATTCCCCAAAAGGAGCAAAGAGAGATTATTAAAGCATGTCATAGTGAAGAGGCTGGTGGACATCAAGGACCAAATAGAATGTTATTGAAAATTCTATCTTCCTGTTGTTATTGGCCTACCTTATTTAATAATGTGAAATTGTACATTCAATCTTGTGATCATTGTCGAAGGGTAGGGAATATATCTAAGAGAGATGAGATGTTGTTGACCAATATGCTTGAAGTAAAGCTATTTTATTTATGGGATATAGATTTCATGGGACCTTTTCTAGTGTCCTATGGGTTTGAATACATCTTAGTGGTGGTAGACTATGTGAGCAAATGGGTAGAAGTTATGGCCACCAGGAATTATGATGCCAAACTTGTGCTAGAATTTCTAAGAAAGAATATATCCACCGGTTATGGAGCCCCTATAGCCATCAATAGTGATGTTGGTAAAAATTTTGTAAACCACCAATTTAAGGCTTTGTTGAAAAATTTTGGAGTCAGGCATAAGGTCATCACCCCATATCATGCCTAAGCTAATGGTCAAGTGGAGGTGTCAAATCAAAAACTTAAAGCTATTATAGAAAAACTAGTCAATGCGTCTAGAAATGATTGGTACTTTAAACTAGATAAAGCGTTGTGGGCATATGGGACAATGTTTAGGACTCCTATAGGGATGTCACCCTTTAGGTTAGTCTTTGGAAAATCTTATCACCTACCAGTCGAATTGGAACATAAAGCTTATTAGGCCACCAAATTCTTGAACTTTGATCTTGCAAGTGCAGGGAAATACAGGTCATTATAGCTAAATAAGTTAAAGGAACTTAGGTTTTAAGCTTATAACCATGCACCAAAATACAAAGAGAACGCCTACAAATGGTATCACAAAAAGTTGATGAAGAAAGAGTTTGTACTAGGTATAAAGGTGCTCCTATAGGATAGTAGTTTTAGATTGTTTCCAAGAAAGTTGAAGTCAAGGTGGAAAGGGCCTTTTGAAGTCATAGGAGCAGACAAATTTGGAGTGGTGACTCTGGAACACCTAAGAGATGAAAGGGAGTTCAAGGTAAATGGACATTATGTGAATCCCTATTTTGAATCGGTATTTGATGGTGCTTCAGTAATCATCACCCTTACGGATCCTTGAAGGTGCTTGAAATCCAACTACGGACTTGATAAATGCAAAATTGCTGCTTAACCCTTCTTTTTATTAACTTTTCTATTGTTTTTCCAAATTAATTAGGTTCGTTTGTGGTTCAAAGGATTCTTGTTTAAAGGTCTTCAATTATATGTTTTTACCTATTGAAGTAGTTTTTTAAGTGCTTTATTTTGACCCTAATAATTTGAAGGATGGAACATTTTTGGTGATTTTTAGGGTCACGATTAGTAGGTTAACCTTGCTGATTGTGACATAGCAGTATTTTCACTTCTGGATCAGAGAGAAGTCATAGGTCATGATGAGTATGCTTTTCATGTTGATAATGACATAAATTGCATGTTAGCTTCTATACCTCAAAGTTCTGTTGGTATCGGTTAGTAGGATTTTACTACTAACCATTACATAGGATCACTTTAGCTTCTAAAACTCAAAAAGCCATAGGTCATGGTAAGCATATTTTCACTGCTGACTGTGACATACATGCATATTCACTTCTGTATCAAACTTTTATTAGATCACGGTGAGTGGGCTTATTTGTACTGACCATGACTCTGTCCTTTTTCAATCCAACAAGCAAATTTAAATTACCTCAAAATCAGTAGGTTTGTACAATTGACAATGACCCCCCCTCCAAAAAAACCATAATTTAAAAATCCCATTTTAAGAGTCGTCGACTATTTTTCTTCTCTCCCATTTTATTTCTCCTTTCTCTCTCATTTCCTCACATTTCTCCATTGTTCTTCATCAAAATTTCTTCTTCTTTTCATGTTTGGGTCGTATTTCTTTGCAAGCTTCAACCGGTAAGTGTTTTCTTTCTCTTTTCTTTCTTTTATTTAATTTTTGTTCATCTTTTTCATGGTTTTGAATGAATTTTTTTTATTTGTGTTTATCTTCTTCTTTTGCTTTTTGTTTTTCTCTTTTAATTTCTACTTTTGTTAATTTTTGTGTTTTTGTGCTTATGTTTCATTTTCCTTTAGTTTATTTTTCTCTATCTAGATCCATAGTCTTCTCTTTCTCTATGCAAGTAAGTTTTCTCTCTCTTGTTCTTTTTCATTTTTTTCTTTTTTGTTCTTCTTCTTTTTCTTGCGGTTTATGTGTTGATTTTCATTTTTGGTTTTCATTTTGTTTGTTTTTTTCTTTTATTTTCTCCTTCTTCCTTCTTTCTTTCTTTCTTTCTTTCTTTTTCGATTTGTTTTCCTATTTTTGTTTTTCTTTCATTTTACGATTTAGTTTTTTTCACTTTTTCTTTCTTTTCTTTTTTCAAACAATCTTCTTTTCTTTTATTTTACTTGCACACTCTTTAATTAAATCAATTTTTGGGTTTTTATTTTTGTGCCTAAATTTATCTTTGTTTAACCTTTTATTGTGACAATTATTGGGGATGTCCGATTCCAGGTATGTTTCGAATTTCTTCCTCTTTAACTCACGAATTTTTAGGGCTACATTCTTGTTTTTATAATTGTTGCTAAATTGATGAATTGCTTTCTCCATTATCTTGCTGATTAGATTGGTCTTTATGTATGATCACACTAAGTTTAGCCTTGTTAAAATTTTACCTATCCTGCTTGTTTAAATACTTGTGTGAGAGTTTTCTCTCCTTGGCCACTATTTTAGAACTTAGGAAATACTATTTGTGCCTCTTTTTCATGTTTTTAGAGTCTTATAATTTCCTTTCATTTGTTGCTACTAGTTATTAGCTCCAACCTATTTACTGTGATCTCCTATATTAGTCTTCCTTTGATTTAGCAATTTGAGCAAACTTGAGCACATGGTTACTATTTTTAAGGCATGTGGGTTGAGAAAATTTTGTGTCATTCTTGAAAAATGGTGGATGCTTAGTGCTTAATAGATATTTTGGAACTTTTTAGTGAAATTGCGACATCTATGTTGCACATTGGTACATTGGGCATCTTCTTATGAATGTTGATTTAGCAGCAAATTTAGGGAATCTTAATTATTGAGTTGCTTGTTCTTGTGGTGTTGACTTATGCAAGAGATAATAATAATGGTTATTAAAACTTTTCAAACAATTATTTTTTCTATGATGTTTATAGATGGCATCTATGTTAGAGAGTATGCCCTAGAGCCCATATAGAAATGGATGTATTTTATGTATGTGATATCATTTTATTTATGAAGGCATCATTCATTTACTAATACTATGTTTAAATACATCTGTTTGTTTATCTTAAATTAATGAATGAAGTCCTTGATATTATAAACACAATGCAAAGGCAATCATGAAAGAGTTCATATTTGAGATGTCTATTGTATGTAAATTTGACAAAATCTAAATATCCCTAGTCATAGTATTAAAAAGATAGGACATTGTTAATATGGATAAGCTAGCACATGTTATGCTTCTTAAAAGGTTCAAGCAGCAGTTCTCATAACTTTGATTAAGGGAGATGATCAAAGCTAACATGTGGATGCTTGTTAGAATAACAAGTCCATTGGAGACCAACTAAGAGAATCCTAACATGGATATTAAATCTATGTCAGTAAGCAATCTCTGCAAAGCAGTAGTGCAAATATCCTTAAACTTGAGATCACCAAAGTTATCTTAAGTAGGAAGTGATATACTTTGACTCCATAACTGCTTACCTCCAACCAGGGGTGAACATAGTTAGGAAGTTAGGTATATCATAACCTACTTGAATGTAGTTGAGTAATCAATAAAGGATTCACCATCCCAGATTTATTGAGGGAAGTTATCTCACATGATTTTATAATTGCCTTGTTTAGAGAATCTCTGTCCAGAGTAGGATGCCAAAGTGGATAAGGATCCATAAGGGGCATTTTGGGAACAATGGTTAAATTAATAGAACGTAAATATTTAGGTTCATATGAGTTGACATAAATATATAATCAAAACTTAAATGAGATAATTGTGGTGAAAGGAGTAATTGCATGGCAACTGTTCTATGGAAGGGTATAGTCAAAACTGCTTAACTTTCCTGACATTTGGGTGGTCATGATGGCTATCTAAAGGCCACTCATGACTTGTATAATAGTGTATCATAAAATATCAATTGGGGATTTATAAAATGGTTCAAAAGACTTTAGATCATAAGAGTTATAGTTTAACTAGGATTTTTAGTGAAGTGTCCCAATTTATGCAGAACTCTTAATTACATATTATACTGTCAACATGGAGAGGAACCCAATAGGTCACACACATGTAGAGTAAGTATAAAATGGTAAAATTACAAGGATAATAATATTTGATATTATTATGGGATAAGAAAAATAAATAAGAAAATAATTAATTAAAGAATTTAATTAATTATGCATATGTAGAAAAGTTCATAGAGCTTTTTGGAAATGTTTCGTAGTAATGGACCTAATTGAAATATTGTATTTTATAATTCAATATTATTTGACTATAAATTTTATAAGGGCTAAAATAATATTAATAGATCCATTGGAGAAATAGTTATTGGTCTAAAAGGTTAGTTCCTGCACTGAAGCCCTTTAGAGGAAGGCTTTCATGCAAGACCTAGATAGAAGGCCTTAGAGGCCTAATTTTTAGATTAAAATAAATTAAATATATTTCATAAGTGTTATGGAGCCCACATATTTAATTTGGTTGGATTTGGAGTTAATTTGGAAAATTAAATCCAACTATGTGCATAAAGGGCCCATTTCATGGCTTATATGCAATGTCTATTATAAAAGGGTCTAGAATTGGATTTAATTAGGCCTAAATTAATTACTCAATTTCCAGAAGCCCATTTAGTATTTTTCTATAATTTTAAATGACGTAATCCCATTAGGAATGGATTTTTAAACCTACATATAAAATCCTAAAATAAGTGGGATTAAGGTTAAGTGTCTCCTTCTTCTGTTTCTCCTTCCCAAGCTGCCACCCCATGCTAGCATCAAGGGAATTTCATCCTCCTTATTTTCCCATTAGATTTGGTTCATTTGGTTCCTCTCTAGTGTGGATTACAATTGGAGGTGTTCAAGTTAATACATTGTGGTTTGCGATAACCCGATGAGAAGGAAAATCAACTATTTAACAAAAATCAAAGGTGATTTTCTTATTCTCATTGACATATATATTGTATATTCATGGCAAGATCTATTATATTGGTTAAAAATTTTAATTTTCGCTTATGCATGTGATGCATGGAACCAATCTATTTCTAACATGGTATCAGAGCCTAGGTTTTGCCATGAATCTACAATTTTATGTTTTTGCAGAATACTTTTATATATTTTTGAGTTATTTATTTCATGAACTTTAAAATATTAGATTTTGATATTTATGAATAAGAAATATATATTTCTGGATGTATGTGATCAAATAAATAAATTGGATGAAGAAAATGATTTTTTTGTCCAAAGAAGAGTTCTATGTACAAAGAATCATTCTCTAGGCGTAGAAAAGTTTTTCCAATGAAATCAAGGGGTTGTTCTAAATTAAATTTTATTTAATACATAGTAAAATTATTTTAATGATATTTTATTTGTTTAATATGTGATGTTAAGCCATAGAATCAAACAAAATTTAAATTGAACATGTTTTGCATAAAAACTAGTTTAATCAAAAAGTTTGATAAATTTGTGTTCATCATGTGTTCATAAATAGAACAACTTTTAATCTTCTAAATCTTTATATCTAATATATTAATATGTTTTTAAATAATTGGATTAATTAAAATGGGCCTTGAATTAAATTTAATTCATTAAACCCACTTAATGGGCTTAATTGAGTCTACAGGCTTGGTTTAAATTAGTAAATGACTTGATGGATCCAAGGAGCTAATTTAAATTAAATTGAAAGACTCTAATTAATTTCATTAATGGTTTTTAGGGTCTGTAGTGGGATTAATACACATTTGGCTCATTCTCAAAGCCTAAATGGCCCAAAACACATAAAACTAGTTTGTGTGTGAACACACTTTAGGATTTTTTTTGGGTAGGTTTTCGGCCTACCCTTTGTTTTAAGCCTAAAATTGATTATTTAATTATTTAATATGATTAATTAATTAATAAATTAATTAATAATCAATTGGATTTATAATTAAGACAAAAACACATGCATGCAAAAAGTTTCCTAAAATAGAAAGTTTTCAAAATGGAAAAAGTTTCCTAATTTGATCACACTATTACAGTAGCTCAAAAGTAAAGTTTTAAGAGTGAAAAAAGAAGTTAGTATTCCATTATTAGGCTCTATATTTATGCATTAGAATTACATATAAGGGTGTATGATTGTCATAATGGATAATTATGGATAAAGCCCAATGTCATTGAGCATAATGCATGTTTCGGCACAATGAGAACTTTCATGTCCCGATCACTTATTTTTGGTTTATATTTTATTTTAAATTGTAATATGTAATTATATTACGTATATTAGAGTTAGAAATAGAAAAAAAGACCATAAATAAAGAGCAAGATGGGCCGAATGGGGATCCAACAAGATTGAAGATGATGTAATTGTCTATATTTTGTTTGAATCATGGATATTAACTAGTTTTGACCTTTCGATCTCCCTTTTGGCTTAAGGAGGTCAATGTAGTAAAGTCCATAACTATACCATATTTGTATGCTTATATTTATGTGATAGATATAGGATGCATACCAATATATGCCAACCATGTATGATGAGACTTAATTAACAAAATCCCTCAAACTAATACTAAGATATATAAGCCTTCCATTAATTAGATGAGAACCAAAGTTCTTTATAGTGTGGGTTTTTTTTACCACAATCAAGCTCACATTATATCAAATATGTTCAAATCCAGTTAAATTGGTCATCTTAGCTAGCCCATTACCTTGTTGATCACAATCAAGGCTAATGGTTCTAGAGGCAAGATTGGGAATGCATATATAATTTGTATGTATCAAGAGTTGATAACCCAATTATCCAATAGTTATGTACAGACACAATTGGTATAGAGATACCTACCTTTCAAGGGTATGGGGTTTGACTTGTTGACCACAGTCAAAGTCAATATTTATATCAAGGATTGGATATTGGCCCACTAAGAAAACCATCGAGTTTTCTTGGATCATATAGTGAGGGCTATTGATTCGCAATAAAATAGTGGGAGTAAATGGATTAATGAAAGACATAATTAATGCGTACATATACATAAACAAACTCTCATATATTTTCTTTCTTCACATCTAGGTCATTATCATAAGTACATCGAACATAAACCTACGATCAATCTTGGATAACAAGCTAGTTGGTAGCAATTATTCTGACTGGATCAGGCAAATGAGAATTATTCTCAAGGCCAAAAAAATCCACTATGTCTTGGATACAGATCTATCACCACTTCTATCAGATGATGCCACTGATAAGATCAATGGCACTTATAAAAAAATACATAAAGGATAGTAAGGCAGTGGCATGTGTGATGCTAGGTGCTATATCCGTTGATATGGGTTAATTAATGTATAATTTATGAATGTTTTTGTGAAGTAAATATCTAGTTTTTGTTAAGTTTTTATGTGAAACATGATGCTTTTTGTTGTCAGTGTGTATAGGGAGTAAATAAGCTAGAACTGATGAAAAGAGCCAAAAATCAAGCAAAAGAAGAAGTCCTGCCATGAGCGTAAAAGGAGTGGCGAAAGTGATATAACAAGGCTTCAAAAGCAGAGGTCAACGCAAAGATAAAAAAGTCAAGATATATGGGAGCGTGCTTTGTTCGAGCACGACATCCTTTACAGGCATGATAGAAAAAGGAATTCTGGCGGTTACTTTTGAAAGGACACTTGATGATTCGTGTCATTCCATCAAAGGTTGCCTACTTCTAGAGGGGTATTTCTAAAGGAAATAAGGATTGGAATCTAATATATATTGACACAAGAAGTAGTTAGAGTTATACACACAAGTTGTGAAAATAACAATTAACAATTCCTGTTTTTCTTTTGATGAAATTAGAACATTGTTAGTTTGATCTTTTGAGAAGAAGACAAGCAAAAAGAAGAAGATCTACTTAGAGAGTGGAAAAGGGTTGAGAGATTTCTTTTTACTATCTCTTATCTATACTTTTTGTATTTAGTTAAAAGATATTCACTTCAGGAACTTGAACATTAATGTTTATAGCTTTCATGTTCTTAGTAATATATACTTAGAATTATTTGCATAATTCATTGTTAGCATTTTATACATGATTAATATAAGCAAGAGTAAGATTGAGAAATATATTCTCCCTTATAACTAGCAAAGATTCATTATCAAAATATCACTTGGGAGATCGGGATATTATGGTAATTACTATAAGTTGGCTCTCAATCTTAGAATAAGTGCTAACAATTAACTAACACATTAATGAGAATTAAGGGTTAGAATTATACATGCATGCTTTAAGATTAATTAATTCATGTTGAGAGAGTGAATTAGGACATTAATCTAACTCGGTTTGCATTGTAAGATTAAAATTTAAGTGAGAGAATTAGTTCATGTTCTATTTTTATCTTATAATATCAATCTTTAATTGTCTTATTTGATTATCAATAAACAAGGTTAAATTAGTGTTTCTAGTTGTCAAATAGATTTTAGTTGATTCAATAAATATTGAATATTGTAAACAAGATTAAGAATTGAGTAATAGTGTGTAATCATTCATTATTTCCATGTGGAAATGATATCTTAAGTATTATAATTGGTAAATCGTGCACTTGCAAATTTAGCACTAACAAGTTTTTGGCTCCGTTTCTAGGAAAATAAAAGATGTTTGTGTAGATTGCCATTATAATGGTTGATTCAAGATTTTAGATTACAACATCTAATAAGTGTTTTTTTTTTTGTTTTGAATTACAAATTTAGGAGTTCGAGTGCACTCCTAGAACAAGGAGTTCTCAAGAAGAACATGAACGCTTAAATTCGGAGATTGAAATATTTTTGTTAAGTAACCGAAAACCAAAGAAAAAAAGACTAAGAGACCAACCATGGCTGAAGATAATCCTCCATGGTGTTAGAGAGAATGCCCTAGAGCCCATGTAAAAGGGATGTATTTCATATGTATGAATTCATATTCTTAATAAAAGGAATCATTCATTTATTAATGCTATATTTAAAAACATGAGTTTGTAAATCTTAAATTAATAAATAAAGTCCTAGATATTATAAACACGGTGCAAAGGGAACAATAAAAGTGTTCATGATATGAGTGTCTATTGCATGCAAATGTGTTAATATCTAAATATCCCTAATCATAGAATTAACCAGATATGACATTGTGAATTCGGACAGACTAGCACATGTTATGCTTCTTGAATTGTTCAAGCAGTGGTTCTCATAACTGTGATTATGGAAGATAATCAAAGCTAACATGTGGATGCTTGTTAGAAGAACAAGTTCATTGGAGACCTAAAAAGAGAATCCTCACATGGATATTAAATCTATGTCAGTGAGGAATCTCTTCATAGCGATTGTGCAAGTATCCTCAACTTGAGATCACCAAAGTTATCTTAAGTAGCAAGTGGTATACTTTGACTCCATAACTGATTACTTCCATATAGGGGTGAACATAGTTAGGAGGTTGGGTATATCATGACCTACTTGAAGATAGTTGAGTGATTGACAAAGGATTCACCATCATAGATTTATTAAGGGAAGTTATCTCACATGATTCTATAATTGCCTTGTTCAGAGAATCTCTGGCCAAAGTAATATGCCAAGATGGATAAAGATCTATGAAGGGCATTTTGGGAATAATGGATAAATTAATAGAACATACATAATTAGATTTATATGAGTTGACAAAAATCCATACTTAAAATCTAATTGAGATAAGAGTGGTGAAAGGAATAATTGCACGGTAACTATTTCTATGGAAGGGTATAGTCAAACCACTTGACTTTCCTAACATTTGGGTAGTCATGATGCATAGCTAAAGGCCAATCATGACTTTTATAATAGTGTATCAAAAATATCAATAAGGATTGATAAAATGATTTAAAGAAGTTTAAATCATGTGAATTTTGAATAGAACTCACAATTACATATTATACTACCAATATGGACAGGAACCCAATAAGTCACACACATATAGAGAAAATGATTAAATGTTAAAATGACAAGGATAATAATATTTGATATTAATATGGGAATAGAGAAGTGAATAAGAGAATAATTAATTAAAGAGTTTAATTAATTATAATCAAGTAAAATTGTTCACAAAACTTTTTAGAAATGTTCTGTAAAATGGACCTAATTGAAATATTATATTTCATAATTAATTATTATTGGAATATAAGTGTTATAAGGCTGATATAATAATTAATAGATCCATTGGAGAAATTAAAAAAGGCCCAGAAGATTGGTTATGGCACAAAAACCCTCAAGAGGAAGGGTTACACGCCAAACCCTGATAAAAGGCCTTAGAGGCCTAATTTTTAGACCAAAATAAATTAAATATATTTCAAAAATGTTATGGAGCCTACATATTTAATTTGGATGGATTTGGAATTAATTTGGGTGATTAAAGCCAATTGTATGCATGAAGGGCCTACTTTGTGGGTTTTGTGCATAGTCTTTTATGAAAGGATTTAAATTAGATTTAATTGAGCCCAAATAAATTATTAATAAATCTAGAAGCTCATTTAATATTTCTCCAGGAATTTCAAAGAGCCCAATCCCATTATGAAGTTGGATTTTTTAACCTAACTATAAAAATTCAAGTGATAGGGATTTTAGGGTTAAGTGAACATTAAGAGAAAAGAAACATTCCCTCACTCTCTCAACCCTAGCCGCCACCCCCCTCCCTTGCTAGCATCAAGGGATTTCAGCCATCCCTTGTATTCCTCCATTATTGGTTCATTCAATCCTTCTCTAGTGTGGATTACTAATTGGAGGTATTCAATTTTGGACACTATAGTTTGCGACAACCCAGTGAGAAGGAAAATCAACTGTTTAACAAAAATCAAAGGTGATTTTTCTTATTCTCATTAATATGTATATTATAAATTCATGGCAAGATTAGATCTATTGGTTAAAAATTTTTAAATTCTGCTTATGTATGAGATGCATGTAACCGATCACTACAAAAAACTGCTAATTAGCGACAAAAATTTATGTCGTTAATTACCAGAATTTCGTCGCTAAAATAAATTAACAATACCACGACGAACAGTCGCTAAAAGTCTAGTCGCAAATATGTTAGCGACAGAATTCAAAATGAGTCGCTAATTTTTTTTCGTCGCTAATTTATATTCATAATTAGTCGTCGTTATTATAATAATAATATTTAGCGACTAAATTTTCCATCGCTAATTATAAATTAACTATAAAAGTTAGCGATGAAATATTAGTCGCTACTATTATTATTGCTAATTATTTCTTAAATTAAATGTATTACACATTAGCGACATATTTTCTGTCGAAAATCCATTGCTAAATTATTACACATTGAATTTTTTCGTTTGTTGTATTTTAAAATTTTAATCCAGATTGCTATTTATTTATTTTCATCCTATACATAATAATAATCTCACACATATTTTTTCCAAATTAGAATATATTTCAAAATACACAAAGTTTGGAAAATATATATTATAATAGTATGTAATTCAACTTTTCTATTAGCTTAGAACAAATTATGAAATGTTGCAAATTACAGAGTGCAATTGGGTAATTTCTCAAGCATCTTTTCATATACATCAAAACAAATAACATATGCACTGTGTATTCAACTTAAATTTTGTCCTAGTTCCCCCATCAACTGAATACTTCAGCATATCAAGGGATACAAAAACAATATATTAAAAAAAAGGAAGTTAATTTCTTCGCGTAAGAGCTGTAGCAATGCCAATGCCAATTATACCATATGTGGAAAAAATAATAATAATCAGCAGCTCCACCAAAAGATCAACAACATATTATTGACACTGGGTAACTTATAGCTTTACCCATGCAAGTAGTTTGATTGCAATCTAACCAAGTATCTTATAAATTAGCATCTCTTAGCATGCTAAATAAAAAAACATCATTAATTCGAGGATGAAGACAAATAAACGAAAGCACAAAGACATTGGTTCTATCTCTTTGGAAACTGGTTCTATACATCATAATAAGAGAGAAAAAATGAGGAAAATGAGAGATCTTGTAGTTCAAGTTTTTATGGCAGTGCACCTTGAAGCAACTAAAATTGAGCAGATATTCACTTGAAAACTACTGCAGCCTTCCACATACCCATGAAACCTAACTATAAACATATCTGTTGTACACCAAAAACCACATTTTTATAGCATCTTCTATAGCCTAATTATGGTCTGAAAAGGATAGATTCTTTGGATAGGCAGAACATAGTAATGGAGTGTAATTAATAAATTGTTAATAATACAATTGAAATTTTCAAAGGAATGACTTCCATTATCAATATAGTTTACTTCATAAACATGTGGCCAAAGAAAAAAACTATACAAGTTGGAAGGAAATTCATTTTACTTTTCCCTTAAACCTGGGCAAAGAAAAAAAGATAAGGACAGACAACTCACACTGTCATCATCAATAAATTAATTAACTTTATACATATTTACTTCATAAACAATTTATAGCAATACACTCTTATTGTAATCCTAACTTATCAAAAAGGATAATTAAAATGATAGAATTTTAACAACCAAGAGAAACGTATTCTTATACTTAAATAAATTCAAGTCTATTATACTTCACAACCAGCTAATTAGTTAAAACAAGCTAGCCTACTAAATGAAGTTTGCTTAATTATACCTTATAATTTGCTAGCTATCAAGGTTTATACAAATTAACTTCCTTTAAAATTTCAATCGCATACATAATTGGTCCATAAGTGTACATAATCAAAAGCTCCATACTTCCCATTTAATATATACATGTTACTTTTAAACTTTAAGTGTGTGTGTGTCTATTTATATATATATATATATATATATATATATATATTACATTTTTCAATTAGTTTCTTGTTCTGTCAAAAATATAGCAACCAATTAAACAATCAAGTTAAGCATGAGATGAAATTGAATCCTTGGCATAATGCATTTAACTTGATAATAAGAAAATTCATAAATCAACAATTCAAATTGTTTGTTACTAGATAGATTTTTGTTTTTGGATTTATATGGATACATAAGTATATACCAATGAACACACTTATAATAACCAATTCCCACATATGTCATGATTGTAACTCTAATCGCTTTAACTAAAAATTTTGTTTGATTTTCTGACATAGTCATATTAACACTAACTACCTTGTAACCATGTAGCCTAATTATCTGAAGTCATTTCCTTTAGACAACATCTTAAGTTAACTTCATAAATTCTTATTTATTGTTAATCAATTTTAACCCTTGACTGTGACTAATTATCTAATGTTACAGTCATAAAGCTTATAATACACATAAGGCACTGTAACAAATTTAACATATTCAAAATTTCCAACTCCTTTCCATTAACTACCCTTGTGTGTCAACAGATACATAATACAAATTATACCCAAAAAAATAACATTTGGTTTAAAAATAAACAAAACAAAGGAAATAAAATAATTCTTTAACCAAAAATTTTAGAATTAACTTGAACAATTTTTTAGACTTAAAGTTGGTAATCACATACTGAATAAGATGATATTTTTGCATTTTTCTTAATTTTTGTTCATTGGTGTGCTCGCCGGAGCCTGACCGGGGGCTTGTCGGAGGTATATCGCCACTATCGTCGTAGAGATCCAGGCCTCTGGACCTTGCTTTCGGTGACCATATGCCCGTCCAAGTCGCCGTTTAGTCAAAAACCACCTAAATCACCGATCATTCCCTTTCGTCGATCTATCTATTGCCGGCAATTTGGGTGCGGTAGAGGGCATCGAAATAAGCACCTCTGCTTTTGGAACTCACCCATGCTATCAGAGTTGTCATCCTCCCTTGTGGCTCGTCGGAGAGAGAAGAGAGGACTTCGGTTACTGTGGAAGGATTGAAGAAGAGAACTCGAATGCCCCATAGGAAAAATAGGGTAGCACTGGCGATGGAGGAGAGTACCAGCGACAGTTGTGATCCCTACAGGAGATTAGCACCGTGATGGCGGTGGGCAAGACGATGACATCAACTCCCCCTTCTCCCCCTCGTTCCCGATGAACTCTCTCCCTATTTTTCTTTTTTTTTTTTCATTATTACTCTTTTACTCAATTTCACTTCTACCCCTTTAAAATGTGTGGCCATAACATTCTCTAGAAATGTGTAGAGATTCTAGATATTTATTATTATTATTATTATTATTATTATTATTATTATTATTATTATTATTATTATTATTATTTAATTTATGCTAATTTGTATTTTACTATAAAAATGTATTTTAATTTAAAATCACTAATTCAAAAGTCTAAAAATAATTTTCCTTGATAAAATTATACCCCTGCTCACCTAAATCAAAATATTATTCATAAGTTAAAAAATATTTTCAGTCAACCCAGATTCGTGGCATTACAATGAATTTCTCCATTGGCAATAACAATCAACATGTAACCAATCTCTCACTAGAACCTATAAGCCTACACTATAAGAAAATTGCCAACAAAATTTCCAAAAGTAACAGTTTATATAGTTTTGCTCATAAAATATCTACAAGAATATTTTATTTAGCTGAAATATCTCTTTTCTGTATTCCCTCCAAAACTACATTTTAAGTGTCGTATCCTTTCAAAAATCAAATAACTACAGCCAAGGCTCATACTTTCTACTCTTACTAAACTCATAAAATGTCCATAAGAATAAAATATCCTAGAAGCTAAAGCACAAATCTACTCCTTGAAGCATGAAGATGAAATAAAATCAAAAGCAACCACTATACAGGTATAAAATCATAAAGTACATAACAAGCAAGTTTTCAAATCATGCCAAAAAAAACATTGAGATCAACCAAAAAGTAGGAACAAAAACAGAATCGAAGCTAGTAGATCTCGATTATGAAGGCGAAATAACCTATGCTGCAAACGGATCGTTGAGCTCCTTCAAGATCAGCTTTGATGCCATCCCTAAGAAAACATAAGATAAAATCCCTACATAATTCTCACAAACCCTAGATCCTTTTAGATATTGATATTGAAGGCAAAATTAGCTAAAAAAATAGCAGTTGGATAGAGAAAGCGAAGATGTTGATACCTGAGAGAGATCCTCCTGGTTATTATTAGAATTTGAAAATCGAGAACATGTAGAGAGAGAGCACGCTTTACATTAAAGAAGAATTCGAGTTTTTATATCGTAAGGAGTGTGTATTGCTTTGCTCTTGCTCCTCATTAGTTCTTTTATTGTGGTGTGTGGACCCCATTTCTTGATTCCTATTTGCTTCATAAATCGTAATTATATGTATTTTTTATTTTATAATTTTCAATTTTCAAAATATTTTTTTGCTTTTTGAATAAACTCTAAATTAGATGAATTTATATATTTATTTTTTTGACAAATTTACACTCCTAATTAAACATTTTCTTCTTTTCGAATGAACTCTAAATATTTTCTTCTTTTTCAATTAAATAATAAATTAAGCTTAAAATCATATACGCATTAAATTGAAATGATAGAGAGAGGTGAGGGAAGAGAAAATATTATTTTTATATGTAGGCTAAATTTTTGAAATTACTAAAATACCCCTACCAAATTTCATCATTTTATCCTTGTATTCAAGGATAATTTTGTAAATATATATAACTTAAATTTTTAATAATTTAAATTTTGCTCAAAATTTTAACAAAATAAAAATGAATTATAAATTTTTCATAATCATTTTAAATGAAATAATAAATTTTATATTATTATTATATAAATATTTATATTTATTATTTTTCATTTATAAAATAAAAATAAATTACAAAATTTTTTATTATTATTTTAAATGAAATAATAAATTTTATATTACTATTTTATAAATATTTATTTTTATTAATCTTGAACATGCCTAATTCCCAACACACGGTTGTTGGATTATGCTATGCCTACATTGAGTGGTACTGAATAAAGAGTAGTAAGACCTACGATAAATGCTAATGAATTTGAGATAAAACCCTCTCTTTTGCAAAATGGTTCAAAATAGCATTCAATTTTATGGATTGCCAAATGAGGATCCTAACGCTCATTTAGCAAACTTTCTTGAAATTTATGATACTTTTAAGATAAATGGAGTTTCTGCGAATGCAATTAAGCTTTGACTTTTTCTTTTTACAATGAAGGATAAGGCCAAAGCTTGGTTGAAGTTATTTGTAAGAGGTTCAATTACCACTTGGGATTAGTTGGCCTAAGCGTTTCTTTCAAAGTATTTTCCATTGGCTAAGACCACTAAGATTATTCAAAAAATTACTACTTTCATACAGTAAGATAATGAATCTTTGTATGAGGTGTGGAAAAGGTTTAAAGAATTGCAGTGGAGTTGCCCTCATCATAATCTTCCTAAGGAGTTACTTATGCAGACCTTTTACAATAGTGTAAACCCCACCACTAGAGGAACCATTGATGCGGCTACTTGAGTATCTTATGAGGAAGACCACAGATGCATCCTTTGAGTTGTTGGAGGAAATGTCAATAAATAATTGTATATGGCCTACGGAAAGAGCCAATATATCACCTCCTTCCCATACTAAAGGTGTCCATTCTATAGATTCAATTGTGGTTTTACAAGCCCAAGTTATTGCATTGATAAATAAAATTGATAATTTAAGTATAAGAGGAACCACGCCAAATGGTTGTACCCTTTGTGGTCAACAAGGGCATATGAGTGAGAGTTATGGGGTAGGTTTGGCTAGTATAGAGGAATAAGTGGGTTTTATGCAAGGTTAAAGGTGTGGGAAGATGTATTCAAACACTTATAACCCTTGTTGGAGAAAACATCCTAATTATTTCTTGGAGAAATGGCCAAAACAGATGAACTATAGGTTTTTAGTTAGGTCAGGATAGATTTGGTGCTTTGGAGGTGAAGATGGATAGGTTTTTAAAAGGCATTAATTTAAAGCTTAACTCTCAAGATGAAAACTATAAGACGTTAGAGTCTAAGTTTGATCAAATAGCGAAGAATCAATCATAATTTATACATAATTTAGAGGTTCAAATGAGTCAATTAGCGAGTGCACTACCTTTAAGATTTTAAGGGTGCCTTTCAAGCAACACAGAGGATAACCTACGGGAGTAGTTGAAGGCCATATCACTCAAGTCAGGTAAGTCATATGTAAATAATTTTTCATCTAACAAGAATGGGGTTTTGCAGGAAATTCAGGAGGAAGATAAAGCTCTTGTCACAAACGTGACAAAATCCACAAGTGCAATAGAAGGGAGTTTGAGCAATTTTGCTAGTGCGAGCCTGACGCGAGTGTGATAGAGTGAAATTCCAAAGGAAAAGTGTATCAACCTCATCCACCATTTTCACAGCATTTGAAACAGAAGGATACAGAGAAGCAATTTCTTAACTTTTTAGAAAAATTAAAGAATTTTCATATTAACTTATCATTTGTTGAAGCTATTACCCAAGTTCCCAATTATGCTAAATTTTTAAAAGATTTAATTTCTAAGAGAAGAAGTTGGGAAGATGTAGCCACTATTGCTTTGACTGAGGATTGTAGTTCAATTATCACCAATAACTTACCAACTAAATTGAAAGACCCTGGTAGCTTTACTATTATATGTACTTTAGGGGATATAGAGTTTCCTAGGTGTCTTTATGATTTAGGGCCTAGCATTAACCTCATGCGACTTTCAATCTTTAAGAAATTAGGTCTAGAAGATATGAAAACTACTTCTATGGTGTTACAACTTGCTGACCAATCTTTAAAGAAACCATATGGTATTATTGAGGATGTATTAGTTAAGGTTGATAAGCTTATTTTACCAGCTAATTTTGTGATACTTGACTTTGCTTATGATGCTAATTGTCCATTAATTTTGGGTAGACCATTCATGAATACTGGTAGGGCTTTGGTTGATGTGTTGAAAGGTAAATTAATCTTAATAGTAGGGAATGATAGTGTAAATTACCATATGGACAAAGCACTAAAATATCCTATGGAAGAAAATGTAGGCATGAAGATTAATGTAATTAATGAATGTGTATTAGAAGTGTTAGGGATTGAAGTTTCCATGGTAGAATCTAATGACGAAGGGAATAATGAGGAGGTAGATCAAGATGTTCACAAGTTAGAAATTTTGCATCGGAGTGAGGATCCATTACCTTCATCAATTGTAAGTGCTTCTAATGTAGAATTGAAGGAGTTACCTAATGTAAAATTTTACTTTTCCAATTACAATTTCTAATAGACTTACGAGTAAGCAAAATGAGATGTTATTGCAAGTGGTTAGGAAGTGAATTAAAAGCATAGGTTTGCAAATTTTAGATTTAAAGGTAATTAGCCCAAATATGGTCATGCATAGAATTCATATGGAAGAAGGTTTTGAACCCAAGGCTGATAGGCAAAGAAGGTTGAATCCTAACATGAAAGAAGTGGTTAAAAAGGAAGTCATTAAGTTGTTAGATGTTGGGATTATCTATCATATTCCAGAGAGTGAATGGGTTAGTCCTATTCAATGTTTGCCTAAGAAGGGGGGATAATTGTAGTAAGGAATGAGAATGGGGACTTGATTCCTACTAAAACAACCACGGGGTGGAGGGTTTACATTGACTATAGAAAATAAAATGCAGCCACTAGGAAGGATCATTTTCCTTTATCATTTATAGATCAAATGTTAGAAACAATTTCTGGTCATTCTCATTATTGCTTTCTTGATGGTTTCTCTAGTTATTTTCAAATTTTTATTTAACCTAGTGACCAAGAAAAGACCACTTTCACTTGTCCTTATAGTACCTTTGCATATAGGAGGATGCCTTTTGGTTTGTGTAATGCACTCGTAACTTTTCAAAGGTGTATGACTTCCATTTTTAGGGATATGATTGAGGAGATAATGGATGTATTCATGGATGACTTTTCTATGTATAGAGATTTATTTAAGCTTTGCTTGAATAACCTAGATAGAGTTTTGGCTAGATGTGAGGAGACAATTTTAGTGCTCAATTGGGAGAAATGTCATTTTATGGTTGAGGAAGGATCGAGGTAGATAGGGCTAAGACCGAATTGATTGAGAAATTGCCTCTACCTACTACACTAAAAGGTGTGAGGTCGTTTTTAGGACATGTTGGATTTTATAGAAGATTTATTAAGGATTTTTCTTTAATTGCAAAGCCATTGACAAATCTCTTAATAAAAGATGTTCCTTTCAGTTTTAATGATGCATGCTTAGTAGCTTTTGAGAAATTGAAGAGAGCTCTCATAAGTACACCTATCATAACTTCACCAGATTGGAACCTACCTTTTGAGATAATGTGTGATGCAAGTGACCTAGCTGTAGGATGTGTCTTAAGTCAATGGAAAGATAAGAAATTGCATGTTATTTACTATGTTAGTCACACTTTTTCGAGTCCTCAATTGAATTATACAACCACAAAAAAAGAAATACTTGCTGTTGTGTTTGCTTGTGATAAATTTAGATCATACTTGTTGGGATCTAAAGTTACCATTTTTATGGATTATGCGGCTTTAAGGTAATTATTTGCTAAGAATGATGCTAAACTTAGGTTCATTCACTAGGTTCTTTTCTTACAAGAATTTGACATAGAGATACGAGATAAAAAGGGTAGTGAGAATTTAGTGGCTGATCATTTATCGAGATTATAAAATGAGGATAGGCCATAGGTGATGATGATGAAATAAATGAGGAGTTTCCTGATGAATCCTTAATGTTAGTTAATCACTTTAATACACCATGGTATGCAGACTATGCTAACTATATTATTGCAAGAATTATGCCTTATGGTTTATCTTTTCAACAAAGCAAGAAGTTTTTCTATGATATCAAACATTATCGATGGGAGGAGCCATATTTGTTTAGAGTTTGTGGAGATGGAGTTTTGTGTCGATGTGCAAGTGAAGATGAGTATCTTGATATTTTATCTCATTGCCATTCAACTTTGTATGTAGGACATAATGGTAGTGGGAAGATGGTAGTTTGTGTTCTTGAATGTGGATTTTATTTGCCAACATTGTTTTAAGGTGCAAAGAAGTTCATAGCCTAATGTGACAAGTGCCAAAGGACAAGAAATTTAGGTAAGAGGGATGAAATGCCCTTAACAACTATTTTGGAAGTTGAGGTCTTTGATGTATGGGGTATAGAGTTCATGGGTCCTTTCCCTACATCATTTGGTCAAAATTACATATTGGTTAGAGTGGATTACGTGTCCAAGTGGATAGAAGCCAAAGCTACCCCAACCAATGATTCCAAAGTAGTTGTGAAGTTCTTGAAGAAATTATTTTCAAAGTTTGGAGTGCCTCGTGCCATTATAAGTGATAAAGGTACGTATTTTATAAATCAATCTTTTGAGTCATTGTTGTATAAATAGAGTGACTACACCTTATCATCCACAATCAAGTGGTCAAATAGAGCTTTATAATAGAGAATTTAAACGTACTTTAAATGCAAAATCAATTGGGCACATAAATTAGATGATGCACTTTGGGCATATAAGACAACTTTTAAAACACCTATTGGTATAACTCCATATAGATTAGTGTAAGGCAAGGCATGTCATTTGCCTGTAGAATCAGGACATAGAGCTTATTAGGCTATTAGAGACTTAAATTTTGATCCTAAACAAAATGGTATGCGAAGGTGTTTGCAATTGAATGAATTGGATGAGTTATGACTTAATGCTTATGAGAATGCTAGAATTTATAATGGAAGGAAAAAATGGCATGATGCTCACATTAAGTATAAAAGTTTTAAAGTAAGAGATAAAGTTCTACTCTTTAACTCTAGATTGAAGTTATTTCCTGGAAAATTAAGATCTCGTTGGAGTGGGCCATTTCTTGTAACTCAAATGTTTTACCATGGGCATTTGGAACATAAAAATGATAAAGGTGAATTATTTAAAGCTAATGGTCAAAGGTGTAAGGTGTACTTAGAAGGAAGTTTTCATGGTAGAGAGGTTTCTTATGTCTCTCTCAAGGTGGTTAATCATTGAAATCTTGTTTACTAACTCTTTCTATCAATTTATATATGTATTTTTGAAGCTATTTTATTTTTGTTATTCATTTTTGATGTTTTATATTATTTAATTTTAAGTAGTGTTGTGTTTTAAATATTTGTTGATGTTCAAGTGTGGTAAATTTCATTAGTTGTTTTTCTTTTTCAAAAGTTTTAAAATTTTCATTTCTATCGTGAGTGCAACAAATGTCGCAAGCACAACCATATAAGGAGGAATTTCTAGTTTGGGTTCTGTTGCGAGCGCGATGAATAGAAAAATGCATTCTGTTGTGAGCATGATGAGTGTCGCGAGTGTGACAAAGCACAGATTTTGAATTTTTAAGGTGGTTTCCAACTGTTGCAAGTGTTAATTTTTCCCTATAAATACGTTTTGGAACCTTAAACTATCATTCTCAATAGTTTTTCCCCTTTTTCTTTAGATTTCTCTCAACTTTTCTTTCCTCTTCATCTCTTATTTCTAATTTCTTTTATTTTGTGTTCAATCTTTTCCAAATTCATTAGTTTTTATTTGTTTCTTTGTGAGTTTGCACTATTTTTATTGGTTTAAAATGGTGAGATTGAAGACTATTGCTAATAGAGACAAGGGCAAAGGGAAAACTGTTTGGAGTTCTTCTCAACTAGCCAGGGAAACCACCATTCACCAAGATATGTATGATTGTTCATTTCCAATTTACAATGAGATTGAAGGTCAGAAATTTAATTTTTTCTCTAAGAAACAATATTTAGGTATATGGCATTTAGACTTTGCTTTGTTAGAGGATTTAGGAACTACTCAAGCATTTGGAAAATATATCAAATACACAAAATTGGAGCAATTTGTTAACATGAAATTGCCTGTTAAGAAGGATTATGCTATTGAATTCTTTGTTACTTTATCTTATGTGGATGATAGGAAGATAAAAATGAAATTTAGGCATGAAGGCAAAGTATATATTTTTG
Source organism: Excoecaria agallocha (assembly GCA_037975025.1). Taxonomy (NCBI): domain Eukaryota; kingdom Viridiplantae; phylum Streptophyta; class Magnoliopsida; order Malpighiales; family Euphorbiaceae; genus Excoecaria; species Excoecaria agallocha. The sequence goes on along the minus strand of CM075808.1, from coordinate 88,088,769 downwards.
GTTTTGAGGAAATGTATGAATGGTTTGGTTTTCCTTTGAATGGACAAACTTTTGTACCTCAATAGTTTGTTGCTTCTGATGTGTGGAATAAGTTATCTGGTTTGCCTCATTTTGATAATAAGAATTCTACAAATAGGCAAATTAAAGATAATGTTTTGTTATTGTTTCATAAGTTTTTATGCCATGTATTATTTGGTAGAGTGGAGAGCAACAAAGTTCAAGCCAAAGATTTGTTTGTTTTGTCCCTTATTTAAGCCAAAAAGATACCTTACCCCATTTACTTTATTTTTTATAGTTTATACCATGCTTCCATTTCCAAGACCAAGAGTGTAGGCATGGGGCATATGGTCACTGGAATTATGTTAGGTTGTTTGGGACAATTGCAGGGATTTGAGCCTAAGAAGAACAAGGTTGTCACTATGATGGATGTCAAGTTCTTGCGTAATTCTAGGTTATTGAAGCATGGTGGCTATCGCCCTGTATTTTTCTCTTATGAGAAAAGATATGGTAGGGTTTAAGGAGGATGAAATCAATCCCCTATTGCTGTTGATGATGATATTGCTACTGGTACAAGTGAGGATGAATTTGAGGATGTTTTTACTGCTGGAGAAGGAGGGAGTTCCTTAGGATGGTAGAAGATGTTAGATCGATTAGACAAAATGGAGGAGTCCAATAAGACTTTGGAAGCCAAGGTAGTCCATATGGAGGCCAATCTAAAGGATATGCATAAGAGTAACAAAAGTCTAAGCAGAAAGTTGATGTCCTTTTACAGAAGAAATAATATCGATTTCAGCCCCTCTCCACTGGATTCGCCTAGCGGAGCTCCATGAGGGAAGTGCTTTACTCCTTTTTGTTTATTTTTGTTTATGTTTTTATGTTTTTTTTGTTTTGTCTATATGTGGTTTGTGATTTTGTGATTTCTTTTGTTTATGCTTATATGGTGCTTCTTTTGTTTCCTTGAACAATTGGAACATTGTGTCCTTCAAGTGTGGGGAGGTATATATGTAATGTGTTAATATGTGTTAGATTGTAATTAGTATAATTGTATTGTATTTTCATTTGTGTTGTTCTTATATGTATGTTAAATTGTTCAGGTTGTTGTTAGTTTGCATGGTTTTGGAGTTTTTGTAGTTGATGTATATTTGGTATCATGTACATAAGATAACCTAATTTTTTGATTTTTGGTCTAGTTAGCAAAATTCTTGAGGAATATCAGTGGTTATTTTACTTTGACATCTTTATGTGCATAGTAAGGGTTATGATTTGGCAAAGCACTTTAGTATAGGTTCTTTTTAAGTTGTTTATCTTTTCACATATGAATATGATTATTTTGGTAAATAATTGCTTAGAGTAATTTAACCTATAGCTGAGTGAGCTTTTGAAGCCTTTTACATTGATATTTTTCTTTGTATGAGAGCCTTAGTATGCCATATCCTCTAGAACTTGCTTTTGGTAAACTTTTAGATTACATTTAGTGTGATTTTTTGAATGAGAAATGATAAGGGTACTAGAATATAGCCAATTTAACTTGCTTAAATAACTAATCCTTTTTTACTTTAGGTAGCCAATTTTGAGCTTTTAGCCAATTTTTGTTGTTAAGCACATAGATAGCCTTAATCCACTTTTTGAACAATTAACCTTTATTTTGAAACCCTTTATGTGTAAGGGATTGGGATTGCTAAGCCATTTGAGACAATTATTGTTAGGTGTAAGCATGAAGGATAGTTCGCTGCCTCTCATTTTATTTGATAAGTCAAATTAAAAAAAATGAAAGAAAGAAAAAAAAAAGAAAAGAACTAAAAAAAAAGAAGAAATGATTTAAAGAAAAAAGAAAACTAGTGCAACATTTAGACAATGTTAAGGGAGATCAAATAGTAGTTAAAAGTAAATGTGATCATGCTATGTTGTTACTTTAAGTCTCTTGTGATGTGGTGATCACTTTTTCTCTACACAATATGAGCTACTTAACCAAAAATGTGACCTACCTTTACCTAAGCCAAGTTACAACCTTAAACAAAACCCTTTGATTTCATGCATTTGACTTGTGCTAGTAATGGAGATGTTTATTCATTTACAAGCTTATGGTATGTAATGGCATATTAAAGGAAAGAGATAAACACTAATCCTTCAACATTTGAGTGAAGAAATAATAAAGTGTTTGAGTGAGAGTTATTTTAGGCAATATTTTGTATGAAATAGTCTATACATGTGTTAAGATATTCAATTTCTTGAGGGCTTATATTCTTGTGCTTTGCAACTTCCTAATTCTCCAAATGTACATGGTTGTTGAGTTTGATAAACAATGGCATTGCTTGGGAATTTTCAAATTAAGATTAATTTATTGAGAGATAAAGGTTATAACATGTTGTTTCCAAATGTCTATCAAATATGAATGTAAGCTCCATAACTGTGTGATTGTTTTTATGTGTTTTATTTATTGCTTGGTGTTGTTTTCTTGTATTTGAGTTTTTCTTGAGGACAAGCAAAGGTTAAGTGTGGGGAATTGATGGTTCATTCAACAATAATTTGTGAATGTTTTTGTGAAATAAATATCTAGTTTTAGTTAAGTTTTTATGTGAAACGTGGTGCTTTTTATGTGTTTTTTGTTGTAAGTGTGTGTAGGGAGTAAAGGAGCTAGAACTAAAGAAAAGAGGCATAAATCAAGCAAAAGAAAAAAGGCCTATCGCGAGCACGAAAGGAGTCACGAGCGTAACCCAGCAAGGCTTCAAAGGCCATCAACGCAGAGAGAAAAAAGTCAAGATATATGGAAGCATGCTCTATAGCGACCTTGACATCCTTCGCATATGCGATAGAAAAGGGAATTCTGGCTGTTACTTTTAAAAGGACACTTGAAGATTTATGTCATTTCACTAAGGGTTACCTACTTTTGGAAGGACGTTTTTGAAGGACACAAGGATTGGAATTCAATATATATTGACACAAGAAGTAGTTAGAGATATACACACAAGTTGTGAAAAAAAACAATTAACAATTCCTATTTCTCTTTTGTTGTAATCAGAACATTGTTAGTTTGATCTTTTGAGAATAAGACAAGCAAGAAGAAAAAAATCTACTTAGAGAGTGGAAAAGGGTTGAGAGATTTCTTTTTACTATCTCTTATCTATACTTCTTCTTGTATTTAGTTAAAAGATAATCACTTTAGGAACTTGAACATTAATGTTTATAACTTTCATGTTCTTAGAAATATATACTTAGTTTTATTTGCAGAATTCTTTTTTAGTATTTTATACATAATTAATATAAGCAAGGGTATGATTGAGAAATATATTTTCCCTTATAGCTATTAAAGATTCATTATCAAAATATCACTTGAGAGATCGGGATATTAGGGTAATTAATATAAGTTGGCTCTCAATCTTAGAAAAAATGTTTAAAATTAACTAATACAATAATGAGAATTAAGGGTTAGAATTATACATGCATGTTTTAAGATTAACTAATTCATGTCGAAAGAGTGAATTATGACATTAATCTAACTTGGTTTCAATTGTAAGATTAAAATTTAAGTGACATAATTAGTTCAAGTTTAGTTTATATCTCATAATATCAATCTTTAATTGTCTTCTTTGATTATTTATAAACGAGGTTAAATTAGTATTTCTAGTTGTTAAATAGATTGATTTAATAAATCTTGAATATTGTAAACAAGATTAAGAATTCAGTAATAGTGTGTAATCATTCATTATTTCCCTATGAGAACAATATCTTAAGTACTATAATTGGTAAATCGTGAGCTTGCAAATTTAGCACTAACATCTGCAGAGCTTCAAAAGCAATATGACAGGATGGATGCTAGAACCATCATTTTGAATCTAGAAGAGCTTTATGCTTCTCAAGCTAGAATTGAGCAATATGAGATTACTCGAGCTCTTTTTAGCAACAAAATGGTAGAGGGCACTTCAGCAACTACTCATGCATTAAAGATGTATAGTTACATTAAGCATTTAAGTAGGTTTGGCTATGACATGGAAAATGATCTATACATGACTTAATCTTGTACTCGTTGGCTCCAAGTTTTGCACCTTTCTTGCTTAACTTCAACATGAACAAGATGCAAGTACCCATTCTTGAGTTAATTAATATGCTCAAAATAGCTGATGGATCCTTTAAGAAGGATCTAAAGAGTGCCATGGTTGTCACTTCTGCTAAAGGGAAGAAGCAAAAGAAAAAGGTGACCAAGGCATAGCCCAAGCATGGTGGAGTTTCCAAGAAAAAGGCTACCGAGAAGGAGATCCCAAAGGAACTTGGGTCTACTGTGGGAAAGATGGCCACTGGAAGCAAAACTGCAAGGCCTATCTAGATTCTCTCAAGGAGAAAAAGCAAGCCAATACTTCTACTTTAGGTATTCATATGATTGAAATTAATACTTATTCTATTGCTTTAAAGCAATCTTGGGGATTAGATACCGGATGTGGATCTCATTTGTATAATGATCTACAGGGGCTTAAAAGCCGTAGAAGAGTTGGATAGGTAGAGATATATCTACAGTCAGCTTCTAGACAAAACATCTCTACAATAGTTATGGGGACTTACATTGCCTCTTCCAAGTGGATTGATATTGGATTTGAATAATTGTTATTATGTTCTAGCTTTATCTAAGAGTATTATTTCTTTCAGTTATTTATTAAATGATTATGATATTTCTTTTAAGAACAAATGTTGTTCCATTTTTAAGAACAATATATTTTATACCGAAGCTATCAATGAGAATGATATATTTGTTCTTCATCTAATTAAAGAAGTACATAATGTAGATACCAAGAGAATGATACATGATAATCTAAACACCTCATATTTATAGCATTGTCATTTAGGCCATATAAATGAGAAACGTATGGCAAAATTGCAGAAGTCTGGTGATTTGGGATCATTTGATAATGAATCATTTAATACATGTGAATCTTTTTTATTAAGAAAAATGACTAATGCTCCCTTTACTGGAAAAGGAGAACGAGCTAGAGAGACATTGGACTTAATACATTCAGATGTATGTGGTCCAATGAGTACACATGCTAAAGGAGGTTACTCCTACTTTATTACATTCATAGATGACTATTCCAAGTTTGGATATATTTATCTAAAGAAATATAAATCTAAAGCATTTGAAAAGTTCAAAGAATTCAGAAATGAAGTAGAGAAACAACTTGGCAAAAGTATTAAAACACTTAGATTAGATCGAGGTGGAGAATACTTGAGTCAAGAGTTTCAAGATTATCTTAGAGATAACAAGATTTTATCTCAATGGACTTTACCATATACACCACAACACAATGGTGTATTTGAAAGGAGAAATCAAACACTATTAGATATGGTTTGATCCATGATGAGCCAAGCAGACTTGCCTAAGTCCTTTTAGGGATATGCACTGGAAACCGTTGTTTATGTGTTAAACAGAGCTCCTAGTAAGTCGGCTGATGTTACACCATATTAGATGTGGAATAACAAGAAGCCCACACTATCTCATATGAAGGTATGGGGTTGTCATGCTTATGTGAACAGGACAATGTCAGACAAACTAGATGTTAAGTCTGATGAATGCTTATTTATGGGTTTTCCAAAAGAAACATTTGGATATTATTTCTACCATCCCTTAGAACAAAAGGCGTTTGTTTCAAGACATGATATCTTCTTATAAAGAGAGTTCCTTTTACAAGAAGATAATGGGAGTAAAATTGAACTTGGTGAAGTTCAAAGCCCACAAATAGAAGCGGATCAATCGATTGAACCTAAGACTGAATTTCATAATAATGAGATTACAGTTGCACCTAATTATGCACAACATCCTAGAAGATCTACTAGGATATGTTCTATCCCTGTGAGATATGGATTTCATATTGATTCAGATAGAAATGTAATTATAGTAGAGGATAATGAACCTACAAGCTATCAAGAAGTTGTGAACAGTTTAGGACGTGATTTGTGGCATAAGGCTATACAGTCTAAAATGGACTCCATGTATGAGAACAAAGTATGGACTTTAACTCAGCCATTTAAAGGGATAAAATCTATAGGGTGCAAATGGGTCTTCAAGAAGAAGACCGACATCGAAGGTAATGTAGTTACCTATAAAGCTCGCTTAGTAGCAAAAGGCTATCATCAAAGAAAAGGAATGACTTTGATGAAGCCTTTTCTCCTATAGCAATGCTTAAGTCTATAAGAATACTTTTAACTATTGCTGCTCATTATGATTATGAGATTTGGCAAATGGATGTGAAGATAGCTTTCATAAATGGAAAGTTGACTGAGGATGTGTATATGACACAACTTGAGGGGTTTACATTAGGAAATAGTGAAAAGGTATGCAGGCTCCAAAGATCTATTTATGGATTGAAGCAAGCCTTTAGGAGTTGGAACATTTAATTCAATGAGACAATCAAAGAGTTTGGTTTCTCACAGAATGAGGATGAACCTTGTGTATATAAAAGGGTTAGTGGGAGTGCAATAGTCTTCCTAGTTCTATATGTGGATGACATATTAATCATGAGAAATGACATCTCTCTTCTTCAGTCAGTTAAAATATCGTTATCCAAGCAATTCTCTATGAAAGACCTTGGAGAAGCATCCTACATTCTGGGAATAAGGATTTATAGAGAGAGATCCAATAGGTTGCTAGGTCTTTCTTAAAGTACATATATAAATAAAGTATTAAAGAGGTTCAATGTACATCTCTCTACGAAAGGATTTATACCCATGATGCATGGGAAACACCTTTCTAAATCAATATGTCCACAGACACTAAAGGATAGAGAGAGCATAATAGAATACCATATGCATCTGAGATTGGTTCTATCATATATGCTATGTTATGTACACATCCAGATGTATCTTTTGCTTTGAGTGTCACAAGCAGATTTCAATCCAATTTTTGAGAGAAACACTAGGCGACAGTCAAGAATATCCTTAAGTACTTTAGAAGGAAAAAGGATATATTCTTGGTGTATGGAGAGGGTAATTTAGAGGTATGTGGGTATATTGATGCCAACTTTCAATCAGATAAGGACGATTGTAAGTCATATTCTAGTCCTGTGTTACTAATGTGAGAAGGTGCAATCAGTTGGAAGCATTCCAAACAAGAAACAACTACTGATTCCATGACGGAAGCTTAGTACATTGCTACTTCGGGGGCGACCAAAGTAGAAGTATGGAACAAAAGTTCATATCTGAATTAGGAGTGGTACCTAGCATTGTTGATTGAATTCCCTTATAATGTGACAACAATGGAACCATTGAGTAAGTAAAGGAACCACGGTCTCATTAGTGATCCAAGCATGTTCTCAAGAGTTACCATCTCATTAGGGAGATAATAGCTAAAAATGATGTGAAGACAAAAAGGGTCTCCACATATGATAATATGGCAGATTCCCTCACTAAAGCACTTTCCCAGAACAAGCATGATCACCATATAAATAGAATGGGCTTAAGATACATGAGTGATTGTTGTAAGGACCCTAAAGAGGCCCTAGTGGAATTCAAAGGCAAACATATGTCATTAAAGTCAAATTAAGCATTAAGGGATAAATTAGTAGTACTTATGATCTATTGGATTCATGGTTTTAAGAGATAGAGTATACCATAGTCAAATGACATTATAGCATAGTATGTATAATTTGAGCAAAAATACAGTTAAGATATTGTTTGGGGCATAAATGTTATTAAGTTATAATTAATTATGTGACAAATGAATGAATTATATGATATGAATTTTTAGAAGGGCATAATTAGATTATTATGTTGGTATAATAAAATTCAAGGGTGTAATTGAAGTATGAAGTATTAGGTTAGGGGCCAATTTGTAAATACGACGTCTTAAGGGTCAAATGTGATAAAAAGAAGGAATTGAGGGGTTGATTTAAGAGAATTATAAAATGTTTGGGTCAATGTTAAACATACAAGAAATTGAGAGGCAAAGGTGTAACTTGCAAGAAATTGAGAGAAGTTAGTGGAACATGCAAAATCATGAGGGACCAAGAAAGAAATTTACCTTGCCACTATATATATATTATATTTCACATGAAAGAGAAGATTTGGGAGAGAGGGACGACATTTAGAGAGTGAGATTACAGAAATTCTTCTTTGCTCTCTCATATGTTCATGGTTAATCTCATAAAGAAACCAAAGAAGAAATTCTTGCATGTGATGATTAATCAAGAGAAATGGTGCATCAACTTAAGGTAATAACTTCAATTAAATGACATCTTCTTCTTCTCCTTCTTCTTTCCATTTTGATGAGGTAATGGTAGAGTAAGGTACTGGAATTTTAATTGAATGATGATGTTGGTTGTAAAGGAGAAAAAGAAGGCAGAAGAAACAAGGAAAAAGGGCTTGCAAGGATTATGAGTGAAAAGAGAATTTAAAGAAGAATTGAGTTGCATGTCTAGGTTTGGGAACTTATTCTTCATGCATGTGTGTGGATATCAATGTTTATGCTTGTATTACTTAATTTTGATGGTAATTTATTAGTTTATTTAGGGTTAATGGGAGATTTAAATAGGAAAATTGTGTTTTTGAATGTTGAGGAAAAACTGGGTGTGGTTCTTGTGAATCAGCCTGCTTGTTTTTGTTTATGTCTGGAGTTATAGACCTCGGATTGAGGTGATTTAAAATTCTAAGTAAACTAGATTCAATTATCTACAATTCATTAGAAGAAGTCATGGCTTGATTATGTTTTTAAGGAACTCATAAAATTCATACAAGTGAACTATTTGTGTGTATAGTCAGTTTTGAATAGTTACCAATATTTTAACCATAAATCCTTTTATTTAAGTCATAATTGAGTGAGGTTTGATTCTATGTAAACTTGATATAATGAAAAACAACTTTGTAGAAGATACCTAGGGCAAAATATGTGTGTATGCTATCCAAATATTCACTTGAAATTGTAGTGACATGTTATTCTCGGTTATGGAACAAATTGTAGAAAATATGATATATCTCCTTGTATAGTGAACAAAATACTATTAGGTTAAATTTTGGGAAAAATAGGGGCCTGTTTACTTACAGAAAACTACTCCAATTTTTCATAAAAATTTTTCACAAAAAACAAAAAATAGAGATCATGTTTATTTTCGTCAGTTTCCTAAAATAAAAAATATAAAATGAATTTTCCAGTTTTCCAAAATAAAGAAGAAATTGGAAAACTAATAAAAGATGTTTTCCAAATTTTCTAAATAATATTAATACACACACACACACACACATATATATGTACATACATACATATACATATACATATACATGCATATGTAAATTTTTGTATGTGCATACATATATAAGCATATGCATGTGCATGTATATGTATATGTATATATAGTACATACATACATACGTACATATAGATATGTATATATATGTATATACATACATACACAAACATATGCATATGTATATGTATACATACATATGTATATGTATGTATATATATGTGCATATATACACATACATATGCATATACAAATATACATACATACATGCATGCATGCATGCATGTATGTACCTCTATATACATACATATACATATACATATACATATACACATACATATACATATACATATACATATACATATACATATACACATACACACACATACATATTCATATACATGTATCTGTATCTGTATGTGCATACATACATACATACAAACATACATATATATGTATATATATGTATGTACATACATATATATACATATGAATATGTATATATATATACATACATACACATACATGTACATATGTATATATTCATAAATACATGTGTATGTATGTGCATATATTCACATATATATATATATATATATATATATAAATGTATGTATGTATGTACGCATACATATCCCTATAATATTTGTATGTATGTATATATATATGCATATGTGTGTGTGTACACATACACACACAAATAAATGCTTCAGCTTTTCATTCGTTGATAAATAAACGCATTTTTTAAATTTTCTACGGAAAATAAATACTCAAATTTTTTAAGAAAATAGAAAACAGAAACCATAGAACTATTTTCTATAAGTAAACGCACCCTAGACTTCTAAACCTATACTTTTCATGAAGAAAGTAAAGCCTAAATCTTTCCTTAAGCTTGTCTAATTTTAGCTAAATTTCAGACCTATACACAACATTGTTAATATGAACAGTAATTAATAAAGTGTAAAATCAGTTTTGCATGTTCTTTATTTTGCATGAATATGATGATATTGATTGTGTTATTATAATATTTTGTTTATGGAAGAGATGAATTGAAAGCATGCAAATCAAACTTGAAAGAAGAAAAGTTAATGAATTTAAAATTCTGGGTTAAGTTTCTATGAACCAGTTTTGGAATTTTATAGATATCTCAAGTTTTATAACTCCAATTTGGGAAATTCCAATTGCTAATTAAACTTAAGACATGGATTCATAGTTTTGTAGAAGAAACCTAAATGTGATTTTGTCCCTAAGTATTTTTTATTTTTATTTGAAATTCATAGTGAGATGTTGTCTAGTTGTAGAGAGCAAGTTCCAGTATTTTTGAAATAATGTTTGATAGAGAAGTATAAATCCTATGAGGAAAAATCCTAGATAGAATAGACTTATAGGAGAACAATTTTTGTGGAGGAAGGTTGGCTTAAATCTGTACAAATTCTCTTCTATGAATTTTCTAATTAGGAACTAAAACTGATTTTGTTATTGTGAACTGCTGTCTAGTGTTAACGAACAGCTTGTAGTATTTTTCTTATAACTCATGATAGAAAACTCAAAATTCTATGGGACAAAATTCTAGTTAAAATAGACTTACAGGAGTACAACTCTTATGAATAAATGTTAGTTCAATTCTGTACTTATTTTGTTCCACGAATTTTTCAATATGGTCACACAAACTATATAAAAAAATGCACTCTTGGATAGTCTGTAATGTTTGGGTTATAACTCCTAATTTAATGGTCCTATTTGACTGGTATTTGAAGCATGAGAAACTAGTGATATAAAAGATTATTATTTAAAAGTCCAATTTGGTTAATTCAGCCATTTAGCATGGCAAAATTAAAATGTTAAACATAACTAAAAATCTGTCTATCTTATTCACTATAACCTAATTCTTTGATGTATAAATGTACTACATGTAATAATAATAATATGATATTTTATAGTAATTTGATCATAAAATGATGACACAGTTGGTTGTATAATTATAGGTAATAATCATGGTATTGTAAATTTATACATGACCATGGTGTTAGATGATATATGTGTACGATAAAAAGGTACGATAATATTATAAACTAAAGCTATAAGTGTATAAAAGTTTAGGAAATATAGTATGTAACAAGACCATGAACTAGCATATGGATAATTACTTATTTTAATGAATATGATTACGCCTATATGCTTAGGTCTATTGAATAGTATGTTAAGGTAAATGGTTATTGTATTATATAATTACAGTTGCTTGATTTGATACCTGAGTGTGATTGTGTGTGTGTGTGTGTATATATATATATATATATATATATATAGTCATACATGTATGTACGCATATAGGTTAACCTGTTGTAAACATGATCATACACATCATTGATTAAAGGAACTCAATAGACCATGATTTTATGTATCATCATATTACATATGTAAAATAGCTACTTGATTTGAAGGGATTACAAGTACAAAATAGTAATACTTAATTGTGCTCAAGATAACATATTTATAGAAAATTTATACGTTTATATCTATGACACCATGCTCGTATATATACATGAATATATATGTATGAACATCAATATATATATGATGAGAAAGAGCAAAGTACGAAATAGCAATTTCGAATTGTGCATTTGATCACATATTTACAGAAAGTTATACGTGAGCATGTATATGATTACCTTGTACATAGTTATATAAGAGTATACATGCATATGAATGAATAAAGAAAAGATAACATAAAGAGATTTTACTGCCTGCATTGAGTCTAGGAAGTGTATAAATAGGCATGCCTATAAGGGTACCTTCCAGCTGCTTCTGAACATTTTGACCTATTTAGGTCCACCTGAATTTAAAAGTATAGTGACCTTGTTTGGGTTTAAAAGTTAAAGTTAATTTAAACAACCCTCGTGTGGGTTGTAGCCGACCTCGCTTGGGTCCGCTTGACCGGTCCATGTTATTTGTTTGGCCCTATTTGGGTCCATGTTATTTATTCTACCTCGTTCGGGTCCATCGATTTATCGTACATTTTTATCCCTAGAATGGATCATTATTTAATACATTCAGGTATCTTATTTGTACCTTTGGGTGCCACCGTTATAAGCAATAGTTTTGTACCTTCGGGTACTACCATATAATCCGTTATCCACCTCTTAAGAATAGTGCAGGCTTTATTGTCAAAGGTTAAGAAAAGTTTAATAAGGCATGCAAATTCTTAACTAACTTCATATTATTCTACATATGAAATTCCTTTTATTGCATACAAAACATGCATCTATAGGAATGCCCAATAGTAAATATATGTAAGTAATACTACTAGTATAAAAAATGCATGCTAATTGTTAAATGATGAATTTGCATTATATTAATACTTTGATTAAATTGATGATATATATATATGCCTTTGTGATCATAAGTCTCTTTCTAGATGTATGCCAATGCATGATATATGAAGGAATTTTTAATAGGTTAAAAGAGTATTATAATATTTAATGGATGCAACAATTTTATAATTGCATAAGCATATTTCATATTAAAGATTATAAAAGTTAGACGGTAACAACCATTGTTTTTGAAATAGTTTTCTTATGAATATATTTATATGTTTACATTGTTTATATGTACACATTTAATGAATGTGTTTGTTATTTACGGTGTGATGTATGCATAACTAAGACCTATAACCTGGGTATATAAGAATAGTCTAGCAATGATGTATAATTGTTATGTTTAATTGATAGGCTTGTTTTTGTAACTTATGCAATATAAAGTAAGCTTGTAGTATTATAAAGATCTCATGGTATTTGAAAGTGTTAATTTGCCATTTTAATTCTAATGGGTGTATATCAAAGACATACTAGTATAGATAAAAAGATAATGGATAATTATGCTAGTATGGTTTAGTATCAATTCAAAAGCTAATCACATGATAATTATTTGAATTTAAAGCCATAGGACTGATGCCTTATAAAATGTGTACTTTTTAATATATATTTTCTTATGTTTAATTCGCTTAAGTATGTAATATTATGTGTATTTTATGTGTTTATGTTCAATTTATGTGTTTATGTGTGTTTTTAGGATAAAGATGGTGAAGTGTGAAGAAGAATGAAGAGCTGGTAAAGAATGAAGAAATGGTGATCGGATCACGAGTCGTGAAGTGGATCACGACTCGAACAAGAATTCACGAGATGGACTGGAAATTCACGAGTGAGGCAGAGGAGGAACATTCACTACTCGGCATCTTGTTCACGAGTCGTGATATCGATCACGACTCAGGAAGAAAGCTCACGAGTCCAGAAGATTAGGTGGAGTTCACGACTCGTGAGGGTGTTCACGAGTTGAACAAGCATTCACGAGAGAGGCTAATTGTTCACGAGTGGAACAATATGTGAAGGATCACGACTCGTGAAGGCATTCACGAGTCGATCATGGCAACTGTTCTCAAGCGACATTATTTTTCAGCATATATTTTCTCAACCAACCATCATGACCTTTCATGGCAACTTTTCACATTGACAACCATTATGAAGAGACATGTTTATAGAGTTTTCCCTCTATAAATATGGATGACAAGAAAGGAAAAAGGGGAATCAATGTTTTAGTTTTTAGAAATATAGTTATTATTTTGGATAAACATTTTTACTTAGTTTTTCTTAGTAGATGATTACAAAGGGAAAAGCTAAAGGAACATGAGATAGTTTTCTTTCTCTTGTTTGTCTTTAATTCAATTATATACTTTGGATAGTTTCCTTTGTACATTATAAATATGCACTAGTATTTGTTTAAGATATGTTTATTCTTATTATGCATGAATTATGATTTACATCCATTCGTGTGCTTTGATTTGCTATGTATGATTGGCCACCATATTTGGCATGTTAGTCAATTTATTCGCAACGAGAGTTGGAATTCTTTGATGGAAAAACAAATGAATGTACTTGAAGCATTGAATTCCTTTAATTTGACTTAAGGAATTCACTTTGAGGGGTTAAAGAATTTGCATAGAGCTTCATAATTTTTATTTATCTCTATAATGATATGAGAGTGCTTATAGACTCTAAATGAAAATATCTTTACTGACAATGAGAGTTGCTTTAAAGAATCTTGGCTAAATTATCCAGTCACTTTATTTATATAATTATCTAGAACTTGTTCTTAAATGAATTACTATTTCATAATTTTTAATGTATGTTCATACCATCATTTAAGTCATCTTTAATCCAAATTAATTTAATATATCCAAAGTAGTTTAGATATTTAGTTAAATGCATGATCTTTATTTTATTCATTACCTATCCATCTAGTCTTTGTGATTTCAATACAAAATTTACCCCGTTCCCTTTGGAACGATACCCTACTCATCCTATACGCAGTCTAGTGAGACTAAGGGTTCAATTAAATCCCCATCAGATTTTGGTGCCGTTACCGGGGAACGGCTTGAATGAATTTTTATTGATTGATACAAAAGAGTAGATGCTTTAGGATTGTATGATAAAATTTGTTATTTATTTAAATGTCTCTTTTAGTTTGGATTTATTTGTTCTATGGTTTGTTTTTGGTTAAGTTTTAATTATTTTATATTTTATATTGATTTATTTTCTTTTGTAATTTTTACTTTTGGGTTGAGGTTGGATGTTTTGCAGAATAAATTTGCAGCAATTCATCATGTTCACGAGTGCATCACGACTCGTGAACATCTTCACGAGTATTCGAGAGGCTTCAGTCATTCAGTCACGAGCAGAATCACTAGTCGTGAAGAGTATCACGTGTAGTACAGAAGAGAAAGGCTCACGAGTCGTGACTGCCATACCGACTCGTGATGATTTCCATTTTTGTCTATCCCTATTTTTTTTTCACGAGTCATGAGATTCCTGCCGAGTCATGACCATTGCTTCCTTAACACTCACTGCCTTCTCTTCATGAGTCGTGAGGAACATGCCGACTCGTGAAGCACTGTTCCAAAAGTTACGAGTCGTGATTTTTCACTTCCTGTTTTTATTTTTATTTCATTTTCATTTCTTTATTTCACTTTTATTTCTTCGAATTAGGAGTATTAGCGGTTTTTAATTGGATTAACTACCCTTTATTAACTTAAATTTAAGAGGGGGAACAGTTATAACTTAAATTTAGGGTTTTTAAACGTCATCTCTTTTCATTTTTCCCTTCTTCTTCTATAAATACTATGGTAGTTTACTTTTCATTTTTTTTACATTCTCTTCCTTTTACTCCTCTTGTACACTTCTTTCTCTTCAACTGTAACTTGCATTTCCTTTTGTCTCTTTGTTTTTCTTTCTTTGCAACATTTTCTTCCCATTTCCCTTCTTTTCATTCACGTTACACATTGTTATCTCTGCTTCCTTTCTCTTTAACAACCATGGTAAGGACAAAGAACGTTGCAGCTTCAAGGGGTCAGCAAGGAGAAGATGAAGCACCACTACAGAGTTTACAGACCGACTTTGGTGCTCCATTCCCTCTTTCTTCCATTCATGAAGGTAACAGATTCCTTGTTCTTAAAGATAGAGCAAAATCTCAATGATCTTGTAGGAAGCTCTACTCCACAAGAAGTGGCTGAGGAAAGCACTTTGGATGAGGCAGGGGATGAGGCACATAAACAAGGAGATGTTCCTATGGAGGATGTTCCTAGAGATGAGGTTGCTGTTTCACCACCTATTGCTTGATCTTCTTCACATTCCATTCATTCCATGTTCAACCAGTTGTTGCAAAATCAATCCACCATTTAGAATCAACTCACATCATTGGAGCAAGTTAACTCCCATTTGGTTCGACGTCAACGCCGCCTTGAGCATAAGGTGGACGCCTTCATTGCCCAATCGGGTTATGTGGTGTCTTTGCCTCCGTCTTCACCATGATCTTCAGGGGAGTCTTCTTTCCTCTATTTTCTTTAGTTGTTTCTTTTTGATTTTGTTTTTGTTGTTTATGTTTTGTTCCTTCACATTGAGGACAATGTGTGTTCTAAGTGTGGGGGAGCATTATAAACCTTATGTGTGTTGTTTGTTTTTGTTTGTCTTTTTCTTTATTTAGACTAACCTTTTTCGTAAGCTTTATTAGAAGTATTGCACATATTGTATGTAATATAGGTTGTTATGAAGAGTCATTTGCCTTTTATGCTCATTTTATTAGTTTTTCAAGGCTTTTGGCATGTGTTTTATGTTTTCAAGTTATCTCTTTTTACTTCTTTCAACATTTTAGGTTGTTTAGTCTTTTTACTAACTATGCTTAAAGGTTAGAATTTTCTCATTTAGCTTAAGATTTTAGGATTTTTGTTGTCTCATGGAAACTATAGCCATAATACTTACCTTTAGCTATTCAATAATGGATGAGGACTAGCAAAAGAAAATGACAAATAAATAAAATGAAGCAAGATGCATATCCAAAAAAGTTCAATTAAGTATGTGATGGAGCGTAAAACGTACCCAGTACTACATTCTCTTGCTATTTTAAAATTCATGGGATAAAGTCTAAAAGTATACCCATGCTTGAAAAAAAAAGAAAAAAAAAGAAAGAAGAAAAAGAACGAAAAATGCAGTCTAAAAATGCCATGAGATTGGTTTAAAGGTATGTGTGCTTTTTAATTGTCCTAAAAGGCAACTATAATCTTAAACTCTTAGGTTTTATGAACAATATTCTCCCTTGAGCATGGTTAGTTTTGAGACTTTATTATCTTGATGTTGGGTTTAGTAAACATAGGTGACTTAGTAACTTAGAATATATGTCTTAAGTTTTGTTCACTGAAATTTTGAGTGTTTAAGGTATTTGACTTCATTTCAATCTTGTTTAAAGTGAATATTGAGCAATGCTTTATAATTTAACTTACTTAGTCTAACTTGGAATTAGACTTTCTCATTTTTCTCTTGCTTGGGGACAAGCAAGGTTTAAGTGTGGGGGAATTTGATGTCTTGTAAAATGTCTACTTTTTAATATATATTTTCTTATGTTTAAGTAGCTTAAGTATGTAATATTATGTGTATTTTATGTGTTTATGTTCAATTTATGCGTTTATGTGTGTTTTTAGGTTAAAGATGGTGAAATGTGAAGAAGAATGAAGAGCTGGTGAAGAATGAAGAAATGGTGATCGAATCACGAGTCGTGAAGTGGATCATGACTCGAACAAGAATTCATGAGACAGACTGGAAATTCACGAGTGAGGAAGAGGAGGAACATTCACTACTCGGCATCTTGTTCACGAGTCGTGATATGGATCACGACTCAGGAAGAAAGCTCACGAGTCCAGAAGATTAGGTGGAGTTCACGACTCATGAGGGTGTTGACGAGTCGAACAAGCACTCACGAGAGAGGCTAATTGTTCACGAGTGGAACAATATATGAAGGATCATGACTCGTGAAGGCATTCACAAGTCAATCATGGCAACTGTTCTCAAGCGACATTATTTTTCAGCATATATTTTCTCAACCAACCATCATGACCTTTCATGGCAACTTTTCACATTGACAACCATTATGAAGAGACATGTTTATAGAGTTTTCCCTCTATAAATATGAATGACAAGAAAAGAAAAAGGGGAATCAATGTTTTAGATTTTAGAAATATAGTTATTATTTTGGATAAACATTTTTACTTAGTTTTTCTTAGTAGATGATTACAAAGGGAAAAGCCAAAGGAACATGAGATAGTTTTCTTTCTCTTGTTTGTCTATAATTCAATTATATACTTTAGCTAGTTTCCTTTGTACATTATAAATATGCACTAGTATTTGTTTAAGACATGTTTATTCTTATTATGCATGAATTATGATTTACATCCATTTCTGTGCTTTGATTTGCTATGTATAATTGGCCACCATATTTGGCATGTTAGTCAATTTATTCACAATGAGAGTTGGAATTCTTTGATGGAAAAACAAATGAATGTACTTGAAGCATTGAATTCCTTTAATTTGACTTAAGGAATTCACTTTGAGGGGTTAAAGAATTGGCATAGAGCTTCATAATTTTTATTTATCTCTATAATGACATGAGAGTGCTTATAGACTCTAAATGAAAACATCTTTACTGACAACGAGAGTTGCTTTAAAGAATCTTGGATAAATTCTCGAGTCTCTTTATTTATATAATTATCTAGAACTTGTTCTTAAATGAATTACTATTTCATAATTTTAATGTATGTTCATACCATCATTTAAGTCATCTTTAATCCAAATTATTTTAATATATCCAAAGTAGTTTAGATATTTAGTTAAATGCATGATCTTTATTTTATTCGTTACCTATCCATCTAGTCTTTGTGATTTCAATACAAAATTTATCCCGTTCCCTTTAGAACGATACCCTACTCATCCTATATATAGTCTAGTGAGAGTAAGGGTTCAATAAAATCCCCATCAAGGACTTTGGAACTTACATTATTATATATGATGATTATAGTATCAATGAAATTTTTATTGTTGAACTTTGTGATTTCCGTAATATGATTTAACTATTGGATTTTTATTAATTTCTTGAAACAAAGCTTTATTATAACCGAGGCATGCGGTGTGCTTGTTGACTATCACTGTGAGTAGTCATTTATCATGATTTAGTTCCCCACTAAGGTTTACATCTTAACACGGGTGTTTCATCCGTGTAGGTTATTGGGGTGATATCTGCAGCAGGATGGCCAACTCAAGTCAACGAGAGAGACAATTATAGACTTTTATTTTAGGCTCTTTGTATATAGTAAAGATTTTGTGGTATTAGAGATATTGTATGTAAAAATGTTAAACAGTTGTTGTATTTTGTAAAGAGACTTTAACGTACATTGAAAAGTTTTTAAAAAGTATAGCACTTTTATGTATTAAGTTTGATTATATGTTCTCTGTGTAGTTGGTATATGTTTTTATTTCACATTTAAACATGTATAATTAGATGGATAAAATGATATGTATATATATTAAGATAAGGGTGCTACAATTAGTGGTATCAGAGCATATGGTTTAGCCGTTTCTGGGCTATAGGTGTCTAGAGTTGTTATCATAGGGAGCTATATAGTGTTGGCCAATGCATATATCCTTGTTTTGATATGGTTAGACTGAAGCGAGATGATTCGATAGAATTTGATAATGAAGATACTTGAATAACTATAAATGAGGATAAATGTATATGATTGAAGTTTCAGAAATGGACTATGTGTATAATAGTACTTTCTTGGGATCTTAATTTTGGATTGAATAGTACAAAATATGCGCATATGAAAGGTATATGGGATTATGAAATAGGTATGTTAGAGGGATAAGTAGTGATTATTTTATTATGAAACATGAGATGGAGCTATACTAAATTGATAAGAAGATCTATAGTTGAGGCTATTGAGATGATAATTTGAGGATTCATTATAATGCTCTATATATATCTGTCAGTATTTCCTTATTGAGTAAGGGCAATTGACTAAACATTACATGTGGAATAAGGTAAAAACATATATAGCACATGAGAATATGCATTTACATCTTATTGCATACATGAAAGCATCATTTATGCATAGCGTAGCATTAAGCATCATATTACATGTATAGGCCCCAACTGATAAAAAAAAATGACAGGATATATGTTGAGTATAGTACTGATGCAATTTTATGATAATATCGCTCCTTATGGAGATTGAGTTATAAGAGAAGCAAATTAAGTCAAAGTGAGAGTTAAGGAAAGTTGGCAGAGATAGTATGGAATGGTAGTTTATAGTGCTAAACATAAAAGTCTAAGAATTGATAGAGGTACTTTTGAGCAAAGGACACAGGTATGAATTTCGAGGATGAAATTCCTTAAGGAGGAGAGATTTGTAAGGACCCTAAAGAGGCCCTAGTGGAATTCAAAGATAAACATACGTCATTAAAGTCAAATTGAGCATTAGGGGATAATTTAGTAGTACTTATGATCTAATGGATTCGTGGTTTTAAGAGATAGAGTATACCATAGTGAAATGACATTATAGCATAGTATGCATAATTTGAGCAAAAATACAGTTAAGATATTGTTTGGGGCATAAATGTTATTAAGTTATAATTAATTATGTGACAAATGAATGAATTATATGATATGAATTTTTAGAAGGGAATAATTAGATTATTATGTTGGTATAATAAAATTCAAGGGTGTAATTGAAGTATGAAGTATTAGGTTAGGGGTCAATTTGTAAATACGGCATCTTAAGGGTCAAATGTGATAAAAAGAAGGAATTGAGGGGTTGATTTAAGAGAATTATAAAATGTTTGGGTCAATGTTAAACATGCAAGAAATTGAGAGGCAAAGGTGTAACATGCAAGAAATTGAGAGAAGTTAGTGGAACATGCAAAATCTTGATGGACCAAGAAAGAAATTTACCTTGCCACTATATATATATATATTATATTTCGCATAAAAGAGAAGATATGGGAGAGAGGGATGGAATTTAGAGAGTGAGATTACAAAAATTCTTCTTTGCTCTCTCATGTGTTCATGGTTAATCTCTTAAAGAAACCAAAGAAGAAATTCTTGCATGTGATGATTAATCAAGAGAAATGGTGCATCAAATTAAGGTAATAACTTCAATTAAATGACATCTTCTTCTTCTCCTTCTTCTTTCCATTTTGATGAGGTAATGGTAGAGTAAGGTGCTGGAATTTTAATTGAATGATGATGTTGGTTGTAAAGGAGAAAAAGAAGGTAGAAGAAACAAGGAAAAAGGGCTTGCAAGGATTATGAGTGAAAGACAATTTAAAGAAGAATTGACTTGCATGTCCAGGTTTGGGAACTTATTCTTCATGTATGTGTGTGGATATCAATGTTTATACTTGGATTACTTAATTTTGATAGTAATTTAGTAGTTTATTTAGGGTTAATGGGAGATTTAAATAGGAAAATCGTGTTTTTGAATGTTGAGGAAAAACTGGGTTTGGTTCTTGTGAACCAGCCTGCTTGTTTTGTCCATATCTGGAGTTATAAACCTCGGATTGAGGTGATTAAAAGAAGTTGTGGCTTGATTCTATTTTTAAGGAACTCAAAAAATTCGTACAAGTGAACTATTTGTGTGTATAGGCAGTTTTGAATAGTTACCAATATTTTAACCATAACACCTTGTATTTAAGTCATAATTGAGTGAGGTTTGATTCTATGTAAACTTGATATAATGATAAACATCTTTGTAGAAGATACCTAGGGCTAAATATGTGTGTATGCTATCCAAATATTCACTTGAAATTGTACTGACTTGTTATTCTTAGTTCTAGAATAGATTGTAGAAAATATGATATATCTCCTTGTATAGTGAACAAAATACTACGAGGTTAAATTATGGGAACAATGGACTTATAAACCTATACTTTTCATGAAGAAAGTAAAGCCTAAATCTTTCCTTAAGCTTGTCTAATTTTAGCTTAATTTCAGACCTATACACAACATTGTTAATATGAATAGTAATTAATAAAGTATAAAATCAGTTTTGTATGTGTTTTATTTTGCATGAATATGATGATATTAATTGTGTTATTATAATATTTGGTTTATGGAAGAGATGAATCGAAAGCATGCAAATCAAAGTTGAAAGAAGAAAAGTTAATGAATTTGAAATTCTGGGTTAAGTTTCTATGAACCAGTTTTAGAATTTTATGGATATCTCGAGTTTTATAGCTCCACTTTGGGAAATTCCAATTTCTAATTAAACTTAAGACATGGATTCCTAGTATTTTAGAAGAAACCTAAATGTGATTCTGTCCCTATGTATTTTTGATATTTATTTGAAATTCATACTAAGATGCTATCTAGTTGTAGAGAACAGGTTCCAGTATTTTTGAAATAATGTTTGATAGAGAAGTCTAAATCCTATGAGGAAAAATCATGGATAAAATAGACTTATAGGAGAACAATTCTCATGGAGGAAGGTTGGCTTAAATTTGTACAAATTTTCTTCTATGAATTTTCTAATTAGTAACTAAAACTGATTTGTTATTGTGAACTGCTATCTAGTGTTAACGAACAGCTTGTAGTATTTTTCTTATAACTCATGATAAAAAAACTCAAAATGCTATGGGAAAAAATTCCAGTTAAAATAGACTTACAGGAGTACAAATCTTATGAATAAATGTTAGTTAAATTCTGTACTTATTTTGTTGCACGAATTTTTCAATATGGTCACACAAACTGTTTAAAAAAAATGCACTCTTGGATAGTCTGTAATGTTTGGGTTATAACTCCTAATTTAATGGTCCTATTTGACTGGTATTTGAAAAATAAGAAACTAGTGATATAAAAGATTATTATTTAAAAGTCCAATTTGGTTAATTCAACCATTTAGCATGGCAAAATTAAAATGTTAAACAAAACTGAAAATCTGTCTATCTTATTCACTATAACCTAATTCTTTCATGTATAAATGTACTACATGTAATAATAATAATATGATATTTTACAGTAATTTGATCATAAAATGATGAAATGGCTGGTTGTATAATTATAGGTAATAATAATGGTATTGTAAATTTATACATGACTATGGTGTTAGATGATATATGTGTACAACAAAAAGGTACGATAATATTATAAACTAAAGCTATAAGTGTATAAAAGTTTAGGAAATATAGTATGCAATAAGACCATGAACTAGCATATGGATATTTACTTATTTTAATGAATATGATTATGCCTATATGCTTATGTCTACTGAATAATATGTTAAGGTAAATGATTACAGTATTATATAATTACAGTTGCTTGATTTGATACTTGAGTGTGATTGTGTGTGTGTGTGTGTGTGAATATATATATATATAGTCATACATGTATGTATGCATATAGGCTAACCTGTTGTGAACATGATCATACACATCATTGATTAAAGGAACTCAATAGAGCCTGATGTTATGTATTATCATATTACATATGTAAAATAGCTTCTTGATTTGATGGGATTACAAGTACAAAATAGCAATACTTACTTGTGCTCAAGATAACATATTTATAAAATATTTATATATTTATATCTATGACACCATGCTCGTATATATACATGAATATATGTGTATGAACATCAATATGTATATGATGAGAAAAGAGCAACGTACAGAATAGTAATACCGAATTATGCATATGATCACATGTTTATAGAAAGTTATATGTGAGCATGTATATGATTACCTTGTACATAGGTATATAAGAGTATACATGCATATGAATGAATAAAGAAAAGATAACGTAAAGAGATTTTACTGCCTGCATTGAGTCTAGGAAGTGGATAGATAGACATGCATATAAGGGTACCTTGTAGCTGCTTCTGAACATTTTAACCTGTTTAGGTCCACTTTAATTTAAAAGTATAGTGACCTTGTTTGGGTTTAAATGTTAAAGTTAATTTAAACAACCCTCGTGTGGGTTGTAGCCGACCCCGCTTGGGTCCGCTTGACCGGTCCATGTTATTTGTTTGGCCCTATTTGGGTCCATGTTATTTGTTCGACCTTGTTTGGGTCCACCGATTTATCATACAATTTTATCCCTAGAATGGATCATCATTTAATACCTTTGGGTGCCACCATTATAAACAATAGTTTTGTACCTTTGGGTACTACCATATAACCCGTTATCCATCTCTTAAGAATAGTGCAGGCTTTATTGTTAAAGCTTAAGAAAAGTTTAATAAGGCATGCAAATTCTTAACTGACTTCATATTATTCTACATAAGAAATTCCTTTTATTGCATACAAAACCTGCATCTATAGGAATGCCCAATATTAAATATATGTAAGTAATACTACTAGTATAAAAAATGCATGCTAATTGTTAAATGTTGAATTTGCATTATATTAATACTTTGATTTAATTGATGATATATATATATATATGCTTTTGTGATCATAAGTCTTTTTCTAGATGTATGCCAATGCATGATATATGAAGGAATTTTTAATAGGTTAAAAGAGTATTATAATATTTAATGGATGCAACAATTTTATAACTACATAAGCATATTTCATATTAAAGATTATAAAAGTTAGACGGTAACAATCATTGTTTTTGAAATAGTTTTCTCATGAATATATTTATATGTTTACATTATTTATATGTACACATTTAATGAATGTGTGTTTGTTATTTACGGTGTGATGTATGCATAACTTATGCTATATAAAGTAAGCTTGTAGTATTATAAAGATCTCATGGTATTTGAAAGTGTTGATTTGCCATTTTAATTCTAATGGGTGTATATCAAAGACATAATAGTATAGATAAAAAGATAATGGATAATTATGCTAGTATGGTTTAGTATCAATTCAAAAGCTAATCACATGATAATTATTTGAATTTAAAGCCATAGGACTTTGGAGCTTACTTTATTATATATGATGATTATAGTATCAATGAAATTTTTATTGTTGAACTTTGTAATTTCCGTAATATGATTTAACTGTTGAATTTTTATTCATTTCTTGAAACAAAGCTTTGTTATAACTGAGGCATGCGGTGTGCTTGTTGACGATCACTGTGAGTGGTCGTTTATCATGATTTAGTTCCCCACTAAGCTTTATAGCTTACCACAAGTGTTTCATCCGTGTAAGTTATTGGGGTGATATCTGCACAGGATGGCCAACTCAAGTCAACGAGAGAGACAATTATAGACTTTTATTTTGGGCTATTTGTATAGAGTAAAGATTTTTTGGTATTAGAGATATTGTATGTAAAAATGTTAAACATTTGTTGTATTTTATAAAGAGACTTTAACGTACATTGAAAAGTTTTTAAAAAGTATAGCACTCTTATGTATTAAGTTTGATTATATGTTCTCAGTGTAGTTGGTATATGTTTATGATGCACTGTTAAACATGTGTAATTAGATGAATAAAGTGATATGTATATATATTAGGATAAGTGTGCTACAATTGGCTTTAGTGCAAGTAGGAGATTGTTAGAGAGTATGCCCTATAGCCCAAGTAGAAAGGGATGTATTTCATGTATATGAACTCGTTTTATTTATAAAGGCATCATTCATTTATTAATACTATGTTTAAATACGTGTTTGTTTATCTTAAATTAATAAATGAAGTCCTTGATATTATAAACATAGTGCAAAGAAAATCATGAAAGAGTTCATGAAAGAGTGCATGCAAATGTGATAATATCTAAATATCCCTAGTTGTAATATTAACAAAATAGGACATTATTAATATGGATAGACTAGCACATGTTATGTTTCTTAAAAGTTTCAAGTAGCGATTCTCATAACTGTGATCATGGGAGATGATCAAAGCTAACATATGGATGCCTATTAGAAAAACAAGTTTATTAGAGACCTGCCAAGAGAATCCTCACAGGGATATTAAATCTATATCGGTAAGGAATCTTTTCAAATCAGTAGTGCAAATATCCTTAGACTTGAGATCACCAAAGTTATCTTAAGTAGCAAGTGATATACTTTGATGCCGTAATTGCTTACCTCCAATAGGGGGTAAATATAGTTAGAAAGTTGGGTATATCTCGACCTACTTAAAGATAGTTGAGTAATCAATAAAGAATTCACCATCCTATATTTATTAAGGGAAGTTATCGCGTATGATTCTATAATTGCCTTGTTTAGAGAATCTCTAGCCAAAGTAGGATGCCAAGGTGGATAGGGATTCATAAAGGGTATTTTGGAAACAATGGTTAAATTAATAGAACATAAATATTTAGTTTCATATGAGTTGACATAAATCCATACTCAAAACCTAAATGAGATAAGTGTGGTGAAAAGAGTAATTGCATGGTAACTATTATATGGAAGGGTATAGTCAAAATCACTTAACTTTCTTGACATTTGGGTGGTCATAATGCCTAGCTAGAGGCCACTCATGACTTGTATAATAGTGTATCGTAAATATCAATTAAGGATTGATAAAATGGTTCAAAAAACTTTAGATCATAAAAGTTATAGTTCAATTTGGATTCTTAGTGAAGAGTACCAATTTAAGTAGAACTCTTAATTACATATTATACTATTAACATGGACAGAAACCCAATAGGTTACACACATATAGAGTAAGGATAAAATGCTAAAATGACAAGGATAATAATATTTGATATTATAATGGGAGAATAAAAATAAATAAGAAAATAAATAATTAAAGAGTTTAATTAATTATGCATATGCAGTAAAGTTCACGGAGCTTTTTAGAAATGTTTCGCAGTAATGGACCTAATTGAAATATTTTATTTCATAATTCAATATTATTGGACTATAAATTTTATAAGGTTTGAAATAATATTAATAGATCCATTGGAGAAATAGTTGTTGGTCTAGAAGGTTAGTTCCTGCACCAAACCCTCTAAATGAAGGCTTTCATGCAAGGCCCAGACAACAGGTCTTAGAGGCCTAATTTTTTGACTAAAACACATTAAATATATTTCATAAGTGTTATGAAGCCTACATATTTAATTTGGTTGGATTTGGAAAATTAAATCCAAGTTCTGCATAAAGGGCCCTTTTCATGGGTTATATGCAAGGTCTATTATGAAAGGGCCTAGAATTGGATTTAATTAGACTAAAATTAATTAACCAATTTCCAGCAGCTCATTTAGTATTTCTCTAGAATTTAAAGTGACCTAATCCCATTAGGAGTGGATTTTTAAACCTACATATAAAATCCTAGCATTAGTGGAATTAAGGTTAAGTGTCTCCTTCTTCTTTTTCTCCTTCCCAAGCTGCCACCCCGTCCTACCATCAAACGAATTTCAGCCTCCTTTTTGTCCCAACAGATTTGCTTCATTTGGTTCCTCTCTAGTGTCGATTACGATTAGAGGTGTTTAAGTTAGGACACTATGGTTTGCGATAACCCGATGAGAAAGAAAATCAACTGTTCAAGAAAACTCAAAGGTGATTTTCTTATTCTCATTGACATATATATTGTATATTCATGGCAAGATCTGTTATATTGGTTAAAAATTTTAATTTTATCTTATTCTTATGATGCATGGAACCAGCTATGCTATTATATCCAACTGTGAATATCTTTCCTCTACTTACTTGGACATGTGTTTGCTAGAGAAATTGGGAATTAAGGAGGATGTGGAGAGGCTAATTACTGCTATTGGCTGGGAGAGATTCTTTACTTATAAGAAGCTGGTATACCCTAACATTACTAGAGACTTTTTAATCGCTATAAAGTGCACTTTTAGAAAAGATATAGAGGAAGAACCCAACAAGGTGAAGTTTATGTTGGAAGGCACCACCTACACCATGACTTTTATGGATTTTTCTGATGCTTTGGGATTACCAGCTTTTGTACTAGTTGCCTTCCCTAACTATAACAAGAATACAGTTTGGCAAGAGATAAAGGACCCCCTTTCTGATGTAAGATACCAGTTCGAAACCATAAAATCTCACCATCTTAATGATTATGCCCTCTGAATTCTTCATAGATTCTTTTCTCTTTCTCGAATGAGCCATGTAAAATGTACAAGGAAAGTTAACCCCTCAAAGGCTCTCTTCTTGGCTGTAATGCTTCGAGGGTGTATAATTAATAGTGCCTATCATTGGTGGCACAAACTAGAAGAAATCCAACAGCAGCCGCCAAGATGAAAAGGATACCCTTAGGAGGCTAGGTAACAATGCTAGCAAGGGCTATGATCCACCCTCTAAATGAAGACAAGGCTCTCCCTTATATGGCCTATTTAGATCAAAAGTTGCTAAAGAATATAAAGGTAATGGTGGAGGATATCACAACAGAGCATGGAATCAGGCTAACTGACAAGGAGGAGCTCATCGGCAAAATGACTAGAAGCTTGAGTAACCCCCCTCATGCTCCAGACCAGGGAGCTATCACCCTTACTTCTGTGCAGTATGATAAATTTATCTCTAGGATGGATACTTTGTTGCTAAGTAAGATTAGCTCAAGAAAAAGCAACACCAAATCATGGTTTCTTTAGGCACATTGATCACAAGGATGGATATTCATTTTCTAGAATCTCTAGTTCCCTCTCCACCACCATCTCCTTTCTAAGATTGCTTGTAGGGAGTCCTTTGCTGAGGACAGCAAATTTCTAAAATGTGGGGTAAGGGAGTAAATTTTTGGATTATAGAGTATATAACATTTTTTTTTTGTGAATGTTGAAAATAAAATAGGTTGATACTAATTGGTGAAAAGTGTGAAGATTTTCTTTTGTGCATATTTTTGATGAAGTTGAAGGCTAGCTACATTGCCTATTATTTGGGAGGTCTTTGAACCACAACTTTTTTTGTTTATTTTTAGCTTTAAAGTTGTTTGGTTTACAATTTAAATAATTTAATATTCTATTTTAGATTGTTTAGTGGATTATTTTAGTTCAATTTTCAATTTCAGTTACTTTAATTAATGTTGGTATTTTAATCTTTTCACTGCTTTATCTCTTTACTTTTATTATCAATCTTTAGTAGTTTTGTCTTTAGCTTTTAAGTTAAATAATTTTCAGGTACCTCACGGTTAGCAGGTTTTAATGTTGATTGTGACCTATCTGTTGAGTAGTTTTTGTCAATTGTAATTTAGTCTAAGTTTGCCCCATTTGTGCTTGATTGAATCAATTTAAACTTAGGCTTGAGACTACTTGTTTAGATACTTAAGATAGCAAGAAAGTAGCTGTATGCCTTAGTGAGTAATTTTCTGTTGATTAGCTCAATTAGTTATATATCGCTCAATTTTTATATCCATATGCACATTAGGCCATTTGTGTGAAAATTGTTGAAAAACCAGTGAGTGAGAGCAATTTGGTAAAGCAAGTTAGAATAGTTAGAACCTTCCTCATCACCCTTTGCAACAAATATTCAACTCAAGCAAGAATTAGGAAATGACCTAGGCAACCTTTCTTTGGCAGTCACATTTATGAATGACTTTTATCCTACCCTGTAATGAAATTTACCATTGTTAGCCCCTTTGAGCCTAATTGGTATGCTAAAGGCATACAACTTAAAAATTTTGTCTTGAATACACTATTAATTGACCATATACCTTAAATGCCTTTTATCTCCCTTAATTTAGAATTGGCCACTCTAGGTTGGGTAATAAAAGAAAAATTGCATGTTAAGTTTGGATTTGAGCTATGTTTGATAGTCAAGAAAATTGAAAAGTTTTGAAATTCTTGGGTTGTGTGAGCTAAATTTTGAAAAATCTTAAACCATAGATAATTTTGATGATCAAGAATGTTGATGCCCCATTAGTTCAATTGAAAGTAAAAGTTTTTTTTTGCTTTATATTAAAAAAGTAGGATAAAGGTTATGTTGTAGAAATTTTATTCTAGTATTGCAGAAAATAAGTGTTGGGTACCTAACATTTATAAAGGGGTGTTAATTATGAGTTAGTTTAAGAGACAAAAATCTCATCTCTTACTTCATCTACATTTGTGAGTTAGATAATGTCCCTTGAGTTTCATTCTTTAGTTTTGATAGCAAGGGTAGAAAAGTAGAAGCACTTTTTTATTTTTAGAAAGTTAGGTGTATTATTGGCAGTGTGGCTAGTTCTGTTTGTTAACTATATCTCTTTTTTAGAGCCAATACCCAAACTTTCCATTACAACCTTAATGTAAGTCCTAGAGATCTTGTTTTTGCTTTAAGGTGTTTAGTAGAGATGACCTTTGTGGTTTAGGTCCTAACAGAGAGGCCTATGGCTATTCTGAGTTTCAAGAACGAAACCGTTTTGCATAATTTTTGCACACTTATATTTTTGCTCAATTGCTAGAATTCACTAGTAGTTTTGGTTTTGAAAAGCGATGAACTTGTTTTAGCCTAGCACACACACAAAAGAAATTGTTCAGTATAGTTTAGTCTGAGTCTCTTTGTTTAAAATTTTCATTTTAGTCTCTTCTACTAAGTGTTACTTAAGATCATTTGAATTTTCTTATTCTGACTCAAAGTTTGAATTTTCAAGTTTTTGGATGATTCATTTGCTTGAGGGCAAGCAAAGTCTAAGAGTGGGGTAGTTGATAAATTCAATTTAGTGTCTACTTTTTAGGCAAGTTCAGTTTAGTTTTAAGTGTCTTTTTAGTGTTTTTTGCTTTGTTTTGCTTTAATTCAATAATTTCTATCCAAATTTAGTAATTCTTATATTTTATGTGTTTTAGAGGACTTTTGATGGGTTTCTGTGATTAATTGTAAATTTTACAATTACCTCACAGTTAACAAGTTTTAATGCTGAGCATGACCTAGCACTACAAGAAAATTAGCAAATAGCAAAGGAAATTAGCAATCGAATTTGGGGCATTTCCATTGCTAATCAAAATGAGCAACCGAAAATAGCAACGGAAAATTTGGTTGCAATTTCGACAGTTGGTATTTTTACCAACTGAATTTATTTTCGTTGCTATTTTAGCAACGAAAATCGATTCGATTGCTAAACAAGACCAACCGAATTTTTCGTTGCTATTTTCGGTTGCTAATTTTTATTAGCAACGGAATTTAAATTCTGTTGCTAAATCTAACCAATATATATTTCAGTTAATTGGTGAACATTACCAATGAAATTTAATATCTGTTGGTATAAATAGCAACGAAAAATAAATTCCGTTGCTATATTTAGCAATCGAATTTACTTTCCGTTGCTATATTTAACAATGAAAATATTAATTTGGTTGCTAAATTTAGCAACCGAATTCTATTTTCGTTGCTAATTATAGCAATGAAATAAAAATTCCATTGCTAAAATTACAACAGAATTTCTCTTTGGTTGTTATTTATAACATCACAAATTGTAAAATTATGCTAGTTTTGCTAGCTTCGATAATGTTTTAGTTGAATCAAATTTTTTATTTATAAATAAATATAATCCAAATTCATAATTAAAAAGAAAAGTGTTATTAATAATATAATATTAAAATTGTAATGCACAAAAATTGAAATCCTAAAAATATATTATATTACTGTAAAGTAAAAATTCATGAAAATCATAACAAAAATAGAATAAAATCAGTATCAATAACAATCTAAAAATACAAATCTAAGCTATGTAGTTGGTGGAGGTGAAGAATGATGATTTGACTGCTGAGCACCCTTGGTTTCCAAATCTTCTACTCGATTCTTTAGTTGGGTTATAATATCCATCAATATAGTGAATACGGTCTGTAGCTGAATGACTTTCTTAGAAGATTAACATCGCTTACTACAAGAAGCTATAGATGGTGTAGAGGAATTCGAATGTGAAGTGCTTGCAATTGAACCTAAACCAAAAATGCTCCTATGGTTATTCTTACCACCAACTACTTCAAGAAAAATCTGACTCTCATCAACACTTTCAGAGCTCTGCCACTATTGAATGAGAGTCTTTTGTATATGCTTTTGATTTTATTTATACGAAGAGAACAACAACAGTACAGTCAACAAAAGAAATATTCCCAATAAAAAAATAAAACGGATCTAACAACCTGAAAAAAGGCAAAATACCCAAGGCAACTGCATCAAGGAAAACAGAACTAAATGGCTGAGTCACAAAAAGCGAGAGCATAAGCACGTTACCAAGACTAGAAAAATAAACAAAGTTTAAAACTGTCAAAGGAAAATGACAACCCAAAACTGACAACAAAGAGATCCCCCAAATAGCAACAACCCACGAAGAGCACCAGTATAGAACAAAAACCAAGAAAACTATCAACCTTTGTCAAGATAGCTAGCTGGAGAAAGAAAAAATAGATAGCAAAGCTAAGCAAGTCAATCAAGATCAATATAAAAGAGAAAACAACACATGAGACCATGTGGTGCTCATAAATTTATAACAAATATAAAACATAAGATTTGTGTGTAACTTCTTCCCACTGAGTTACTTTTAGGGATAGATTTTAGCTTTAGAATTCACTTTACACTAGTGAAAAAGATTAAAGATATTATTTCTGTCCAACAAAATACCATAGGAAAACAAACTATAACAAGCTCTAGAGTTTTTTATTCTAATATTTGTAAAATATGGAGAAAAAATTTTATAAAAAATTAATGAGCTATTTTAACAGTTTTGAATTTGAATTAATTAATCTAATTTTGTTGTTGTTTTAATCATCTTAAGCAAATCCATAGGCACATAAACTGCTGCTATACATATTAATATTTATTAAATTTGTTTAAGACACCTAAGTATAGAATTTTACAATTATAAAGATCAAGATACTTAGTATGATGAGAAAGTTATATATATATATATATATATATATCACAATTGAAAAGAGGATACCAAAAGCTCTCATCACCATCTACACTAGATTTTCAAGATCACATAAATAACAGCAATTGTAAAATACTTTAGGGAAGTACCATACTTTTCATTGTATGTCCCAATTTACTAAATTTAAGTGGTTATGAAATTGAAATAATGCAATCAAAAGCTTCTCAATAGCTGAAAAGGAAATTATGCTACAACTTAATTCTTATGCCACTATTATTATATTCGCACCATTCCATCTATTTCTACTCGAATCACTCCCTAAATTATCAAGTAACAAAGCCATGCAATTCCTATAACTATTTTGTTTGTGAAACATGAATGACATTTTTAGATATATATATATATATGATAAGCCAAAATGTCATTTAAAAAGGAGAAAACAGGAAATAGCAGCATAACTAAAACTAAAAATAATTGTTGAAGCATGCACGATCTACACCACTATAGCATCATAATCAAAATAGCAGCATAGGAGGAATCAGTCCCCTAAGAAAGAATAACAGTAGCATAAGAATAAATTGGCTTCGCTTGCAAGATACCAGCAGCATAAGAAAGCAAACCTAATAACAAGTCAATAACCACAATCAGCAGCAAGATAAGCAACCACAGTATAAAAGGTTGAACATCAGTCCTTCTTCGTGCTTACAGAGGAGTGCCAGCATCTGATATATAGCAGATGGCTCAATAAGGGTGAGAGAAGAAAGATAGCTCAATTTAATAATAATTTTAATATTAGAAAGCATAAGCTAGTTGGTTACTGCTTTTAATTAAATTATACAACACTAATAGTTAATTTGAGAGATGAGCTTAGAAGTAATCTGAGTTGTGCCAGGTAAGAATTATCCTTTAGTACATTACTTTAAGCTATTCATTCACCTTCTATTTGCTCTCCTATTTTTCTAAGAATTGATCGTGCAAAAGAGAACACTTACAGAAATATAATTTTTAAGAGATGAAAGCTTGAGCCACTAGTTGATATAGAGAACTGTAGATACAACATAACCACAACAAGCTTTGAAATCCAGTAATCAGTGCTCTAAATCTTTATTCGAACACATTAACAAATGGAAAGCATTAAAAGCTTTGTACTCATGTGTATATCACTACAGATAAGAAAAAACTAAAGGAAAAGATTGAACATAGAAATGATAGCTAAAATATAAGTCAAAACCTATAAATGGAACAATGGACTCAGAAAAATATTAAAAAGAGCCACCGAGATATCGACTATATACAAAAAAATAAACACAAGTCCTCCCTCTAGAACGGTAAAAAGAAAAGAAAAACTCAAATATACAACATCCTAAGCTATCTATAAGCTCATCAAACTGCATATTACATGTATTCAAACCTAAAGCAACCCCAGAATAAGCTCCATGAATTCTCATGGTAGGTCAATGTGAAATAGTTTAAAAAAGATTCCATCTAATTGGTGTTCCGCAAGAATGGGAAAACAAACATCATTCTCCCAAACAAATGGAAGTATGTGAACAACAGAAAACCAACCTGAAAGGACTAACAATTTTATCCAAATCAAGCAAATAAAAACCAAATATCCAATACAATTACAAAGACAATGCAAGAAAAGACCGTCCACCAAGGAACATGAAACATGTAATTAAGACTAAAACTGACAATAGTAGCAGAACTCATCAAGAGCTTCCAAACAACATGTCAAGCTTTTATGAAAAATTGAAATCTTCGATCTCTTCCATCCATATGCCATATAGAACAATAATGTGGCCTATTTTCAATAAAATCGTAGATAACTTATGGAAATCCAAAACACTTTCATTATTTTAGATTTTTCAAAAAAATTAAGTCCAACTAGACACAAAGAAAACCAATTATGCATCCAAAAAGGCTACAAATAATCACGCATCTTGTCAAAAGGTTAATAATGTTAATATGGCACAATTCAAAATTAACAAGAAGCATGCAGCCGGTATAAGGAAAAAATGCTTATTAATATTTGTCAATTAAAATATAGAATCCGTACAAATGGATAAAAGGAGAACACATAAAATGAATAGCATTAAAATGACATAGTGCAAAGGTTTTGGGCCAATTCCACATGGAAATATTAAGGCAAGCTCTTTTGCAACATAAACTTAGATAAAATTAAGCAATATATTATGAAAAAATATCACATTACCTGCATACGTGTAACAACTACCCAAATTGGATTTGTCATCAGTACATTTACACATCTGCACAAAAAAGCATCAAACTTGATCTAATTGTCAAATCAAAAGAATCCTCAAAAGGAAAGGAAGTTGAAACAAGATATAGAGAGAACTGCACTCAAATTAATTCTAGCTTAGCTTTAGTTGCTGAAAATGCTATCACAATTGTAGACAATGACATTCATGTTACTCAAAAGAAGAGTTGTAGCTATGCCAAAACTTATTAAAGCTCCGGCAAAGGTATAAACCTTTTAATTTGCCTTGGTTTGAGCCCCAAGTTAGTGACATTAGGCACCTGCCCAAGTTCAAGGGAAGAAAAGAATTATAAGAACATAAAAGGGTATTGAAAATAAAAGAATTACAAGTAGAATATCTTATTTGGTAGTATATGCCTATCTACAAGTTGCTCTCAACAATGATGCAAAATTATCCCAAGGTTGCATTGCTTAAGGAGGTATAACTGGACCTTATTACTAAACAATCACATAAATAAAAACATCAAGCAAG
The DNA here is from genome assembly GCA_037975025.1 of Excoecaria agallocha. Lineage (NCBI taxonomy): Eukaryota > Viridiplantae > Streptophyta > Magnoliopsida > Malpighiales > Euphorbiaceae > Excoecaria > Excoecaria agallocha. The sequence continues at coordinate 88,053,738 of CM075808.1, read as the reverse complement.
GCACCTAATGACTCTTCTTAATTAGATGAATTATGATAAATAATTACCAAATTAACAAATAACACATCAAATTAATTATAAAGTATCATTATTAATTAGGTAATACATTACAAAACAAATAAATACCTAAATATATATATTTCAAATAAATAATTTTTGGCCCTATCTACCAACAACTAATGGCATTTAAGTAATCCCACATATTCTCCCTTTTAAAATAGTCTTTCCACTTTCCATCCCCTTGAACCCCTTTCTTGTTCTCTCTCTTTATCTGTAACCAAACAACAAGAAGAGTAGCGAGGTAGCTATGGCGAAACCCACAATCTCTTTTATAATGATTTTAATTTTTCCTTCAGTATGTTTATGTTATTCGATCCATGAGCTGCTTATCTCAAATGGGTGACCACCAGGTCTTCTACCAAAAGAAGTGAAATCATTTAGCGTTAGGTCCAAAAAAATCGATTTATTTTTTCGATCAGATTGGGAAAGGTTTCAAATTGACCAAATTGAAATTTTGAATCGGTTGAAATTTTGCACACTTGTAAAACATGAATTAACATGTCCATTTGGAAATTTAAAGGTCATTTGCACTAAATACAAAAATCATACTAAAATCTCAAAACCCAAACACAAATCAGGACACTAAATACAAAAATCTTAGAAATTAAATTCCATACCTTCATGAAATTGCCAGCTCCTTTTCTCTTTTGTTTCTTTAGCAAACCAAATCGATGTATGGCAGAAAATTCACCTCAGATCTGCATCATCTTTATGTTGAAATTCTTCAAAATCTATGAGAGAGAGAGAGAGGGAGGAGAAAAAAGTGTAGAGAGCGAGAGAGAGAGGGGGGAGGCGAGCGATGCAAAAAGGAAAAACAAAAAAAAGGGAAAGAGGGAGCATTTATACCTAGGGTTAAGTAAGAATAGCAACGAAAATAAATTCCGTTGCAAATTTGCAATGGAATATTAATTCGGTTCAGTTGGTATTTTAGCAACCAAAACTAAATTCCGTTGCTATTTTTCATAGAAAATAAATTTTAGCAATGGTTAACTAATTTCGTTGCAAATTTGCAATCAAATATTTTTCCGTTGTAAATTTAGCAATGGCTAATTAATTCGGTTCCTATTTTAGCAACTAGAACTAAATTATGTTGCAAAAATTGCAACCGACTATAATTCCGTTACAATTTTACCAACATAAAATTATTTCGTTGCTATATTTGGACCCAAAATTTTTCTCATTTTTGGGTTCAAAATACCAACAGGAACTATTTTTTGTTGCTAAATAGCAATGGAATAATGTTTCCGTTGCTATTTAACAATGGAATATTGTTTTCGTTGCTATTTTAGCAACTGAATCAAATTTTTGTTGCTAAATTTTGTTCCAAAATTTTCCCTCCATATAATGCCACCATATTTAGCATCAGTTATGGGATTCCGTTGCTATTTTAGCAACAAAAATTTGTATCCGTTGCTAAATTTCATCCCAAAACTTTTTGCCATCTAATCCCGCCATATTTAGCAACAGTCATAAATTTCGATTGCTATTTTTTGTGGGTATGTTTTGGTGCTAAAATTTCCCTATTTTTTTAGCAACAGAACACCACCATTTTTTTCCATTGCTAACCAAACAAAATTCAACTGAATTTAGCAACGGAATTTTTTTCCATTGCTAATTAGCAACAAAAAATGAATTTCATTGCTAAATTAGCAACGAAATCAATTCCATTGCTATTTTTCCGTTGCTATTTCCAGATTTTCTTATAATGTAGTGCTTTATGTCAAAATGCATCTTTTCAAATATGTCACGATTAGTAGGTTTTAGGTGCTTACCAGGACTTAGCCAATTCTTAGTCTAGAACCAATAAGAGAAGACCTCACAATCAATGGGGCAAACCTACTAATCGTGAGGTATGTAGACTTTAGTCTAGCATGCAGAGGGATAATATGTCACGATCAGTAGATTTTTTGTACTGACCATGAGCTATGCATTTTTCAATCTAAAAGCAAGACAAAGAGTATGTCATGGTCAGCAAAAATTACCTACTGACTGTGACACATCCCAGTCTAGAGACAAAACTTCAATATGTCATGGTTAGCAAAAATTACCTATTGACCATAACCCATGTTGGGCCTATATTGTGACACCCCAACTATAAGAAAAATGAAAAATAGTCCTCGCTAAATGATGATTTTTCATCGCTAAATTAGTTTAGCTAGGAAAAAAATTTTGCAACAAAAGTCATCCTAGCTGATTTTAGCGAGGAATAAAATCCTCGCTAAAATTTGCGAGAATTTTTTTGTCGCTAACTTTTATGACGAATATATTCCTTGCTAACATTTGCGAGTACTAAAGTCCTCACAAATTTTTGCAAGCTTAAAGTCCTTGGTAACGTTTATGACGATATTTTTCCTCGCTAACTTTTGCAAGGACTTTTTTCCTCACTATGGTTTGCGAGGACTGAATTCCTCGCTAAATTTTGCAAGGGATATAAATTTTAGTGAGGACTAAAGTCCTCGCTAACATTTGCTAGAACTTTTAATTTTGGCAACAACAAATTCCTTACTAAATTTTAGCATTAAATTTGTGACAAATATTTTTATTGCTAAATTTGGTACGAGATTGAACCTCGCTATATATTATTTTGAGTATCACAACGATAATAATATTATTTATTACACTAGCTAAATTTAAAATGAAAATTTTTTAATTTACTATGGATGTTTTATTATTTAAATAACAAACTAAAAAATGACAATAATAACTAAATTATTATTATGACTATAACTAAATATATCATGCATACTTTGGGAATGTCATCAGGGCCAAATGGCTTCTAGTTACATCAAGTAATGTCTCCAGAGATGTATAATCAGGGAAAAAAAACTAAAAAATAGCAAAACACTGCACATCCAATAGAACTGAGATAAAGAAAAAATGTAATGTGGCATAAATCACAATGACTTTTGAGTTGATAATCAATAAATCCTTATGACACACTAATTATATGAAATTGAGGACATTTCTTCTTCAAAATCAGCATACAATCATAAAGGACAACAATTCAAACTTGCGAGCTCACTCTGGGAAGCAAATTTTTGGAAGATAATCATAGCTCATAGTTTAAATTCAGCAACTCACATAATCACAAGTCTCTGATTTCTCCTGTGAGTGTGGTCCCTGTGAAACAAAACAATAATGAACTCAAGAGAACAAATAAGGTATTAACAGCTTCAATGAAAACAATTGCATTACAAATCTACAATAAGCACTTGAACACCATTTGAATTGCAAATTACAGAGACTGGGAATGTACAAATCTTCTCAGAGTCACTAGACTCTTTAACAGTATTTGACATCTTAACAATAACACCCGTATGTGGATTCTGCTCATCTTCATTATTGATAACAAAAGATAAAAGTTAGTACTTTGAAACATAAAAATCAATAGAAGAGTAGAATAAATCACTTCTTCGAAACTGTAGAATAAAACACTCCCAAACTAACCTACCATAATTAATGTCCCAAACACTCCCAAAACTTGATTCAGATTTGGGTATGACAAAGACAATGTTCATTCTAGAAGTCACCAGCAATACAGCTCACAATAATTCCAAATGAGCCCTCTATAATTCCTCTAAATGTTCAATCCATGATTTGGCAAATTAGTTTGACATGTACACATGTATATAAATGATGGTAAAATTCTAACAAGCATCAAACATGCAGTGAGTTGGACTCACATCATCAATTTTGCATACTTGCATCAGTAGTAATAATCACCCTACAGCAAGAGCAAAATGGAACTACTTTATTTTAAACAATGAATTTAAATTCAGAGAACTTAGCAAAATATTACTGAAATATATTGGAATGACCATATTATACTTTGCGATTGATTATGTTAGCAACTTGCAGGATACAGAAGTTATGGGGTTCAGGAAAAACATTCTTGTGTGTGCGTTCACGTGCTCTCTTCAGGAATCAGTATAACATAAAAAAAAACTAATTGAAGTCCATTCTAACATGAGCCCATTATCTCCCTTAAAGAACAGAAACAATGATATGAAAGGAGTTCTCCAATTAAATTAACTGGTGATATCCGGAACCAATTTTTATATGCTTCAGAAATAGGAAATTTAGGAATTTCTTTTTACCTCCAATGTTGTTTGCAACAAGTGCACTACATTCCATGCCATAGCGTGATGGCCCCCTATAATCCTACAGCATGAGAAAACAAGTTATCAACAGAAAACCTTATGACCTAAGGTTTTGAAGAAAATATTAACTTTATGTTACATGGTATACATTATTGAGCACCACAGCTAGTGTTACTGAATACTTGAGATGTGAAATCAAATGCTGAAATCTTGTTACTGAATACTTCATAATGCCTTATCAATGGGTAAAAGCAAGAAAACTACTCTAACTTGCCTAATTTATTACATAGTGAAACGTTAATCTAATATAAGATTGAAATGTTCTGAAACTACAATTGAACAACTCCACAAGTTGAATTGTGCACAAGAGGAAATTACCGTGAAATAATAATTTGATTCTTCAACTTGGATAGATGACAACTTTTGTGAAAAAAACAGTGCACAAAAGGAATATAATGCTATATGAGGACCCTAGTGAAAGCATACTTAGCTAAGCTCCTGTTTTTGCACTTCATATGGAAAATGAACTTCATACATAGAAAAGAACTCACCATACAATTAACTTAATAGGTTATGCTTTGTTTTGATTTGCAGTGTGAGTAAAAAATAAATTATTATATAAAAATTATTATTCATAATTTTTTGTATAAGATGAATTTATAGAGGTGAGGATCAACGATTACTCCAATCTAAATGATGATCCTTCTATTAGAAGCAACTTAGGAACGAAGGAAAGGACTTCTAAAGCAACCTTTACAATATTTCTAGGCTACAATAATTAAAAGGACAAGCTTTTCAATAAGCAAATGAAGCTGGCAATTCAAACATCAAACTACCATCACAACAATAAAACCTAAATGTTGGTTTTCCAATTTCTTCCCAAATAAGAGTAGTTACAGAAGAGGTTTCCTCCTGCTCACTGAAATCACTATACAATAGTTGGTTTCACTGCAAAATTTCAAAAGAAAATTAATTATATATATATAATACATTATATATTTTATAAGAAAATTAATTATTTTATATTTTACATGCTCAAATTTGGGTAAAGTTTACCCATTGTCCTCCAACTCAGTACTTATGCACTTAAAAGTTCCTTACTGTCACTTAAAGTGTCATAGTTCCATTTTAGGACATAAATATGCATCAAGCCGTGTAATTTTCTTTCATATCATATAAATCCATTCTCTACCATAATTTCAATCCTAAATTTCATTTCTTTAACAAATAAAACCAACTTAATTTAGTCTATTTGTAAAAAATTAAATCCTGAAACCTAGTTTTTTTATTAAGAAAAATAATTTGTCAATTTTCATGAGTATTTTTTTTAATTTCTTATAGTATAATGATTTAAAATCTTTAATCAGAATTTGATTTCCATCCACTTTAAAAGATGGAATTTCTTTTTTTCTTCTCTATCATAATGAAATGGGTCTTACTTTCTTATAAAAATAAAAAGAAAGAAATAAAGAAATAAAGAGAAGAAAGGAAAAAAAAAGAGATAAGTTATAGCTTAGTTTTTTCCAGCTTAGTGACAGTGGATTAAAAGAGAGCAATCCATATAACTAGGGGTCATAAAAGTTTTTTCCAGCAATATTTTATATGACAATGCAGGCCAGGTCAGGGTTAATAGAATGCTTAGCTGCAGCAGCATGATGGATATTACAATATGTATATCCACATCAGCTCCCCAAAGCAACTGATACCATTAAATTTTTGTGTTTGGGACACTGCAGTGGATAACATTAACAACTTGAATTTTTAGTTAATTATTTTATATAATTTTAACAGATGCATCCAGTAAACCACTAAGTATCAAGAATAATATTGTGATATATTGGTAAATGATGGTATAAGAATAAGGGCTATGACACAAACTCTCCATTCTATAAACACCAGAATCAAAACATGATGTGAATTCTCTTCCCCTTCTCTTTAGCTCATGTCATATCTACCCATGATGCAAGATCCCTGGGATTCTAACCCATATTTATCAAAATCAAACTACAAAAGTATGTACATGTAGTAGTGAATAATGAAAAATCAAATTTTGGTTTAGAAACAATCGCATCCAACAGTAAGCCAAACAACTAATATGAAGCTGAGAGGACAAGATCCATTGCTTACATAACATATAATCTAATAGGCTTTCTCCAAGTTGAGGGTAATACATATGCTAGAAGTAGCCTTATCAACATGAATAAATAGTAGACTTCCATTGCCTTTGTGATTATATTATACCATAATAAAAGTACCTAAAAAGAAACATCCTGATTGGAGACTAAATAAAAAAGAGGTCACGAGCAGAAAATACCTAAATTCAGTTCATTAGAAACAATATACAAGATTTATAGTACAATGCCTACCAAATGAAGTAGCTAAACAAAGACCTTTCAGAACCCTAAAGACACTTGCACACAACTCAATGCATAAAGTAGGGTAGCTTTTAATTTTATAAAACATCAACATGCAAGTTTTCGAGTTTGTCTTTGATACTTCACTGCAACAAAAATAGCAAAATCAGTAAATAGAAGCACAGTAGGGCAAAATCATATCTGAAATCATCTGGATAGGCAATCATCACTGTCATGCTATTCATTTGGGACCAGCAACAAGCTCTTTTTTTTTCTTTTTCCAATCCCGTCACTCATTTATCTAAAGTTCTTCCACTTTGCTCCAACCATGCATAAGAAAAATCACAGTTAGCACATTGTGATTTTATTAGGTACCACCTCAAATATCTCAAATACATTAGCTCACAAGCATTGTTTTCAAAACTCCTTATCAATATAACTGGGGCATGTAAAATGCCAAAAAACCTCAGATATATATTTCTAAAGACGAATGTATAAATTCAAGAAGGAAAGTTACATATTTAAACAAGAAAGGACTTGAACACAATACTGCAAGCAAGGGAAAAAAAAGACATCAACCTTCTCAATCTCTGCATACTGAATCTTTTTTTCTAGACCACTAATTTTACCAGATGCTTCAGACTCTTTTAGACACGTATCCCTGATTGAGCCTTCGCTCTCTTTCTCATGTTGCTCCTTGTTTTTTAGCTATGTAATGTATCGATGATTAGTATTGCAAATTTGTTTACCTATTTTCTCCGCCCCCAGAAAATGAAAAGCTTAGAAACAGAGAAGGGGAAGAAGAAGAAGAAGAACCCACCTGTAAATGTGCCTAAAGAAGTAACAAAAAAGAAATTTTTGGAGTAGCATAGGGTTTATTGATAACTCAATTTTAGTATTTAGTTTTAGTTTAATTGGTGTTTAGTTTTCATTGATCTTTTAGCATCTTTTGCTTTTTTTTTACTAGCATTTAATAATTTATCTGATTCTCAGTTAATTCTATCTTTTCTGTGATTTTTGAGAGTTTTTAACAAAATTTTGTGATTTTTAGGTACCTCACAGTTACCAGGAATTTCCTAGTAACCGTGACCCATGTACTCTATCAAAATGCACCGTTTGAAGCTTGTCACAGTCAGCATAGAAATCGTGCATGATAGGGTGGTAACCGTGACCTATGGAGTTTTCAGTACAGAAGCTAAAGCAGAAGCATCTCACGATTACTAAGGATTTTCTAGTAACCTTGAGGAAGGCAATTTTTCAATCCAGAATGAAGATGAGAGCTATCTCACGGTTACCAGAAACTTTATGGTAACCGTGATCAAATTTTGAATTTTTGCTCCGAGCCATCTCACGGTTACTAAGTATTTCATTGTAACCATGACCTATTTTAACCAAAGGAGGGTTTTTCATTAGAGGTCACGATTACCACAGATTTAGTAGTAACCGTGACCCATGTTGACCAATATAAGGCAGAGTTTTCTGAAGAAACAGGAGTAGGAGAGAGTTTTTTGGTAATTTTCAGTTTTAGGGTTTCTTTCTTCTTTCTTTGAGTTCTTTATTTATTTTACACATATAAATACATAGATATACTTGAAAATAGGGGGATTTACACAAAAACACTTAGATTAAACATAGATACATAGTTTACAATTATAGATCTACACATTTTGAAACTCATTTTCCTGTAAGCTTTAGAGGGAGAGATTGAAGAGCTTGGATTCAACTGGGTTTTCTTCACCATGAATTTCAGGGGTTATTCTATCTTTTTCTCTTTACATTTTATTATGGATAGTGAGTAGTCCTTTTTGTTGCTTGGGGATCTTTGAATCCCCTACTCATAATATGAATCTTGAACTCAAATTTATTTTTACATGAATGGATGGTCTATTTCACATGTACTTATTTGTTTATCATTGATTTTTCAATCTATTGAGTTATTTTGTATCCATGGATGAATGGTGTTTATTATTTGTTTTGATGGGTATTGAGCTTAATAGATTGGAGTTTATGAATGATTTTTCTCAGTTTTTCTATCATGAATATCGTCTATTTTGGATAGCTCCGGAATGGGACTCTAGATGTGTGGTATTTGTGATTTTAAAACTAGAGTATGGAGTGAAATAGATGGATTTTTGGTTACCTGGCTCCGGAATGGGACGGTAAACCGAACCTAGGATTTCAGACCCGTACTTAGGCTAGTTGTTAGGCTGGCTCCAAAATGGGACATTTAGCAACTATAATAGCTGGCTCCGGAATGGGACGCTTGGGTTAAGAAGGGTTATCCCGAATTCAATTCATGTATACTTTTAGGTAAGAATTTAATTCACATTTGGGTATGGGGCAGATAAGTAACCCGAGCAACATTTAATTTCTATAGAATTTTAGTATTCGTTAATTTTCAGAATTTAATACACTGAATTTAAATTTCTCTGCATTACATACTTAAGCTTTAAAGTTACATTTTATAAATCAAACAACTCATACACACAAACAATTGGGAATTTTTTAGCATACAATTAATCTTCACAGTCTTCACACACACATTTCCCTTGGGTTCGATATTGAGGGTCCTAACTATACCCCACTTTATTACATGTCGATCTAGTGCACTTGCTAGGGTCTCAACAAGTTTTTGGCGCTGTTGCCGGGGAAATTGGCATTGTTAGTAAATTGTGATTATTGTTTGTATGTGTTTTCTTTTTCTTATTTTATTTTTCTTGATTCTTTTCAGGTGACATTGGTTTATGAATAGAACAAGACAAGAGCCTTTACTACTTCTTGATCCTAAAATCGAGAGGACCTTACATTAAAGAAGGAGAGCCAATATAGATATCGAGATGGAGCATAATCCTCCTCTTGATGAGTTTCCTCCCGAGAATGAACAAGTGCCAAGGGCACATGAACAAATGCCAGGGGTAAGAAGAGAAGAAATGCCTAGGTAAAGGACCATAAGAGACTATGCTGTACCAAGGTGGAATGAAGATCATCGAACAATTGTATTACCGATAGGAGTGCAATTTGAGCTCAAACCAGCCACCACTACTATGGTACAGAGGAATCAGTTCTCTGGTTCAGAAGTAGAGGATCCAGCTCAGCATATTGACATATTTCTGGAAGTTAGTGACACAGTTCAAATTTCAGGTGTTAGTACGGATGCAGTGAGGTTGAAGCTGTTTCCATTTACATTGATTGGCAAGGCAAGAGAGTGGTTACAAATGCTACCACGCCAGTCAATATGGACATGGGACCAAATGCAAGAAAGGTTTTTAATGAGATTCTTTCCTCCAACAAAGACTGCAAGCATCCGAAAATAGCATCATGAGTTTTCATGAAATGAATGAAGAGCCCTTTCACGAAGCATGGGAGAGGTTTAGAAGATTATTGAGAAGCTGTCCACATCATGAAATAGTTGTCTATCAATCGATGACCATCTTTTATGCTGGAGTTACACCTCAAACAAGGTCATTATTGGATGAAGCATCAGCAGGATCTTTCTTGAACAAGTTACCTGAGGACGCTTTTCAGTTGTTGGATGAAATGGCGGCAAATGATTCTCAATGGACTGCCCCTCGATCAGTTCCAATGAGGCAAGGTTTACATAATGTGGATGAAGTAGCACTGTTAAAGGCACAGCTAGAGATGGTGAGAAAGGAGTTGAGTGGCTTGAAGGTCCAAAATGTGGCTGCAGTGAATCAAGGAAGTGGATCGTCTGAAAGTGAGCAAGTTATCCAAGAAGGAGGAGTTGTAGGAGATGTAAATGCACTCGGTGATTTTAGAAGGAATGATCCCTACAGCAATTCATATAATCTGGGATGGAGGAATCACCCTAATTTCTCATGGAGGGATGGAAATCAACAAGCTTCATCTTCTCAACCACAACCAAGAGCACCTTACCACTCCAATGCCTATCATAGTCAAGCTCAACCCCACCAACCATAAGCCACCACTCACTACCAAGCCCCCTATCCACCAAACCACCATTAAGGGCAAAACTCTAATCAACCTCAACCATACCATCCACCAGGATTCCAACCAAGGCCATCCATTCAAGAAAAGAAGCCAAATCTAGAAGACATGTTTGCTGGTTTCATGAATAGCCAACAACAATTCATGGCAAGTCAAGATTCAAGGTGGAAATCTCAAGAGCAATGGAACTGAAATCAAGATGCTTCAATGAGAAATTTAGAGACTCAATTGGGTCAACTTGCAACTTCAATTTCAAACAGACAACCAGGGACATTTCCTTCAAATGTGGATCGCAATCCCAAGGAGGAGGCCAAAGCAATCACTTTGAGAAGTGGCAAGGAAGCAGCACGAGAGGAAGAAAGAGGTAAATCACCAACTTCATCAACTGAATTGGAGGAACCAACGCGAAAGGTAAGTACTTCTAACTCTAGAGTAGAGATAGATGTGGATGCTCCAAGGAATGACAAGGGGAAGAGTATTGTGAATCCAAACATAAAGGATCTTGATATCAATAGGTTGCCATTTCCTGCTGTAGCTAGAAGGGAGAAGAAAAATGAGCAATTGGCTAGGTTTCTAGAAATGTTTAAGAAATTACATATTAACTTGCCTTTTGCTGAAGCCCTAGCACACATGCCCAACTATGCTAAGTTTATGAAAGAACTTTGTTCTAATAAAAAGAAATTAGAAGGGTATGGAACTATACAACTCACTGAGAACTGTAGTATAATTATAATGAATAAGATCCCGAAGAAATTGGAAGATCCAGGTAGCTTTACTCTACCTTGCGAAATCGGCGAAACTTTTGTTGGAAATGCTTTATGTGATCTAGGAGCCAGTATAAACTTAATGCCTTATTCTATGTGCAGGAAACTTAATCTGGGTGATCTCAAGGAAACGGGAATGAGACTTCAACTTGCGGATAGATCGATGAGAAAGCCAAAGGGTGTTATTGAAGATTTACTGGTGAAAATCGGAAAATTCATCTTTCCCATTGATTTTGTAGTCATGGAAATGGAGGAAGACAGGAAAGTGCCCCTTATCGTAGGGAGAGAATTTTTGAACACCGCAAGGGCTTTGATTGACGTTCATGGGCAAAAGGTTACTCTTCGATTCAACAACGAAGAATTGGTGGTAGATATGAACAAATCTCAGAAATATCCATCGATTGATCTAGAAGAGTCAGCCTATTTCATGGATAAAATCGATGAATATGTAGAGGAAGTGCAAGAGAAAGTGCTACTAAATGATCCAATAAATTCAAGTTTGATGCATTCCTTAGAAAATGAAGAATTGGATGGAGTAAAAGAAGAACTAGTAGCAGCTGTAGCGAAAGACTGTGAGGAGGAGAATCTGAAGCAAGAGAAAACCACTGTGCAAGAGGGAGAATTGAAATCTGAACTAAAACCTCTTCCTTCTCATTTAAAGTATGTATTTTTAGAAGGAGAAGATAAGCCAGTGATTATTTCTTCTTTATTGACAGGTACTGAAGAGGATACGTTGCTCAAGGTGTTGAAAAAACACAAGGAGGCAATAGGATGGGAGACAGCGGACTTGAAGGGCATAAATTCAAGTTACTACACACACCGAATTCTCATGGAAGAGGATTACAAACCGGTCGCTCAACCCCAAAGATGGCTCAATCTAGCTATGCAAGAGGTTGTGAAGAAGGAGGTACTTAAACTGCTCGATTCAGGTATAATCTATCCAATCTCTGTTAGTAAATGGGTTAGCCCTATGCAATGTGTCCCGAAGAAAGGGGGAATGACAGTGATAAAAAATGAATTAGATGAATTAATCCTAACTCGGACGGTCACGGGTTGGAGGGTGTGCATAGAATATAAGAGATTGAATCATGCCACCAGAAAAGATCATTTCCCATTGCCATTTATTGATCAAATGTTGGAAAGGTTAGCGGGTAATAGGTTCTATTATTTTTTAGACGGGTATTCAGGATATCTGCAAGTTCCCATAGCCCCTAAAGATCAGGAGAAAACCATCTTTACCTGCCCTTATGGCACTTTTGCCTATAGGAGAATGCCTTTTGGCTATGTTTCAGCGGTGCATAATGGCAATTTTTCATGACATTATAGAGAAATTTATGGAGGTATTTATGGATGACTTTACCATATACGGGCTTGACTTTGAGAGCTGCTTAGAGCATCTCGATTTAGTGTTAAGTAGGTGTAAAGAGACCAACTTAGTATTAAATTGGGAAAAATTCCACTTTATGGTAAGGGAAGGGATAGTTTTGGGGCATAAGATTTCTGAGAAGGGGATTGAGGTGGACAAGGCAAAAATAGAGGTTATAGAGAAGCTTTCACCACCGACCAATGTTAAAGGAGTAAGGAGTTTTCTAGGGCATGCAGGTTTCTATAAAAGGTTTATAAAGGATTTTTCAAAAATTGCGAAACCTTTGTCGAATTTGTTAATGAAAGATGCTCCTTTTGATTTTGATGATAAATGTTTATTGGCCTTTGAACTGTTGAAACAAAGGCTTATTTCAGCTCCGGTAATCATATCTCCGGATTGGAATTTGCCATTTGAACTAATGTGTGATGCGAGTGATTTTACAGTGGGAGCAGTGCTCCGTCAAAGGCAAGAAAAAGTCTTTTGTGCTATTTATTATGCGAACCACACTCTGACAGGAGCTCAAGTCAATTATACCACAACTGAAAAAGAGCTTTTTGCCATTATCTTTGCATTTGAGAAATTTCGACCATATCTACTGGGAGCGAAGATTGTGGTGTGGTTTGATCATGCAGCACTAAGGCATCTCTTTGCAAAAAAAGAATCCAAGCCAAGACTGATAAGATGGGTGCTCCTATTGCAAGAGTTTGATTTAGAAATTAAAGACAAAAAGGGGGCAAAAAATCATGTAGCAGATCATCTATCAAGATTAGAGCATGATCACATTGAAAAAGGGGAGATTTCATATTTATTTCCTGATGAAGCATTTGTGCATTATTTGTTTGTGAAGTTTCTTTACCTTGGTTCGCTGATGTTACTAATTTTCTTGCAGAAGGTTATATACCAAGAGACTTCACATGGCAGCAAAACAAGAAGCTGAAGGCTGATGCGAAACATTACATCTGGGATGATCCTCTTTTGTCTTTGTGTTGATCAAGTTCTTAGAAGGTGCATTCCCAAGGAGGAGCAAGTAGAAATCACGCAAGCTTGTCACAATGGGGAAGCTGGTGGACATTATGGCCCTAACAGAACGGTATCGAAAATTCTTTCTTCTGGCTTTTATTGGCCCACCTTTTTCCATGATGTTAAATTGTTTATTCAAACCTGTGATCGATGTCAAAGAGTGGGGAATATAACCAGGAGGGATGAGATGCCATTGACTAACATGCTTGAGGTTGAACTATTTGACTTATGGGGGATAGATTTCATGGGGCCCTTTCCAATTTCTTACGGGTTTGAGTATATCTTAGTGGCAGTCGATTATGTGAGTAGGTGGGTAGAAGCTATAGCCACTAGGACTTGCGATTCAAATGTTGTTTTAGAATTTTTAAGGAAGAATATATTCACCCGCTATGGGGCCCCGATAGCCATTATTAGTGATGGTGGGAACATTTTGTCAACCACCAATTCAAAGCCTTATTGAAAAGATTCGGAGTGAGGCACAAAATAACCACCCCATATCATGCCCAAGCTAATGGGAAAGTTGAGGTTTCTAACCGAGAGTTGAAGGCAATCTTGGAGAAAACAGTCAATGCATCTAGGAAGGATTGGTACCTTAAGTTAGATGAGGCTTTGTGGGCTTATAGGACAGCTTTTAAAACGCCAATAGGAATGTCACCTTTTAGGTTGGTGTTTGGAAAATCCTATCACTTACCGGTGGAATTAGAGCACAAGGATTATTGGGCTACTAAATTTTTAAATCTTAACCTTGAGAATGCAGGAAAGTGCAGGTCTCTACAATTGAACGAGTTGGATGAGCTCCAATTCTGGGCTTATGAACATGCCAAGAAATACAAAGACAACACAAAGAAGTGGCATGATCGAAGAATAGCCAAGAAGGAACTTATACTAGGAATGAAAGTGCTGCTTTATGATAGTAGATTGAGATTATTTTCGGGAAAATTGAAATCGAGGTGGAAAGGGCCCTATGTGCTAGTGAGAGCAGATAAATTTGGGGTGGTGACTCTCAAACACCCAAGAGATTAGAAAGAATTCAAGGTAAACAAACATTGCATGAAGCCCTATTTCGAGTTAGCATTTAAAGGTGCTTCGGTGATTGTCACTCTTCATGACCCTTGACGGTATTTGAAAGTCCAGCTGCGGACTTGATAAACGCAGAACTACCTCTAACTCATACTTTTAGACAATGTTTTGTGTTAGTTTCTTTTTAGTAGTTGTGTTAAGGGTAGTGGTTCAAGGATTGTGAGTTTCATTCAATTTGTGTGTGTTTTTCTGAAAATTTAGTGGAGAAGAAAGTTTTGTTTAAGTGTTAGGAGAGATTGAGAAAAATAAAATTTTTTTCAGTAATTCTAGGGGCTCACGGTTACTAAGTTTATCTTGGTAACCGTGAGGTGCCTTCGATTTAGTCCAGAATTGGAATCCGTTTTATCTCACGGTTACCATGATTTTCATAGTGACCGTGAGATATCTTCATTTTAGTCCATTAGCAAATTTCATTTTATCTCACGGTTACTATTAAATTTATAGTAACCGTGACACAGGTCAATTTTTAATCCAGAAACCTTTGTTGGGTTACCTCACGGTTACTATGATTTTAATAGTAACCGTGTTGGTTTAAAAAAAAAATTGAAAACGAAACCCTAATTTTAAGAAACCCTTTCTCATTATTTTTTTATTTCCTTTCATTTCGTTGTTTCTCTCTCTCTCTCTCTCTCATTTTCTCTCTTTTTCTTCCTCTCTTCTTCTCCTCCGTCGTTCTCAGCCATCTGCTCCTGTAAGTCTCTCTTTGTTCTCTCTTTTGTTTATTTTCTTTCTTCTTGTTTAGATCTAAGAGTTTAATCATAGTTTTTCTAGTTTTTCGTAGTTCTTATTCTTCTTTCTCTTTTTCTTCTTTGTTTTCTTCCTTTTCGTTTTCTTCTTCTTCTTCGTTTTCTTTTTCTTCTCCATTTTTGTTGGTTTTTCATTCTTGTTAGTAGATCTAGTTTCTGTTTATCATAGTTTTTGTTTAGATCTAGTTGATTTGACCATTTCTTCTCTATGTCATTTTCTCTAACATTTTAATTTCTTTTATGGTTATGGTTGTTTTTAGTTATTGTCTTGTTCCACATCATCTTCACAACCAAGTAAGTCTCATTTCCTTTTTAATTATATAGATTTATATGTATATTTTTATTTTTTTTATTTTTTATTTTTTTATTTTTCGGAAGTCTGTGTATTTTCTCTTTGTTTCAATTTCTTTCTAGTAGCTTTTGTAGTTGTTTTTATCTTCCGTTTTGATGTTTTGTTGTTTTCGTTTTCACTTTTCCTCATTTCCTCAAAATGTTCTTTTAATTTGTTATATATATATATATATATATATATATATATATACAGAGATTCTTGGCTTTCTGATTGTCATGTTTGTTATGTAGTTATTTCTTTATTTTATTTTTAATTATTTTTTTTAGTGTGTTTTTCTCTGTTTTGGCTTGTTTTTGGTTTGTTTTTCCTTTGTGAGTCTTACTTGTGAATTATTATGGATGAATTTTGTATGTAAGGTACACAGTCCATAGGTATGTTCTCGTATCCTCCCTCATTTTCATTTCTTTCTTTTTCCTTTTTGTTCTCTCTTTTAATTTTTATGTGTGTCATTTGATAGAGAGAAGGGATGGCATTTGTTTGGTCATTTTGTTATATTGTGTTTTATGTATGTCCTTCAAGCACTCTTAATTTTCATTTCCTATTTTGTCTAATACAGCCAACTGAGCCCTGTTTCTTTCCTTTAAGTGCACTGAATTTTAATTCTGCCAAGTATGATGAGTGCAAATGTTGAATTCTTACTTGAATGCATACACCGATACATAAAAATTGTCATGCCTACAGGTTTAGTACATGTTGTTAAATGCATTGCTTTACCACGAATTATTTGACACTGTAATCTAAATACTGGTATTGATTTGGAACTGTTGCACGAATGCACACTTAGTTAGTCATCTTATGCTCAAATAAGCATGCCAAATCAACCATCTTTTGTTTAAGTAAGCAATAGAATTTGCATGTATGTGTATGCCCATTTTTGTCCTTGAGGTATATAGGCTGAAACGATTCAACCTGTGGGCTACTAGTTTCCAAAGGATGACTCGATCATCGTGGTTGAGTGCCACGTACCTCAAGGAATTTGTGTGTGACATAAACTTATATATGCATTCTTATCTGCTCCTAATGTCTTTGTGTTTATTTTCCTTCCTCAACGTTGTAAACTTTCAATTTTGTTGTTTTTGGGCAGTGGCACCTAAAAGAGCTCGTGCTTCCAGTTCTTCTCAAGCATAAGAAATCCTCTCACATGCCAGCCATCCCTTACCATCTGAAGAACATGCCAAAGCTAGTCAACAACCACAGCCAGCCCCTGTACAACAGAAGCCACGAAAAAAGAAAGGACCAAGAATACCGAGCTGGGTTCCTGAAAAGATGCAGACAAACTATGATATTTTCTCCAACTGCGACTACCTACCTTCGGTTTATCTCAATTTGAGTCTGCTAAAAAAGCTGGGGATCAAGGGGAAGATTGAGAGCCATATTGCAACCATTGGTTGGAAAAAAATCTTTGACTATCGGGAGCTGGTTTATCCAGATTTGACCAGAGACTTCCTTTCTACAGTACAATTTCATTTCGGGGATGATAACAAGCCACCCATGGTGACCTTTTTCTTGGAAGGCAGATTTTATGAAGTATCTTTGGCTACAGTCACTGACGCCCTCGAATTTCCACCAGATGGGATTTATGCCTATGAAGAACATTCAAAAGACAGAGCTTGGGAAGACATCAGAGATCCGCTGATTGGAGGCCCTTATGTGGCCGGTACCACTAAATCACATTTACTGCGGGATCATGCCTTGAGAATTTTACATCGTTTCTTCTCTATGTCTTTCATGTCTTATGTGCAGAGTGCAGGGCAGATCAACCTCCCAGAGGCTCTCACACTTTCTTGCATGGTGCGACATTGCCGTATCAATGGAGCATATCATTGGTGGAATAAACTTAAGGAGATGCAACAAAAACCGACTAAAGTGAAGAAGATCTCCTTTGGTGGATGGGTGACAATTATTGCTAGGCATTTCTGGCATCCATTGGATATTGACAAAAACCTTCCTGCAGCTGCTTACATTGATGCCAAGATGCTGAAGAACATGAAGATAATGGTTGATGATGTGACTACCGAGCATGGGTTCAGGATAACCAGCAGAGAAGAGTACTTGCACAAGCTGGAGCGCAGCCTATGTAATCCTCCACCTGCCCCGGATCAAGATTCAGTCACCTTGTCCTCCACTCAATACACTACTTTGATGGACCGTATGGACATTCTAGCTGCTAATCAGGAGGAGTTCAAACGTCAACAGCAGCAAATCATTAAAGCATTGGCTGCCTTGAACACCCGGCTGGATTCCCAAGTCCCCCCGCACCCTTGAGCAGGAAGTTCCTTCTTCCCTATCTCTTTTGAAAATTTTGTAAGCCCCGTACTGAGGACAGCTGGTTTTGAAGTGTGGGGTAGGAGAATATATTTTCCCTTTGTTGATACTGATGATATTAAACTGTGTTAATGTTTATTTTGAACAATTGTTGGAAGTTAATTTTGTTGCGAAAAGATTGCTTTGTGCAGATTATCTATTCAAAGGAACAATTTGGGATTCAAATGGCGAAAATTGTGAAACTCTTGAACCATAACTCTTTTTAATTTTTTTTTTCAGTTGTTTAGTCTTTCTTTATAAATTTTGCATTATGAATGTTAGTTTGTGTTGATTTAATGGAGTTTTTTTTTCTTCAAGTGAATTTATTTTATGTTTTGCTTTTCCTTCTGGTTTTAAGTAGAATGTTTTGTTCTAAAATCTTTAGTTTAAGTTAGAATAAAAATTTTTCCATTGAGTTATTAATCACCTTACCTTAAGCTTGAGCTTGAGCTGCCAGTTAATCTTGAATTGAATTAGCTTAGACTCGTTTTTGAACTGATAAGTTGAAAAGACTGGATAGCTGGAGGGCAGTAGTTTGTTCAGTAAAGAGTTTCTTCTTTAATTTGATCTCAGTTAATCATATATCATTTGATTTCCTTATTTAATGAGCACATTAGGCTAAATAAATAAATATTAAGTAAATAAAAAATCTAGTGAGTGAAAGCAGTTAAGCGAAGGAATTTTGGAATAGTTAGAACATTCCTCATCACCCTTCGAAACAAATATTCAATTTAGGCAGGTTTAGGATATGATCCAGGCAGCCTTCTTTGGTAACCAACTTTTAAATGACTTTTGACCTACCCTTAGTAAAGTTTACCATTGTTAGCCCCTTTGAGCCTAATTGGTATGCTAAAAGTGTACTACATTCTTGTTATTGCACTAATACTTAACCATATAACCTAAATGCTTTTGTCCTTCCCAATTTGAAATTGGCCACTCTAGGTTGGGTAATGAAATTTGCATGTCGGGTTTGATGAATTTATGATTATCAGTTAAAAAGGGGGAAGTTGAATAAAATTTTGGGAATTGTTGAGCTTAAATGTGTTAAATATTTTGGGATAAGGATGATAAACAATTAGTGCTTTTGATACCCTAACACATGTAAAAAAAAATCAAATGTTATGCTGCAGAAATTTTAATTGATTCATGATTGCAGAAAATAAGTGTGGGGTACCTAGTATTTATAGGAAGTGTCATGTATCTTACTTCCTACGATTTTGAGAATCCAACTAATGTCCTAAGATCAATTTTTTTCCTTCTTATGATGATAGGGTATGGATTTTGAAGAAGTTCCTTGAGAAAGTTAGGTGGATTGTGTTTCTGGATAGTGTGGCTAATTCTGTTTTGCTAACTTATAAAATTCTCGAAACCTTTGCCTTATCCCCATTACAACCTTAATGTAAGCCCTGGTGATCCTATTTTGCTCTGAATTATTTGGTGGAGATGACCCTTGAGGTTCAGGTGCTAAAGGAGAGGCTTATGACTATTCTAAGTTGCAAACACAAAATTGTCATAATTCTATGTTTGCTTGATTGCTGGAATTCACTGGTAGTTTTGGTTTTGAAGGAAAATAAATCTGTTTTAGCCTCACACACACACGAGAAATTGTTTGGTATAGATCAATTCGAGTCTTTTTGATGAAGTTCTTCTTCTGAGTGACTTCTGCTAAGTGTTGTTCTGGCACTTCTGATTTTTCCTGTTCTGAATTGAAGTCTTGAGTTTTTCAAGATTGTGGATAATTCATTTGCTTGAGGGCAAGCAAAGTCTAAGTGTGGGATATTTTGATAACTCAATTTCAGTATTTAGTTTTAGTTTAATTTGAGTTTAGTTTTCATTGATCTTTTAGCATCTTTTGCTTTGTTTTTACTAGCATTTAATAATTTATCCGATTCTTAGTTAATTATAGCTTTTATGTGATTTTTGAGAGTTTTTGATAGAATTTTGTGATTTTTAGGTACCTCACAGTTACCAGGAATTTCCTAGTAACCATGACCCATGTACTCTGTCAAAACGCACCGTTTGAAGCTTATCACGGTCAGCATGGAAATCGTGCATGATAGGGTGGTAACCGTGACCTGTGGAGTTTTCAGTATAGAAGCTAAAGGAGAAGCATCTCATGGTTACTAAGGATTTCCTAGTAACCGTGAGGAAGGCAATTTTTCAGTCCAGAATGAAGATGAGAGCTATCTCACGGTTACCAGAAACTTTATTGTAACCGTAATCAAATTTTGAATTTTAGCTCCGAGCCATCTCACGGTTACTAAGTATTTCATAGTAACCGTGACCTATTTTAACCAAAAGAGGGTTTTTCATTAGAGGTCACGGTTACCATGGATTTAGTAGTAACCGTGACCCATGTTGACCTATATAAGGCAGAGTTTTCTGAAGAAACAGGAGGAGGAGAGAGTTTTTGGGTAATTTTTAGTTTTAGGGTTTCTTTCTTCTTTCTTTGAGTTCTTTGTTTATTTTAAATATATAAATACATAGATATACTTGAAAATAGGGGGATTTACACAAAAACACTTAGATTAAACATAGATACATAGTTTACAAGTATAGATCTACACATTTTGAAACTCATTTTCATGTAAGCTTTGGAGGGAGAGATTGAAGAGCTTGGATTCAGCTGGGTTTTCTTCACCATGAATTTCAGGGGTTATTCTATCTTTTTCTCTTTACATTTTATTATGGATAGTGAGTAGTCCTTTTTGTTGCTTGGGGATCTTTGAATCTCCTACTCATAATGTGAATCTTGAACTCAAATTTATTTTTACATGAATGGATGGTCTATTTCACATGTACTTATTTATTTATCATTGATTTTTTGATCTATTGAGTTATTTTGTATCCATGGATGAATGGTGTTTATTATTTGTTTTGATGGGTATTGAGCTTAATAGATTGGAGTTTATGAATGATTTTGCTCAGTTTTTCTATCATGAATATCATCTATTTTGGATGGCTCCGGAATGGGACTCTAGATGTGTGGTATTTGTGATTTTAAAACTAGAGTATGGAGTGAAATAGATGGGTTTTGGGTTACCTGGCTCCGGAATGGGACGGTAAATCGAACCTAGGATTTAAGACCCGTACTTAGGCTAGTTGTTAGGCTGGCTCCGAAATGGGACGTTTAGCAACTAGAATAGCTGGCTCCGGAATGGGACGCTTGGGTTAAGAAGGGTTATCCCGAATTCAATTCATGTATACTTTTAGGTAAGAATTTAATTCACATTTAGGTATGGGGCGGATAAGTAACCCGAGCAATATTTAATTTCTATAGAATTTTAGTATTCGTTAATTTTCAGAATTTAATACACTGAATTTAAATTTCTCTGCATTACATAATTAAGCTTTAAACTTACATTTTATAAATCAAACAACTCATACACACAAACAATTGGGAATTTTTTAGCATACAATTAATCTTCACAGTCTTCACACACACATTTCCCTTGGGTTCGATATTGAGGGTCCTAACTATACTCCACTTTATTACTTGTCGATCTAGTGCACTTGCTAGGGTCTCAACATTTATCCCGCCCAAATTTTTGATCCCGCTCGTATAGAAAAAGAAATTTAGGAGATTGGCAACAAAATGTTTCTCGCTAATGGTTAAACCACACACCCTATTTACAACCATTGGCGAGGAAATAATCCAAGCTAAAGTAGCGAGTACTGCATTCCAAACTAAAGTAGCTAGGGATTTTTCCTCGCTAATGGTTAAACCACACACCCATCTACAAACCATTTTGCTTGTACTGTGTCCTCACAATTTAATTCTTTTATTATATAATTAAATAATAATTGATATTATTAGATGTAAAAATAATAATTTATTTCAATTTAAAAAATAATAAATTTTAGCACATGGGTACATAAGAAAACAGGCAAACCAATGATTCGAAGCCAAGATCGGGCAATTATCACTCACAAAGTGATTAAAAAAACAAATCTACAATTTAAAATGAAAAAAGTAACAAAATCAAAGATCCTCCACCAAATTAATCCTTGAATGGCGCAAGACTAAGAGAAAAGGAAGTTTTGTTAGAAAAAGAAAAAAAAACAAAGCAAATGGGTTTTATGAAAGATGGATTTTTCTTTTAACTTTTTAGGGTAGCGCGAGTTTGTCCCGCCCAAAAGCATAAAAAATTTCTAAATAATAATAATTTAGTTTGTTTAATTTTAATTCAATTTAATTAATTAAAAAATAATAATTTAATTTAATTTAATTAATTTAAATAATAATAATTTAGTTTATTTAATTTTTGTTAAAAAATATATTAACTAAATTTACTAAGTTAAATGTAAATAAAATTTAAATATTAAATTTGCTAGGAACTTAGTCCTAGATAATTTAATGAGTATTATTTCCTTTCTAAGTAGTTAATTGTCACATGTAAGATAAAAACACAATCAGGAAGGGATTAATCCTCACTAAATTGGCGAGGACCGTATTCCTAGCTAGATTAGCGAGGATTAATTCCTCGCTAACTAGTCAATCCTCACATGTAAGATGGAATGCCATTAGCGAGGGATTAATCCTCACTAATTTGGTGAGGAATAGAAACCAAGCTAAATTAGCGAGGAATTTGTCATCGCTATATTGTCCATAGACCAAATTTCATATTACTCAATCGATAAATTAGCGATGATTTATTTCTCGCAAAATTAGCGAGGATAAAGTCCTCGCTATATGCTCCATAGACAAAATTCCATTTTACTTAACAGATAGCGATGAATTTATCCTCAATAAATTAGCGAGGATTTATTTCTCACAAAATTAGCATGGACTAAGTCTTCGCTATATGCTCCATAGACAAAATTCCATATTACTTAACGGATAGCAAGGAATTTGTCCTCATTAAAATTAGCGAGGATTTATTTATAGCAAAATTAGCGAGGACTATGTCCTCGCTATATGCTCCATAGACCAAAGTCCATATTGTTTAACCGATAGCGAGGAATATATCCTCGCTAAATTAGCGAGGACTAAGTCCTTACTATATGCTCCATATACCAAATTTCATATTGCTTAACCGATAGCGAGGAATTAGTCCTCGCTAAATTAGTGAGGATTTATTTCTCTCAAAATTAGCGAGGATAAAGTCCTCGCTATATACTCTATAGACCAAATTCCATATTACTTAACCGATAGCGAGGAAATTGTTCTCGCTAAATTAGCGAGGATTTATTTCTTGCAAAATTAGCAAGGACTAAGTCTTGCTCCATAGACCAAATTCCATATTGCTTAACTGATAGCAAGGAATATATCCTCGCTAAATTAACGAGGCAAAATTGGCGAGGACTCTATATACTCCATAGACCAAATTCCATATTACTTAATCGATAGCAAGGAGTTAGTCCTTGCTAAATTAGAAAGGATTTATTTCTCTCAAAATTAGGGAGGATAAAGTCCTTACTATATGCTCTATAGACCAAATTCCTTATTAATTAACCAATAGCAAAGAATTTGTTCTCATTAAATTAGTGAGGATTTATTTCTCATCCTCTCTCTATGCTCCATAGACCAAATTCCATATTGCTTAACCGATCGCAAGGAATTTTTCCTTGCTAAATTAGCGAGGATTTATTTCTTGCAAAATTAGCGAGAAATAAGTCTTCGCTATATGCTCCATAGATCATCCGCACCATGAATTAAGAGTTAGCGAGGGTTCTGTGCTCACAAAGTCGTCGTAATTTTTCCCAGCAAAATTTTGGTGCCAATGATTAGCTACAAGAAAATTTATTTATCGCTAAATTATCACAATATCACTTTTTTGCACTAGCCCCTAACAATATTTGAGACAAAAATCATTTTTCATCGTAAAGGTTCTCGCTAAATGGTGCATTTAGCAACAAATTTCATTGGCATCGCTAATATTCATCGCTATTCTGCATTTTTTTTGTAGTGCCCTATTAAGGTCCTAGGAGGATGTATATGAATTTAAATGGTAATATTGTTGATGTAAGATGGGTTAGTCAATGAATTATAGGTTGAGAACTTAGAGGTAATTGCTTAAAATGATGAAGGGTAAAATGGTCATTTTAAATTAAGTTATGTATGTGATTAATTTTGAGAAAATGTGAATTAAGGGACCTAATTGAAAAGTAAGAGAGTGAGTTTAGGCAAAAAAATTAAATTTAAGGAAAATAGGGAGTCAAGTACAATTTTTGCAAAAGTCAACAAATGGTCCTGTGGGAGCTTGACACATAGCCTCTAGAATGGTCTTTAGAAAGGATGAATTTAAGGAATTTTAAGGGGATGTTGGTTGGCCACTTCAAAGGAGATTAAGGCCACCATTTTCTCTTAAAAATCAAATACTCTAACCCCTAAATAACCCCTAAAATCCAATCCTAACTTTTAAGAGGAGAGAGAATTTAGTGGTTAATCTTCTAAAGGTAAGGATCCTTTCTTCTCTTCTTATTTTGTTTCTCATAATTAAATGTTAATTTGAGGGATTAGATGAGTTCTTAAGCATAATAATCTATGATTTGTTATGAAGAAAGAGAAAGAAGCAAAGGCAAGGAACAAGTGGAAAAAAAGCTTGAAGAAAGTGCTTTCAAAAAGAATAGGAACTTCTTGCCATTCTTTGTGGGTTTTTATTTCATGCTAGTGTTTAAAAAGGTTAATTTGAGAGTTTTAGTAGAAGGATATATGAATTTGAGGGTTAATTTGTCATGAAAACTAAATATTTGAGAGACCCTCTTTTTGGCAAAATTCTATTCTTTGGTTCACTAGACATATCCAAACTCTTTTGTTTATATCTATAGTTTGAAAGCTCCAAATGGAGTAATTCTAGTTGGAATAGAAACTAGACATATAAACCTAATTTTAATGAATAGACATAAATGTTTGGTTCTTCCCCTGTGATAGGCAAAATTTAGCTTTAACCCAAACTATGTCTGCTGCCCTATCATTAGGAGCAGTCCATCTTGTTTAGTGAATATCTTGAGATTGAGAAGGCAAAATCAAATGATTTTTAATGTTTTAGAAACTAGAAAAGTATAAGAAGAACTTTTCAGAAGAAATTTTTCCAAAAAAAGACTTTTAGTGTGTCTAAATCACAATGCAAGTTTAGTTCTTAAACCAATCAATAGAATTCTAGGAATAGGGGAAATTTTGTTTAGCCCTCCACCTACTGTCACGCTCGCAACTCTTGTCATGCTTGCAAAAATAGGTTTTTTTTCCTCTATTTATGATTTTGCTTCCCATTTCTATCGCATTTAGTAGCCTCCATGTATTATGATCATAATAAAATGCATTATACCTTAAACCATGAGCATATGGAGGCTATAAATGCATATATATATGAATTTGTACCAAAATACGTATGTGAGTATGCACAGTCTATAATATTCCCATTAGATAATGCATATATATATATATATATATATATATATATATATATATATATATATAAGTGATTACATTATTGAATTATAGGTTGATAGTAAAGTTGCACTACCACAATTAACTATAAACATGTGCAGGATACCATGCTTATTAATATGTTTTGCAATCAAGTTAAAGGTGTATAAGACATAATAGAGAAAAGTAATGATAATGAAAATAAAAAGTTACAGTTATCTGCATCTATGTTTAGGTTATGGATCGATAGGTATGCCTATAAGGGTATTTTATAGCTGTTATAGTACAGATTTAGCCCTGTTTGGGTCTATAGTACAAATTTGGCCCCGTTTGGGTCTATAGTTTGATACCTTTGAGTATCTTTTCATACCTTTGGGTACCTTACCCTATGTATCTCCCATATCAACACACACTAAGAGAAAGGTGCAACCTTATTACAAGACATAATAAAAATCAATATAAAGGGTAATTTAACAAGATGATATGACAACATACACCATGATCTAATTTTTGATATATATATATATATATATATATGAACTCATGCACAACATATAGAGAACATGAAAAAGAATATAGTTATGTTTAAAAACATAAAATGTAGGATGCTATAGAAACATATGTATACAATAACCACTGTAGGTACCTAATGCTTTCATCGCTTAAGATCATTGTATTTATGTGAATATCTCAAGCATAATTGAGCAAACACAATTTAGTCAATGATTTTTATTGATTACAACATACATTTGTGACCATAATAATAAGTCTTGCATTGTTATTATACAAATGTTATACTGTGGTTCTAAATTGTATTTGACTAATACTATGCCTATGTATTTAATTTATCAACGTCTGTTGTAAGAGATTATTTCAAATATTTTTATTGGTTCCCTACTAAGCTAGTAAGCTTAGCATGGTATTTATTCATTCAGGTACTTAAAGCTATAATTCTTCCTGAAGGGACAAGATCTACTTCAATAAGGCTAACACTGGAGATAGGAAAAGTCTAAGTATGTAGTTGTATTTTTGTTGTCTTTGTAATTATTATATTGTCTTAAATAGAATGTAATATGAAGAACAAGATAAGAGCCAATGTAATGTAACTTAAAGCTTTCTGTGTAGATCTTTTCTATGTATTGATGTATGTTGTACAAGATAAACATAGATTTATAGGTTAGACACTTAGTTTCTTATCATTATTGAATTTATTATCTATGCTATGTAACTTGTCTACTCTATCATTATTGAACATTAGGAATTAATTATTTGGCTACTTTATTTTAAGCTCATTTCTCATGTTTATGATCATTCTTAGAGAAACTCTCTTCTTAACTTGGAAGGAAAATAATTATTTTTTTGTTAGTTCTCTCACTTGGATTCTTGCATTTTTGCTTAAGGGCAAGCAAGGTTGCAGTGCAGGGGAATTTGATGCCATGCAGTTTAGCATAGTTATTTAGTGTGATATTGCATTATTTCTTTAGTTATTTTATGTATTTTGTTATGTTTTAGGTTACTTGTTATGTTTTCTTTATTTTGTAGGGTAAATGTGCCTAATTAAGTGAAATGAAATATTATTAAAGGGATTTTCATTGAAGAATAGAAGAAAGAGGTTTTTAAAGAATTCAAAAGCTTGTGTCGGCTGATAAAAAAGTGTGTTGACTCATCATAGGGACTCAGTGTGCTGACTCATGCTATGTTAAAATGACTCATGAAGCAATTGAGGATGTGACGACTCATTACAGAGCCTTAGTGTATCGACTAGTCTAACTCGGCATAAGGTGTGCCAACTCATGATAAAGACTAGTAATTGCAATTTTACATACACCTCTTTAGAATTTCAACCACTCTCTAAAAAGACACTAATTAAGGCACCTTTAGGGCCTATAAAGTCATAAAGACAACCATATTTTAGAGGGAAGATATAGAGAAAAAGATAGAAAAAACCACTTTGTAAACTCTATATCAATTAGAAAAGATTATGAAGAAGAAAAATGCGCTAAGATAGAAGAAAGAACAAAAAAGGTTAATCAACATTCAAGTACTTTTTTGAATGAGTATTAAGGAGTTTTCTACCATTCTACCTTCTTTTCTTCTTTAGATTTCACTTAACTTTAATTTCTCTTGTCTTGTGTATTTATTTTCCTAACATGTATTTAGGTTAACTTTATTTTGTTAGAATTGCAAGTATGAATTGATCGTTATTAATATAAATTATTTTGTTTTAAGTATGAATTAATTAAGTCTAATTGGGTTTTTAATTTATTATGTATGTTTGGCCGCCATATATAATATGTTAATCAATTTGTTCACAATAAGAATTAGGATATTTTGGTGGAAAGGTAATTAATCTTACTTATTGTTAGAAATCACTTAGGAGACAAGGGTTTCAATTTGAGGGGCTTAAGAATAGGCAAAGAGCTTTATGGTTCTCATCTATCTCTATGATGACATGAGAGTGCTCATGGAATCTAGATGGGAATGCCCTTATTTAACAATGAGAGTTGCATCTAGGGATAGTAGGCCTTATTCTCCATTCATTGCATGCTTATATGTTTATTTGCATTCTTATAAGATCATTTGATGCTTTGTAATTCTAACATCTTTATTAATTGATTGTAAGTTATATTTGAGATTAGATAATTAGTTTAGTTTAGTAAGAAATTAATATAACCAATTCCATTTTGTTATCATTGCCTATCCATCCTCGTATCCAACCAGTTAATACAAGATAATACTTATAACTAAAATTAATTCCCAAAGTTCGACACCCTCCTTACCAAAATTAAGTCTTAGAGACTAGGGTATTAAGAAAATACACCATAGCATTGCTCTAGAGCTTCGAGTCCCACTAGTTGAGTAGAGGAGAGAGAGGAGCCATAAGCTAGAAAATGATTACATCGAAGAGGAGGAAGGGCCTCATATGGTAGTGATGAGGAATAAAGGCCTTAGTGCTGAGGATGCAGCCTTCAAGAAGATAAAGGAGGAGATTGAGGCTATGCCTAGGTTATCATCGGCTGCGAGGGGGATAAACCCTAAGGATAGGGATTTAGATGCAGATGAGCCACTCCCTTAAAGGTTCAAGATGCTAAAATTGCCTAAATTTTTGCAGTACTTCTAACGCTTTAGTACGTATTAAGCAAGATACTTTGATCATGAAAGAGACCACCTTAACAAAAAAGTAGAGGGTGGAGTATTTTTGTTTAAGCTTAATAGGCACGACAATAGACTAGTATCATAGGCTTGATAGATGCACTAAGGAGAATTGGGACTTGCTAACTGAAGAGTTCCTCAAGTAGCATGATTGTAGCACTAGCATAGAGGTCACTTTGAAAGATATCAAATTTCTCTAGCAAAAGCATGACAAGTCCTTTTATAAATACCAAATGAGATAAAGGAACCGAGTTATGGAGATGAAGAGGAAGCCTGATACAACTTACCAAATAAGCTTTTTATTCAAAATGTAAGCCCCTACCTAAAGGATGGCCTAAAGATGAAGGGACTAAAGGATTGAGAGTCCCTAAAGGACATAGCCACAAAGGCTAAAGGTGAGTATTTGGCTAAGAGGGCCAGTAATGAGGGTGTAAGGAGGAACTTTGGCAATAACAAGACAACATGGAGTAGTAATGGAGCGAACAGAAGTTGGAATATGGCTAAAGTATCTATTATAGAAGCGAATCAGAGGTACTACTCCAACCTGGGTAAATCTTTGTCTTAGGTATTAGATCAGTTAACCAAAGAAGTGAAGTTGTAGCCACTACCTCAAGGCTTTCCAGAAGTCAAGGGATACCTAACCATAGAGAGCACCAGTACTGTACATACCATTAGCACATAGGGCATCTCTTGGATTATTGTTGCACCCTGAGGAACAAGATTTAGGATCTGAAAGACAACAAATAGATTTCAGATCCTGAGAAGAAGAAGAAGAAGAAAGGAGGGGTACAATGTTGTATCGCCTTCGATGTTTATGACCAAGTTTAGCTTACCAACGTGGCATGTGATAATAGAACTACTCGGGAATGAGTATGTGGCCGTTACTCATTTGAACCCCAAAGTAACAGAGCCAAGTGAAGAAAATTGCCAAATTTTAATGATTAATTGTTAGGATTCCCCTATAAAGAGTGAAGATGATGGGGCATTGATGCCCATTGATATATAGAGTTCAGCCAGTAAAAGTGAAGAGGAAGTGAGGAGTAGAAAAAAGTGATGGCAATTACTAAAAGTGGAAGGATGGTGCTTGAAATTGAGAAGCAGCCAGCCCCTACTGCAATGGCCATAAAGAAAAAGGTTAAGGTAAACTAGATTATTAAGTAGCTGAAGAAGACCCAAACCCAGATTTCCATTTGGGATTTGTTGAGACTACCTCCATCACACAAGCTGAAGTTAGTGGAGGCTTTGTGTGAGTCTATTGTCACTACTACCATTTTACCATCTGAACTATTAGATATTGTTAAGGGAGGAACTAGGGAAAATGTTGTGGACTCTAATGCTAATCTAATGCTAAAGTTAGAAATCATAATTATCCTCTTTACATCAAGGCTCAAGTGAATGGTAAGCACATAGCTTATGTGATGATAGATGATGGATCTTCAATCAATATATGTCCACTAGTTTCAATTCCTACTTTTGGGTTGAATAAGAGAATGCTAAACAAGTCAGACCTGACTATTTTTTATTATGAAAACTCAAAAAGAAAAGCTATTGGGACTTTCAAGGCAATGGTGAAGATAGGGTTAGTTGAAACTGAAGCTAAATTTGTGGTGTTGCCTATTCCTGCCAATTTCTTTGTATTACTTAGAAGACCATCATTTCACAAGTTAGGGGGAGTGCCCTCTATACTGCATCAAATGATCAAGATACCTTATGATGGTCAAGTGGTAACCATCAAAGCTAAAAGGGAGAATTAGGTATCTGTACTTGAAATAGCTAAGCAACCATTTATTGGATTCCATGTCTCTATGATTGATGATAAGGAGAATGGAAATGATTTTGCTGATAGCCCATAAGTAATGAACATGCTTAAGAAGATGAATTTCTTGCTTAGATCTAGTTTGGGTAAGAATTCTCGTGGGCCTCGGGATGTTGTTACCACCAAAGGGCAACAAGATATAAAAGGTTTATAAGAAGAGTTTAGGCTACACTTGTTTAGGTTAGAAGGGCAAAAGAAAAGGGTAACAGGTAATATCCCTCATATTTCCAAAATATTTATGTTAGCTTTAAGGGTCTATCTATATTGTGGAGAAAATAAGCCTAACCTAGTGGGAAAAAGGATTGTGCCCAATTGTGAGCTATTCAATGATGTCTTTGATTGGGAGAAAGGAATTATCAAGCCAATTAAGGCTTTTTGGGATGAAGAGATCCTTCTACATCCCACAGCATGGCTAGGGACGTGCTTGAGGAGATTGAGAATGAGAAATTGCTTACTATTGAGAAAAAGGGTAAAGAGAAGTTAGAAGCTGAAGCTCCACCGAAGCCAAACTTAGAAGCTAAAAAGGCATCTATTGTAGTGAAGACTAAAGATAAAGCTACTTTTATTGACATTATTTATGTCCCATAACTTTTTTATGAGAATAATGATTTTTCTTTTGACTATATTAACAAGATGAACAAATTTGCTTACTTGTGTGATGTTTTTTTTTTCAATATGCATAATCATGATTATGAATCATTTATATTGGACATTAATTCAACTAATAAATGTTCATTTATTCTTCAAAACAAAAGAAAATTCCAAAAAATTCTCGTTAGCATCAGACATAACTCCTGAAAAGAGGAAACAATTTGAGAGAATATTGAAAAAATATAAAAAATTATTTGCCTAGACCTATAAGGACATGTTGGGAATCAATCAAGAGATAGCTAAACTTGTCATTCCTACCTATCCTGATTACAAGCCAATCAAGTAGAAACTTAGGAGACTTAGGTTGAAGTGGGCTAAAATGGTCAAAGAGGAAGTGAGGAAGCAGATAGAGACCAAGTTCCTAGTAAAGGTCCAATACCTATCATGGTTAGCCAACATAGTCCCTATAACTAAGAAAGATGGAAGAGTTAGAGTATGTGTGGACTATAACGATTTGAACAAAGCTTGCCCTAAGGATAACTTTCATTTACCTCACATAAATGTCTTGGTAGATATTGCAGTTGCTTGTGCCATATACAACTTTATGGATGGATATGTTGGGTAAAATCAGATTCTGAATAAGATTA
This sequence comes from Excoecaria agallocha, assembly GCA_037975025.1. Classification (NCBI taxonomy): domain Eukaryota; kingdom Viridiplantae; phylum Streptophyta; class Magnoliopsida; order Malpighiales; family Euphorbiaceae; genus Excoecaria; species Excoecaria agallocha. Next base: position 88,022,050 of record CM075808.1, on the reverse strand, counting down.
TATACATGATAAAGATAGTTTTAGCCATTTTATCTAAATATACAGCACTTTATGAGTTTTTATACATGTAGTTTGCCTATTTTATTATGTTTTATGCTACCTTTTATGTCTTCTTTGTTTTATAGGCTATTTTTGTGTAAATGGATGATTTGAATCATGATTAAAGGGTTTTGATTGAAGAATTGAAGAAAAGGACTTTAAAGAGGTTTTAGAACCTATTCTAATCATGCCAGACTGTGCTGACTCATTATAGTGGCTTAGGATGCTGACTCGTGCCTTCTTAAATCGAGTCATGATGAAGTTAGCAGTGTGTCGACTAGTGCCAAGTGTGTTAACTCATAACAAAGCTATCTTGTGTCGACTCACCTAACTCGACACCAGTGTGCTGAGTCATCACCAAAATGAACCTTTGCAACCCTTCACATGCCTCTTCAAGTTTACACCCCTTTCTAAAAAGGCATCCTTTATGACACCTTTGGGCCTATAAATATAAGAAGTTAACTATACTTTGGAGATGGAAATACTACTAAGTAACTACCAAAACAATTAAAAATGATTATGAGGAAAAAAATACACTAAGGAAAAGAAGAGATTTGATAAATATGAATTATATTATATTTTTAGTGTGTTTTTAATGTGTTTGGCATGATAATTTTAGAGTGATTAGGTTAATTTAGAGATCTAATAAATATGAATTATATTATATTTTTAGTGTGTTTTTAATGTATTAACGTGATAATTTTAGAGTGATTTGGTTAATTTAGTGTTTAAATTAAATAGTATTTTATGAGCTTAATTGGTTAATTTGTTTTTTTAGGTCCTTATTTGAAGAAAAGAATAATTTACAAGGGCTAAAGTGTAAATTTAGTAATTGAAGGCTTTTTATTGAAGAAAAATTACATCATACAGTTCAGAGGCTAGTCACTTGGTGGAGTGAATTCCTCACTCTACCAAGTGGTCTAAGGAGGAAAAAAAGAGTTTTGTTGATTAGTCCAGAGAGCAACCAACCGTTGGAGCAAATATTCACTCTATCGAGTGAGACAAAGGGAAGCAAGCATGCAAGAAAGCACTACTCAGTGAAGTGACATCCTCACTCTACCATGTGACTTAAAAAGACTATAGACAGAGGAGCTTTACTTGGTGGAGTGAAATGTCACCCTATCAAGCCCAATCACTGAAGTTGAATTGGACTTTAATTCTTGCTATTTGGAAAGTTTTCAATAGTCGATATTCTTTTAATTTGAGACTATAAAAGTAGCAAGGAACATCAGTTGTAGGATGAATTGTTTTTACCAATTAACACTTTAGCTTACTCTCATTTTGCATTTAGTGTTAGAAACTACGATTGAAGTCTCTATAAGAGTTTCAAGAGTAGTGAAAATTCTAAGTGTTTATATCATTTTCTCTTACTTATTTTCTTCATTTTTCAAGATAAAGTGTGAGTAGTTCTTCTACTTTTGCTAAAGGATACTTGAATCCTTAACTCTTACTGTAGTAATTCAGCTGTGCTTCATTTAATATAAGTTGATTATTTCTTAGTTTTGTGCAACTTCATATCTAAAGATTATGTTGAGATCAGCTGTTAACTAATTTGATTAATAGTTGGTATTTGGTTTATATATAATCTATGATATGCATGCTCTAAGTTTGCTTCTTTAGTATTTATGCATGATTGTATTCTAAATTAGGTGTAATTGTGTGTTAACACAGACAGACTAACATTGAGAATAGATGAACTAAGAATAGATTGGAGTTAAGTTTACTTGGAAAAGATTTTAATGAAGGTCTAGGAGTTCAAAACTAGATTTTTATGCTATGTGTTAAATCATCTAAACAAGAAAGTTTAATATATAGATTGATAGTCCGAATAGGCTATCTGGCCTTATATCACTAGTTTTCCATAATCACTTATATTTCTTTTAGCTGAGTTGCTGCAATATTGATTGAGGTGAATAGTCCTTTAGCAGAAGTTGTCTTTAATATTGATTTTTACCAATTTACATTACTTGTTTTTTTAGAATTCTCAGTTTAAATATTCCATTAATTATTTTCTTTAGTTGTTAAGTTACTGCTTTAAGTTCATTAATTCTTCATCATCACAAAACTTGGGATTTCTTTTATTCTTTGTATGCAGCATTCATTCTAAAATCTGAAACAAAGTTGCACTTTCATAGTTTCCCTTAAGTATGATATTCAAGGTCTTAATCTTATTTTCTTATATTACTAGCCAATCTAGTACACTTGCAACGCACCTATCAAGCTTTTGGCACCGTTGCTGAGGAAACATTGGCATTTGTTTTTAGATTTTAAAGTGACTTTTGTGTGTATTTCTTCTTCTTTTTTATTTCTTTATTAATTTTATTCTTTATAGGTGTCAATAGTTTATGTTAAAAGGCGAGCCAATTTTTTCTATTAACCTTGAAATTGAGAGGACATTTCATAGAATTAGGAGATTAAGGCAAAGAGAGATGGATTTAAAAGAGCAAGAATGTAAAAAACTTAATAACCACCCTCTCCATGACCCACTAATGAATGATCCACACCCTAGGATAGAAGGGCAAGTTAACAATGATCAAGCTTAAGGGGATGGGTTTAGACCTAGAACCATTAGAGACTACGCTATCCTTAGGTGGAATGAGGATTATCAAACCATTAGGATACCTCATAATCAACACTTTGAGATAAAACCTGCCACCATTACTATGGTCCAAAAGAATCAGTTTTCTAGATTAGAGATAGAGGACCCTACTCAGCATTTAGATATCTTTTTAGAAATTAGTGATACGGTTCAAATACCCAATGTGTCTATAGATGCCATTAGGATTAAGTTATTCCCTTTTACTCTCATTGGTAAGATAAGGGATTGGTTTCAAATGCTGCCTAGTCAATCAATTCAGTCATGGCAACAAATGAAGGAAAAATTCTTATGTCATTTCTTCACTCCTACCAAAACTGTTAGTATTAGGAATAACATCCATAATTTCCGTCAATTATTTGAGGAACCATTCTATAAGGCTTAGGAAAGATTTAAGAGGCTCTTAAAGAGTTGTCCACACCATGAAATTGCTATTCATCAACTAATGTCTATTTCTTTTGTAGGTGTGAATCAATCTACAAGATCTCTCCTAGATGGAGCTTTAAATGGAAGTTTTATGAACCAAATCCCTGAAGAAGCTTTCCTACTCCTGGATGAGATGGCTACTAATGATGCTCAGTGGTCAAGTGTAAGGACCACATAGAAAAAATAAGTTGTACACAGTGTGGATGAAGTAGTCATGCTAAGAGTACAATTAGATGCATCGACAAAGTTGGTAAGTGGTTTACAAGTTAAAAATGTGTCATCTTTATCTATATCATGTAACACTTATGCTGGGATATCTAAAATTAAGAATAAGGAGAGTCTAGGAACATTAGTGCACTACAAAGAAAAATGTTGAATAGTGACAAAAAATAGCACGGACAATGAAATTTGTTGCTAAATGCACTATATAACGACCAAATTGCAATGAAAAATAATTTCTATAGCAAATATTGGTAATGGGTAGTGAAAAAACAAAAATTATGACAATTCAGCAATAACTAAATCTTATTGTCATTAATCTTAGGTGCCAAAATTTTGGCGCAAAACATAGAGATAATATAGCAAGGACATAACCATCGCTAATTTAGCTTGAACTTTAGCCCTCAATGACAAGTGTGCATTTTGATTATTTTTTTTAGTCTTTTTAGTTAGTTTATTGAGTTTGTATTTTAGTATTTTAGATAATTTAAAGTTTAATTTGTTTAATTTGTGTTTTGAGAGCTTAATTATGTTTATTTGTGTTTTTAGGTGTAAAATTGAAAGAAAAAGGAAAAGTTGAAGGACTAGAAGGTGAATTTGGCAAAAACAATAAGTAAACATTGAAGTTTGCTTCGTATGGAGTCCAGTAAACGACCATTCGGTGGAATCACTATGTGATTCTACCGAATGGCTTTTTTAAAGGAAGAGAAGGAAGCCTGTGCGGTGGAATCACAAAGTGATTCTATCGAATGCACTTATTTGAAAGAGCAGAGTAGGATTATTCATTTGTTTCAAGACTCATTCCATCGGATCAAGTTAAGTTCGCTAAAAGAGGAAGTCTTCTATCAATTAGGAAGTTAGCTATTGCTCGAATTAAGAAGTCTAGGTGAATTAAAACTTCTTGTTTTGCTACATCTTCTTTGCCTATAAAAGGATGGCTCAAGACACAAGAAAAAGAGGAGGAGAAAGTATTTAGCTGTTATGTTAGAATCTATAGTTAATTTACATTTATGTAATTTTCTTTCTATTGAGTTTTAGTTTTGAATTATAAGGTGTGAGTAGTTTTTCATAACTTTTCCTAAGGATACTTGAATCTTTAATCATTTGTTGTGATGACTTAATTGAACTTTAATGCTAACTCAAGTTAATTATTTCTCAGTTTTAAGCATATTCTTATCTTTGACTATGTTTAGTCGATTGTTGGTTTATTGGTTTGACTAACTTAGAGTTGATTTAAGCATGACTAAAAGATTTGCATATACTTGAATTAATCTTTTGAATCAATGCAAACTTGTTTTTTATTTTGAGATGATAATGTTTTGGTAATTTTGATTAATATTAAGAGAGGAAAAACCGAGTGTTAGTGTAAGCCCTAGCCCCAATACATTGTAATAAAACACTTTAGTTAATAAATGAGTCATTTGTTTTATCTATTGTATTCCTGAGCATATCAATTGATAGAACTATCCAAGAATATTGTTTCAGTTTAAGTTATCATGTGTGAGGCACATGGTTGTAAGACCTTGAAACAAATGAGACTTAATTCTAAATATCCCTAGTCAGTCATTGTTATGGGAATAACAATGAATTAAGACTAGTATGCTCTCTCTGATAAGTTGAGTTCTGTCTTACGGATCATAAGGACAAGTGTGTCAATCAAAGATCATAGATACATGTTTAGAACATGGTATCTGGATTTGATCCACTCATGAGAACACTACATGGTACAAGTCATAAGTGTTTCTCATATGCAAGTTTTGTATCGGAGTTCTTAGACCTAAAATCTCTATGAAACTCTTTATGAATTACTGTGTGCTTTGACATACACCTAACATGCTCGTAACAGAGTGACAAGTATAGGTATGCTTGGGCATACATTGATTCATGTTAGAGAGCATGAGAGAAGTGAGGGGATTACCCCTCTCTATAAGAGAGAAAATATCATCAGCCACTTGATCAGTGAACTGAGAAGTGTATGGCCATACCGAGATGAAATAATGAGTAATCATTATTTATCTGAGAGTTCATTGTCACTGGAATATCAAGAAAGGAATTAATATATATAAGGATGACCAGTTCCATGCCTTATATTAATTATGATATTTATGGGTAAGGAACTATACAAAATTTCATTAGGTCACTAAATGCCATATGCATTTTCATTTAATTTGGAATGCTATAATATCTTGCTAGAGAATATATATAGCCTTTGAATTAATTTATTAATTCATTGCCAACATTAAATGGACCTGTAGGATCGTACACAAATCATTGGGATTAAAATATTTAAATAATGTATTGGGCATTAATTTGGGCTTTTAATTAAAGTCAAATTAATATATGTAATGGGCATTATAAATGCTATTGGACCTTGGCCCATGAAAGAGAGAAATTCAGCCCACATGTTTAATTTCAATTAATTAATTATCTTGTATTAATTTAATTAATTGAGAATTAAAGCCTAAAAGAGTTATAATCAAATTAAATCACTTAAATAGATGTAGAAGTGGCCGAAATTCCTAGAGAAATGCCAAGGAATTTCGGCACATGCACGAGTTTAATTAAGTGATATTGTTTGATTAAATGTTTTACTTTTATCTTGGATTAAATCAAAAGAATTTGAATCAATATATATTTCTTATTTTAAAGAAGTGATAAAGGCTAAAATTAATTATCTTTAGGTAGTAGATTTTAGATTTATCACTTAAAAAATTAAATAATATATATTGAATGAGAAAAAGATAAAACCCTAGAGTTTTTCTTTGGTTGTGGCGTGAATTAGATCTCTCTCTCTCTCATATTTCTCTCTTGGCCGAAACACACAAGGGGAAGAATTCTTTCTTGCTTTCTTATGTTTTTAGGCATTAATAGCACCTAAAAGAAGTACAAGATCAAGTCTTGTAGCTTCAATCTATTGCCATTACACAATACCTTAAAAGAGAGCTAGCAATCTTGATTTTAAGCCATCTTTGCAAGTGTGTCTGTGAGAATAGAGAGGACTGGCGTAAAGGCTGTTCCTTGGCATTGGTGGTGAAGGTCTAAGGCTAAGATATCCTCCTTGGTTTCTGGTAATCATCAAAATCAAGTTTTAAAGGCATATAAAGTTGTAAGTTTTAAAACCCTAAACTTGCATGTTTCGATTCTTGTTATGGCATTGTATGGCATGTATGATCAAATTTTATTGTTTTCTGCTGCATGATCTTCATATGCATACCATGTCATATTCCATCAGTTGTATCAGAGCCTAAACATGCTTATTTTAGTGCTGTAGATGCATGAAATAATTAATCAAAAATCGTTATTTTAAATACATGCAATGCTGAAATTTTCTTTTTTGAGTTTTTTGCATTGTTTTGGTATAAAAATGGTTTTAGATGATTAGATATGTATTATAATTAATATGACATGTTAATATAATGTCCTAAGATGTTCTAGGAGCTGATAATGGTCGGATTTAATTGATAATACCTGATGGTACATGTTAATATTAAAACTAGGTGCTATTTGGCATGTTAATTGTTAGTTTAACAACTAGTTTTAAATATTAAATGTAAAAATGATTTTGGCATGTTTGTAAGTGATTTTTAAAGATTAAATATCAGGTTTGGACATATTTTAAATTTGGTTTTAATTCTGGTCCATGACAATTTAATTGATTAATTTTAAAATTACTTAAAACTATGACTAGTTTGTGTTTGTTACATGTTTAATCAATATTGTTTGTTTTGTTTTGATTAAAATAGTAAAAACACATTTAGATCAGATTGGTACAGAATATTAAATCAATATTTATGACCTTATTTTAAATTATTAAATGACTCATAAAATTGATTTAAGTATTTGTGCATTTTTGTGGCATCACATAAGTATTAAACAACTAGTTTTGTTGTTTGTTTGTTTTTATATGCATGCCGTGTATCATATATATGTTCTTCATGATTTTGTGTTTTAATTCATGTTGGTACATATTATATGTATTTTTAATGTTTATGGGCTGTATGACATAAAATTAAAAATGGCAAAATTGGAAATTATACTAGAGTTGATTTATAACACCAATCTAACTAGTTTGTGTTTTGGGCATTTAAGAGAACTTATTCAATAAGAGGATTTAGTCCATTGGGCTTCGGCCCAGGCCCATCATAGGGTCATCTCTTAAAGGTTCAAATACACAATTTCCATTAATGGGCTTGGCTAATTTAATTAAAATTGGACTTTGTTTGATCCATGAATGTTATGTATATTTATTTGCTTGTTTGGTGTGATGAATGGATATGCATGGTGAATTCATGGGCCCTAGGTTTTTGTAATTAAATATGGCCTACGAGCCATTATGTATTATTGTAAAAGTTTCATTTATTTCTTAGAATAGAATTTACTTGAAGACTTTGTAAATCAAGACGAAGCCCACTGGAGTGGAGAAGCCCAACTCGAAGATTCTTATGTAATAGTATAGAATCATAGTTGTAGGTTTTGGGCCCATGTTCGTCACGTTTTACTTTATGCAATTATTTATATATGCATGCTATGTATGGATGACAAAGCGTATGCCATGTAAGCCACAATAAAATTAATCCCTAAAAATAGTAAGTCACAAAGTTGCCTTCCTAATTCGAAATATGTCAAGACATCGATCATCAGTCACGTAGAGTAGGAGTCCTAGATGCGCCCGATTATCTTTGTGAGGCATGAGTTGTGAATGTAGGTTGGACTCAACATGGAAAGGGATGCCCGAACCTAGGCAACTAATAAATGGGTTTGTGCTATAACATCTTAAGATGTTAACCCATTTGATCCAAGAGTCATGTACGAGACATGATTGGAGTTTTCCTACCTAAGTAACTTAACTTGTTAGGTGTACAAGCTCAGCTTGACTAATAATTTGTTGTGAAAAGTGGATCTTGGCCCACATTAAAATCACTAACGTGAATTATTTAAGGGGATATTAATTCAGTTTGTGGGATTATAAATAAGACCTCGGTTAATCTTACTAAATTTATTGTAGATTGAAAATGGCATCTTCAAACAACAATTTCTCATTGCGATCGGTCCTTGAAAGGGACAAATTGAATAGCACCAATTTCATAGACTGGTCTCGAAACTTAAGAATAGTTCTTAAGCAAGAGAAAAAGTCGTATGTTTTGGATGCACCTTTGCCTGAAGAACCTGGTAGGAATGCCTCTGCGGTTTAAAAGGAAACCTTTGAGACCAAGAAGAGCAACTCCAATGATGTGACCTGTCTGATGCTAACCACTATGGTGCTTGACTTGCAAAAGTAATTCATGGACCAAGAGGCTTATGCGATCATGGTTCACCTCAAGGAGATGTTCCAAGAGCAAGCTCGTCATGAGAGGTTCGTGACAACAAAGGCATTAATTTCTTGTAAGATGGCTGCAGGTACTCCTGTTAGTACCCATGTACTCAAGATGAAAGGGTATCTTAATACTCTTGAGAAGCTTGAGGTACAAGTGCCAAAGGAATTGGCCACTGATTTAATCTTAGGATCATTGACTGATGATTATGATCCATTTGTGATGAATTATAACATGCATACAATGAACAAGTCAGTCACTGAGCTTTATGGGATGCTTAAGAATGCTGAAGAGAACATTCGAAAAACCAATCCTGTGTGATGGTTTAAGGGGGCATTAAGAAGGGACCCACTAAGGGAAAAGGAAAGGGAAAGGCAAAACCCAAGAATGAACTGGCTCGGTTCAAGTCAAGTGGGAGTGCACCTCAGGCCCAATCCAAGCCCAAGGTGCAAAGCTCAAAGAGAGTGAGAGCACTTGCTTCCACTGCAATAAAATAGGACATTGGAGGAAGAATTACGCTCGCTTCAAGGAAGAACAAAAGAAGAATGGAGCCAAGGCATCCAGTTCTGGTATTTTTGTTGTTGAAATTAACCTTTCTATTTCTACCACTTAGGTATTGGATATCGATTGTGGTTCTCACATTTGTTCAAATATGCAGGGGCTAAGAAATAGGCAGTTACTTGGGAAGAATGAAGTGGACCTCTGTGTGGGGAATGGAGCATGAGTTGCTGTCATGGAGATAGGTGACTATCAACTCACTTTACCTTCCGAACTTTGTTTAGTTTTGTAAAATTGTTTTTATGTTCCTGCTATGAGCATAAACATTATTTCAGTTTTTTGTTTGGATTTGGATGAATTTGATTTTGTTATTAACAATGGAAATGCTCATATTCGTCGCCAAGGCATTTCTTATGGCAATGCCATGTTGCAAAATGGCCTTTACATCCTTTATCTACAAAACAAAGAGTCCATATACAACATTAATACAAAGAGGGTTAAATCAAATGAATTGAACCCTACTTACTTCTGGCATTGTCGTTTAGGGCATGCAAACAAAAAACACATTTCAAGACTCCATAAAACTGGAGTGCTTGGGTCATTCGACTTAGAGTCTTATGATACATGCAAGCCATGTTTGCATGGAAAAATGACAAAGGGTCCTTTTAACAAGAAAGGTGAGAGGACTAATGGCTTATTGGAACTAATACATACAGATGTATGTGGACCATTAAGTACACAAGCTAGAGGTGCTTTTAGCTACTTCGTGACGTTCACAGATTACTTTAGTAGATATGGCTGTCTATCTAATGAAGTACAAATTTGAAACTTTTGAGAAATTCAAAGAGTTTAAGAGCAAAGTAGAAAAACAACTTGGCAAAAGTATAAAAGCCATTCGATAAGATCGAGGTGGCGAATACTTAAGCCAAGAGTTTGACAGTCATCTAAAAGAGTGTGGTATTATTTCACAACTCACTCCTCCTGAAACACCACAATGGAATGGTGTGTCCGAAATGAGAAATTGAACTCTGTTGGACATGGTTTGATCTATGATGAGTTAAGCAAATCTTCATATCTCTTTTTGGGGTTATGCATTAGAAACTGCTGCGTTTCTACTAAACCGTACTCTAACTAAAGCAGTTGAGAAGACACCATACGAGGTATGGACTGGGAAAGAACCCAATATGTCGTTTCTCAAGATTTGGGGCTATGAAGCACATGTTAAGAAATTAACATCTGACAAACTAGAGTCAAAATACATTGTCTGCTTGTTTGTGGGTTATCCCAAAGAAACAAAGGGATACTACTTTTACTTACAAGTCGAGAACAAAGTATTTGTTGCTCGCAAAGCTGTTTTCTTGGAAAAGAAGTTCCTTCTCAAGAAAGACAGTGGGAGTAAAGTAGAACTTGGAGAAATTCAAGCGCCGCAAAATCCTATAGAGGATGAGTTGGAAGTGGGATCAAGTTCACAACCAGTTGTGGAACAATAACCCATTACACAAGTACCTATAAGGTCCGATAGGGCACGTCGGGAGATTGAGAGATATGGATTTCTAATCATCGATAGTGACACTATTGAGTTAGTAGATCGTGAAGATCTTACTACCTACCGAGAAGCTTTTGAGAGCCCAGACTCAGAAAATTGGCTTGAAGCCATAAAATTTGAGATGTAATCAATGTATGATAACCAGGTTTGGACCTTGGTTGATCCACCGAAAGGTGCTAAGGTAATTGAATGCAAGTGGCTATTCAAACTCAAAGCTGATAAGACCTATAAAGGTAGACTAGTAGAAAATTATTTTCGACAAACTCATGGTGTAGACTATGATGAAACCTTTTCGCCTGTAGTCATGTTCAAGTCCATTAGGATCTTGCTTGCCATAGTTGCATATCATGATTATGAGATATGGCAAATGGATGTCAAAACTGCTTTCCTCAACGGAAATTTACTTGAGGATGTGTATATGACACAGCCTGAGGGTTTTGTCAATCCCAAGCATCCTAAGAAGGTTTGCAAGCTTCAAAAATCCATTTATGGATTAAAGCAAGCATCCCAAAGTTGGAATCTTCATTTTGATGAGGCAGTCAAAGAATTTGACTTCATCAAGAACGAAGATGAGCCTTGTGTGTACAAGAAGGTTAGTGGGAGCATAGTAGTATTTCTGGTCCTATATGTGGATCACATCCTTCTCATTAGGAATGACATTCCAACATTGCAAAAGGTTAAGCAATGGTTAGGGAAATATTTCTCAATGAAAGACTTAGGTGAAGCCGAGACAATACTTGGTATTCGAATCTATAGAGATAGATCGAATTGGCTTTTGGGAATAAGTCATGAAAAGTACATAGACAAAGTACTAAAGCATTTTAGTATGGGAGACTCAAAGAAAGGGTACATACCTTTGGCTTTGGAAGTTCCTTTGACTAAAAAACAGTGCCCTAAAACCAAAGAGGAAAGGGACAACATGAGTAGAATCCCATATGCATCTGTTATTGGATCTATCATGTATGCTATGTTATATACTAGGTTTGATGTTTCTCATGCACTGAGTATAACTAGTAGGTTTCAGTATGACCTTGGTGAGAAGCACTGGTCTGCTGTAAAAGGGATTCTAAAGTACCTGCGAAGGACTAAGGATCACTTCTTGGTGTATGGTGGTCAAGAAGAGCTCGTCATACAAGGTTATGCTGATGCTGTTTTTCAGACCAGCACTCAAGATTCTAGATCGCAATCTGAGTTTATTTTTGTTTTAAATGGTGGTGGTGTCAGCTGGAGAAGCTCAAACCAAGAGACCGCTGTCGACTTAACTACAAAATTTGAGTATATTGCAGCGAGTGAGGGTGCAAAAGAGGCTGTTTGGATTAAAAATTTCATTTCTAGATTAGGAGTGGTCCCAAGCATCCTAGATCCATTAGAAATTTTCAGTGACAATAATGGGGCCATCGCACAGGCCAAGGAGCCCCGATCACACCAGAAATCCAAACACATACCCAAGAGGTACCTCCTGATCAGAGAAATCATTGATCATGGGGACGTCAAGGTTAGCAAGATAGCAAGTGAAGACAATGTAGTAGATCCTTTGACGAAATAGTTGCGTCCAAATCTGTACGAAACTCATTTGAGAGAGTTCGGTCTTAGGGCTATTCCAAATTGGGACTAGTGCTAGTAGGAGATTGTTAGTGTAAGCCCTAGCCCCAATACATTGTAATAAAATACTTTATTTAATAAATGAGCCATTTGTTTTATCTATTATATTACTGTGCATATCAATTAACAGAACTATCCAAGAATGTTGTTTCAGTTCAAGTTATCATGTGTAAGGCACATGGTTTTAAGACCTTGAAACAAATGAGACTTCATTCTAAATATCCCTAGTCAGTCATTATTATGGGAATAACAATGAATTAAGACTAGTATGCTCTCTCTGATAAGTTGAGTTTTGTCTTACGGATCATAAGGACAAGAGTGTCAATCAGAGATCATAGATACATGTTTAAAACATGGTATCTGGATTCGATCCGCTCATGAGAACACTACATGGTACAAGTCATAAGTCTTTCTTATGTGCAAGTTTTGTATCGGAGTTCTTAGACCTAAAATCTCTATGAAACTCTTTATGAATTACTGTGTGCTTTGACATACACCTAACATGCTCGTAACAGAGTGACAAGTATAGGTATGCTTGGGCATACATTGATTCATGTTAGAGAGCATGAGAGAAGTGAGGGGATTACCCCTCTTTATAAGAGAAAAAATATCATCGACCACTTGATCAATGAACTGAGAAGTGTATGGCCATACCGAGATGAAATAATGAGTAATCATTATTTATCTGACAGTTCAGTGTCATTGGAATATCAAGAAAGGAATTAATATATATAAGGATGACCAGTTCCATGCCTTATATTAATTCTAATATTTATGGGTAAGGGACTATACAAAATTGCATTAGGTCACTAAATGCCATATGCATTTTCATTTAATTTGGAATGCTATAATATCTTGCTAAAGAATATATATAGCCTTTGAATTAATTTATTAATTCATTGCCAACATTAAATGGACCTATAGGATCGCACACAAAGCATTGGGCTTAAAATATTTAAATAATGTATTGGCCATTAATTTGGGCTTTTAATTAAAGTCAAATTAATATATGTAATGGGCATTATAAATGCTATTGGACCTTGGCCCACGAGAGAGAGAAATTTAGCCCACATGGTTTAATTTCAATTAATTAATTATCTTGTATTAATTTAATTAATTGAGTATTAAAGCCTAAAAGAGTTGTAATCAAATTAAATCACTTAAATAGATGTAGAAGTGGCCGAAATTCCTAGAGAATTCCAAAGAATTTCGGTACATGCATGAGTTTAATTAAGTGATATTGTTTGATTAAATGTCTTACTTTTATCTTGGATTAAATCAAAAGAATTTGGATCAATATATATTTCTTATTTTAAAGAAGTGATAAAGGCTAAAATTAATTATCTTTAGGTAGTGGATTTTAGATTTATCACTTAAAAAAATTAAATGATATTTATTGAATGAGAAAAAGATAAAACCTTAGAGTTTTTCTTTAGTTGTGGCGTGAATTACATCTCTCTCTCTCATATTTCTCTCTTGGCCGAAACACATAAGGAGAAGAATTCTTTCTTGCTTTCTTGTGTTTTTAGGCATTAATAGCACCTAAAAGAAGTACAAGATCAAGTCTTGTAGCTTCAATCTATTGCTATTACACAAAACCTTAAAAGAGAGCTAGCAATCTCGATTTTAAGCCATCTTTGCAAGTGTGTGTGTGAGAATAGATAGGAGTGGCATAAAGGTTTTTCCTTGGAATTGGTGGTGAAGGTCTAAGGCTAAGATATCCTCCTTGGTTGCTGGTCATCATCAAAATCAAGTTTTAAAGGCATTTAAAGTTGTAAGTTTTAAAACCTTAAACTTGCATGTTTCGATTCTTGTCATGGAATTGTATGGCATGTATGATTAAATTTTATTGTTTTCCGCTGTGTGATCTTTATGTGCATACCATGTCATATTCCATCACCAAGAATATACTAGAATTGAATTTTCTTGAGAACGAGTTTAATAAAAGTATAGGAGCTAACTAGATTGTTATGCTAAATGTTAAATTGTTCTTAACAGGGAGTTTAATATTCAAGAAATATATTCTTGATTCAAGGTATCAGGTCTTATTCATCTAGTTTTCCATAATTACTTGCGTTTTTAAGAATTTAAGTCATTGCAATAAAAGGTTAAGGAGGATAGTTCCTTAGCGAAAGTTGCTTTTAAATATTGATTGTTCCTTTGTTTTAATTTACTCTTGTTATTTATTTCAAGTCAATTGCTTTGATTCGGTTTTTCATTTTCATCAAAACTTTTGGGATCTCTTCTCTCTCTCTCCACATAATTTTCATTCTAAAACTCAAAAATCTATTCATACACACACAAGTTTTCCTTGTGTTCGATATTTAGGGTCTTGATATTTATTTTCCTATATTACTAGCCGATTTAGTATACTTGCTAGACATCGGTCAAGTTTTTGGCGTCATTGCCGGGGAATACATTGGTGTGTGTAATTTATTTTAAGTTTTATAGTGAATTTTGTGTGTTTCTTATTTCCTCTTATCTATTTTTGTTCTGATTTTGTTTGCTATTTGTGCAAGTGTCAGTAGTTTTTAATAAGAAATCGACTAATATTTCCTATTGACCCTGAAATTGAGAGGACATTTCATAGGATTAGAAAGTTGAAAGGCAATATGAATTTAGAAGATTAAGGAATCTTTAGAGACCCACATCTCATAATAGACCCACCAGCTAGGGTGGAAGATCCACAACATAGGAATTAGTAAGGCAATTCTCAACCTCAAGGGAATGGGTTTAGACCTAAAACCATTAGAGATTATGTTATTCCTAGGTGGCATAAAGAACATAGAACTATTATGATCCCCCATAACTAACCATTTGAGATTAAACATGCTACCATCACTATGGTGCAAAGAAATCAATTTTCGAGTTCAGAGATAAAGGATCATGCACAATACTTAGATATGTTCTTAGAAATAAGTAACACAGTTCAAATACCAAATGTGTCCACTAATGCCATTAGACTTAAACTGTTTCCTTTTACCCTTATAGGTAAGGCTAGGGATTGGTTGCAAATGCTTCCAAATCAATCTATACAATCATGGCAACAAATGCAAGAAAAATTTTTGTACAAATTCTTCCCACCTACCAAAACTGCCCTCATTAGGAAAAACATCAATGAATTTCAGTAGTTATATGATGAACCATTTCATGAGGCTTGGGAGAGGTTTAGGAGACTATTAAAAAGTTGTCCACGCCATGAATTTGTTGTTTATCAATTGATGCATATTTTTTATGCAGGTGTGAATCAAGTTACACGATCTTTACTAGATGCAGCATCAAATGGCAGCTTTATGAACAAAATACCTGAAGATGCATTCCTACTTCTTGATGAGAGGGCAACTAATGATGTACAATAGGCTTGCTCAAAGGTCATTCAAAAGAAACAGGGAGTTCATAGCATAGATGATTTTGCCATGCTAAATGCTAAAATAGAATTGTTAACTAAAGAATTAAATGGTCTAAAAGTTCAGAATGTTTCTACTTTGTCTAATGGAACTGATTTTTATGCAGGAAATCAAGAGGCTATATAGAATGAGGAAGGAGTAGTGGAAGATGTGAATGCTTTAAATCCCTATAACAATACTTATAACCCAGGATGGAGGAACCATCCAAATTTTGCATGGAGAGAAGGAAATCAAACATCTACATCAAATTCTTGATCGAGACCTCCTTTTAATCAAAGTTTACCTTCCAATAACCAACCATCATACAAAAATCTAACACAGCCACACTACCATTCTAACCACCAAAAACTACCTTATCAAACACCTAGATTTCGAAAACCACCACCACAACAAGAAAAGAAAACAAACTTAGAAGAAATGCTTGCAAATTTTATGGCCACCCAAACTGCTTATATGTCTAGTCAAGATGCTAGGTGGAAATCTCAAGATATTCGGATAAGGAACCAAGTCCATCCATTAGGAATTTAGAAAACCAAGTGGGATAACTTGCAAACTCATTGACCAATAGAGCTCAAGGGACATTTTCCATCTAATGTAGATCGCAATCCGAAAGAGGAGGCTAAGGAAATCACTTTGAGGAGTGGGAAAGAGGTACAAGCAACTGAAATTGGTAAGAGTACTTCTAAAGTGGTGGAATCAACAACGGAGGTAAGTAATTCTAACTCAAAAATTGTTGATGAATTGCTTCCTATTGTTGAAAAAAACAAAGGTAAGGAACAATTGGTATCTACTGTGCTTGATGAATCTAAATTATATTTTCCATCTCTAGCTAGAAAAGAAAAGCAAAATGAGCAATTAAATAGATTTTTAGACATGTTTAAAAAAATTTATGTAAATTTACCATTTATTGAAGCCTTATTACACATGCCTAAATATGCTAAGTTTATGAAAGAATTGTGCTCTAACAAGAAAAAGCTAGAAGGAATAGGAATGGTCCAATTATCTGAAAATTGTAGTGCAATCCTAAGGAAAAAAATCCCTAAAAAACTATAATATCCTGGTAGTTTTACATTACCATGCAAATTAGGAGGGAATTTTGTAGGACATGCATTGTGTGACTTGGGTATTAGCATAAATTTAATGCCTTATTCTATTTACAGAAAATTAAATTTAGGAGACATGAAGGAAACCCGAATGACATTACAATTGGCGGATAAATTGTTGAGGAAGCCTAAAGGAATTATTAAGGATTTGTTGGTAAAAGTTAAAAACTTTATATTTCCAATTAATTTTGTGGTTATGGATATGGAAGAAGATAGAAGAGTGCCTTTAATAGTTGGAAGACCATTCTTGAATACAGCTAGAGCTTTAATAGATGTTCATGGGCAAACAGTCACTTTGCAATTTTATAAGGACAAAATGGTGTTTAATGTAAACAAAAGTATGAAACATCCATCTTATGACTTTGAGGAATCAATTTCTTTTGTTAATGGAGTCCAAGAGTGTATAGAAGCAAAGCATGAGGAAATCATTTTAGATGATGAGTTAAAGAAATGTCTAATGCATCCAAAGAAAATAGATGAATTGGAGACAAGAAAAAAAGAGCTAATTCAGGATTTAGAAAAAGAACATAATGAAAAAGGACATATGGAGGATGTATTATCCCCTCCTAAGGGAGATTCTGAACTTAAAACTCTACCTTCTCATTTAAAATATGTGTTTTTAGAGAAAAATGCACAACCAGTAATTATATCTTATTTGTTGACAGGTTTGGAAGAGAAGATGCTGATTGAAGTGCTTAAGAAACATAAAGGAGCTATTGGTTGAGAAACATCTGATTTAAAAGGCATAAGTCCTAGTTATTGTACACATCGAATACTAGTAGAGGAAAATTTCAAATCGATGGTGCAACCCTAAAGGCGACTTAATCCCGCTATGCAAGAGGTGGTGAAAAAAGAGGTACTTAAACTCCTTGATGCATGTATTATCTATCCTTACTCTGATAGTAGTTAGGTTAGTCCAGTTCAATGTGTGCCTAAAAAGGGGGTATGACTGTAATCACTAATGAAAAAGTTGAATTAATCCCGACTCGTACTGTGATAGGATGGCGAGTGTGCATAGATTATAGGAAATTAAATAATGCCACTAGAAAGGATCATTTTCCTTTACCCTTCGTTGACTAAATGTTAGAAAGATTGGCGGGAAATAGCTTTTATTACTTTTTAGATGGATATTCGGGGTATATACAAATACCAATAGCCTTGGAGGCCCAAGAAAATACCACATTTACATGCCCTTATGGTACATTTGCATATAAAAGGATGCCTTTTGGTCTATGTAATGCCCCCGCTACATTTCAAAGATACATGATGGCCATTTTTCATTATTTTATTGAAAAATTTATGGAAGTTTTTATGGATGATTTTACATTGTATAGTCATGTTGTTGAATCATGTTTGAATAATC
Source organism: Excoecaria agallocha (assembly GCA_037975025.1). Lineage (NCBI taxonomy): Eukaryota > Viridiplantae > Streptophyta > Magnoliopsida > Malpighiales > Euphorbiaceae > Excoecaria > Excoecaria agallocha. The sequence continues at coordinate 88,003,939 of CM075808.1, read as the reverse complement.
TTGAATTGGTTTTAGAATGGTGCAAAGAAACTAATCTTGTTTTGAATTGGGAAAAATGGCATTTCATGGTAACGGAAGTGATAGTTTTAGGGCATAAAATTTATGAAAAATGAATTAAGGTTGATAAAGAAAAAATCGACGTTATTGATAAATTACCTCCTCCTACAAGTGTTAAAGGTATTATAAGTTTCCTTGATCATGCGGGTTTTTAGCGTTGTTTCATTAAGGATTTTTCTAATATTGCTAAATCGCTTTCCAATTTGTTGATGAAAGATACTGCATTTAACTTTGATAATGAGTGTTTGCAGGTTTTTAACTTATTAATGCAAAAGATAATCACATCACTTGTCATTGTATCACCTGATTAGAGTTTACCATTCAAGATTATGTGTGATGCTAGTGACTATGTTGTGGGAGTGATTTTAGGCCAAAGGAAGGAAAAGATTTTTTATACTATTTATTATGCAAGCCATACACTCACCAAAGCTCAAGTTAATTATACCACTATGGAGAAAGAATTTTTAGCAATTGTATTTTCTTTTGACAAATTTCGATCTTATCTCTCAAGTTCCAAAGTCATAGTATGGATAGATCATGCAGCATAAAGGCACACTTTTCGCCAAAAAGGATTCCAAACCAAGACTTATCTGCTGGGTATTGCTGTTACAAGAATTCGATGTTGAGATTAAAGAAAAGAAAGGAGTTGAAAACTATGTGGCGGAGCATCTTTTTAGACTTGATCATGCCAATATTCAAAAGGGAGAAATTGCTAATTTATTTCCCAATGAATATATTAGTGCAATTTATGCTTGTAACTTTGTGACTCCTTGGTATGCTAATATTGCTAATTTTCTTGTAGAAGGCTATCTTCCCAAAAATTTCACTTGGCAACAAAAGAAAAAGCTACAAGTCGATGCCAAACACTATATTTGTGATGATCCATATCTAATCAAGATTTGTTCAGATCAAGTACTTAAAAGATGTGTTCCAGAGGGAGAATAAGAAGACATCATGAGACAATATCATGGAGGGGAAGTTGGAGGACATCATGGACCTAATCGTACGGTACAAAAGATTCTCGAATAAGGTTTTTTCTGACTTACTCTCTTTTCGGATGTTAAATCATTCATTGAGCTTTGTGATAAATGTTAAAGAGTAAGAAATATTTCTAAAAGATATGAAATGCCTTTGAATAACATACTTAAAGTGAAAATTTTTGATGTTTGGGGTATAGATTTTATGGGGCCATTTCTAAACTCATTTGGATTTGAATATATTTTAGTTACTGTAGATTATGTGAGTAAATAGGTGAAAGCCATAGCAACTAGGACTTGTGATGCCAAGGTGGTGCTTGAATTTATTAGAAAACATATTTCTACTAGATTTGGACCACCAAGAGCCATTATAAGTGATGGAGGTAAGCATTTTGTTAACTATTAATTTAAAACATTGCTTAAAAAATTTGGTGTTAAGCACAAGATAACGACCCCATATCACCCTCAAGCAAATGTGCAAGTGGAAGTGTCTAACAGGGAATTAAAATCAATCATAGAAAAGACTGTCAATAGTTCTAAGAAAGATTGGTATTATTGGTTGGATAAGGCTCTTTGGGCCTATCGAACTGCTTTTAAGACTCCTATAGGCATGTCCCCTTTTAGAATTATCTTTGAAAAATGTTGTCATTTACCGATTGAATTGGAACATAAAGCATATTGGGTAACAAAGTTTCTTAATTTTGATTTGAGATGTGTAGGAGATAAAAGGAAGTTACAGCTCAATGAACTCGACGAAATTTGACGATGGCCATATGACAATGCAGCAATTTATAAGGAGAAAATGAAATATTTGCATGATAAGCATTTAAAATTTAAAGAATTTACTCCTGGTATGATGGTGTTATTATATAACAGCAGGTTGCATTTGTTTCCATGTAAGCTAAAATCCTGATGGTTGGGGCCTTATCAAGTTCTATCTAGTAATGAATTTGGCATGGTAACTATAAAAAGTCCAAAAGATGGTAGGGACTATAAAGTGAATAGACATCGATTGAAGCCATATAGTGAAGGAAGAGTGGAGGTGGCTGAAGTAGTGATGGTATTTCAAGAATAGCATTAGAAGACCAAAAGTCTAGCTAAAGACTTGTTAAACTCAAAGCTAATTTCTTTACCCTTTGTAGTTTACTTAATGTATTAACTTTGTTTGTTTTCAATTAGGTTCTTTGTGTGTTTTTTTTCATTTATGTTGATTATTCTAGTTTTAGTTTTAGGAAGTGCTTTGTGAAGTGAGATCAATTTCCTGAGAAAGCAAGAAAGTGATGAAGTTTTTCAAATATAAGATGAGTGTACTTTAGCAAGAAAACCAATCCTAAGGTAGAGTTTTTAACCTAGAGTTATTGCATAGAGCATAATGCATAGTTATGAGTAAGAAATCAATTTAGAGAAGGAAGATTGCATGAAGACAAGTCAAATGTGTGCTAAATTATTTAGACTATAGTTAAATTATTGTGATTTGAATGGACATTTAATGACAGCAAGTTAATTCAGACCATGTGTTTTTGATTAACTAATAGATTTTTGTGTCTATTGTTGCAGTAAAGAAGCATTCGGTAGAATGCCTTTTGATGCCACCGAATGAGAATGTGTCTAATTTAAGGTTCAATTAATTAAAGTTTGGCCGTATGATCTAGTGATGGACCATTCGGTAGAATCAAATTTGATTCCATTGAATGAAACATCATGATTCGATAGAATGACTCTTCATCCCATCGAATAGTGGTTCCCATGTGTGCACTTTGTGTTTTTGGTCATTTGTTAAGCTTTAAGGAGCAGTAGAGGGCCATTCGGTAGAATATGATTCCTCATCCCACCAAATAAGTCCTCTCATTCCATCGAATCCACCATAAATAGTCCAACTTCACACACACTCCACCAAATGCTCATTTTCTCTTGGTTTTTCACATGCATTCTCCCTTCACTCACTTAAGCATTCTACCGAATCTAGTTCTCTTGTGTAACTTTCTTCTAAAATTAGTTGCTCACCATCTTGATCATCACAAGTAAGTATTTTATTGTTTTCAGTTTCATCATTTGGCATACAAATTCATAGCTTACATTTGTGAAATTGGGTTATGTTCTTCATGAGATTTCTCTTTTATTGCTTACTATTATTGAAAATTGAGATGCTCAATGTCATTGGTGATAAATTACGTGTTAATGATCCATTTTTAGGTTGTTAAAGTTTTGAGATTTCATATAATATGGGCCTGTAAAGCTGTGCATATCACATGTTTGATGAAATGTCTCAAAGAATACATTCACTACTAGGGCCACCATTTTCAATCTTATTACTTTGATAAATCATTCTTGCATTGATGCATATTGATATGATGTTTCATTGATACATATTTTTCAACATCTTTTTATGCTAATTTCTTTAACAATATCCTTTGCTTATCTATTTTACTTAATGGCCTTTATTTGTTTGTATCTTTTCAAAGAGTCCAGGAAAGCAAAAAAGGTGGACACATCTAAGGTATAAAAAAAGGATAAGGCAGTTAAAATTGTAGCACCAACTGAGCCATCTAAGAAGTCTAAAGAAGTGGAAGCATTAGCATCCAAAAAGTCTATTCTTGCCTATATTGATGAGGACAAAGCTGAAATGTTTGAGTATTCCAAGCAACTCAAGTATGTCAAACCACTTTACTTAAGGGAATTTTTTCTTGACATCCTAGATGGAAACCTTTGGCATGAGGTATATCCTTTGATTGCTGGTATTGGCTAGGAATGGTTCATTAATAAACATCCAAAAGTCTATCCGTATGTTGCAATTCAGTTTTTTACTTTTTTAAGTTGTCCCGTGAAGATGAGTTGGATGTTGGTACTGTAAGTTTCAAGTTAGGGAGAAAAACCTATTACATGTTATTCCCTAAATTTTCTGCCTATTTAGGATTTCAAGATAATGCGATAGGTGAACTACCCAATGCTACACCGTAAGAGAACTAGGAGTTCATTGGAGATCATCAAAATCTAGTCCAATACAAACCTAGCAAGCTTAAGGCTTGGGCTTTAGGAAGTCATCTTCTTAGGATTCTTCACAGGTTCTTTGTTGGGAATTATCGGTTACATACATCACATGGATAAGCAAAACTTAAAACTTTTAACCAATAGATCTGATCTTGCCATGAATTTACAATATAAATATTAATGAGAATAAGAAAAATCACCTTTGATTTTTGTTGAACAGTTGATTTTCCTTCTCACCGGATTGTCGCAAACCACAATGTCCAAAATTAAACACCTCCAATTAGTAATCCACACTATAGAAGGATTGAATGAACCAAGAATGATGGAACACAAAGGCTGGCTGAATTTTCCTTGATGCTAGCAAAGGAGTGGGGGTTAGGGTTTTCAAAAAGAGAGAATTTATTTTCTCTTAATGTTCACTTAACCCTAAAATCCATATCACTTGGATTTTTATAGTTATGTTAAAAATCCAACTTTATAATGGGATTGAGCTCTTTAAAAATATTGGAGAAATATTAAATGGGCTTTTGGAATTATTGATAATTTATTTGGGCTCAATTAAATCCAATTTAAATCCTTTCACAAAAGACTATGCACAAAACCCACAAACTAAACCCTTTGTGTATACACTTGGATTTAATAACCCAAATTAATTCCAAATCCATCGAAATTAAATATGTAGGCTCTATAACACTTATGAAATATATTTAATTTATTTTGGTCTAAGAATTAGGCCTCTAAGGCCTTATATATGGGTTTGGCGTGTAACCCTTCCTGTGGAGGGTTTTTGCACCAAAACCAATTCTCTGGGCCTTTTTTAATTTCTCCAATAGATCTATTAATTATTATATCATCCCTATAACAATATTTCAATTAAGTTCATTTTGCAGAATATTACTAAAAAGTTCTATGAATAATTCTATTTGATCATAATTAATTAAACTCTTTAATTAATTATTCTCTTATTCATTTCTCTCTTCCATAATAATATCAAATATTATTATCCTTGTCATTTTACAATTTTATCCTTTACTCTATATATGTGTGACCTGGGTTCCTATTCATATTGGCTGTATAGTATGTAATTATGAGTTCTATTCCAAACTCAAATGATTTAAACTTCTTTAAATAATTTTATCAATCCCTATTGATATTTATGATACACTATTATACAAGTAATGAGCGACTTCTAGCTAGGCATCATAACTACCTAAATATCAGGAAAGTCAAGTGGTTTGACTATACCCTTCCATAGAAACAGTTACCGTATAATTACTCCTTTCACCACTCTTATCTCAATTAGATTCTAAGTATGAATTTCTGTCAACTCATATAAATCTAATTATGTATGTTCTATTAATTTAACCATTGTTCCCAAAATACCCTTCATGGATCCCTATCCATCTTGGCATATTACTCTGGCCAGAGATTCTCTAAACAAGGCAATTATAGAATTATGCGTGATAACTTTGCTCAATAAATCTGGGATGGTGGTGAATCCTTTGTCAATCACTCAACTATCTTTAAGTAGGTCATGATATACCCAACCTCCTAACTATGTTCACCGCTATTTGGAAGTAATCAGTTATAGAGTCAAAGTGTATCACTTGCTACTTAAGATAACCTTGGTGATCTCAAGTCTAAGGATACTTGCACAACTGTTATGAAGAGATTACTCACTGACATAGATTTAATATCCATGTGAGGATTCTCTTTGCAGGTCTCCAATGAACTTGTTCTTCTAACAAGCATCCATATGTTAGATTTCATCATCTTTCATGATCATAGTCATGAGTACCACTGCTTGAACTATTCAAGGAGCATAACATGTGCTAGTCTGTCCGAATTAACAATGTCCTATCTTGTTAATTCTATGACTAGGGATATTTAGATATTATCACATTTGCATGTAATAGACATCTCACATCATGAACACTTGCATGATTGCCTTTACACTGTGTTTATAATATCTAGGACTTCATTTATTAATTTAAGATTTACAAACTCATATATTTAAACATAGCATTAATAAATGAATGATGCCTTTTATTAAGAATATGAGTTTATACATATGAAATACATCCCTATTACATGGCCTCTAGGGCATACTCTCTAATAATCTTCCACTTGCACTAGAGCCAATCACTCATATGTCTTAGACACATGTTATTTATATGGTGATTGTGCTTAATCTAAGAAAGTGCTTTAGTGAGGGGATTCACCACAGTATCATATGTGGGGATTCACCACATTATCATCTTTGGGGACCCTTTCTATTTTCACATCATTTCTAGCTACTATTTCCTTATAAGATGGTAGCGTCTAAGAACATGCTTGGATCGTTGATGAGACTGTGGTTCCTTTGCTTGTGCAATGGCTCCATTATTTTCACAATATAAAGGAATCGAATAAATAATGCTATGCACCACTCCTAGTTTAGATATGAACTTTTTGATCCAAACTGCTTCTTTGGCTGCTTCCAAAGCAGCAATGTACTCAGCTTCTGTCGTGGAATCAACAGTTGTTTCTTGTTTGGAACTTTTCCAACTAACTGCCCCTCCTTCCATTATGAACACAAAACCAAACTATGATTTACAATCATCTTTATCAGATTGAAAGCAGGCATCCGTATACCCATTTACTTCCAAACTACCCTCCCCATAAACCAAGAATATATCCTTAGTCCTTCTCAAGTACTTAAGGATATTGTTGACAATTTGCCCAGTGTTCCTCTCCAAAATTGGATTGGAATCTGCTTGTGACATTCAAAGCAAATGCTACATCTAGACGTGTACATAACATAGCATACATGATCGAACCAATTGCAGGTGCATATGGTATTTTATTCATGCTCTCTCTATCCTCTAGTGTCTGCAAACACATCGACTTAAAAAGGTTTTTCCCATGCACCATGGGTATAAACCCTTTATTAGAGAGATTCATATTGAACCTCTTCAATACTTTATCTATATATGTACTTTGAGAAAGACCTAGCAACCTATTGGATCTATCTCTATAGATCCTTATTCCCATAATATAGGATGCCTTTCTAAGGTCTTTCATTGAGAATTGCTTGGATAACCATATTTTAACATATTGGAGAAGAGAAATATTGTTTTCCATGATTAATATGTCATCCACATATAGAACTAGGAAGACAATTGCACTTCTACTAACCTTTTTATACACACAAAGTTCATCTTCATTCTGTGAGAAACAAAACTCTTTGATTGTCTCATTGAATCATATGTTCCAGCACCTAGAGGCTTGCTTCAATCCATAAATGGATCTTTGATGATTGCATACCTTTTTGCCATCTCCTGATGTGAACCCTTCTAGTTGTATCATATGCACATCCTCAGTCAGATTTCCATTTAGGAAAGCTATCTTCACATCCATTTGCCAAATCTCATAATCATAATGAGTTGCAATGGCTAAAAGTATTCTTATAGACTTAAGCATCCCTACAGGAGAAAAGGTTTCATCATAGTCAATACCTTCTTTTGACGAAAGCCTTTTGCTACTAAGCGAGCTTTATAGTTAATTATATTACCTTTTATGTCGGTCTTCTTGTTAAAGACTCATTTGCACCCTATGGGTTTTATCCCTTCAGGTGGTTGAGTTAAAGTCCATACTTTGTTCTCATACATAGAGTCTATTTCAAACTGCATAGCCTTAAGCCATAAATCATGTTTTAAACTGTTCAAAACTTTTTGATAGCTTGTAGGCTTGTTGTCCTCTACTACAGTTATGCCTCTATTTGAATCAATGTGAAATCCATATCTCATAGGGATAGAGCACATCCTAGTAGATTCTCCGGCCAGAAATTCTCTGAACAAGGCAATTATAGAATCATGCGAGATAACTTCCCTCAATCAATTTGGGATGGTGAATCCTTTTTCAATCACTCAACTATCTTTAAGTAGGTCATGATATACCCAACCTCCTAACTATGTTCACGCCCAATTGAAAGTTATCAGTTATAGAGTCAAAGTATATCACTTGCTACTTAAGATAACCTTGGTGATCTCAAGTCTAAGGATACTTGCACAACCGCTATGAAGAAATCCTCACTAACATAGATTTAATATCCATGTGAGGATTCTCTTTGCAGGTCTCTAATGAACTTGTTCTTCTAACAAGCATCCACATGTTAGCTTTAATCATCTTCCATAATCATAGTCATGAGTACCACTGCTTGAACTATTCAAGAAGCATAACATGTGCTAGTCTATTCGAATTAACAATGTCCAATCTTGTTAATTTTATGACTAGGGATATTTAGATATTATCATATTTGTATGCAATAGACATCTCACATCATGAACACTTTTATGATTGCCTTTGCACTGTGTTTATAATATCAATGACTTCATTTATTAATTTAAGATTTACAAACTCATGTATTTAAATATAGCATTAATAAATGAATGATGCATTTTATTAAGAATATGAGTTCATACATATGAAATTCATCCCTATTACATGGGCTCTAGGGCATACTCTCTCACATTCTTATATATCACTGTATTTAGTTGCTTAGGAAGCCTGAGAAATATTAACAATTAGCAATGTATGTTGCTGAGATGCATGGTTAAGTGAATCCAAATCAATGGGGTGGTACTTTTGTGTCAGAAAATTGAGGAGTTGCAGCCAATGGGCATTAAAATTAAGGCAACAACACTAGGTTGGGTGGCCACAATTATGGCTAGAGCGGTAAATTACATGTATACAAGGAAGTCTATTAGAAAACCAGCTTACATGGATTATGCCATGTTAGCTCGAATTAAGATTTTGATTAAAAAGCCACAAAGACATTGGTCAAATAGGGCTGAATATCTTCATAAACTTACTGTAGGTAGAAACAGAGCTGAAACTTCTGACTCAAAATTTGAGCCTGAAAACCCTGTGCCCGTAGAGGCACCATATGATCAATTGTAGGTTTTCACCACTCAAATGAACACCAGGATGAATAGGTTGGAGGGATATATGGACACTTTGCAGGAACACGTTCTTGAAGTGAAGCACAATTTAGAAGTGTTCACTACCAATTTCTGGAAGTGCTTCCCACCGCCACCATTGCCACCACCTGAATGATGACAATTGCTATAGACAACAACATTCTGAGTGGGGGTAGAGCTTATACACAGAAATTTTGTAGGAAGTTGAAATTTTCTTCACTCTCTTTTATTTAAGCATTTTAGTTTTAGTTTTTTGTTTATTTTAGTTTGGTATGTTTTTACTATTTTGTAAGCACCTTATCTTTTAACTTGCACTTAAGCTTTAGTATGCCCTAGTTGTTCTCAAATTTTAAACATATTGAACTTTAAACTTAGAATGCATGAGTTAAAATTCTTAGGTTAGCAATAGAACAAGTAAGTTATTTAATGAATTTTAGTTAGAATAGCATTTGAACTTGGCTTATATTTGTTAGTTTCCAAAATTTTAAGCACAATAAACCAGTTTTTGAACTTAAAGAAAAACCAATGCATTGAAATAGTTAAGTAAGGAACTTTTAGAACATTATAACCTTCCTCATCACCCTTTGAAGCATAGAAACAACTCATTGCAACTTAGAAAATGATCTAGGCAATTTTTCTTGTTAAGCCTAATATAGAATATTATCCTACCCTAATACATATTGTTGACCATTGTTAATCCACTTTAAGCTTAAAAAGATATGCTTAGTGCGTGTCACATTAATTATTTTCTTGCTACCTCATTAAGTACCTTATAACCTAAAAGCCTTTATCTTCCCTTAATAGAGTTACCACTCTAGCTTTCGATAGATTAATGGAAATATGATTGGTTCTTTATTGGGAATAACAAGTAAGTAGGATTAATATAAGAAGTTAGTTTTGAAATCACATTTTTGTGCCCCTAATTAAAAAAGAGAAAAAGAAAAAAAAAAGACAAAGAAAAAAAAAAGAAAGATTGAAAATAATACAGTTTATAACAAGTTCTTAAGTGTGGGGTAATTGTTGCAAATTTTAGCTTTCTTCTTCTATTAAAAGAATTGCAGTCTTATTCTTAATTGTTCTTAGCAAGTAAAACAATTTAGGGACAAGAGTTGTGAATATGAAGCATTAATTTATTTAAGGCATTGAGTGGCTAACTCTTTCTAAATATCTTTTATCTATTATTTGTTAACCACTACCTTAGCCCTATTACAACAATTAAAAGACCTATGTGATTTTAAGTTGCTTTTGAGTTGTTTTAGCAGAGATGACCTTCGGGTTCCGATGATAAAGAGAGGTTTATAGTGTTTCTAAAGTTTTAAGTGCGAAACCATTTGTATATTTAGGTGTACATTCATTCTAAAGCTTGGTTATGTAATTGCATTGGTATTTTTGTTTTGAAAAGAGATTAAAATGTTTGGTCTTGCATGCAGACAAAGAAACTAGCTTATATTGTGTTGTTTAAAGCTATTTTGATTGAAATTTTGTTAAGTGCTCTTGTTAAATGGTAAACTTAAATTTGAATTACATATTTCTTAGTTAAAGTTTGATAAATTTGAGAATGTGGTTGGTTCAAGTTTGTTTGAGGGCAAGCAAAGGCTAAGTATGGGGTATTTGATAAGTGTGTAGTTTGATTATGTTTTTTTTAGTGTTTTTAGTTAGTTTATTGAGTTTGTTTTTTAATATTTTAGTTAATTTAGAGTTTAATTTGTTTAATTTGTGTTTTGAGAGCTTAATTATGTTTATTTGTGTTTTTAGGTGTAAAATTGAAAGAAAAGGGAAAAGTTAAAGGACTAGAAGGTGAATTTGGCAAAAAAAGAACTAACCATTAAAGTTTGCTTCATATGGAGTCAAGTAAAAGAAAATTTGGTGGAATAACTAATTTGTGGTTCTACCAAATGACTCTTTTAAAGGAAGAGAAAGAAGCCTATTCAGTGGAATCACAAAATGATTCTAACAAATGCACTTATTTAAAAGAGCAGAGCAGGATTATTCGGTGGTTTCAAGACTCATTCCATCGATTTAAGTTAAGTTCGCTAAAAGAGGAAGTCTTCTGTCAATTAGGAAGTTAGCTGTTGCTCGAATTAAGAAGTTTAGGTGAATTAAAACTTCTTATTTTGCTGCATTTGCTTTGCCTATAAAAGGAAGACTCAAGACACAAAAAAAGGAGGAGGAGATAGTCTTTAGTTGTTAGGTTAGAATCTATAGTTAATTTATGTTTCTATAATTTTCTTTCAATTGAGTTTTACTTTGAATTATGAGGTGTGAGTAGTTTTTCTTAACATTTGCTAAGGATACTTGAATCCTTAATCTTTTGTTGTGATGACTTAATTGAGCTTTAATGCTAACTCAAGTTAATTATTTCTCGATTTTAAGCATATTCTTTTATCTTTGACTATGTTTAGTTGATTGTTGGTTTATTGGTTTGAATAACTAAGAGTCGATTTAAGATCACTAAAAGATTTGCATATTATTTAATTAATCTTTTGAATCAAAGCGTACTTGTTTAATGTTTTGAGATGATTATGTTTTGGTAATTTTGATTAATATTAAGAGAGGAGGAACTGAGAATATATTGGAATTGAATTTTTTTGAGAAAGAGTTTAATGAAAGTATAGGATTTAACTAGATTGTTATGCTGGATGTTAAATTGTTCTTAACAGGGAGTTTGATATTCAAGAAAGATATTATTGATTTAAGGTATCAGATCTTATTCATCTACTTTTCCATAATTACTTGTGTTTTTAATAATTTAAGTCATTGCAATAAAAAGTTAAGGAGGATAGTTCCTTAGTGAAAGTTTCTTTTAAATATTGATTGTCCCTTTGTTTTAATTTACTCTTGTTATTTATTTCAAGTCAATTGCTTTGATTCGGTTTTTAATTTTCATCAAAACTTTTGGGATCTCTTCTCTCTCTCTCTACACATAATTTTCATTCTAAAACTCAAAAATATGTTCATACACACACAAGTTTCCTTTGGGTTCGATATTTGGGGTCTTAATATTTATTTTCCTATATTACTAGCCAATCTAGTACACTTGCTAGACACCGATCACTCAACAAACCTCACCACTACTCAATCTAGAGTGGATGTGCGGTATAGACTAATTAGCGAGGAAAAAATCCTAGCTAATTTAGCTAGGACTATAGTCTTCACCAATTTAGTGAGGATTATTCCCTCATAAATGGGTAATTTATGTTGGATGTGAAATTTAACTAATTAGTGAGGACATATCCCTCGCTAATTTAGCTAGGATAATTATTCTCACTAATTTAATGAGGATTATTTCCTCGTAAAAATTTTGATGTGAGGTTTAATTAACTAACAAGGCCTTAAAACCCTAGCTAATTTTGATAGTATTTTCGTCCTCGCTAATTTAGTGAGGTATATTCCCTTATGAATGGTTAATTTATGTTGGATGTGAGGTCTAACAATTAGCGAGGAGATAAGCCTCACTAATTTAGCTTGGAATGTGGTATATGCCATTTTAGTAAGCATTATTTTCTTACCAATGGGCAATTCACCTTAGATGTGAGGTTTAATAATTAGCAAGCTATTAATCCTCGCTAATTTAGCTTGGACAGGAGTCCTTACCATTTTAGTGAGGATTACTCCCTCGCCATTCCTCAATTCACCATGGATGTGTGACTTGACGTTTATCAAGGACATAACCCTTGTTAATTTAGCTTGGATTGTAGTCCTCGCCATTTTAGTGAGGATATTTACCTCGCCAATGGGTAATTCACCATGCCATTGGGTAATTCACCTTGGATTTGAGGTTTAACAATTAACAAGGTAGTAATCCTTGCTAATTTAACTTGGATAGGAGTCCTCGCCATTCCTTGATTCACATTGGATGTGAGATTTAACATTTAGCGAGGACATAACTCTTGCTAATTTAGCTTGGACTATAGGCGTTGCCATTTTAGTGAGGATCATTCGCTTGCCAAATCCTCAATTCACCTTAGATGTGAGGTTTAACAATTTGCGAGGACTTGACCCTCACTAATTTAGCTTAGCCTGTAGGTCTCGCCATTTTAGTGAGGATTATCCCCTCGTCATTCCTTAATTAACCTTGAATGTGAGGTTTAACATTAAGTGAAGACATAACCCTCACTAATTTAGCTTGGGTTGTAGTCCTCGCCATTTTATTGATGATTATCCCCTCCCCAATCCTCATTCACTTTGGATAGGTTTAGCTATTAGCAAGGCTGCAACCCTCGCTAATTTAGCTTGGATGTTGCTCCTCGCCAATACTCAACATATGAAACAATTTAGCTAGATAAATTTTCCTAACTAATTAATAAATATATGTAAGATGTACCCGAACAATTAGAAATGCAATTTTTTTGCAAACTGTTAGAGAGAGCAATATTTTTTTTGCTAACATATTAATATTTAAGGAGACGTTTGAGTTTAAATTTTTTCTTTAAATTAAATTGAGCCATTCACATTATAATAGAGAAGACAAAGTGAAGGCAACTAATGTTTGATGGGATTATTAAACCATAAAACAGATGCATCAACTATACCATTTATAGAGAAACCAATTGCACATGTGCAAAATTTTCTATTTTTGGACTATTTAGTTGTCCTTTTTTCCCATCACATTACGTTTAATTAATTTGGAGAAATTGGTATTGTAACACTTAATTCAAATAAATTAGTTATATATATATTTTTTTCAAAAATATAAAAATTTAATATTATTGTTTGGTATATTTTACTATGACTAAATCAAAACTCTCACATATAAATTCCACTAAATCAATTTTGTTTGCGTCACACGTGCATTAACATCTTGTTCATGGATTGACCCTCTATTTTCTCTACTTTAAATTTCTCTAATTTCATTAGAAATTGTCAAATGCTAGTCGTTTATTTATATAATATTCCTTGACCAAAGCCACCTAAATCCCAAAACTAAAAAATTAAGCTTAATGCTTAATTGGTGATTAGCTCTAATGTGAATGGTGATTTGCTGAATCGGAAGTATTTTAGTAAACCGTAAAATGAATCTTTTGTTTTCTAAAATAAGCTATATACAAAAAGGCAAGACGGGAGTTTACGTCATTGCATGCCTCACGTGACATTGTGGATTGAATTAAATTAATAGGCACAGATTTTCCAATCACTATTATAAAGTGTTTGGTGAATGAGCAATATCAAATTCTTTTTTATATTATTATTATTATTATTTGATTAAGGCTTACATTTGGCCCTCAATTATGTTTAATAGCTCAATTATTATTATTATTATTATTATTATTATTATTATTATTATTATTATTATTATTATTATTATTATATCAAATTTTATATTTTTTTATTTCATTTAATATGATATAAAATATCTAATACATAGTATGATAATAGTTTTTAACATATTATTATTAGAGGATACCTCCCACGCTATTTTAGCGAGGTAATTTTCCCTTGCTAGATGAAACATTTAGCTAAGAAATTTCCCTAGCTAATTAATAGATAAGAAAGTAGGCTTAGCAACATAGTTTCAAAGATTAGCGAGAATGGCATTTTGTCGCCAATCTCTGAAATTTCTATTTCTATTTTAGCAAAATTAATAATGATTTTAGCAGGGGTTAATTTTACTCATGGTCACTCAACTTTCGTCAAATCACTAAAAGTAACGGAATTTTTTTTTGTGACATAAATACACTGAACTTATCACATATTTGCATAAAAGTCACGATTACCGGATTCTGGCGATGACCCTTGTCGGATTGATGACATGGCGCGCCACATCATATGCCTGGACACACGTGGCACATTTCACGTTTGGGTCAATTTCAGTTACGGTCACTGAACTTATAATTTATCACCCAAAAGTAATTGACTTATTTTTCATGACTTAAATGTCACTGAACTTGTCATCTTTTTTCAAAAAAGTCATCTGGACTGGATACTTGTAATGATTGATTTATTATCACATCATAAGCTAATATTTCATATTTGACACGTCAGTAATCAAATCATTGTCATCAGCTAATGTGTTATATTTGACACATCAGCAATTTATGTGTATCCATAGCTAATAACGTCCATAGCTAATGTGTCATAGCTGATGATGTGGCAATAAATCCATCTCCATGTAGCCATGTGCAACGGTTGGTTCTGTTCAATAATCGAAAACCAAACTTTTAAGATTTTAATCAACCAAACTAAACCGAATTTATAAAATAATCGAATTCAAATCAAACCAAAATTTTCGATCGGTTTGGTTCAGTTAACCGAAAAACTAAAAATTAAAACTATTTTAAAAAAATTAAAAAATTGTGTCTAAAAATTATACAAAATTATAAACCATATTATACTAAAGTAAAAACATCTAAATTGTACAAAATAAAAGTTCAAATTAAAAATACAATCCCAAAATATATAATAAATAATACAACAAAATCGTTAAATAAATTTTTTCATTTAATCGATTTTTAATTTAATAGTCAAAATTTCAATTTATCACATAAAAAATAGATATTAATAATTGATATATAATTTACAACTCAAAATAAGATAATTTACATGTACAAAATAATTATTCAATTAAAAAATTCAAAAAATTATATAATTATAGACAATTTTGGTTTGGGTTGGTTTTTCTGCTGTTTTTCCTTCAAAAATCGAACCAAAAACAAAAAATTTTCAAAATTCAAAATCGAACTGAAAAATTAAAAATCGAACCAAATTAAAAAATCAGATTTGGTTCGATTTTTCGATTTGAACCGAAATTTACTCACCCCTATCTCCATGTGTGTCCGGTCAAAATGACTATTTTGAAAAAAGATGACAAGTTCAGTGACATTTAAGTCATGAAAAATAAGTCAGTTACTTTTGGGTGATAAATTGTAAGTTCAGTGACCGTATCTGAAATTAACTCAAACGTGAAATGTGCCATGTGTATCCAGGCATATGATGTGGCGTGCCATGTCATCAATCCCGCAAGGGTCATCGCCGGAATCCGGTGATCGTGACTTTTATGCAAATATATATAAGTTCAGTGATATTTATGTCACAACAAATAATTCCGTTACTTTTGGGTGATTTGACTAAAGTTGAGTGACCGTGGGTGAAATTGACCCTTTTAGCAGTGTAAATGAAAATTTCAATCTATCTACCCTACCTAATTTGTTGCCTCCTTTCATTTGTTTATTTCTAAGGGGCTTCCTCGGCTTGGTTCTACACTGTAATTTGAACTTGTCTCATCCACCAACAAATTGCCATGGATGCTTCAGTTTCTTATCCCTTATAATCTACTTTTTGCAGTTCTTTTTAATATTTTTCTTCAAGTTGGGAATTTTTTCTTGAAGTTTAGTGTTAGGGTTTTTTAATTTTATTGTTTTGCTCATTTAAGGATTTTTTGCCCGACTCTCTCCCTCTGCCTGTTGTTATTTTCCATTTTTTTGTTTAAAGTGAATCGAAAATTAAATTTTTTTTGTAATCAGTCCTTAATATGTTATTGTTTTCTTTTGTTTGAATGGATTACAACATCTGTGGAAAGGGGATCAACTCCATTCGATTTGGTTCGCAAAAGGTAAGATATTCTTTCCCTCGTAGATCTTCTTTTTTCTTTATCAATTTCTTGTTTTTTTGCTGTTATGTACATGGTTCAGACAATATCTTTTTTAGCTTTTTTTATAAGGTATCTTTGAATCGACTGTCTAAAGTTTGCTATTATTTGTTAACCGAAGTCAAGAACTTTGTCATCTTTGTTGTTTCACATAATGCCAGTGAAGAAGCATTCATTTATTAGCCATTGTTAGTCATATTTTAGTTAGTAATTAACATCTCTATTCCGCTTGCTTATTTTGGTTTAGTGAGGGTAATGAGCATGCTTTGTTTCTGTAGAAGTCGATGTAATTGTAAAAGTTGTGCAATAGTAATTTTTCATCCATGGCTTTCCACGACCTCTTTAGTTCCTAATTTTCCTTTTAGTACATGAGCAAGCTAAATGCTATTGCATTTGTTAGTTTCACACACAACAATTTATGGGATTTTGGACTGAAACGACTAAAACCTCTTCTTTTACTGCTTTGATAAAAAAATATGGTCATCATACTGGTAAATGATTAGGAATTTATTTGGTGTCAAATGTAGTTTATTTTCTTTTATTTGCAGCCCTTAAGAGCATGTGGCATAGGTGGTTCTATTCTCTTGTCAATCTGTTTTAACTTGAACATTGTTTATGATGTATGGTCCTATGGCAATAACCTGTCTGGGTGTGTCTACAAAATGAGAAAAATATCCTTAAAGTCTTTCTCCTCCTCTCCCCATTTTTTATAGTAGTTTAGTGTATTTAAATAAAAGCTTAATAGTGAGGTGTAATTGTAAAAGATTTATGATATCAAAGTTGTTTCTCAATTTTGAACGGGAAAATTTTTAACTTAAACATGTTATCATAATGGTGTAAAAGATCATATTGATATGAACAGGATCACAAACATTCAGATATTATCATATTATATTGTGTCTAGACATATTATCATATTATATTTTTAGCTTCGGTGGAGCAAAGATAACTATTGTTGTTCTGCCTTTTTTTTAGCTTTGATGGAGCAAAGACATAACCTGGTAAGGCTATTAGATTTGTTCGCCCAAATTCCCAAGTAAGTCCCACTATTTTTATCAAATGTCGAATTACTTTTCCAACAAATCCTTCATGTAGTAAATGGTGAAACTGAATAAACTTTGTTTGATCAATTAAGGTCTTCCTCTTTAATTTTGAGTTAGTCATTACCCATTATTGCGCCAAATTCCTTATTTTTGCATCGCCACTTTTTACATTTATTTACTTGCTTTCATTTTAATTTCAAGTTCTATAATTTCATTATTTTGAATAATGCATATCCATTCAATTCTGCATTGGTTGTTTGGTGATGAAACTTGTTCTGATTTAGGCAGGTTCCATAATAGGATTAGTCAATAATTAAGTGTGTTATCGTATTTGATAGCTTATAAGTTGAATTAATAAATAATTAAGAGAAATATTAGGTAAGAATCCAATCAAAATCCAAGTCTATCAACTTGTTGATAACATGGGAAATGATTCGTGATAGTCCATTAACTAAGCATATTTCTCAAATTAACTATTACTGCTATATAATTTAGAGGAAATTACCCCAAATGCCATGTTTTTATACTTTTTTTTCAAAAAATACAACACACTTTTTAATCTTTCCTAAATCTCACTTGCTAAATTTTTAATTTCAAAAATACATTTTTTTATAAGAAACAAAAACCTCCTTTCACTGTCTCATGAGCTTTCTCCTCCTCCTTATCTTTGTTTGGCGATCTATTTCTCATTTAACCTCACCGGAAGGTTTCTAAGTATAGGAAAACCTTCTCTGTATAGAACTATCTCCTCCTCTCCCTCTATACTCGGTAAACTATCTTCCCAGAATTCACTGATTTTTTCCCAGCGTTCAAACACAATTTTACTACGCCTACATCTCTTTCACTATGTCCTGTTACCGTTGCGGTCACCGATCTCTAATATGCGACGATGTCTCCGACAGCCGTGTATGCGAATCATACGGCACCATCCAACAATTCAACGACTACGAGACTTGTTCCTTCAACTTCAATGGTCTAGAAGGCATTTTAATTTGTGTCGGCACCACAGGTACTGGTAGCGTCTTAAATTATAGGGACAAGAAAATATTTGAGGCAGATAAGCTTATTGATGATATAGCACTCAAGTTGAATTTGGTTCCAAAAAAATTGGAGAAATTAAATCAATGATTGATAAAATCAATGATTGATAAAATCACTGAAGGTGAGTTTGGACAAGGTGATTGGTTTCCAGTTTTGATAGCCGCATGTGCTTATGTTGTTGTAAGGCGTGATAATAAATCTCTATCAATGGCTGAGATTGGTAATGTGATTCGTTGTAATGTTCATGAATTAGGTAGAATGACAATGTGTGTTGTTGACCATTTGGATATAAGATTACAAGAGTTTGACATAGGGAGTTATCTTGAGAAGTTAATCGGGAGTTAGTCTAGTTCAGGGAGAATTAGGGTGGTTGCTATTCTCCAAGTCATTTTGTTTTACTGAGAGGAAACAAAGGGGGAAAGGAAGTTAGGTTAACTCTTCCTTCTCATGTTTTTGCATTGCATATATCATATGGGTTGCAGTAATTTGCTAATATTTTTTAGCATTAAGGTTTATGTTTGCATTCATACTTTGTTAAGAAATTGTGAATTCAATAGCTTATAGAAGAAACTACAAAAAGATTTGTGCATTGTCTTGAACAAAGAAAATTAAGCACAAACATTAAACGACTAGAGCATTTTATAATTTTTATTGTTTTAGATATGAGATTTCAAACGACATAATGCCCTGCAAAAGGAAGCACTGAACAAATTTGAAAATTTAAAACATAAAAATGAGGTTCAGATGGCAAACTAGAAAAAGTACAAAAAATATATATAGTCTTCAAAATTTTTAACAATCATGTTACCCTAAAACTACATACTTCCATATCTGAGTTATCAACTTTTATAAGAAAAGAATTGAGGTAAAGAAAATCCAATTTCTTCCATGAAAGTACAAAGCCTTGCTAAACTAATGCATATGATCAATCCAGCGGACAATTTTGGCAAAGACAAAACAATCATGTAATCTCAAAGATATTTTTTAACTTCTCAAAAGTGATATTGAAAATATATTTCATATTTAACAATCAAATAATCCAGACGACCATCCAGGCTTCTATATTATAGTGAAAAGAATCAACTAAAAACTTATTTAATTCCGGCAAGTATGTACAGTTAGTTCATCACAATCTTGTTTTTTCTTAAGTACATGTTCACCTAAATATCTCACTTAAAATGGTGTATAGCTGATTTATCAGGAAAGAAGGCAGCCTTACTTCATTAGAGGAATTTCAACCAATGGACAGGCAAGGCATACAATGGAAGATAAGGCAAAACCAAGCCATGTTCCATCCAGAGAAAACCATATAAATTCTGCCAAGGCGAACAGTGCGTAGGCCTCTACATTGGTAGCTACTCTAGCTTTATACATTTCTGTGCTTAATTCTATGAAAAGCACAAGTGCTCTATATCAACTGTCAATTGCATTGATCTTCCATCAACTACCACTTTGTGAAATTTAAGGAAGTAGTAGAAAAGTAGATACTGTACGTTTCCTCAAGGAATCATTGAAGATTGCTTAATATTACTAATAACTGAAAAAAACGTAAAGATGTTATGCCTATGCATGCATCTATATTGCATCTAAATCATCCCATTGTTTTGATAACCCTATCTAATATTTTATTAGGATTTCCTTAAACAAGGTTTTGGTTATTACCAACTCAAGTAACTTTATCAGTGTTTGATGTCTATATTCATACGCATATGCATACACAAGATTCTGAAAAGGTTTATTCATTATTATTATTTTTTCATTTCCCTACATCAACAATCATGAATTTGGATTTAATCATATTCCTATTTATGATTGCTTTTCAATTATAAAAGCAAGTTCAGCTTCTAGCAGTATAAAAAATCTGCTAGATTGAATGATGACTAGTAAAAACAGCAGCTAATATTGTGCCTTGGAATATTTTTAAAAAGATATACTGGAATTATTGCAAGAAAATCATGTCATGATGAAATGTATTGCGCCTATGCTACCAAACTTGCTATGAGATAATGCCAATACATATACTAATCACATGCTTCGAACCCAGTAAAAGATTAACATGTGCAGTAGCCATCAGACAAAATCAGAACTTAATGTCGTTGGTATGTATGGAAGGCATTATATAAAAGACAAACTAATCAGCAACGAAATTTCATGAAATTTTTGGTGTATACATAATGTACACATAGTGTATACAGCTAGTACACATTTTGTATACATTATGTACACGTGGTGTATACAACAAGTACACAAGGTACATACAACATGTACACTAGTGTATACAGCTAATACACACTGTGTATACATGATGTACATACGGTATACAACATATACACACGGTGTATACAACTAATACATAAGGTGTATATACCAAATACACACTGTGTATACAGCTAGTACACACTCTGTATACATGATGTACATACGATGCATATGACCGGTGTCTAGCAAGTGTACTAGATCGGCTAGTAATATAGGGAAATAAGATTATGACCCAAAATATCGAACCCAAGGGAAACTTGTGCTTGTGTGTGTTATTTCAATTTCAAAACCAATTTTGTGTGTAAAGAGAAAAGAGAAATCCCAAAGTTGTGATGATTTGAAAACTAAATTAAAACAATTGAGAAAACTAAAGTAAATAAGAAATCTATTTGAAAGCAAGTAAATTGAATGAGATAAAAATCAATGATAAAAACAACTTTCACTAAAGGACTATCCACCTTAACGAGTATTGTTATGACTTAATTAAAAGAAAACATACAAGTGATCATGGAAAATTCAGTTTAGTAGACCCAAATAACTTTATTCAAGATTATTATTCCAAGTATTAAACTCCCTTATTCAGAACAATTCAATACTTAGCATAAAGAATTGAATTACGTCTCCTAGATGTCTATTAAAACCTTTCTCAAGAGAATTAACTTTCACCTATTCTTGGTTACCCTTTTCTTAATCTTAACTTACTCAAATTAACACACAATTATAGCTTATTCAGATTATAAACATGTATTAATCCAACTAAATCAACCTAAAAGCATGCAAATCATTAATCAACTTAAACCAATTAATTAACCAACTCTTAATCAAGTTAATAATCAATTTAATATTGAGAAAAGACAAGACTATTTTAAGAACCAAGAAATAATCAATTTGTATTTAAATTTAAGAACAAACTCAAGTCATGTCAATACAAGTCAAGGATTCAAGTATCCTTTAGCAAAAGTAAAGAAACTTACTCACAAACATAGTTAAAACTAAAAACAAAAGTTGAAGAAAAACAATGAACAATAAGAACGTAAAATAAACTAAGAACAAGAAAGCTTAATTCTAAGGATTGATCTCAAAGATTGACTAATTCGATCCCCCTTTCTTCTGTGTTTTAGACTGCTATTTATAGACAAAAACGTGGTAGATTTCTTCCAAAACTGCAGAAACAAAATAGGAAGTGAATTCTACTCAAAACAGGAAGTCGAAAATCCTTCGCGCAATTGGAGAATCAAATCGCGTGGCCACGTCTCCTCCCTGTGTCATTCTACACGTGCCCACGTCCCTTGTTCTTCTTCTTCCTCACGTGGCCACGTGTGGTCCTTCACTGGGAATCCACGTGGTCACGTGTCTTCATAATTTCCTTCATTCTTCCTTCACACGGCCACGGGTCCTCCTTTCTTCTTTCTTCTCTTTTCTTTACATGGCCAGCCATGTCCTCTCCTCTTTTGTTCTTCACGTGGCCACGTGTGAAGCTCTTCAACAATTCACGTGGTCACGTCTCAGGGCTCTGGACTGGACGTCAACTTGTCTTACATTAATTCTTCCTATTTGCACTTTTGGCCCTAA
>CM075808.1:87667462-87981256 GCA_037975025.1 Excoecaria agallocha | reverse complement strand
ACATACGGTGTATACAACTAGTATACAACAACTAAACGGCACCATTTTCAGCATGTACACATGGTGTATACAACTAGTACATAGCAAATTTATTTAAAGCAATTCTCCATTTTCAGCAACTAAACGACACCATTTTTTAGTTAAGCTTAAAGACAGAATACTTAAATTAGATATGAACTAGTTCTATTCATGAATTTTATCTTATAAACAAACAAATCACAAAATAAACATTTTAGTCTGTTAATTAATTAAAAGATTAGCTGGGCATTTAAAAACTAAATAAATTATTAAAGAAGGACCCATAATTAACAAACATGTGTAGTTTCCCAAGAGATATTTTGTTTAAAGTGAACAATAGAGCAGATGTTTGTGAGCAAATGAAAATGCACTGCCTAAGTTAAGGTTGTAAATTCAAAGGGAAACTTCTTGCTTCTCTCACCAAACCTCTTAAAAAAATGCTACGCTCCCTATAAAGCAAAACGGTGATCCATGATTCTTTTAGTACTCACCTCTAACATTAACAATGTTACAAACATAATTCAATTACTTAAATCATTTAAAATTTAAAAGTTTTTTAGTATTAAAATTTGTTCTTTAGATACTATTTGTACTTTGTTTTCTTTTTCCCTGAAAGATCATAAGCTACCTGTTATTACTGTACCTTCAAAGACCTTATAATGACATGTTTGAAACTCAAGCTAGAATAGCTTTAATGGAAAAATTAACAGTAAAGCTATGAACTTGGAATTTTAAACCAAAAAAAAATTACAAAAGAAAATGCTTCTTACATGTTCATAAGCAACAAATGAAATAGTTACCTCTGTAAGACATCTTTAAATCTAAAGCAAAATAACCTAAAAAGACAAAAAAACACTGAATAAAAAATGATCAGTTTTAAATCTATATACAGAGATTTGTTTGTTATCTTGGTAGAAAATAAAGAAAAAGTGAGATGTTGGCGTAGGAAGTAGACAAATTAAAATTGGAAAATGGAAAAACACAAGATCTGCCAAGATCTTGGTAGATACAACACTATAAAGTTTAAGGAAAAAAACAGATAGGAATTTTTTTTTTGTGGCAAAAGAGCAAAAAACTAAACAGAACTATGGATGTTTCCTATTTTAAATTTATTCCATTCAAATAAGTTTTTCATGAGATGTATCAGTCAAAAAGAGATGAAGAAGAGTTGACAAACTTACAAAAAGGGGCAATGATCCAGTGTAAGTAAGAACTATATTAGCAGCACCTTCGTCTCTGTATACCCAATCAGAGGCGTCCTTCTACTCAAGTTGACCTCCATTGGTGATTTATGGACTCTATGTATTGTGTAGCTAACATCAACGCATTTGAAAATTATTTTCACAAGTAAGAAAACATATAAAGAAAGAAATGGACCAAACCTGATACCTAGAAAGAATTTATGATCGAAAATCGCAAGCATTAGCCGGTCAGGAAGTCCAAACAGAAAATGGTTTTTAAATCCCTAAAGCACTGACTCCTTTGTGGATTGAGATTTGAATGGGTGCCCGTATTTTATTTGTTTTTCACCTAGGTTGCCCGAGGAAGCTTCATCTCGGTGTCTTTTCTGGTCAAGTAACCCAAGGATGGATCGACATCCTTAAGTGAAGGTATTTTCACCTGTCAACGGTTTTTGTGGTCAATGAAAGAGACAAGAAATTGAAATTGTGTGAAAATAGGAAAATATAAGTGAAGTAAAAGATGATTTTTTTTGTTTGATTAAATATTAAAGTTGTATATTTATAAATAAAAAGTTGTGTAAATGAAATTAAAAATTTAAAATGTTGTATCATTAAAAAGAATGGGAGAAGGTTGTATTTTTTTGTTATTTTTAATTTTTTCTGTATGGTTTTGTAAAAAGCCCTATAATTTAATTAAAAGTAGTAACCAATATGCTTATGCTTTCTAATATTAAAATTATTATTAAATTGAGCCATCTCTCTTCTCTCACCCTTATTGTCGAAGCTTAATGTGGTTCCCTTACTTATTTTAACCAATTAAAAGCTTAATATAAGCCGCTCCCCCTTTTCACAATTACAATTGGTGCACTATTTACATAATACTAATTTGTTTGTTTTTGAATCTTTTGCACTAAAATTTAGTGGCCTCTCTAGTATATATTTATTTATATGCTACTTAATTATGTTTGTAGTTTATCTTTATATGCCAACTAACTCATACAATGCATATATATTAAATTTTAATTATAAAGTTATTCTGGTCAGCTGGAACCCAATAATAGTTCCATTACACATATAAAATATAAAAAAAATTTTCATTGTATGATGCAAAATTACTAAAACCAAATAATAATCTTTAACAAACTAATATCTCTTTTGGTGAGAATGTGGAAATTGAGGAAAGTATAAAATAAATAAATAAAATTCAAGATACTAAAAAACAAAATATTCATTTGATTTATAATTTCTTTTAAAAATAAATAAAATGAATTCTATAAATTTGATTGCGTACAACCCGACTACTTGAGATTTTCATCCTATGGTTATACATTGAAAGTAGATTTATATCATATATTTACTCTTACTAATTAACTTTTGGCTGTAAAAAATTTATAATTAATTTTTAGTTTAGTTGTCAGCTGCCAACACACAGTGTGTGACTTTTGCATATTTAAAGCTATAAACTCTTTTCTTGTAATATTTTCCTCTATATTCTTTATAATATATTCATTTGCTTTGGTAAAAAATTTAATATAACATTGTTACCAAGTAGTTAAATAATTATTATCAATATTATATTAACAAAATGACTAACATTAAATCATCTTATTCTAGTATTTTGCATTGAAATTTAATTAACAAGATGACTAACATTGATTCATCTGATTCTAGTATTACTAACACAACATTTCAACTTTAATCCACTCAAATTCACCTCATTAATCTGCTTTCATTTTTCTTTTTTGGCCAAGTTAAAGTCATATATATAGTAGCCCTCAAATTTGTTCCCTTTTGGCCAATTAAAGTTTGCTACTTTATTAATGCAATTAATTGAAGCTGAAACTTTCTTTTTGTGTTCTTTTTATTTTGCATCCAAAATATTTAATTAGATTTTTGTCTAACCTGTAGTTTTATGCATGACTATTCACCATTTTTATGTGTTTTGGAAGTGTGTAGTTAGCATATTTGTGTAGTGATATAATATGTTGTAGAGTGAATCCTAATTTTATGCTAAGTGCTTAATAAAAAATTATATGCTAGCTGTCATGATTTGGTATATTTTGAGCTAGGTTACATTTTTTACAGCTATTTGCAATAAATGAACTTATAATTGAAATAACAGATTGGCTATGGAGCTAGTTTCATTGAGTTATTTGCTGAGGAAGCCAAACATGTACATGGTGATATAATTCTAGCAACTCTTGGTGATCATAGGTTACTAGTTTTAAAGCAGGTGGATTAGTTTTTTGACATTTCTTAATTTTTGATAGTAGCATGTGATCTTTGTTGCAATAGATTGAAAAATGTTCTAAAAATATTAAATGTGCAAGGAAATAATTTAAAAAAAATTAAGAAATGAGTTTAGGCAAGGCATTTTCATTTTTTTAAATGATGGTAATTTTCCTATAAGGTGCAAATGGTTAATGGAAATTATTGCAATTTTTTTACTAACATAAATTTATATCTTATATGTTTTATTTTATTACAGATATGTCAAAAATGAAGCACGTACGAGTAGCAGTGGGTCACAGAGTTAATGCATGGCATAATCCTTTTAGCATAGCACTTGCAAAGAAAGTAGGAGAGAGATAACGATCAGTGCAAACACCTTCTTCAATTGAACCTCCAGAGCCTCTCATTATGCAACTACCAATAGCATAGAGGGATGCATCTCCTCTACCTTCTATTCTGATTGGTATGTCTCATCCACAGATACGATGCCTCAAATGTCTTCGATAGCAGATTCTGCACATGAAAGTAGAGATTCACAGCACATTGTTAATGATGATTATGATGATGGAATCCTTAATCCAAAAGAAATTGTCTTTGATGAATTTGGAAAGATACAAGTTACCATTTGAGATGGAAAGTGTGAATTAAAAATTTAATAATTTCATTGTTAATGCTTAAGGGAAAGGAAGAAATAGACTATGTTTTATAGCCTATCATTTCGTGTTTATATTAATTGTTTCTTGCCAATAACATTAATGTATTTATCATTTTTTATCCTATTCAGATTTTTAGAGCCAAGCAGTAAGTGTTCTCGTAAAATGTATAGGATTTTTTAGGGAAAGCTAGAAGAAGGAGGATCATGTTGGTCAACTGTCAGTGAAGAGACAAAGGATGTATATTTTGGAGAGTTTAAGGTAAATCATTACAATTTTAAATTAAATACCTATATATAATTGTGTCTATATTATTTGTATTTATTTTAATTATGAAACTTAGTTTTAATTATGGATGTAGAAATTTTTCTCTTGGGATCCATTAAAAGATGCATTGGTTAAGTTTGCTTGGAAGAAAAAAGCAGCCATTAGATATGGTGATTTTATCTCTAAGATGAAAAAGAGAAAAAATCGTCCAACTTATATACTGGAGTTTGTTTGGATTTCATGGTGAGAGATGAGGAGCCATCCAGATGTTGTCAAGAGATCAAAACAAAATTCAAAAAATCGTCGTTGTAGTAATGAAGATAGTGTTGCGTTATTATGCCATGTTTGAGGGTTTGTCTCTCTTGTCGTGCATATGAAACGTTTGGTAAATAGAGCTTTTTTCTTAATAATGATTAATAAATTGACATAGAAATCGAGTTTTTAGCATTATATGTTTGATGTGATGATTAGATGAATTGTTTTGGGGTCTTGAAGTGGCCAAAATGGTTGTTATAAATGGATTGATTTTTATATAATTGTAAATGGAATTTGAGCTATACGATGAGCAGAATATATTGGATGTGATTATTATATGTTGCTTTAAGGCCTAGAAGTGGCCAAAATGGTTGTTCTTAATGCATTGATCCTTATAGAAGTGTAACGATGAATATTTTTTCAAGTTTGACAATTTGGATTTGTCTTAGTTTTAGGAAAAATGCTATCTGTTATGCTTTTTCTAGAAGCTAAAATACCGCAAGTATACGGTGTACCGGTTATAGTACTTCAGATATCGATCCCACGAGGAAATGTGATTTTAATCACCCACTATTACTACTCAATTTTAATCTTGTTTACGATGTTCAAAAGTGGAAGTTAATTCTATCTACTCTATTGCATAAATTAATTAAATCCTAGATAGTATAATCAAAGAAGACAATAAATATTATGAAAATAAATAATCATGCATTTGATACCATTATTTAAATTATAATTTTTAATCTTATTAGTAAGCCAAGTTGGAATAAATTCCTAATCCACTATCTCGACATGAATTAGATTGCCTAAAACATGCAATTAAAGTACTAATTCTCAACTCTCGTTAATGAACCAGTTGATTTTAATAACACATTTTAAGATTATCTACCAACCTATAGCAATTATCTCCACATGTGATCTCTCAAACTATGTTTTGATAATGAATTTCCTATTAACTTTCAATAAGACATTGCTCTCACTAACTCCCCTATTTATAACCATTAGGATGATTTTCAGAAAAGGAATTGCACATCTAAGGTCGTCTTCCTTAACTTATAATGATACCAATAAACTTTTAATAGAAAATACTACAATCAAAGATCAATATTATAAATGGAAATAGAAATTTGTTCATATATAATCAAATGCCAACATAATATTCATTTAAGGAATTACAAGAAAGAAAAATAAAAAATAAGAACAAGGAGAAGGGGATCTCTCAACCCTTTTTCCCTTCACACAAGATGTCTTCTTCCTTGCCTTTTATCTCCTCTTCAAAACATGAAAATAAAAACTAAGTACTAAAAAAATGCTATTGTTCTTAAGTTCACAAAATTAAATTCTAGAAATCATCCATCCCAAAATTCTGTTCACTTGGCATATATATGCCTCTCTAAAAGTTATGTCCCTTCAAGATATCCTTTCACAAGAGTTGTATTGTTTTGAGAAAAGGTGCATCACTTCATAAATTTTAACTCCTCATCCGCGCTGTGTCGCGCTCGCGACAAGACACGCCTCTGCTTTGCTGGCTCCACTGGCTGTCACGAGCTTTTCTTGCTTTGTCGCCCTCGCGACATGGCATGCTTCTTTCCTTGCTTTCTTCCCCGCCTTCTGTCGCAACCTCTCCTCGTCGCGCTCGCGACACCTTTAATGTAGCTCATATGGATTTCTTTCCTCCACTTAACTCCTTTAATCTTTAAATCATTCCCTTCTCCTATAAAACAAATAAAACAACTACACACACACAAAAACACATAAAAGCAACAAAATATAGATAAAATACCAAAGTAATAAACACAATACTAAACTAAACCACACATTAACACACAATATTTATGAGTTTTTCAAGCTTATATCACTATCGAATTTTCGACAATACCTGAGTCTATTTTTCTAATTTTTCTTGTTTTACTCTATTTTAGGCTAAGAAGAAATGATGATGGCTCATAGCTTGTGAAGTCTTCTTGTACAGCCATACAAAAAAGAATGATGGAACATCTTTTGTTAATGATAGATGCAGAGTGACATATGTAAGTGTACATAATGTAATTATATGCTAAAAGAATTTACAGATCTTCTAATTTGAAATATGGATTTTTTAGAATAAAATCATGCAACTTCAGTTAGAGAGATCTAAAAATGAAAGAGAAAATGTTGATGAGAATCAAATATACTTGGATGCAAAAAGGGGTGCACATAGAGGACAAGTGTATGGACTTAGAGCTACCACAAGTCAGTACTACCTTAAGGCTTGCACATCTCATTCCTTTTTTTACTTTTCAAGCACACACTACAAGACTGATGGACAAGAGGTTTAAGCAACATTTGTCCACTGTACCTGTTGAGCTTCAAGTTGAGATTCATGCAAAGCTTAAACAAAAGTTGGATCAGCAGGTCAGACAAATCCAATAGTAGATTCAAGTGCAGCAACAACTTTTCCAGCAACAAATTAAGGAGTAGATAATTTTATTCACTTCTCATATTGATTATACTAATTGATCAAGTGCTTCAACATGATCCAGATATCGGGTGTTATAATATTTATTAAGGCATTTTGCATATCTTTTGTTCTTGCAATATATGCATGTATATATTATTGTGGATATATTATTAGCAATGATATGCGCTTGTAAATACTAATTTATTCATTAATATATATTTATATTGCATATTGAGTACTCTATAAATATAAATGTTAGTTTTTAGTTTGTTTTTTATTATTTAAATAATGAAACCTCCATAGTAAATTAGAAAAAACAAAAAATTTCTATTATAAATTTAGCAAGGAACATGTACTCACTAAAATTTTGCAACAATTTTTTCCTCATTAAAATTTACTGAGTACATTGTTGTCGCGACATTCAGACTAATGTTTAGCAAGGATAAATTTCATGCTAAATTTAGTGAGAACAATATTAGTCACAAAAATGCAAGTTAGTCCTAACTAAAGTTTAGCGACAACTTTTTTCCTTGCTAAAATTTAGCAAGTATGTTGTCATTATGATATTCAAGCCAACATTTAGTGACAATAAATCTCATGCTAAAATTTAGCACGGAAATTGTCCTCACTAAAATTTAGTGACAACTTTAGCTCTTGCTAAAATTTAAAAAGTTACAGAGGACTTTAATCCTCATAAAATTCAACTAGGATGACTTTTGTTACAAAATTTTTGTCCTCGTTAAACTGATTTAACAAAGAAAAATCAAAAAAAATCCTCACTATTTTGCATTTTTCTTGTAGTGGCGGAAGAAGTAAATGCATTAAACCCTTATAGTAGTACTTATAATCCTGGATGGAGAAATCACCTTAATTTTTCATAGATAGAAGGGAATCATGCATCGATATCTAATAATCAACCTAAAGCTCCCTTTAATCAGAATATAGTCTCTCATAGCAATAACCACCCACCTAACCAAGCATCCACTTATCAACCCCTAGGTTTTCAAGCTAGACCTTAACCCACATAGGATAGAAAACCTAATTTAGAGGAAATGTTTGCCAATTTTATGAATGTCCATACCACTTTTACAACTAGTCAAGATGCTAAATGAAAATCACAAAAAATTTGGATAAGAGATCAAGATGTTTCTATTAGAAATCTGGGAAATCAAGTAGGGTAACTTGCTAACTATATCTCAAATAGGACATATGGCACTTTTACATCTAATGTGGATAGGAACCCAAACTAAGAAGCCAAGTAATTACTTTGAGAAGTGGAAAGGATGTGAAATACGCTAAAAATGGTAAGAAGTCTTTAAACTTAATGGAACCAACACTGGAGGTAAGTATTTTGAACCTAAATTTAGTGATGAGATATAACCTGTTGTTGAGAAGAGCAAAGGTAAGGAAAAACTTATTTCTACTATACTTAATGAGTTTAAATTACCTTATCTATCTCTAGCTAGGAAGGAAAAGTATAATGAACAATTAACAAAATATTTAGACATGTTTAAAAAGTTGCATATAAATTTACCATTTGCTGAATCTTTATTATACATGCCTAAATATTCTAAATTCATGAAAGAATAATGTTCTAAAGAAAAAAAACTAAAGGGTGTAGGAACTGTTCAATTATCTAAAAATTGTAGTGTAATTTTAATAAATAAAATTTGTAAAAAATTAGAGGATCTTGGTAGTTTCACTTTGCTATGCGAATTAGGAGGAAATTTTGTTGGACATGCATTATGTGATTTGGGTGCTAGTATTAACTTAATGCCTTATTCCATTTGCACAAAATTGAAATTAGGTGGTATTAAGGAAACCCAAATGACACTACAGTTGGTAGATAGATCGATGAAAAGACCTAAGGGTATTATTGAGGACTTATTGGTTAAAGTGAGAAATTTTATATTTCTAGTTGATTTTGTAGTCATAGACATAAAGCAGGGTTGCAAGGTACCCTTGATAGTGGGAACGCCATTTTTGAATATGGAAAAAGCTTTAATAGATGTACATGGACAAATAGTTACTTTAAGATTCAATAAGGAAGAAATAGTTTTCAATGTGAATAAGGTGAGGAAACACCCTTTTATGATTTTAAAGAGTCTATTTACTTCATAAATGATATTCAAGAATGTGTGGAGAAAAATAAAGAAGAAATTTTATTGAATGATGAGCTTAAGAATTATTTAATGGATCCAAGGAATGAGGAGGAAGTGGAGAAGAAGGAAAAAGAGCTGATAGAAGAGTTAGAAAAAGAACATGAAGAGCAAGAAATAAAGAAGGATGAATAGTCCCCTCCTAAGGGAGATTCTAAACTTAAAGCTCTTCTCTCTCATTTAAAATATGCATTTTTAGAAAATAATGCAAAATCGGTTACCATTTCTTCGTTTTTGACAAGTTTGGAGGAGGAAATGCTTATAGAAGTATTAAGAAAGCATAAAGAGCCATAAGTTAGGTGATGTACGATTTAAAGGGAGTTAGCCCCAGTTATTGTACACACCAAATACCTATGGAGAATGGTTTCAAACTAGTGGTGCAACCCCAAAGGAAACTAAATTCAGCTATGCAAGAAGTGGTGAAAAAGGAGGTACTTAAACTACCTAAAAAGGGGGGAATGACCGTTATGACTAATAAAAATAATGAACCTATCCCAATGCGAACAATAATATGATGGAGAGTGTGTATAGACTATAAGAGATTAAATAATGCCACCAGAAAATATCACTTTCCTCTTCCTTTTATTGACCAAATGTTAGAGAGATTGGTGGTGAATAGGTTCTACTATTTTTTAGATGGTTATTCGAGTTAAATGTAAATTCTTATAGCCCCGGAAGACCAAGAAAAAACCACATTTGTAATGACTATACTAATATCTCCTAATACCTGTTATCATATATACTATATTATACATCAATATAAAGACAAGGATTATAAGAAAACTTTAGGTTACATTACACTAGTTCTCCATATTACATTCTATTGATAAAATGTAATACTTACAAAGACAACAAAATACCACTACATACATAGACTCTTCCTATCCCTAGTGTTGGCTTTGCTGTAGCAGATCTTGTCCCACTAGGAGAAAATCTAGCTTCAAGTACCTAGATAGATAAACACCTGTGTTAAGTTTGCTAGCTTAGTGGGGAACATAAAAATGTTTAGAAACAACCTCTTACCATTGTGGCCAATAACTTATATACACAGGCGTAGTACTAGTCAATATAATCTAGAACCACAGTATAAAGTTTCTTTACAATAATACAAAACTTTACTTTTAAGTTGCAAGTGTATGTCATAATCAATGACAATCATTAAATAAAGTTAGGTGTGCTCACTGTGTATGTATTTATGTGTATAAATACAATGGTCTTAACAATGAAAACAATACATATCCATGGTGATTAGTATATACACGTTTTTTTATAGCATCATACATTTCATGTGTTTTAACATCACAATATTCTTTTACATGTTCTCTATATGTTATGGATGAGTTAACATATATATATATATATAATGATGTTGGAAATCAATTCAAAGTATATGTTATCATATCATTACTTAATTTATTCTTTATATTGTGTTTCTTAAGTCTTGTATTAAGCCTACACCTTTCTCTTAAGGTGTGTGGATATAAGTGATAAATGGTACCCGAAGGTACGAAAAGATACCTAGAGGTATCAACCTACTGACCCAAATGGGCTCTGTATCATGGACCCAACAAGATCAAATCTGTATCCCGGACCCCTCAGGGCTAAATCTGTATCGTGGACCCATATAGGCCAAATCTGTATCATTGACCTAATAGCCAAGTTTTCATAAAATATTTAATATTGATGTCTAAATTTTACATACATTAAGTTGTCTACAACAGGTATTAATGAATGTCTAACCATCATGCCTTTTTGTGTGGGTGTGCATAAATAATTCAGGATATGTAGGCTTCCTACCTATAGAAGTTTCCTGCATAACCAATTAAACTCAATTTCATAAAAAAATTCAACAGAGTTCCATCTATTTTTATGATATTTACCTCCTGTACAGTAAAAAATTTATCTCAATAAAACAACAATATATGGAATCAGACATATATTAAACTATCATTATCCATAATAATCATACTTTTTTCAGTCTATATGAAACCAAGTTGCACAAACAATTCAGCAAATTTTCCTCGGATTATTTCATGTAAATTTACTCCCATCTAGCTAACACCCTTTTATCCGATTAACATTTGACAATAATATGATTTTTAGGTGTCGCTAAGTTACTATTTATTTGGCAAAACTTTCAACAGCAAAACAGCTTATAAATCTTGCTATCCAAACCTAAAATTGATCAAAATTACACTCCCAATTATGTTTCTCCACCTCCAATACTTCGTTCACAACCATAGCACTTCTAAAAATCACATCATATCACAATAATAATCAAACATAACATCAACATTTTTTTGTGATATTTAACTCTTGCAAAGTAATAAATTTATCTCATTAACGCAGCCATCAATTGAAGTGTAATCAAAATACTTACCAGTTTATCTGCATGCTCGTGATGACTCAAAGTTCCTCTAGTGTGCACAGCTAAACTGTCTCTATTTGAGCCTCCCCGTTTGTTTGAAAAATTTCTCTCTAAAATGGCAATTGCTTTAGGTGATGCCCAATATTGCTACCAACAATCCCATATTGCTTGAGAAATAAAAGAAGGTCGTTCACCTCTCTTGTGTAATTTAGAAAAAAATTCTTTATATCATTGATGGGCACACTTTTCCCAAACTTGATAAATGATATCATTATATTTTGGATGCCAAAAAAATTCTTTCTGATAAAAAAAATACATAATATAAATATTGTAAAATACAATAGGTATCTCATTAATGTATGAAATTAGATTTTTTAAAACTAATAATGTAATTTATTATTTGTACCTCAAACTCTTGATAATAAAAATCCCTTGTCTGGAGACAAAGATTCTTCCAAACATAACCCTCTATTTCTATCCTCTCTTTGAACTTAGACTTGATCTTTCTTGAGCAAATACCAAATGGAATAAAACTATTAATATGAACAAATTTAGATTAGTTTCAAATTATATATCCATAGCAATAGACATAAACTTATGTTATCTTTTAATACAAAATTAGATCAATACTCACATATCATTGATAATCTTAATGTAAATTTTTCCATAAACTGCCTTTGAACCAAACAGAGGGCCTTCTCTTTCATCTTCAGCATCTACCCCTGGTATATTTGTCAGTACAGAGTTAGAGTCAGGTGTAGGAGTAGATGTATTTACAGGTTGTGCTGATAGATTTGGATTATTGGATGTCGAATCACTTGGTAAATGAGGAGAGCCATCGGTGTTTGATGTTGGTGAAGATGATGCCTGATATGGCTGCTGAGGGGTCAATTATGCACTGCCTTCTTCATCTAAAAATAATCTGAGCCTAGATAGTAGCATTCCTTTCTTTTTTTTGGGTGGCATATTTTGTACCTGAAGAATAAAGAAATGGATTATTCTTCTTATAATAGAACAATATGATTAAAGCATATATAACAATATTATAGTGGTAGCAATAATACATAGATTTGGATTACTTAAAGGTTCTAAAATAAAACTTATTCAAATTAATCGCTATCATCACTTAATTGCACATCAAAATCATCCTCTATTTCTGAACATTCAAAACTAAAGTTGGGCTCATCTTCATAATTCTGCCCATCTATGGATTTGTCATCATCTCCTGATAAAATTTCAACAAATTCATTATTTGGATAATTTAAAGGTTCATTCTCAAAAGATGCATTTATTTCATGTACATCTGGTTCTTCTTCCTAAAATGCTTCACTTTCATTTGTCTTGCTTTCTCTTTTGCATGAGGTTCAAAAACACCTCTTGGTTTTACTTTGCAGACTGCCAACCAACCTAACTTATCCCGTCTTAAGCTAGGATAAAGGACATAATACACCTGACTCGCTTGCATTGCCAACACGAATGGTTTAAATTGTTTAAATCTTCTTCGTTGGTTGATTTCAATGAGATTATATTGGTTATATACTTTTATTCCAATATTAACTGTAGGATCAAACCATTCACACTTAAGAAGTACACACTATTTTATCAACATTGCGGGGTATTCAATTTCAAATATCTCAATAATTTTGCCAAAATAATCCATCAGTTCCTCTAGTATGCAAACCCCACTATTTATTGATTCCATGTTATGCCATTAATTTTCTATGTGAAATTTATATCCATTGACGAAATAGACTGGATATGATTTAACTATTCATAAAGGTCATTACGCAACATCACAGATGAGATTGTTTTCTATTCTATTTTCATAAGCCTACATAATTAAAAAAATGAAATTAAATCAATAAATATACTATTTTGTAAGTTTAACAATAATTTATTTAAATAATCCTCATATTGCAAGTTAAAAACTTACATAATTTGCAAAACAACGTGGAAATTTTTTTTCTACATCTTTATTGATGTCATCCTGTGGGTTTTCTGGCACGAGCTCACTTAACAATTCCTCGTATTGACTAAAAACATTGTAAATTATGTTAGCTATAAACATCAATCCCCAAGAATAAGAACATACCCAATTTCAAATATAACTTATACTTATTGCACAAAAGGTTGAATTTCTTGGCAATTTAATAAAATTTAACCATGGGCAGCCTCTATTTCTTTGTCTGTTAACATTCTTCTTGTTGAGCTTCCATGTGTTCAGCCAGGATATGTAAAAATAGATAAGTTATCATCATCAATTTGCTCACCCCCATCATCATTATGAGTGACTTTTATTTCTCGAGTGATCACATGCGACTCAAAATAATGTGAACAAAATGTACTTGCTTCCTCTACTAAATATGCACTACATATAGAGCCTTCAACTCTGGCCTTATTTTTAACATTTTTCTTCAAGTGATGCAAATTTCTACATTACATTTAGGATAATTATATTTACTAATTTGGTATAAATCTATAAATTTTTAGCTAAAAAGGCTATTTAATTACCCCTCAAATGGATACATCCATCAGTATTGAACTTTACCAGCAAGTTTAGCTTTGTGTAATAAATGTATAGGTAGATGCTCCATACAATCAAAGAAGCTGGGAGGAAAAATACCCTCTAATTTGCACAATATTACCGAAATGTCCCTTTCTAGTCTTTTCATGTCCGATAACTGTATTTTAGAGGATTTTAAGCTTTTGAAAAAAAAAACTAAATTCTGTTATAGCTTCCCAAACATTATTCAGTAGGAGCTCCCAAAATGCAATTGGAATTAGCCTCTGCATAAATACATGACAATTATGACTTTTCATTCTAAATAATTTGTACTTCCTAATATCGACACACCTTGCCACGTTCGAAACATAACCATTTGGAAACTTTAGGCTTTTCAACCACTCACACAAAATTTGCTTTTGTTTTTTTGTCCAAAGTGTAACATGCTTTTGGATATTTACTTATATTTGGATCTTTATCTAACTCACTTCTTTTACAAAATATTTTCAAATCAGCTTTTGATTTTGCATTGTCCTTTGTTCTCCTTTCAATGTTTATGATTGTGTTGAAAAGATTGTCAAAA
This sequence comes from Excoecaria agallocha, assembly GCA_037975025.1. NCBI lineage: Eukaryota > Viridiplantae > Streptophyta > Magnoliopsida > Malpighiales > Euphorbiaceae > Excoecaria > Excoecaria agallocha. Next base: position 87,966,597 of record CM075808.1, on the reverse strand, counting down.
ATATTTATTTCAATATGCATCACATCTAGATTATGACGTATCAAATTAGTTTTCCAATATGGTAAATCACAAAATATACTCTGTTTTATCCAACCAAAGTTATTACTTATGCTCCTATTAACCTCTTCAGCTTCAGGTTCTGTAACTTTCAAAAGCCCTAACTCGTCGATCTCCCGTAGTATATCTTCACCAGATTCAGTAAGGGGAGGAGGTTATTGTACCATCCTATTCTTAATGAACTTTTGTTTATTGTGCCTAAATGGGTGATCTGGAGGAAAAAATTTCCTATGGTTGTCAAACCAAGATGTTTTTCCCCCATTAGGAAGATGAAATGCATCAGAATCATTGCCACAGTAAGGATAAGCTAATTTCCCTATTGTGCTCCATCCTAACAACATAGAATACACTGGAAAATCACTAACAGTTCACATCAATGCAGCTTTCGTATGAAAATTTTGTTTAAGTGACACATCATATGTTTCAACACAAAATTCCCAAAGATGATTCAATTAAGATATCAAGGGTTGCAGGAATACATCAATTTTATTCTATGGATTTGTAGGTCCTAGCACAATCACTATCAAGAATATATATGCTTCGTCCATACACATCTATAAAGGTAAATTATAAGGAGTAATTATGATTGGCCATGATGAATATTATTATCCGGATTGACCAAAAGGTTAGAACCCATCTGCTGATAATCCTAACCTGACATTTTGTTTTTCTACTTCAAACTCAGGATAGGTGTCATTGAAATTTTTCCATGTAAGAGTATCCGATGGATGGCTCATACTTCCATCAACCTATTCATGTTCATTATGCTATCTCATGTGAGATGTAGTAACATCAGAGGCATACAGTCTTTGAAGCCTCAGAGTTAGCAAAAAATAATACATCTGCTTCCAAGGAACTAATTTTTGCATCTGATTACACTTTCTTGGTTTGAACCTTGGTTGACTACAAAATTTACACTCTTGCAAATCCACATCTTCTCCCCAAACAACATATATCCCAACCTGTAATAATCTATTCATTCAATAGGAAAACCAAGACCCCAAATAAGCTTCTTCATTTCATAAAAATTCGCAACCATTTTATGATCAGGAGGCAGTGAATCATTGTACCAAGTAAGAATTTTATCCAAACTGCTTTCAAAAATATGACCTTTAGATTTTATGTTTAATATTCGAGCAATTGTAGACAATTGAGTCATGTTTTCACAGTTTGGCCATAATTCTTGTTCAGCTGACTCTAGTAAGTCAAAAAAACTTTTTGCATTTGGGTTTGGTTCCTCATCATTATTCTCCATATTTTGTTGAAAGGAATAACCAGTTGCATCATAAACCATTTGTGTGTAAAGATTTTCGTTTGTATCCATATTATTTAGTCTAATTCTAGCTCCCTCTTCAAACCCATCTATATTTACTGATGTATGTACTTGATGTCCCCTAGATGTGCTTCAACTTATTGGCTCCCCATGTTGTGTCCATTCAAAACAATTTGGAACAAAGCCTTTTTTTAACAAATGTAGATGAACTTCATCAACAGGGAGGAAACGAATATGTTTGCAATTTTTACTTAGACATCTAATTTTTGGACCATCCATATATGCAGGCTGCAAACTTGCATATGCAATGAAAGATTGAACTCCCTTAGCAAACTTAATGTTAATGAAACCATCTGGCATTAATCGCCTATACATCCAAGATCTAGCAATATTACTCATGCTTGCGTAATCCAAGATCTAGCAATATTACTCATGCTTGCGTAACTATTATTCAAATAAGGTAATTTCATAATTAGATTTATGGATTAATTAAATATAAAATGGTTATCAATGTTTACATGTATGTGCATAACTTAGCATACATGAAATATTTGGTTATTAAAATCATCTAATAGATACTGCCAACTAATTATCAACCTATAAACAAAGAAACATTCATTGACAAGGAAAGTTCCCTTGACGGCACCACAAAATAGCACCATTACGCTGTTTCACTTCATTCACTGAATCAGTTAGATTTCCATCCATAAACAAACAACAAGATTCATAGAAGTACTTCAATTATCTTAGCACTTAAATAGAGCATATATTTAATAAACATCATGAGCATGCCAACAAGGTAAAACACTGCACAAAAAAGAACATTAAAATATAAAAGCATGGCATAAAATTAAGTTGCATCAAGGTATGTGGCACTCAACCATGATAACCGAGTTATCCTTTGGAAATTAGTAGCCTGCAGGTCGAATCGTTTCAGCCTATATACCTTGATATAACAATGACACAAATAAAATACAAGCCAGAGTGATTAATGCAATACAAACATATATAATGCAAGGGAAAAAACATTGTCAAAATAAGTGTATTAAACTCACAACTTGCATTATACAATAAACTAGAATTACGTAGATATTTTCTAGGATCAGCTTACTACTTATTAGAGAGAGACGATCGATAAAATAAAAAACAATATAGCCAAACATATGTAGAGTGAATTAAATAAGAGGGAAACCCCTAGCTAATGATATGGTTAAATCTTTGTTATGATTTAGTGTGTTACTAATTGGCAGTAAAACATAAAAGCATGGCATAAATTTAAGTTGCATCAAGGTATGTGACACTCAACCATGATAACCGAGTTATCCTTTGGAAACTAGTAGCTCGCAGGTCAAATCATTTCAGCCTATATACCTTGATACAATAATGACACAAATAAAATGCAAGTCGGAGTGATTAATGCAATACAAACAAATATAAATGCAAGGGAAAAATGCACTATCAAAATAAGTGTATCAAACTCACAACTTGCATTATACAATAAGCTAGAATTACATTCATCAAGTTAATCAAAATAATATTATTTGGCTAATGTTCCTTAACATACAAGGAACTCAAAAAGCTGCTGAAATTCTCAATGCTAACAGTAACAAGCATAATAAGGACAATTGTTAATGCTAATAATAAAAATCATTAGCATTACGGTTTAACTTAAAACCTAATTACTACTTTCTCTGTGCTGTATATACTCTGAAAAATGTATAAAGCATGCATATCTGAACTCCATGGTTGGAGAAAACACAAAGCTTAATGCAAAAACAAATAAATTTATTCACTCACCTTCCTATATAAAAGATAGCAGCTTTGCTTTGAAACAATTGAATTTATCAACCAAAGTTAAACAACCAGATAAAGATTATGTTACCTGCTAAGAAAATGTCATTACAAAATAATATAAAATCCACAAAGAACCAACATCACAAACGTCATTAAAGAGAGAAAACAACAAGGGAAAGAATGAAAACAAACCTCTGTAACCAAACTCTTAGATAACAAATTTGACTTAAATAGATCAATTCTTGAAACAGCTGGTGCCGATGTTTTTTAAATTTCAATTTTAGATTTGATTTGAGTAGGAGAATCTAAAAGAAACATAAAAAAGTTAGCTAATTTGAGGGAGATTAAATTGAAGAATTAGTTGGAAATTAATAAAAGAATTGATTAGAGATTAAATAGTAAATATGAGCTGACTTTCCTCGCTCTATAATCTTCTTTCATGCTTCTTGGTTGGCTAGCTTACTTGATTAAATGTAGCCTAAAACAATATCATCATTTTGGACTTGAGCTGCTCCAACTGGAGATATTAGGAATCATATAGTCAATACATTTCTATATCTATACTAGGGAACTAATAAATGTGGAATTTTAAGTAGATAAAAGTAACCAAAGGCAACATCACATATTTATTTACCAAGCAAAATGAAGTTAGTTCAGTATCAAATATACACATTGAATTAGAAAGATTTTGTTGAGCATAAGGTAATCTAACCTTTTCATTTTTAGTTTCTTCTTAATATGTATTTAAGCTTGAAATATTTTCCTTATCTGTTAACCAATCAGTTGTAATGTAGTATAACATTAATTTTAATCTTAGGTGTATTTTAGCTATATTTAGTACATCTTAGGATTACTTTGATATTTCTTATTGGAGATTGAGGAGGGAAATAAATTTACAAACTAAAGCAATTTCTACACATTGTGCAATGAATAGAAACAAAATTTTCATTAAGAAAATAAAGCTTCTTTTTTCTTTTCTTTTCTTTACTTTACTTTTCGTCCTCCATATTTTTGCATAGACACTCATACATTGATATTCATGTTTCCTTTCTGAAACTCAATGTAATATCTCATATACTAGGGGTGCTTATATATAAGCAATGAAAATAGTCAAAATTTCAAGTGAGCACCAACAATCGCTTTAAGACAATTAATCTACTGCACCTAAAAACTATAGCAGCTATCCCTTGAACAACCCAACAAATTGAAGAGTTTTATAGCAGAAAAATCTAAACATAAAATGCTAAAATGAAAAACAAAGTGTCACAATTCTTAACATTTTTTTAGAAAATGACTTTCCTTGAAATGTTATTACCACTTATGTCTAACTTGCAATTTGCAACTAGGATCTAAAATTCTATCATCAAATTTGATTTCTCCAGTAAAAATTAATAAATAATTAGACTTCGGATGAAATATATCTATATTATTTCATTATATTAGAGCTTTTACTTTCTTAGATTTTTCTTTTTCACTCTATAGGACTCGGTGATAGTAAATGTTCCCAATTTTAATAAAATATCACCTGATTAAAGTTTACGTTTTAATTTTTCAATTCTATCACTTTATTTGAGTGGCTGTCTCATAATACTTACATAATGCTATAGCTATCATGTTGGATAATTTTATAGGTAATAAATCATTTGTGTATGATTTCAGAGTAGGTGTAGATGCCTGGTCCCTTATGCATCCATCAATACCAGATAAGCTACAGAGCTTATATAATGATGGCTACATAAGCTCTTAATGTAATACCCCTAATGGTACCCTAAGAGAGATAGATGGTCATTTTGCTTAAGATAGAAGTTAATTATGTGACTAATTAAGGGAAATTGAAAAAAAATTAGGGACTTAATTGAAAATTTAAAGTAAAATTTTTATGCTAGAAATGTAATAAGTGCAAGGTTATATATTAAATTAAGAAACAATAATACAAAGAGGGACGAAAGTGAAATTTGCCAAGATTTTTGTTATTAACCAATAGGAATTAAGCACTTGTAAGGCAATGAAAGAGAGAATAAAGATTGGTCTTCTTTTTCTTGTGTGGTGGCCGGCCATTCTTGGCCTAAGAGCATTTTTGTTTTGTTTTTTTTCCTATTTTTTCATCTCTTCTTCTTTGTTTCTTCTTTAAGCCTATGGAAAAATTTATGCTCTAAGAAAGGAAAAGCTATAGATGGTAGAGAGAAGGGTTTTGCTGCAACCTAGGATGAAGAACAAGAGGGAGAGAAAGGAAAGATACCAAGAAGATAAGGAAGAGAGAGTTTGGTGGAGTCTTTAAAAGGTATGGGAACTTAACCTTGCTTGTATATGTGTTTATTATGAATATGATGTGAAATTAGTAATATGTGATGTTATATTAAGTGAATATCATGAAAAATAGAGGTTAGACTTGATTTTAAACTAAAATGGGAAGTTTTGTTGAAGATAGGGGAAAAACTATTTTAGAGTTCATATGACCAATCAATATAAAATTGTTGATAATTTGAGTTCCCATGACTCAAATTAAGAAATTCTAGTTGTATAAGAAACTAGATACATATATCTTCATTTAATATGAAGGACACGATCCCTGAATCAATTTGGATGATATAGAAAAATAGGCTTGAATCTGGATCATGATTGTTGCCATTGTAATTGTAATTAGTCTGAGTTTTTAGTGAATAACTTGAGATTTATAGCTCTGATTGGGTTTATTTTTTATGTTTTTGAAAGAAAGCATACAGATCTACAACTTTGTAGAAGAAAGTGTTCCCTAAAAATGATGTTTTCTTGGTAAAAAATGGCATAGAATTTGAGATAGAAAGTCTGTCTTTGGGAAATTTAAGGCATCATGGTTACTATGACTTACATAGTAACCGTGAAGTCATAGTAACCGTGAGGCAGTCCAGAATTAAAATACACCCTATCTCACGGTTACTAAGCATTTCATAGTAACTGTGACCCCTTTAAATAGTATAAAACATGCTTGTTACTCATCCGATAATGATTGTAAGGTAGTCTGGCGTAGTCCAGACCCAAAAGTGCAACTAGATCACAATTACCATGAATTTGGTAGTAATCATGACCCCTATTTTATAATTAAGGACACAGTTACCATGATTTGTATAGTAACCGTGGCCCTCCTTGGAGTTTTGAATTTGAAAGTTTAAGACTCCATAAGAGGCACAAGCTTACCTACTATTTTCCTAAATCTTATAGAATACCTTAAACATAAAGTATATGATAATGTACAACAATAAACATATGAAATATGCAAGTAATACAAAGATAAAGTTATAGTAATTGATACATGAAAGTGTTTACTTGAATATGATGGGATTATACTGATTTTCTACATGTACTTTTGATTGTGACATGATAGTTAAAGAACATTATTCTATCGTTTGATATTTCATACATATGATGAACTGTACATTATGAATCAAATGATACATGAGATATGATTATTTTCTTGCATATAAAACTTGGTTGTGGATAGATAGGCATGCCTATAGGGTTACAGTCATAGCTGCTACAAGTTTGACCCCATTTGGGACCAGAGGCTTGACCTGATTGGGTCCACAGATTTGATACCTTCGGGTATCCACAGAAACAATACCTTCGGGTATTTATATATTGATACCTACAGGTATCCACAACACCCATTATCCATAACCATAGGGCTTTAGCAGGCATTTCATAGTATGAATTGAACAATATTGACATAATATTGATAAAGATTTGATTATTTTATTGTGATCTATCATTTTACAGTAATGTTATAATATTAAATATGCTATGTGAGTTATATTGTAACTCTTGCATGTTGATTCTAATATTTTGACATTATTATTGTTTATTGTGTGCTTGAAAAAAATCACTATAAGTGGTTGTTCATGCATGTATTATTCCCCACTAAGCTTTATAGCTTAGCAAGGGTGTTTATCCGTGCAGGTTCAGGTGGTGTCGTTGCTTCAGGGACAAGGCCAACACCAACTAGGAAGAGAAGTTAGGATGTCTAATTGTACTGCTTTTCTCTTTAAGTTATGTAAATCTTATGAAAAATATGTAATGAACATGTTTTGTAATTATAAACTCAAAATATGATTATGATGTACAAAGTATATGCTTACAAATTTTTATTTTAATGTATGAATTTAACAATCAAAGTATAACCAATGGAATGACAGGTTAATAAATTATTAGTATTATATGTAGTGTGTATTAAAATATTAAGATAAGTAACAGTAATCCGAATAGACTAGTATGGTCCTTACATTTTTGGTAACAGAGTGCCTTAGTTTAGGCAGTTTTGGCCAATAAAAGTGTAGGAATAAGCAGTTATAGAAGATTATTGTATGGTGTTGGCTTATTTTAGTTTGTCCCTATCTTATTTGAGTATAGCTTAAAGATGTATAGTTTGAAAGGATTTGGGAAGGGAGACTAAAGGAATAAGTGATCCTAGCAATTCAAGTCTAAGTGACTCCAATCCTTTTATAGTATCTCAAGATGAAATTTCAGCAATAGTGATAGAGTGCTTAATAGGGATATCTGGATTTATTTGCTAGTGAGTGTTGAGCCTTGAAGCACGACCATTTATAGCCTTCTCTTTTTCTTATGCAGCCACACATGACAAATTCGTTCTCTCTTTCTTCTTTACCCAACCATATATGGCCTTTGTTTTCTTTACACGATCATTTATGTTTCATTTGACCTTTCTTATTTTCTTGATTGGATATGATTTTCAACATTGCTTTACTGATCAGGTTTAAATTTCAATATTATTTTTTCTGATTTGATCGGGTATATGGTTTGGTTTTAGTTCCTCTTTAACCGATTGGATATATGAGTTTTAGTTCTTCTTTGCCCAATTGGACATATGACCCTCAGCCCCTTATGGCCGATCAGATATATATGTATAGCCCTCAGTTCCCTATTTTGCCCAATTGTATATGGTTTACAATATTTCTTTGCCTGGTCACTATGACCTTATTCTTCTTACAGTGTACAGTTATATGTTCATTTCTCCTCATATGTACTCATCCATTTAATATTAGAACACTGCTAAATCATGAATAGAATATTATAAGTTTACAAGTTTATTAAGAAGTTCTATGATAAAAATGAATTAAGTTAGCAGTGAATATGATCATGATAAGTATTTATTAAATGATAGTAAATATGCCAGTGGAATATTGATAGATTTTGGATAATAGATTATGTATATGTATATGATGGTATAGAAATGAGATCTTAGGTTTGGATTGGAAAGTAAAGTATAGGTATATAGAACAAATTATTAAGCTAAGATATACACACACACACACACACACACACATATGTGAAGTTGATGTAAGAACTTTGAGGTGGTTCAACTCAGTCCAGAACTGAAATGTATCTTATGTCACGATTACTAGGTATTTCATAGAAACCGTAACTCCCCTATTTTTCTTACTCTAAGTTAAAGATAGCTCCCAAATGATTACTAAAGCTAGTATAAACCATTCTAAACATAAACCAGAGCACTCTTGTTATATGAGCAAAGATAAATAGTGGTTTTAAATATAGAATCATAAAAATGATATATAAAAACATGAAAAGCAAGGGTATTATTTGACTAAGACGTATTATTTGATATATATAATGATATATATGATATATATAAATGTATTAGGGTATTATTTGACTAAGACGTATGGTAATATAATTAACTATCAAGGAAATGTCAACATATCTAAAGGTTTTTAAATGTATGAGACTTAAAGAATGCAAACTTACATGAAAAATTTAATTATGGTAATGCATTTATATTTTGTGATATATTATTCTACACATAGAAAAAAAAATTTGTTGGTAAGTATATAAACATAAATGTACATCTTAAATAATTAAAGTATATGAAATTGCCCGTGAGTATTCAATGATGAATACAAAAATGGAAAGGAATTTAATTATGTTTCCAATAAACTCTATAAATATATGTTATTGTACTTGAATAAAAGAGTTAAATGACAATATATAGGTATGATCTTGTCATGCTATGAAAAGATCTTGATAGTATAATATATAAACACAATTATAGTTATCTCATTGATTCCAAAATTCATGAGGTATATAATTGGATTCTTGGTAAAACTATGGTTAGTCTCATGCATATTTTGGGACTTTTCTTAATAAGAGTAAATAGGTCCGTATTTAAATTTAGGAATCCATTCATATTATTAATTTGGAGTGAACATAAACTGACGTTATAATTTAAGTTTGGTTGGGTATTGAGTCGCTATAAATATGCATGTAAGAGTATATATGCATACACCCTTTGAAATATTGATTGGTAATAAATGTTTGGCTTTTCACTTAGTGAATTTCTTTCTTGTGATGTTAGGTGCATCGGACCAAAGATTTAAGTCTTACCTATATACATTAATTGAACAACTAAGAGGATTGATGCATTTTTGAATGAAGTAAAGAGTTAATTAGATTATAGAACCAGGAATACATTTATATAAATAGTTAGATTTAAGGAAAATCTTAATACATGAATTTGGTAGCCGATTAGAAATGTGCTTTCATTTTAAGGTGATACATTAACTTGAATTATGTTAACCTTATGGGTGAAGGTTATGAACTGATCGTGGTTTACTTCATTAGAAATGAAATTGAAAAAAAAAATTGATTGTATGCGCATAGCAACTGGTTAAGCTTGAATCTAAATTTTAAGGAACAAATTTATTCAAGTTCATTTCAATAAATTGTTAGACTAACTAACTAGTTTATATTACTCACTTAGTTTGGATTGAAAAGTTTAGCATAGTATAAATGTTTTAATTTTATAAACGTACTTTTTGTTGACTTGTTATTCTTTTGTTATTTCATGTTATCTCTTGTGAAATGGTAATCATAATAAGATAATTTATTTTTCTATAGTATTTATAGAAATAAATATGCATATTCTGCTTTAAATAATTTCTTGACAATGATTGCATGAACTAGATGGGACTACGTACTGAAAAGCCACAATATGTTTATAGGTGTGACTATGAATCTCTGTGTATAACTGAACCAAGATGACTATTGCATAATTTATAATTGATAATAAGTTGTAGAATGGAAAAGTAGAACATTACGTTGTCATGAGAGTAAGTGGTATTACTGTGAAATAGAGAAGTCATAACTATAAATGAAACTATTAAATGATTATGAAATATATTACACATGTTAAATTAATGATAATTTACGCATACATATAAAGGTTTAGTGATAATTTAAGTGTAGAAAGGATATGATTATGTATGTTTTGTAAAGGTTAGAATACAGAAAAGACTTTCTTTTCCTTAGTGTTCCGTGGGTAATTCTAGTACTTTGAATAATATGGCTAACCATAGGAATTTATTCTGCATGATTCCATGAGTTGATAAAATAATTGTCATCAGAAATGACAATGTTTTATGAGACAGGATATCTAGCTTATTATAAGCATTAATGCTAGGGTTTGGTGTCTACCTAAGGGTACAATCCCTCCAGTGCATCATATTTATATCCCGTTTATCTAATTTGTGGTTCTCCACTGGTGTCAACTAGAAAAAAAATGTAATTTGATTTGTGAGCAGGGATAAAGAGGTAATTATAACATTAAAGAAATCAAAGTGATCATCGACCAATAAACAAAGTGGAAAAATTGAGGTTAATTGCTATGCTCTATTAACCTTTTAGTGTTTCCTTAACAATCATGGGCAGTTGATGAAAAATTTCATAGTGGGAAGGGGGATAAAACATATGCATTGCATATTTTCCTTTCATTGCATACATGAAGCATCATTCACTTATAGCACAACATCATATGACATGTATTTGGCCCCGACTGAAAAAGGAAACTGACAGGATATACCTTGAGCGTAGTAATGATATGATTATATGATTAGACCAACTTTATTTGGAGATAGAGTTAAAAGAAAAGTGAATTGAGGTAAAGATAAAATCAAGGGAGTGTTATAGTTATAAAGAGACAGAGGTAGATTGACTGTAAGAATGATACAGTATAAAAATGTATATGAAGTAAATAGAGAACCAGTACAGTCGGTAGAAACAATATAGAATGGATGATAAGTAAGATAGATATATGAGTACAGATAGAAGTACAGAAATGATAATGTTATATGAGTATAAGGTACAGGTATGAATTTCGAGGACGAAATTCTTTTAGGGGGAGAGAATTGTAATACCCCTAATTGTACCCTAAGAGAGATAGATGGTCATTTTGCTTGAGACAAAAGTTAATTATGTGACTAATTAAGGGAAATTGAAAAAAATTAGGGACTTAATTGAAAATTTAAAGTAAAATTTTTATGGTAGAAATGTAATAAGTGAAAGGTTATAGATTAAATTAAGAAACAAAAATATAAAGAGGGACCAAAGTGAACTTTGCCAAGATTTTTGTTATCAACCAATAGGAATTAAGCACTTATAAGGAAATGAAAGAGAGAATAAAGATTGGTCTTCATTTTCTTGTGTGGTGGTCGGCCATTCTTGGCCTAAGAGCATTTTTGTTTTGTTTTCTTTTTTCCTTTCTTTTCTTCTCTTTTTCTTTGTTTCTTCTTCAAGCCTACAGAAAAGTTTATGCTCTAAGAAAATAAAAGATATAGATGGTAGAGAGAAGGGTTTTGCTACAACCTAGGATGAAGAACAAGAGGGAGAGAAAGGAAAGATAGCAAGAAGATAAGGAAGAGAGAGTTTGGTGGAGTCTTTAAGAGGTATGGGAACTTAACCTTGCTTGTATGTGTGTTTATTATGAATATGATGTGAGATTAGTAATATGTGATGTTATATTAAGTGAATATCATGAAAAATAGAGGTTAGACTTGATTTTAAACTAAAATGGGAAGTTTTATTGAAGATAGGGGAAAAACGATTTTCGAGTTCATATGACCAATCAACATAAAATTGTTGATAACCTGAGTTCCCATGACTCAAATTAAGCAATTCTAGCTGGTTAAGAAACTACACACATATATCTTCATTTCATATGAATGAAATTACCTCTGAATCAATTTTGATAATATAAAAAATAGGCTTAAATCTGGATCATGACTGTTGCCCCTGTTATTGGGAGCAGTCTGCGATTTTGAGTGAATAACTTGAGATTTAGAGCTCTGATTGGATTTATTGGTGATGTTTTGGAAACTAAACATACAGATCTACAACTTTGTAGAGAAAGTGTTCCCTAAAAATGATGTTTTCTTGGTCAAAAATGGCATAGAAGTTAAGATAGAAAGTCTGTCTTTGGGCGATTTAAGGCACCATGGTTACTATGATTTTCATAGTAACCATGAGGTAGTCCAGAATCAAAATAAACCCTATCTCATAGTTACTAAGCATTTCATAGTAACCATGACCCCTTTAAAAATTATAAAACGTGGTTGTTACTCATCCGGTAATGACCGTGAGGTAGTCTGGCATAGTCCAGACCCGAAAGTACAACTAGATCACGGTTACCATGAATCTGGTAGTAACTGTGACCCCCGTTGTATGATTAAGGACACTGTTACCATGATTTTGATAGTAATCGTGACCCTCCTTGAAATTTTGAACTTGAAAGTTTAAGACCCCATAAGAGGCACAAGCTTACCTACTATTTTCCTAAATCTTATAGAATACCTTTAACATAAAGTATATGATAATGTACAACAATAACATATGAAATATGCAAGTAATATAAAGATAAAGTTATAGTAATTGATACATGAAAGTGTTTACTTGAATATGATGGGATTACACTGATTATCTACATGTACTTTTGATTGTGATATGATAGTTAAAAAACATTATTCTATTGTTTGATATATCATACATTTGATGAATTGTACACTATGAATCAAATGATACATGAGATATGATTATTTACCTACATGTGGAACTTGGTTGTGGATAGATAGGCATGCCTATAGGGTTACAGTCATAACTGTTATAGGTTTGACCCTGTTTATGTCTTTATTTGTCCCCGTTTAGGACCACAGGCTTAACCCGATTTGGTCCACAGATTTGATACCTTCGGGTATCCACAGAAACAATACCTTTGGGTATTTATATATTGATACCTATAGGTATCCACAACACCCATTATCCATACCTATAGGGCTTTAGCAGCCATTTCACAGTATGAAATGAATAGTATTTACATAATATTTATAAAGATTTGATTATTTTATTGTGATCTATCCTTTTATAGTAACGTTATAATATTAAATATGCTATGTGAGTTATATTGTAACTCTTGCATGTTGATTCTAATATTTTGGCATTATTATTGTTTATTGTGTGCTCGAAAACAATCACTGTGAGTGGTTGTTCATACATGTATTGTTCCCCACTAAGCTTTATAGCTTAGCACGGGTGTTTATTCGTGTAGGTTTCAGAGGTGTTGTTGCTTCAGGGATAAGGCCAACACCAACTAGGAAGAGAAGTTAGGATGTTTAATTGTACTGATTTTCTCTTTAAGTTATGTAAATCTTATGAAAATTATGTAATGAACATGTTTGTAATTATAAACTCAAAATATGATTATGATGTACAAAGTATATGCTTACAAAATTTTATTTTAATGTATGAATTTAACAATCAAATTATAACCAATGGAATGATAGGTGATTAAATTATTAGTATTATATGCATTGTGTATTAAAATATTAAGATAAGTAACAGTAATCTGGATAGACTAGTATGGTCCTTACACTTAATCTTGCCCTACATGTCCATAATCATAAGCTACTAAATAGGGTCACCAACCAAAAATCCCTTTTCAGATGCTAACCTTTTTCTTTTTAGAACATAAATTTATCTAATTTTAATTTGTATTTGTCAATTCACTATTACCTCATTTAATCTAATCACATATATAAATTGCAATTCTAATTTTCAGATCCTTTATCCTTTCTATATTTTAATGTTTTGTATAATTACCAAACTTATATTCTCCTTGGAGAAGTAAAATTGAGCTCTCCATTTCTAAGCAAGTTCATATATAAGATTAAAAATGCTAATGATATAGTGATGAGTTCAGACATGGGAAGGAGTTGGGCTGCCACAATGAAATAACTTTATTTTTAAAACGACAAAGAAAACTAGCTTGGATTTTTTTATTACCTACAAATATTATTGAAGGAGAAGGAAATAAACATCTAGAATAATAACTGGACTAATCCTAACAAAAATAAAAAATAGATAAAGAGGATAAAAGAATAGGCTTATAACCCCTTCCAAGACTAGAGCAAATACAGCAAACAACCCAAAAAAACAAAAGACAATGACCCATTACATCTCCTAACAACATAATTTGGAAACCAGTAGAGCTTAAGAGCAGAATGACCATCATCTCCAATGCTCCAGAGATAGTGAAGTAAGAGTAAACTAAGATAAAAATTTAGAGAGAACAAAGTGATGAAGAAATCAAGCCATGGATTAATGATGGCTTTAACACAATCAACGAGCAGAGAAGCTAAGCTATGCTTAGAGAGAGTATGAAAATTGAATTAATATGATAATCAAAGATTGAGCTGGCCAGCTGTCTTAAGTTTACTAATTAACTCACTAACAAAAACAACCACATCTACTAAATGAAATACGATGAATCTATTCAATAGACATATGGATTCTGTCCATAATTACTTATTTATAGTATTTTCATGAGAATAAAAAGAGATAATAGAAGAATATTTACTTAACTGACCAAGTTCAACTCCCTCAGACACTCAATAAAAAGAATTGATGACCTACAATATCTATAACGTAATTCTAGTTTAGCTTATAATAGATTCAGAGGAAAGATCCTGACTAAGGACATGGAAAGAAGTATTCATAGTAGACCCGTGTGTCCTTTTTAGTGTCAGAACCTTCTTAGTATTCAGTCAAACTAGATATTGTAACTATGGAACAAATGATCTTTCACAAACATACTAGCCATACTCTCATTCATTATCTCAGATATATGAATGGAAATTAACAACAGAGAGAAATACATACAAGAAGAATAAAAGTAGAAGAAATGCTACAAAAAATAGAATTCCTAAACCCTACAAAAAAAAATTCAAAACTTAAAATACTTTCACTAAGCTCAAAATAAGGAGACCAAATACTATTTGAGATTGGACAAATACCTAAAAAGGAAAAACCACATGAGGATGACTAGCATAGCCACCTCTTATAGATAGCAATAATAGTGATGAGGAAAAAAAAGTAACCTGCCAAGGTAGAAAGTGATTCAGTTTGAGACAAAGATACAGAAAACAATCGAAACTTGTATACCAAACTTTAATAGAGCTGTGGGTGCATTCTCATTCTTCATTATTGTTTTGATGAATATAAATGACTTTTAAAAAAGAACACATTTCTAGAAGCACTCTCATTCTACAATGTTCATATGAATGGAAATGGCCTTTAGATGTTAATTATAACTACTTCTAAAATTTAGCAAGGTTTTAGCAATTAAAATAGTACTAAGAGACTTAGCAACAAAGCATTGAGAAAAGGTGATAATGAAGAGAAGGTGTAGGCATCTCATATGCTATCATTGTTTATTAATTTGTAATTGTCCACTTTATTCTTGAAATGAAACACAAAAAGAAAATAAATGGTGTAGATTCCATCATAATTACAAATTCAAAGTTTAGGACAAAATCTAGCTAAAATGAACTTGCATAACATAAAATACAGTATTCCAAATATATTAGAATTTAAAATTTTCACAAATACTATTATATGTAAATAGTACATACAAGATCATTGGCATTGGTCCCAAAAGGCAATTGTTTAAACAAAGAAAGGTGAGTATTCTTTTGCTATAAACAAGAGATTCCAAAATAATTATCAAAAGGCAGAAAACACAATACAACCCCAAAACAACATAAACTTGCCAGACTTAGTTTCCTCTTCCCTATGTAACAATCAGCTGCCATGCAAATCTGTAGTGTTCATTTTCATCACTTTAACCCAGTGACCATTAATAGTAACCGAAACTAGAATTTTGTTTTCGGCCAAACAAAGTAGGTCTATTATAATTATTATGAATTTTCTATTTTTCAATTCTCAAACAATTTATCACTCTACATCCTCATATTTTGAACTAAAATATAACAAGAGTCATATCCTCATAAATCCTGCACTCAACAAGCCATTACACTCAATAATTGCATACTTTTTTCAAATGTTTTTACCACTCAAACAAACTCTAATTCTCTTAGTCAGATTACCATACAAAAGGCATCAAACAGGTCATAAACTATAAACACGCATTAGAAAATCATAGCCAGCAACTACAAGCTAAACAAACAAATCAGAGAACAATCAAATTAAATAGAGTATATAACATTAACATTATTTTTTCCATGGGTGCATCTGCACCAAATGAAGAAAGGTGTGTATGTGGCAAGCACGTGATTCATACATAATCCATAAAGATAACCCGAAGATGATTTTTACCTCTGATGGAATCAAAATTCAATTAACCAAAATTTAGGTGCTACACCAATATAACAGTAGCTATATAATAGTTCTATAAACCTCTAAAAAATAAGGAATATATCTTAAAATTAACAGAAACAGAAGCTCAAAAGATATTTAAAAACAGGGTAGAAGAGTTAGGGAGGATGTGTATAACTTATTAATAAACTTTAAACCCCATTAATCTTGTCAACAAACTTTATCACCACCTTTAAAACATGTCAACAGATCGAAAATCAGACCCTCTAAAAATCGCATTAAAAACTCAACAAAATTGTTTCTTTCCAATTCAAGACAGGATTTTCAATACAAAAACAAAATGTACTTCAAGCTACAATAAAATTAAGTACCTTAAAAAAGATCTATAAAGTTTAAAATGCATGTATTTAACCAAGACTAACACTATGAAAAAATGTCAAAAGATCACGAGAATTAGTAGATCTAACGAATAAAACCATCACAAGTTAACACTTAAAATACAATAATTCATCTTTGGCAAATACTGATATATTATATTATAACTAAATTCCACACATATATATAGCTACTAATTACAATAACCATAATTAACACCCATTAATTACAAGATTGCTCAGGCATGCAACTAAAACTTAACAACAAAGCAAGTTACATTGTATTGTAGATGATAATGTAATAAATAGATGTGAAATTGTTTGTACATAATATTTTCTCAGCAGCACCAATGTAATAAAGATCCCAACATGGTTTGACACAACTACAACTTATTTCTTATAATAGCTGAAAAATTACAGGCTAAGGCACCTATTAGAATTCAAACACAGCAATTGAAATCATAAGTAATGCTAGATTCTCTGTTAAGCATAATGAATTAATTGAACTTTTCTGTCAAGTTTTTGTAAAGTTATCTACAAACTAATTTCTTAGCAATCTTACTTAATGCGTATAAAACCACACTTGAGAGACACCTCTTGTTGAACACTGCATCTAACTTTCTTATCAAAGCATCTCTATTTCCTCTTCTATCAGCAACTATTTAATGAAGCAGCTCTCTGCGATTGAGTACAATGTCCAGGATAGTCTAACACAGCCCCCCTAGAAAGAACAAAATTAGATGATGAATAAAAGGAGAATTAATAAATTAATACCATCATTTAAACAAATCAATACCATTTAACAGAAAATTCATTCTATTTATTTAACTAATTATCTGCTTCTGTTTGATGCAGATTCAACAATCCAAAACTTAAACATGAACTCAAAATGATAAACAATTACAAGTATACCAAGGTGTTAAAAAAAGAATCAAAGCAGAAGATTGAAAGACAATAGACCTATGAATATTTGAAAAATAATTTACCGTGTTCAGAAAGGAAAAAAATAAAGAGAATAGCCACACAAAATTTTGATCTGAGATAAATACTTCAAATCTGAGACAAATACTTTAGATCTAAGATAAATACTAACCAGAAGCAGGGGTTAAACGTAAAGATGGTGGCACTACGGCTAGGAGATGCAGTGGCAATATGGCTAGGAGATTTGGTTGCTACCGTTTGCTGTGCTGCTCTTGAGAAGGAAGTTGTTGTGCACAATGATCGGTTTGATAGAGATGAACTGTGAGGGATGGGAGAAGAAGAGGAGAACGAAGAAGAAAAAAAAGAAGAAGAAGTGGCTAATTTGAAAAGAGCATAAAAGAAGGGGTTTTTTACTGGTTCCCATTATGAAATAATATAATATAAGGACCTTAACAAATTTTCACCAGGGAAAATAGCAACGAAAAACGAATTTCATTGCTATTTTAGCAATAGAATCATTTTTCATTTCTATTTTCCCTAGTGAAGATTTTAAAGTACCAAAAATAGGAACCAAATATTTTTCGTTGCTATTTTAGCAACGAAATTCTTATTCGGTTGCTATTTAGGGGACCGTAAAAATTATCAGTAGCAAAAATAGCAATGAAAATATATTTCATTGCTAAAATTCATTTTTCGTTGCTAATAAATTATCGTTGCTATTTTCGCTACTGAAATTTCGATTACTATTTAAGGAACCTTAAAATTTTCACTAGCAAAAATAACAATGGAAATTAATTGCGTTGCTAAATTAGCAACGGAGATCGTTTTTCATTCCTAATTTAGGAGCTTCAAAATTTTCACTAGCAAAAATAGCAATGGAGATCAAATTCCGTTCCCAATTTAGCAATGGAATCAATTTCGTTGCTATTTTTCCTAGTGAAATTTTCAAGGTCCCCTAAATAGCAACCAAAACCTCTTCTGTTGCTAAAATAGCAACGGAAATTGAACTCCCGCCCGTTGCTATTTTAGCAATGACACTTATTTTTTATTGCTATTTTTGCAAATGAAAATTTTACATGTTCCTAAAATAGTAATCGAATCTATTTCCATTGCTATTTTAACAACAGACTAAATTTTCATTGCTAATTCGGACTAAAAATTTTTAAGGTTCCTAAAATAGTAACGAAATTCATTTTCCGTTGCTGAAATAGCAACAAAGTTCATTTTCTGTTGCTATTTTAGCAATGTAATCATTTTCGTTGCTATTTTCGCTACTAAAAATTTTTGCGCCATCTACTGACGCCTTATTTCGTTGCAAAATTTTGTTGCTATATTTTGGTGCTAAAACACCCCTCGAAATTTAGCAACAGAAAATAACCATTTTTATTTCTATTGCTAAATAGAAAAATTTTAATGAATTTTAGCAACAGAATTATTTCGTTGCTATTTTAACATTTTCTTGTAGTGTTGAGTGTTTGTCTTTATTAACTTAGGGTAGAAAAAGATTGTTTTATGCCTCCTTTTTTATTTTGTTCAGTAGTGTATTTAAATTGTAATAGTGTAATGCTATTTTGTTTGTTTTCTTTCTTTTATACATAAAAGTAATAGTAGTGATAATATTCTTCTATTTGATCTTGAAATTGATAGAACTCTTCATGCTTTGTGTAGGGATCAAAGACAACAAGAAGAAGAGGAAGACCAAGGTTTAAATATCATGACTGATTAAGATAAGTGTACTTTAGGTGATTTTGCTATGCTCGACATATTGAGGAGTTTTAGAGGAATTGCGGCAACAATAATAGCCAATAATTACTTTGAAATATAGCCAAGTATTATCCAAATGGTACAAAATAAATAGTTTGGCGGTCTTTAAGGAGAAGATCCCTATGCCTACATAATGGTTTTTCTCAATGTGTGTCCAACATTCAAGATCAATGGAGTGATGGATGATCCAATTTGGCTCAGGTTATTTCCATTTTTTATCAAGGACAAAGCACAATTATGGCTTGCTAGTTTACCTAGTGAGTCCATCACTACGTGGGATCAATTGAAGCAAGCATTCCTTCATAAATATTTTCCACCCCACAAAACAACTAAGTTCAGAAAAGAAATCACAACATTTAGACAACATACAAGTGAGACAATTTATGCAGCTTGGGAAAGGTTTAAGGAGCTGCAAAGGTCATTTCCTTATCATAGCTTGCCATATTGGATTATTTCTCAAATCTTTTATAATGGTTTGATGGATGAGAATCATAACATAGTTAATGTAGCCTCAAGTGGCAAATGGATTGATAAAATCGCGATGGAAGTAGTTGCTTTGCTTAAGGAACTTGCATATCAAGGTTACATACGAGATGAACAACCTATGGCTAAGGCAAGAGGAGTTTTAGAACTTGATGCAATTAATTTATTGATAGCAAAGGTAGATGCTCTCACCAAAATGGTAAGTAAATCTCATGTTAATTCTATTGATAGTTAAGGTGTTGTTTGTGAATTATATGAAGGTTCTCATTCCTACACATAATGCATAATGAGTTCTAATTAGAAGGAAAATTTTATTCAAGGGGGGTTTAATCAAAGGGAACTCTCAATGGAGAAATCACCCTAGACTTTGTCCAATCCTTTGTCACAACTTAACCCTTTAAATAATCCTATGCTTAGAGCATAAAACCCACTTGGATTTTCTATGAAGATGCTCTTTAATCCTTTACAACCTAAGTCACGTCTTGAAACACTTATAGAAATATTCATCAACCAACAAATTACCACCAACAAACATAATGAGGAGCAATTTAAGCAAGTTAATGCAAAGTTTGAGCAATTAGCTACTCATAATAGGATTCTTAAAACCTAAATGAACCAAGAAGTTTGTTCTAGTTCTCAACCAATGGCAAAGCTACCTAGCCAACCCGAGTTCCCACATAAGGAGACTTGCCAACCAATAACCTTGAGAAGTGGTAAGGAAGTTGAAAATGATGTGATGAAAAGTAAGAAATTAGATAATCAAGATAATGAGCTAAAAGGTAAGTCTAAAAATGTTAATAAGCATGTTATTGATGATAGTAGTAAAAATTTTGTGAAGCCTAATAACGATAAAAATAAAATTGGCCATTATAATAAAAATGATGATCCTAAAGTGGATCTTAAGGCTTTTCCTTTTCCTCAATGGTTTATAAGGCGTAATTTGGATAAGCAACTTGGAAAGCTTCTAAACTATCTTAAGGATATTACTATTACAATTCCATTTATAGATTCTATAAGAGATATGCCATCATAGGGTAAGTTTTTAAAAGATATTACTACACATAAGAGTAAATTAGAGCATTATGGCTTAGTTTCCTTTATTGAAGAGTCTAAAGCTATCTACTCTAAGTCTCCACCAAAGAAAAAGGATCTCAGTTGTTTTACAGTTCCTTGTGTTATTGGTGGTATTGCATTTGATAACGCTATTTGTGATGTAGATGCTAGTGTGAGTCTTATGCCCTCTTCTATTTACAATCTTTTTAGATCTAGATGAACTTAAGTCTACTAACATGTGTTTTTCTATAGCTAACAAATCTATTACTTATTCTCTTGGAATTCTAGAGAATGTGCCAACAAAGTTAGGTAAATTTGTTATTCTAGTTGATTTTCTTTTAGATATGAAAGAGGACTTAAAAATTCCAATTTTATTTAGAAGACCTTTCTTAATTATAGCTGGTGCTATCATTGACATGAAGAGAGGTAAAATCACTTTAGAGATAAATAATGAAAGCATATAATTCAATGTTTTTATGATGATGAGATCTTCACCTATTGAAAGTGTAAGTAGGATTGATTCTCTTGATATTATTGATGAGTGTGTTGATGTTGTTTTACATGATTGTTTGAGGTAAGAGCTTATTGAGCCTTATGCTGGAGAGGATGTTCATATGTATCCATTTGAGGATAATAATCATGGATGAGAAAGTTTAGTAGATCCAGTAGTTTAGGTTACCTAGCTTTACTTAGGTAAGTATTTCTTTATTTAGATGAATATTTCTTTAACCACATTTTTAGTTTTAGAAGTTTAGAGCATGCTTTAGGTTTTCTATTTTTATTATGTTTTCTTTCATTTTTACAAATTATTATGGCCTAATGTTTTTCTTTGAGTTTTTTGTTGTTTTCATTTTTTAGTTTTTTAGGCAAGGTGTGTCAACTTGGCATAAAAAGCAAGCATGCCGACTAGCCTGGGCCATATGATTCATTACCAAGTGTGTTGAGTTGTTCTAGAATAGTTGCATACCAAGTCATAGATGGACTTGCAGATTTGTGAAGAGTTACATCCATACCGCTCATCACCACACGTGTCGACTCATTATAGTCAGCACGTGTGCCAAGTTGTTCCACTTATGCCTACTCATGACATTGTTCAACCTACCCAATTTTTCAATATTTTTCCAAATTTATAATTCCCTTTTTAATTTTCTATTTTTGGTATTCAATTTTTATTGTTTTTGAAGTTACTTTTTGAAATTCTTTTGAAAAGGTGTAAGAAACCCTAAAAGGTCATGACCTTTCCCATTTCAAGTCATATCCTTCCCTAGTTTTTCTCATCCCTATTCAAAATTTCCTTCCCTATAAATATTAGTCTTCATATCCATTTATTGTTGCAACCTTTTCCCTTTTCCAAAGAGTTATTTCCCTATATATCATTTTATTTCCTTCTTCTTTTACAGTTTTCTTGGTTTCTCTCACTAAAAATTTGATTTCATTTTCTTTCTTTCAAACACTCCATTGACAACCTTTCTATTTTCTTCTTCTCTTTCACAAGTTGCCCCCATTAGCAAGTTTTTCTTTCTTTTTCTTTTATCTCCTATCTCTTGTTGTTATTTTCAAAGTCTATTGGATGTTTAGTCACTTTTCTAACTATACTTAAGGCTAGGATGGCATAATTCAAGTTTAGTTTTTAAGAATTTAGATAGCCTTAGGGAAACTATAGCCATAATATGCATAACTCACTTTTCAATAATGGACGAGGACATAACTTGAGATAGTACTTTAAATATGCATATGATTTAGCATAGCCATTTTTATCTAAATATGCATCACTTTTATGAGTTTTTATGCATGTATTTGTCTATTTTATTATGTTTCATGCTACCTTTTACGTCTTTTTTTTTCCATAGGTTATTTTTTGTCTAAATGGATGATTTAAAGCATAATTCAAGGGTTTTGATTGAAGAATTAAAGAAATGGACTCTAAGGTTGTTTTAGAGCCTGTACTGACTTGTGCTAGATTGTGCCAACTTAGTATAGTGGCTCAGATGCCGACTCATGCCTTGTTGAGTCCAGTCGTGAAGAATTTAGTAGTATGCTAGCTCATACCTAGTGTGTTGACTTGTTACAGAGCTAGCTTTTGCTGACTCACCTAACTCAGCACTAGTGTGCCATGTAATCACCAAAAGGAACCTTTGTAATCCTTCATATGACTCTTCAAGTACCCTCTCTAAAAAGGCATCATTTGGGAAACCTTTAGGCTTATAAATATAGAAAGTTAACTATATTTTGGTGATAGAAAAACTACTAAGTAACTACCGAAATAATTAAAAAAGATTATGAGGGAAAAGAATACACCAAGGAAGTGGAGAGATCAAAAGAGGTCATTCAACATTCAAGTATTTTTCTGAATAAGCATTGAAGAGTCATTAACCATTATCTTCTTCTCTTTCTCTTTAGATTATTGCTTGATATCAGTCTCTTTTTTGTGTTCATTCTTTTGGCAATATGCATTTAGGCTAAATTGTTTATTAGAATTGCAAGTACCATTATAACATGTTAATCAATTTGTTCACAATAAGAATTAGGGCATTTTGGTGGAAAAGCAATTGAATTTACTTAAAGTTTAAAAATCACTAAGGAGACAAGGATTTTACTTTGACGGATTAAAGAATAAGCATAGAACTCATAGTTTTCATATATCTCCATAATGACATAAGAATGCTTGTGGACTCTAGATAGGAATGCCCTCATTTGACAATGTGAATTCGAATATGGATAATAGGCCATATTCTACAATCATTGCATGCATATGTGTTCATTGAATCTTTGCTTGATCAATTCATGTCTTGTAGTTCTAATAAATTCAATTATTTGTATTGCTAGTTATAATTAAGATTAGGGTAATTAATGATTTAGGAATTTAGTATAAATAATTTATTCAAAGTTATCACTGCCATCCATCTAAGTATCTACTCAGTAAATATAAAATAACTCGCATACATATATATTTATTCCCAGTGTTCGACACTCTACTCACTCTATCTAAGTCTTAGAGACTAAGGTAATAAAATTTACACTGCAACATTTCATCATCGAATGGGGTACTTATGCCTATCGAGTTATGCCTTTTTGACTTAAAAATGCAAGTGCCACTAACTAGAGGATGGCAACTAGGATTTTAGATGACTTGATCCATAAGAAATAGAGGTGTATCTTGATGATATGATAATCAAATTAGTTACCCAAGAAGGCCACTTTGAGCAATTAGAGAAGTTGTTTTAAAGGATCAATAAGTACAACCTTTACCTCAACTCAAAGAAGTGCATATTCAGGGTTACTTCAGGTAAGCTCAAAGACTTGTGGTGAGTTAGAGGGGGATAGAGATAGATCTTGATTAAGTAAGGGCCATTAGAGAAATGCATGTACCTAGAAGGAGAAAAGGTTAGGGGATTTTTAGGTAAGCTTTAGTACGTAAGTAGGTTTATAGCCAAGCTGACCTTAATTTGCTAGCCAATTTTCAAATTGCTTAGGAAGAATTAGCTAGTGGTTTGGAAGGAAGATTGTTAGAAGGTATTCAACACCATTAGAGGTTACCTTCTACACTTATCACT
This sequence comes from Excoecaria agallocha, assembly GCA_037975025.1. Lineage (NCBI taxonomy): Eukaryota > Viridiplantae > Streptophyta > Magnoliopsida > Malpighiales > Euphorbiaceae > Excoecaria > Excoecaria agallocha. The sequence continues at coordinate 87,941,875 of CM075808.1, read as the reverse complement.
GCTAAGACCACCGTAAGTAGTTAAGCTTGTGATTTTGTACTTAGCCATAGAGGGCAGTTTAGTAGGAGCTATGATGGCTCAAAAGGATGACTTTGGGATTGAGTATGCAATGTACTATCTTAGCAAGAAATTATTGCCATATGAGGCTAAGTATGTGTAAATGGAGGAGATTTTTCTGGCAATCATATGAGCCTTAATAAAGTTAAAGAACTACTTTCATTCTTATAATTTGCAAGTAATGGCCAAGTAGAATCCTCTAAAGTACTTACAGGAAGTGCCTTCTCTCTTGGGGAAGGTAGGTAGATGATTGATCCTCTTATAAGTGTTTGACATTGAGTACATCACTAGGAAAAATATTAAAGGGAGAGCTATAGAAAAATTCCTAGCTGACCAACTATTAGAGGGGGAAAAGGTAACTTACGAGTTCCTTGATAAGGATATCGCAGCCACAATAGTGTAAGGATGGTAAATGTCCATTGATAAGGCTATAAACAACAAAGGTGTTGGAGTAGGAGTGATCCTAGTAACCTTAGAGGGTGAGAAGCTACTTTAAGCTAAGCAGCTAAGGTACAAAGCCATGAACAATATAGCAAAGTATGAAGCCTACATCTTTGGGTTAGAGGCCTTACTAGCTGTAGAGGCAAAGTCTGCAGAAGTATTTAAGGATTCATACTTGGTATTCTATCAAGTGAGAGGTGAATGGTTTATAAACAAAGAATGACCGATACCTTATATCAAATGTCTAAAGGCTTTAAGCATTCAATTTGAAATATACACCTTTGGTTATATGTATAGAGACGGGAATCAATTAGTAGATGCCTTAGCTACTTTGGTATCAATGTGGGATAACCCAAAGGGAGTAAGTATAAAGCCTGTGTTGATCTCTATTTCTGACAAGCCATACTTTGATACTGAGTAAGTAATGGATGTTGAGGTAGATGATGGGAAGCATTGGTATTTTGACATTAAGAATTACTTAGAGAGGTTAGTGTTTCCATAAGAAGCAAACTATCGGTTTTTCTATAAGAAGCAAACTAAAAAGGACTAAAGAATGATTCGAACCTTATCTACTTAGTTCATTACTATAGGTGGAGTGTTTTACATTGAGGAACTTAAATTAGAGAAAAGCTAAGAGGGTTATAGAGGAGGTACATGCAGGTGTGTGGAGAGCTTACATAAATGGTTTAGCTTTAGCAAAAAAGGTTATGCACCAAGAGTTCTTTTGCCTTACAATGGACACAGACTATTATAAGTATGTGAAAGAATGTCAGTTATGCCAACAGTATAAGGATTTAAGATACTTGCTAGTTTTTTAGCTATGCAACCTTACATCACCTTGGCCTTTTGCTACATAAGGTATAAATATCATACGTATGATGCATCCATCAATGTCAAATGTACATATATTCATTATAGTTGCCATAAACTACTTCACAAAATGAGTAGAAGCAAAATCCTTAAAGAAGGTGGATGATAAGGACATGGCTAAATTTATCAAGAAGTAATTGATATATAGGTATGAGTTACCCCATCACATAGTATCAAATAATGGGATGCAATTCCAAGCTAAAACCAAGAAAATTCTTAGGAAGTATGGGGTGTAACATCACATAAGGGCAGTTCTAACCTCACCTTATTGACCTCAGGCAAATGGGGCAATTGAAGCAACTAACAAAAGCATCAAAAATATTTTGGCTAAGATGGTTTGAACTTACAAAGATTAGGCACATAAACTGCCTTTTGCACTATGGGGATATAAAACTATAAATAGAACTTCAACAAGAGGCACTTCATTTTCCTTAGTTTATGGAATAGAGGTTGTACTATCAGTAAAGAGTAAGCTTCAGTTTTTAAAGGTAGTTTTGGAAGTTGAGTAACTAGAAACTGAATGGACCAAATAGAGGTTACTTTATCTTAACTTGTTAGATGGAGATAGGATGCGAGCTTACTAGTACAATCAGATCTATCATAAGAGGCTAGCTCGTTCATTTGAAAAAAAGGTTAGAAAGCATCTTTTGAATGATAGGAATCTAGTATTGAAGAAAATAAGGCCAGGGATCTGAGAAATCAGGGGCAAGTTTAGACCTATTTAAGAAAGACCTTTCACACTGAAAATGTTATTATCTGAGGGAGCTAACTAATAGTGATGGCAATGATTTTAGAGAAATGGTTAACATTGATATACTGAAAAGGTTCTATAGCTAGACTCAAAACTAAAAAGAAGAGAAATGAAAGCTCCACAGTTCAAAAACAAAAAAAAAAGTGGCCAGCTAAAATTAAGGGCTGAGAGAAAATAATCAATTAAGAAATCCCAAGAGGGTTGATTGATGACAAGAGTTCTAGTAATTTTAAGATTTCATTTTCGAGGTTAAATAACTTGTGTTTTTGAGTTAATGTAAAATAATGATCATGTGTAATGAAAATAGATAGAAAAATCACGTGTATCCAAAAGATTATTAATGTATTCAAAAGCTGTTTCTTTTTTCATATGTGCAAATTTTAAAGTTCTAATAAAAACAAAAACATGGTCTCTAATTGTATCTAATATAATATCTACGCTATACTGCTTTTTCCCTTTAGTTGCCTAAGCTGATAAGTCCTATTGTCGACCACTAGGTTGGTGACCCACTGCTTGTAAATGGTGGAGGTGGTGAAGTCACAAGCACTAATCTTAGGTATGATAGTTTTCACATGAAGTCGAGCCTAAATCCGTTGGTGGTAACCTGACAGAAAAGCTGTAGAGAGAATGCCTCTACAAAAGGAAAATAGACACTTGAAGATGTCCTGATACTCTCTATACTAGCGAACACAGTGAGCAATAATATAGAAAGTGGCTCCATATAACCTGCACAAGAATGCATTTAGAAGATCCATCTCGAGTTAAAAAAGTTATGGACGACCAAGGGCACCTGAAGCTGATATCACCATCTGCCAGATGAGCCATCCAGATAGCTCCCTTGTAAGGCAAGTGAAAATCATATAATTTCTACCTAAGGATATAATGCCTTAAAGGATAAATGTCTATGGCTCGGGGTGGAGGCTCTGCCAGCAACCTCAACTTCTCCTATAACCAAACCTAAAAGAAGAAAGTCATTAGGATGAGTTGGGTTCTTACACTAAAAGAAAATTCATAAATAGCAACAAAAAATTAGCAATGAAATTTATTTCCATTACTAAATAGCAAACGAAAATAAAATTTTGTTGCTAATTTTGGTAGGGATTTTTTGCTCTAGCAATAGAAATGGAAAATTTTTATCTTCCATTGCTAAAGATGGAGGGAAATTTTAGCACTAAAATTTTACAATGGAAATTAGCAATGGAATATTGATACCATTGTTAAATAAGGCGTTAGTGAAATGTGAAAAATATTTGCAACAAAAATTACCAACGAAAAATACATTTTGTTGCTAATTTAGTAATGGAAACTGCATTTCATTGGTAAAATACAAATGAAAATAATTAATGTTGCTAAATTAGAAACTAAATTTTTTTTCGTTGCTAATATGTTCTTTCCATTGCTAGACTAGCAATGATTTTTGTTCTTGTTGCTAAATTAGCAACCGAATTCCATTTCAATTGCTAAATGACTTATTGCCCTAGGTATAAATAGTTCTGATCTCATTTTTGCAGTCAAAATTTATCCTCATTCTCTCTCAATTGTTATCATTACATCGTTTCCATCTTTCTCTATTCAAAGTTCGATTCTTTTTGCCCGCTCCCTCGTACTTCCTTTTTCTTTTTCTTGTGGTTATAGTTTGTTAGAGAGTATACCCTAGAGCCCATGTAATAGAGATGTATTTCATATGTATGAACTCATTTTCTTAATAAAAGGCATCATTCATTTATTAATGCTATGTTTAAATACATAAGTTTGTAAATCTTAAATTAATAAATGAAGTCCTAGATATTATAAACATAGTGCAAAGGCAATCATGAAAGTGTTCATGATGTGAGATGCCTATTGCATGCAAATGTTATAATATATAAATGTCCCTAGTCATAGAATTAACAAGATAGGACATTGTTAATTCGGACAAACTAGCACATGTTATGCTTCTTGAATAGTTCAAGCAGTGGTTCTCATAACTATGATTATAGAAGATGATCAAAGCTACCATGTGGATGCTTGTTAGAAAAACAAGTTCATTGGAGACCTGCAAAGAGAATCCTCACTTGGATATTAAATCTATGTCAATGAGGAATCTCTTCATAATGGTTGTGCAAGTATCCTTAGACTTGAGATCACTAAGGTTATCTTAAGTAGCAAGTGATATACTTTGACTCTATAACTGATTACTTCAAACTGGGGGTGAACATGGTTAGGAGGTTGGATATATCATGACCTACTTGAAGATAGTTGAGTAATTGACAAAGGATTCACCATCCCATATTTATTGAGGGAAGTTATCCGCATGATTCTATAATTGCCTTGTTCAGAGAATCTTTGGCCAGAGTAATATGCCAAAATGGATAGGGATCCATGAAGGGCATTTTGGGAACAATGGTTAAATTAATAGAACATATATAATTAGATTTATATGAGTTGACATAAATCCATACTCAAAATCTAATTCAGATATGAGTGGTGAAAGGAGTAATTGCACGGTCACTATTTTTATGGAAGGGTATAGTCAAACACTTGACTTTCCTGACATTTGGGTAGTCATGATGCCTAGGTAGAGGCCACTTATAACTTATATAATAGTGTATCAAAAATATCAATAGGAATTGATAAAATGATTTAAAGAAGTTTAAATCATGTGAGTTTTGAATAGAACTCATAATTACATATTATACTGCCAATATGGACAGGAACCCAATAGGTCACACACATACAGAGTAAAGGATAAAAAGGTAAAATGACAAGGACAATAATATTTGATATTATTATGGAAGAGATAAATGAATAAGAGAATAATTAATTAAAGAGTTTAATTAATTATGATCAAGTAGAATTGTCCGCATAACTTTTTAGAAATGTTCTGCAAAATGGACTTAATTGAAATATTGTATTTCATAATAAGTTATTATTTGACTATAAGTGTTATAGGTATGATATAATAATTAATATATCCATTGGAGAAATTAAAAGAGGCTTAGAGAATTGGTTTTGGCACAAAAACCCTCTAGAGGAAGGGTTACACGTCAAACCCATATAGAAGGCCTTAGAGGCCTAATTCTTGGACAAAAAAAAAATTAAATACATTTCATAAGTGTCATATTTAATTTGGATGGATTTGGAATTAATTTGAGTGATTAAATCCAAGTGTATGCACAAAGGGTCTTGTTTGTGGGTTTTGTGCATAGTGTTTTGTGAAAGGATTTAAATTGGATTTAATTGAGCCCAAATAAATTATTAATAATTCCAAAACCCCATTTAATATTTCTCCAAAAATTTTAAAGAGCCCAATCCCATTATGAATTTGGATTTTTAATTTAACTATAAAAATCCAAGTGATAAGGATTTTAGGGTTAAGTGAACATTAAGAGAAAAGAGATTCTCTCTCTTTTTGAAAAACCTTAGCCGCCACTCCCTTGCTAGCATCAAGGGGAATTTAGCTAGCCCTTGTGTTCCCTCTTTCTTGGTTCATTCAATCCTTCTTTAGTGTGGATTACTAATTGGAGGTGTTCAATTTTGGACAATGTGGTTTGCGATAACTCGGTGAGAAGGAAAATCAATTATTCAACAAAAATCAATGGTGATTTTTCTTATTCTCATTAATATTTATATTGTAAATTCATGGCAACATCAGATTTATTGGTTAAAATTTTAAATTTTGCTTATGCATGTGATGCATGTAACCGATAAGTTCCAACATATTTTTGAATGAATCAAATGTAAATTTGGTAGTCATTTTAATTACCTTTGGAGACACATCCTTCAAGCATTTGTACTTGATGCAAGGCATTTGGTTCTTTGAAATTTCAATGTGATGCTTGTTTTTCAAATATTAGTTGTTTATTTTTCTTCTATCTTGTTTTGAAAAGCTAAATCGAAATCTTTGATAAAAAGGTAAGTTTTCAATTTTATGGCATGGGTTTTACTTTTTGATCTATCAAATGATAAAGTAACTTTCATCTTTATACATGATACTTTTGATGCATCTCTAATTAGGTTTTATTCATTTTTGATTTTATTTTTCGCTAGAAAATAATGGCCAGATCCAATGAGAACAATTTAGGCACGACTGGATCCGCAATGTCTAAGGTAATATATCTAAGTTCTTATTGCTTGAAATTTGAGAATTTGATTGTGATGCCCAACACAAGAAATGCTATTTTTCAATCACAATATAATTGGACATCCCCTTACCCTTCTGCAGTTAGCAAAAGGGGCTTACTGGAGTAAGTCTTTTGGAACTTAATGCCATTTTTTTATGAACTGAAATGGTTCTTGTTGCTCTTGTAAAGCTCTATGAATGGTTATGAGTTGTTGTATATCGTAAAACTGTTATCTGTGCCTATTTTTGTTAGATATGAATTAATTTGTATACATCTTTAGCTCATTAATTAAATTATGTTTATATTTATAGGGGAAGAGGGGAGTTTGGATTAAGATGCCCATTGAATTAGTGAATCTAGTGGAAATAGCAGTTAAGGTAATTACTCTAGTTATGAGGACTTGAAGTGACTAGATGTTCAGTGGCATAGTAAGGACTTCTCTTTATTTAGGTTGAGAAGTAGAATGTTCATTTCGATTGTTTAACCATTTTAACAATAGATGTAGGATGTTGTAAGTCCACTTTTAGAAGCAAAAGTTATTGATATTTGAATTGGCAATACTATGAAAGAGCTTGTTGTCAATTCGTTTACATTGTAATGATCTCTCATTTAGTATCTTTGAGTGATAATGCTATAAGGCAGAGTAGGCAAGAAGCAATGTCTATGGTTAATCATTTGGTAACTAACTCTAATATGATGCAATGAGGTAGAGTAGGTAAGAAGCAATAAAATCACACTCAGCCTTATCAATATCATCAATCTTAGCCAAGTACCACTCAAGTTGCAGCAGAACACCAGCCATCTCAGTCACATTTTACTATGTTTGTTTGCTCTTAAGGATTTTAATTTTGGTAATTCATTAATTTTCTTGTACAATGTTTAATAATATCTGGAAATTTAATTTTGTAATGATGGCATTCCTGGATTAATGTTTTTTGTACTTGTTGGATCACTCTTTGACTATGCAGAGTGTTCTCTAAATCTCTATTTTCCCCTTTTTCACTTATTCAAGATAATAACGAATTACATAAGAATGATGGACTTGTTTCTGATTGAAGTCCAGGTGTTTGAATACTATTCGTTGCATATTTTTTCATATTCTTATGATTTTATATATGTTACATTTTTAGGTTTGAATTTTGAAGTAGTTATAGAACTCCTTTTTCTTTTTTCCAAGGTATCAATTGGAGTTGGAATGGGAAATATTGACACTATAAATTAATTGTAATTTTTTTTATAAAAAATTAACAATATTTTAGTAACAGTATAGTGACGAAAACTCCATTGCGAATTTTTTTTATAATGGTAGCTGAATTTACCAACGAAATTACTAATTCCATTGCTAAATTTACCAATGAAAATTGTAAATTTCATTTCTAAAATTAGCAACAAAAATTAATTCTTTTGCTAAAAAATAACAACTATTGAATCTGCAACCACTCCTTCCATTGTTAATTTTTGTTGCTAATTTTGATTAGCAATGGAAAATCAACAATTTTCGTTGCTAATTGAGTATTTTTTTGTAGTGATATTAGGCAATAATATAAGTAAAAATTTGAAAGGACATATTTTCCAACAAGAAAAGCTAATATGAAAATCCATAAGGGGCTCGTTATCTTTAAAATAATGATGTAGCTAGAGCAATAAGGAGCTACGAGTAAGGCAAGCAGTAGGATCAGTAATGATGGGATCTAGGCTATGAATCATCTCTGCTAGAATAAAGGGGAATAGAGTATGCCCTCTACACCCATTATCCATGACACTAAAAAAACCCATAATCTCCTGTCAAGCCATCTGAGGATGTTATCAAACACCAGGCAAAGCAACATAGCAAAATAACATTGATCTGAAATGTGGGCACATCATTAAAATCATTTAAGACATCAATCAGCCACACCCAAAGCCTATGCCACTTCCTTGGGATAGTCGAGAACATTGGAAGGTACACAGGGCATAGTGTCAAGTGCAAACCTTATACCAACAATCTTAGCAAACTCCTCTACTAGGGGGTATAACTCCTAATGAGTGAACCAAAAAAACATGAAACCTTAAATCTCAGTATCAAACAACATAACAAAATCAACGTTTTGTCTATCTTCACCTTCCTTAAGAACCTTAGGTTGGACTGAGGGGTTAAAATGGAGTCTTTTCAGGTTTTTGGATCATCCAGCAATTTACGTAGTTTTGTCATAAAAAGGGTTGACATGGTGGTCTTTATACCAAAATAATAATAAATAAGAATAAAAGTGATTGCAAATCGAAAGGAAAGGAAAAGAAAGGAAGAGAGAGAAATACCTAATGGAAAGATTGCTTGGAAGAGGAAACATTAAGGCATAAAAACTAAGGAGAATCAAGCTATTTATAGAAAAGCCTTGACAAACAACCATTCTTCAAGGAGTGACCCATAGCCTGGCTGTCTATCACCCCTATACTGCCCTAATGTGTCTTTTTACATATCCTATGCATTGTACATACATTTTTGCATCCATTTTGTATTTATTTTGCAAGAAAGGTCAGAAACACATTGACACTATGAGAGATTTCTAGAAAATTTAAAAATTCAGGGAGTATTTAATTCAAGGGGTATTTTGTCAAATAAATAATAATAATAATAATAATGTGTTTGTAAATTAGATTATTTAAATATAACATGTGTAAATGATTTATTCTGGTGTAAAGTAAAATGAATCAAAGAAGAAAATAAAGAAAATTAAATAAATTAAAAATTATTAAAATAAAAAATCAAAAAAAGGGAAAGAGGCAACAGATGAGACGTAAGTGGAGCTCGTAGCTCGCTCGCGCCAAATGTTTTTCCCGTCTATCACTTGAAATTTTGAAATCTCTACCATTTATTCTTCTTCTTCTTCTTCTTCTCTCCTTTTCATGATTGCCATTAACAAATTTTCCAAAGGTTTTTTCTCAATTTTTTTGTTGTTTCTAGGGGTGAGCATAAACTAGTTAATTGGTACATGAGCAAAAAAAATTAACCAGTCTGTTAATATCGATTTTTTAAAATTACTAACCATTAACTAGTCTATTATATTCGGTTAACCAGTACATTAATTTCGATATTTTGCTTAGGTTAACCAATATTTTCGGTTAACTATCAAAATTTATAACATAAAATTATAAAAAAAATCAGATAACGTTTAATTCAATTTCAAATGTACAAAGTAATTTAAAATTAAATCACAAAACAAATATAATTTACTATCCAAAATTCATGTTCTATAAATTAATAACTAATATTATAAAGTAGATTTGATATTTGTTGGAAATTAATATGCCTGATTTTAAGTCAACTAAAATTTTGAATAATATTAAATGTTATAACATAAACTCTAAAATATAAGAAAATGTAATTAAATGCTATTAAATAACATATGAACACAAATATAAGATAAAAAAACAACATATATAAAAATTAATTGGATATTACATATAAATATTACTATATAATTAAAGAAAATTACATTATAAAAATATAATTTAATGTATTATATAAATTTTATAGGAAAATATAAAAAATTAAGGTATAAAAATAAAAAAATAATATATATATATATGAAATGGTTAGCCGTTGACTAACTGTTAACCAGTACTTAAAAACCTAAATTGCAGTTAAGAATCGAAAATTTAAAAATTAAAAATCATAACCAAAAATATAAAATTAAAAATCATAATCGAGTTCATCAAATCGGTTACTCATAAAAATTGGTTTGGTTTTGGATCGATTTTTTAGTTAACCATATTTTTTATTTTTTCTGCTCATCACTAGTTGTTTCTCCCTCTTTTCTCATTTGTTTCTCGAGCCGTTTGCACCAAAATTATCTAAAGGTTGATGCGCACCTTAAGGTTATATCCATTTCAAGTTTCAATTTGTTCTTTGCATACCTATTTTTTTGGCAAATGAGGTCAGTGTCTAGCTCTTCACTTCCTTTTTTTATTCTTTTATTTATTTCAATTTATTGTATAAGTTGATTAGTGAGAGTAAATTCTTATTGCCTATTCATTTTAATTGTTTTCCTTGCCTAGCCTATTATGAATTCTATTGAGAACTTGTTAATTGTAAATGCATTGTACAACAAAAATAATAAAAATGTATAATAATAATTGATCTTGGATTGCTTAGTTTTGAGTTAATGCCTAATTAACTTTGCCTTGTTGTTTCGTTGCCTGTATATTTTGGTTTAATATTGTAAATATTGTTGATTGCATTTCTATGATTAAATGTACATAGGATGCACTCAAATATGTAAATTATAGTATATGGTACTTAGTCCTTTTAGTTTTTTTTGGCTTGATTGCTTGGTTTAATTTGATAGACTCTACTTCAGTTAATTGAACTGTAGAACTTGGGGAATTACTTTTTGTCATTAATTAATTTATGAAATTAGTATATTTCTATAATCAAACAACTTGGTAGCCACTTTGGGGCCTATATTGCTGCTTTGAAAATTTTTTTTAGGCAAGGGACAAGCACATTTCTAACCGAAATGCCTCAAAAAATTTGTTAATCTTTTTGTAAATAGTTGTAATTTTAATTTCTCGCTTGTCATACATGTTTGCTAGAACACCTATTGGTGGATTTAGGATTTGTAATATATTTTATGGCACCCCATACACATTTCAATGTAGATTGGATAGAATTAATTTAAGCCAGCATGTTGTTGAAATTTTGATAAAATTTATAGGAATCTCATTTACTACTTGCAACGTAAGTTACTTTTAAAAACTAACCATTAAACTTTCACAGGATGCCATGCCGCGACGTGCAAGCTATACTGACTCCACCTACTCCAGAGTGGATGACCACATGAGAGGCCAACAAATATCGAGCCCTGCCTAGAGTTCAATATTGAGCTAGTAGGTTCTTATTATGCCAATTCCTACAAAGTATGGGTATGGTCGATGAGGTCGATGGATTACTAGCTGCTATAAGTTGGACAACATTCTTTGCTCATGCTTTTTGACATATCTCGATGCTACACATGAGTTTCTAGTGACCCTACAGTGTAGAGGATACTAGAAACCCAACATAGAGAAGGGCATAGTTACATTTAGAGTTCACGGCATCCCATATAACATCACACGATACTACTTCACAAAGGCTATAGGGCTACCTGTTGGACCAAATGTTCTGACTCTAAAAAGAGGAGTTATGACATGGGATAGTGATCATGCCTTCCAAAGCTGTGTACCACCCAAAAATGGATAAAAGCACTATGTTGGTAACATAGGCATTCTGATACATCCAGAGGGTCCTGGCCACCTCATACCTCAAATGTAATGGCAGTCCTGGGTTAGTGAATGCGATTGATATCATCTATTTATGGGCTATGCATAGCAATAGAAGGATCGACATCACTCATAAGATCATCTTTACATTACTCAAGGTAGCCATACAATGTGCCTCGTAGATTTGCATTAGAGGAGCAGTGACTCACTTATTATTTGATTTGGGAGCACGTGAGAGTACATTTGTTATGGTACTTCAGGAGGACGTCTTTATAAACTTATTAGTAGCCCTCACTATGATGATGGTTAAGCCTATCCATGGATAACTTAGGCAGTTTAGACTATTAACGATCACAAAGACTAGAGAGAGGTGCATATTAATACTTATTATACGAGAGCCACCAGCAAAAGATGAGGACCAAGACCAGCCACTGGAGGCACCTTTAGCACCACTAGTTCAAGTTGATCATACCCCTTAGTAGGATGAGCAACAACAGCCCTAGGGGGTAGATATGGATGCAAATTTTGAGATGGATATGTGAGTGGATATGGATGACCTTTTCGGTGGGTCACCTCTAGATCCAGTACTTCCGTGATCTCCCATTCGATCGCGACCATTACCGTTCAAGGTATCTAAGAGATTATCACTATATGGCCATCTATGGAGCCTATACTTCCAATGCTTCACCACTAGTTCAGTTGACATCAGCTCTTACAGCACCACCATTAGAGGATATCTCAATGAGATTATTCACCATAGGGGATGTCATCTAGAGATAGAATCTGTACTGCATTGTAAATTTTATTACCCTAGTCTCTAAAACATAGATAGAGCTAGTAGGGTGTCGAACACTAGGAATCAATATATGTATAAGTGTTATTTTCTATTAACCAAATAAATACTAAGATGGATAGGCTATAATAACTTTGACTGGATTCGTTTATACTAAAGTGTTTACTAAATTAAACTAATTAATCGAATCTAAATTGATAACTACCAAATAATCAAGTAAGATGTTAGAATTACAAGACATAAATTAATCATATAAAGATTCAATGAAACACATATACAAGCAATGATGGGAGAATAAGGCCTAATATCCCTAGATGTAACTTTCATTGTTAAATAAGGGCATTCCCATCTAGAGTCCACAAGCACTCTCATGTCATTGTGGAGATAGATAAGAACTATGAAGTCTATGCCTATTCTTTAACCCCTCAAAGTGAAATTCTTGTCTCCTAAGTGATTTTTAGACTTTAAGTAAATTCAATTGACTTTCCACTAAAATGCCCTAATTCTCATTGTGAAGAATTTAATTAGCATATTATATACGGTGATCAAGCATACATAACAAGTTAAGCACCCAATTGAACTTAAATCATTCATGCATAAAATAAGATAATTGTATCAATATAGATTAATTCATACTTGCAATTCCAACAAATAAAGTTAGCCTAAATACATATTGTCATAAAAAATAAACAAAGAAGATAATGGTATTAAGTAATGATCAAAAGAGAAAGAGAAGAAAGAATGGTGATGACTCCTCTATGCTTCTTTAGAAAAATACTTGAGTGTTGAATGACCTCCTTTAATCTCTTCTCTTCGTTGGTGTATTTTTTTTCCTTATAATCTTTTCTAATTCTTTTAAACATTACTTGGTAGTTTTTCCACGTCTAAAATGTATTTATCTTCATTGATTTATAGGCTCAAAGGTGTCCCAATTGATGCCTTTTCAAATAAGGGCTAAATATTGAAGAGGTGTGTGAAAGGTCACAATGTTTTGCTTCTGTGATGAGTTAACACACTGGTGTCAAGTTGTTGAGTCGATAGGGCTAGGCTCTATAATGAGTTGACACCATCATAATGAGTCGACATGGTTTAAGTACTTCATTATTTGATTCAGCAAGGCTAAAGTTGGCATCTTGAGTCATTGTAATGAGTCGGCATATGGTGTAATGAGTTGGCATCCTGAGTCACTATAATGAGTTGGCACATGGTGTAAGGAGTCGGTATAGGCTCTAAAACCTCATATCTTTTTCCTTAATTCTTTAATATAAATCCCTCTTTTGTGCTTTAAATCATCCAATTAGGCACATTCAATCCTACAAAACAAAGAAGACATAAAAAGCAACCTAAAACATAACAAAACACATGCATTATACTCATAAAATGATTCATAACTAAACAAAAGGGCTATGATAAATTACATGATATCAAATTTTCCCACACTTGAACCTTGGTTGCCCTCAAACAAGAATACACAAAACCAAGTGAAAGAACTACAAAAGCATTTATCTTTTAAGATAGAAAAAAAGCTTCCTCATATCATCTTTAATGTGACTCAGAGCTTAAAGTAAAATAGCCAACAACTAGTTCCAATGCATCAATGGTGATAAAGTAAACAAGTTACATAGCATAGTTAATAAATCTAACACACTATCTCAGGTTATTAAAATCAAAATTAAGAACATAGAGTCAATAATCTAACCAAACTTTTTAACTAGGATGGTGTAACACCTTTTACTATAACATATTATTAACCTGTCAAATGTTATATTAATTTACTATAATCTATGGACTAATCTTTACTTAACAACCCTGTATAAAAACCTAATAGGAAAATTAAACCATAACATATAACATTACAATTAAAAATTTTAAACTTAAATATATATCTCTTAAATGATTACAATATATTCCATTTACTGAACATCTATTTATACAAAATAGACATACAAAAAAATAAATCCAAAATGAGAACTATACCCTTCTAGCCTCTCTCTTTTGTGTTGGCCAACACGTTACAAATAATATCCCTAAGAAGAAGTCCTATCTTGAGAACCTACACAGATAAAAAATTCATGCTAAGCTATAAAGCTTAGTGGGGAACATAAAATGTGCAGACGACCTCTTTTGGAAGTCATCAAAATAATGCATAAACATAAAAGCATATCTATGAGCATATAAAATAGTCATTTATAATAATAGAATCATGTTCTTAATCTCCCAAATTATTTACACTTCATATACTATTCTTAATTACAATGCCAAGCCGGTATAAAAACATTCCATTTAATTATCATTCACTTAATAACTATTTACTCCTACAAATATTAACATATAACCACTATAACTTTTAAATTCCTATATTTCAATGCTAGATAATCACTTGGTTCTACTTAAATGTCTTAAAGGCATGGTAACATCAATCTATCTTCATAGAAAAGCCATTATAAAATCCTATAACTTTAAGTTTACAACTAGATTTCTATGCATTAATAGATACTCAAAATTTTTAATTCCATAATAAAATGTATAACATAAACCATGTATTAAGATGTATATTAACAACCCTATCTAACTGTTATCTTATTATGCAATTTTATTCCCTCATTGGTTACTATTCAAATTCTTAATTCATTAGATTATCAATCTACTTCTGTTTCAATATCTAAATCATATTAAGTATACTAGCTTTAAGTTTATAGTTCATTTAGGTTTACAAACAAGGAGTTACTCATATCATTTCTCTCCCAATAAAAAACAAAAACACTTAGCATTAAAGAAAGTATAAAGTTAAAGCAAATGTTGAAAGGCATCACCAAACATAAATACATATTGTAGATACCATGACCTAAGGTAACCTAGATAGGGTTACTCAATGATGGGGAAATAGTATATTGCTAATAGCAGGTTCAAATTTCGGAGCTGTGATCGTGAATTTGTCATTTTCACTTAAAGATTTTCAACGATTTTCTAAATCTTTTCAAAATATTTTTGAGTATTTGAACAAAATACACAAAAAGCCCTGTTTCTAGATTGATAGTGGTGACAGATGGCCATCGGTCACCTGAGGGGTGGCCATCTATGGGTTCTCATCTTCGATATAGTGTAAATTAAGGGACTTTTAGGGAAAGTGTGGTCTTATGATAAGAATGACATCCCTCATTTATAGACACCCATCCTTGGGTCAAAACCTAGATTTTTCCATGTTTTCTTGGATTTTCAAAAAACGAAAAAAGATCTGAAAAAGTAGAGGTCCAATTTTTGGGGATTTTCTCTCCTAATCTAGGGATTTTTGAGTTGTAATTAGATTAAAAAACTTCGTGAGGTATAAAAAAAAGAATCTTGAGTTCGAAAAGAAAAAGGGGGGGGGGGAATTGTTATTCTTTTGAAAGAAAACCATTAGAGAAGGAAGAAAATTAATTTTTTCTCTCTATATAAAAGGTTTTTATTCTAGCAATTTTCTTAAAACACAGAACGGATTTCATACTTACTTTGAGAATCAGAAAGCATGATTGGGAGCAACGATTTAGACTACAAAAATCATAAAGTCAGAATATCTCTAGAGGGTAATATTATAGGCTCATCCATATTTTATCTTTTTATAATTCATTCACATGCTTTTATGATTGTTAAATGTTGATTTGATTCGTTTTGATTATTAAAATTGAGCAATATGCATGTTTCATCAAAGAAAAATTCATTTTTGGTTTGTGTAATGTGCAAGAGGCATGATGGACTATAGAAATTCCTCCATTGTTGTTATAAATTTTTTTTCTTCTCATGTACATATATACTGTAATTTGCCAATTTTAGTGTAATTTGATGCATGTTTTAGTGTTTTGATGTGTTTTGGCTTGATTTAGTATTTAGTTATTGCATATCTAAGGCTAAGGAATTTATTCAAATAATTTTTCTGCATTTTACCTTTATTTAGCAAATTCTATTCTATTCTAGAGGTGACAAACGAGAAGAAGGGTTGAAGGATGGTTGTCCCTTATCCAATGGATGGGACATCTTTTTTCCTTCCTCTTAGCCATCCCTCGCTTCTTTTGGTCATTCCTGAGGTTTTTTTATGGTGTTTTTCATGCATTTTTAGGGTTTGCTATATTTCTAAGTTATTTATTCTTTTTGTATGATATTTATGCAATATTTGGTTTTTTTTGTTACAATATATATGTTGTTGTACCTGTGATCAGTTTGTTTGTGCACACATATTGTGTAAATATTTTATCATCAATGCTAATTAATTTGCTTGTTTGTTTTTTTCTTAAGTAATCAGTAATATTTATGGTCTTGGAGGACATATAATATATGCAAAGGAAGTCATGATCCCTCTTTAGACACCATCTCCATCCTAGTTACATTATTATTTCAAATTCTTTCATTTGCTTATTATGATGTTGCTTGTTAGTTATTTATTTCTTTATTTTCTTCATTATTAGTTTGTTTATTTTTAGATGTATTGTTTTTGGGGTTCTAATAGTTAGTAAAAATGGATTTTTTTAGCACATTAAACCAAAAGGCATCTAAAGCGCTTTTCTAGCAAATGAATTAGGATTTTCTTAAAACATGGAATGATGTCTAATTTTTACCCAAAACCCACATAATAAAATAAAAGTTTTTTAAAAACATGTATGGGAACCAATGTTCCCAACTCAAATAAGTGCCCCAATTTATGTATGTAATTTTTTTTCTTCATCTGACAATATGCTTATGTAATAATTTTTAAGTGGGATTTTTATTTTGATTATTTATTTACTACTTTTTGGTTAAATAGGATTTTTACTTAATTTCTATCACTTGCATCGTGTGAGAGAGGAGAGTGGATTAATATTTAAAATTCAATTATAAAACAACACCTAATCAAAATGGCTAATAAGAGGGATGTTCCGAACACTAGTCTCTGTTTGTGCAACAAAAATAAGGTTAAGATTCAATTCCTAATTTTTTATTGGGTAGCAACTCCATGACACCTACCTCTTTAAGCCTACTAGTAGATACCTTCATGAGATGACAATCAATAATAATTTGGACTCAATCCTTTTACTGTGAAACGACCAATTTATGATCAAAAGTGACCCTTCTCTAGTCTCATACCCTAAAAGGGGGCATCCAATAATGAACCCAAGATTAAAGGCAAGCTTCGACATACATCACAGTGGTGACTCCACTATAGACAAAGAGACCTTGCTCCAAAAAGGATTTTGGTTAAGTTATTTATAATTTGGTTTTATTAATTAATTCTCCCTCTTTCATAAATTGCATTACTTGCATACATCTCAAAGCCTTAGAATTAAGTTTGGCATCCCTTTTTAGCCCTTGTGCTATCCTAAAATAGGTCCTACATTCACTCAGTGTAGGGCGGTGTCAAGGAGACCCACCAACCTAAATCTAGTACCAAATGGTATACTAAATGGTGACCTATCGGTTGTTATGCTCATGATGAGCTAGACCTATTGGTTGAGACTATGCTTGGGTAGCCCTAAAGTTTCATCACCATTAAATAAAACCTGTGCAATGACAATAGCAACTTCCCTTAGGTTGTATAACCATAATAATTTTTTGCTTGCTTTGTGGACCTTTATATATTGACTAAACTCAAACAAATTAGGAAAGTACCAGTCAAAGGCTACCATGCCTCGACATACCCAATTTGATCTGTATGAGTTACTCAAAATACACATTGGTCAAAAATCAAATGCATGTTCTTTCAATTACAAAGGTTATGCTATTAATTTTTTATCGTGCATCATTAACATTCATCGAGTCCCCTGATGACCCATTGGCTAAGCTCGCCTAGGAAAGAGATCGCATGACCTCCTGTGTCGGAGTAATAAGGTTGGAAGGCTTTGTCTATACTTGTATGTGTTTGTGATTGACATCTAACAAAACCATGCTTTGCATTCATGCATCATGTATGTACTTTGTACATACATCATTTATAATGCATCATCCCTAACATCTGATTCTTGTAGCCATTATAGACTTATCTAGGTGGTCTAGAGGGTCAAACGGGCACCTAGTTTAAAGGTCTATATCTAGTCTACTGAGGTCAAATTCAAGTTTAAATTTGGGTTCAGAGGTCAGCTTTGAGTTAGGTTTCAATCAGCTATTGGAAAGTAGCTAGGAAATAAGTTCAAAAATGGCAACAAAGTGAATGAGACCAAAAGGGGAAATGAGACCGGGAGAGTTGTTGATGATACCATGGTGAGGTTTTCATTTTAAATGAAAAAGGCGAATGTCACTCCTATTGGGCCTTTAATGATGAGGCATGATTTAGACCGGAGATTGGATAAATGTCTATAAGAATTTGAGGAGTGGATGTTGGCTATAATTGGTGAAATGGCACCTAACATTAGAACTTAGCCTGTGGCACCTACTTGAGAGACAATAGAGCCAACTTATATTGGGAATGTTGTTGTAGCCACTGTTACTATACTTCAAGATCTAACCAAGAGGAAGAGAAGGCATGATCCTGAGGATGATTTCATAGAGAAAAAGGACAAAGACTATGTCCCTCCAGTAATGAACATAAGAATAAGGGGTGTTAGTGCTTAGGTTCCAGCTTTTAAGAAGATGAAGGAGAAAACAGAAGCTATGTCTAGGCTATTATTTGCTGGTAGGGGGATGAACCCTAAAGATAGGGATCTAGATAAAGATAAGCCACTACCCCATAGGTTCAAGATGCTAGACCTACCCAGGTTTAATGGTACCTTAAACCCTTCAGCCCATATTAAGTATTACACACTGATCATGAAGGGGACCACCATATCTAAAAAATAAAAGGTAGAATACCATTGTCTAAGCTTGACTAGGACTGCGATAGACTGGTATCATAGTTTAGATAGATGGTCTAAAGAGAATTGGAACCTATTGATAGAGTAATTCCTCAAGCACTACGACTGTAGCATAAGATGGGAGGTCACCCTAAAGGACCTTGAGTTACTCCAACAGAAGTATGATGAGTCTTTCCATGAGTATCTCACCAGATGGAGGAATAGGGTAATAGAAATGAAAAGGAAACCTGATATGGCAGATCAAATTAGGTTATTTATCTGAAATACGAGTCCATACTTAAAAGATGGTTTGAAAATAAAGGGTCTAAAAGATTAAGAGTCCTTGAAGGATATAGCTAAAGAAGCTAAAGGGGAGTACTTAGCTAGAAGGATAAGTAGCAAGAATGTGAGAAGGAATTTGGCAATAACAAGGTTGTTGGGAATAGTAGTGGGCAAAACAGTGCTAGAAAGACTGCAAAGGTATTTGCTATAGAAGCTAGCCAATGGAGACATTATTCTGACATGGGAAAATCATTGTCTTGGGTATTGAATAGGCTAGTTAAAGAAGGGAAGCTTTAGCCACTACTGTCAAGACTCGCAAAGAGCCAGGGGTTGCCCTACCATAAGGAGGATCAATGTTGTGCATACCACTAGCACACAGGGCCTTTGACTGATTACTATCATACTTTGAGGAACAAGATCCAAGACTTGATAGATAGCAAGTAGATTTTAGACCTTGAAAAGAGGGACAAGAAGAAGAAGGGAGGATACAATGTCATACCTCTACTTGTGTATATAATCGGGTCCAACTTGCCTAAGTGGTTTTGTGATGAAAGATTTGTATGGGAATAGATATTTAGGAGTTACTAACTCCACCCCAAAAGTAGTAAAGCTAGTTGAGGAAAATCAGCCAGTCTCTATGATTGACAATTGGGATACCCCTACAAAGAGTAAAGAGAAGGGGGTTTTGGTGCCCATTGGCATCAGAGTTCAACCAGTGAAGATGGATAAGAATTAAAGGAAGAAAAAAGGAGTAAAGGCAGTTATGAGGAGTGGGAGAGTGGCCCCAAAGATCGAGAGGCAGCCGACTCTTGTTGTAATGCCAACAAAGAAGGAAATTGAGGATGATCAGATAATCAAGCAGTTGAAGAAGATGCAGGCTTAGATATGTATTTGGAATTTGTGGAAGCAATCTTCTTTGCATAGACAAAAATTGGTGAAGGCCCTGAGCGAAGCTACTATTGCTACCACCATCTCACCCTCTGAATTACTAGATCTGGTTAGGGTAGTAACCAGGGAAAATTTAGTGCACTCTAATGTTGACTTGTTGACAAATAAAAAAAAGAAGTCATAATCATCCTCTTTACATCAAAGCCCAAGTTAATAGGAAGTATACAGCTTATGTGATGATAGATGATGGTTCATTTATTAATGTCTATCCATTGGTGTCAATTTTAGCTTTCAGGTTAGATGAGAATATGCCAAGCAAGCCTGACCTAACCATTGCTGCATATGACAATTCAAAAAGGCAAGCTGTTGGGACCTTTTTAAGGCTGTGGTCAAGAAAGGGTCAATTGAAATTGAAGGTAAGTTTGTGGTTTTGCCTATCTCAGCAAACTTCTCTGTACTTCTAGGGAGACCATGGTTTCATAAGTTAGGAGGAGTACCCTTCACATTATACTAGATGATTAAGATTCCTTATAATGGTTAGGTGATCACTATCAAAGCAGCAAGGGAGAACCAGGTGTTTGTGCTTGAAATAGCCAAACAACCATTTAGTGGGTTTCATATGGCAGTTATTAAAATGAAAAAAAATAAGGTTGACCTTCATAACATGCCGCAATTGATTAATATTCTTAACAAGATAAATTTCTTGCTTGTAGCTGGTTTAGGCAAAAATTCTCAAAGATCTCAGACTGCTATAGATGCTAAGGCTCTGAAGAACAAGAAAGGGTTAGTCTTTGCAAACTCCAGTAAGACAAGTAAGGAGAAGAAAGTAGCGAAAGGAATTCCTTATATTTCTCAGAGTTTTGTACCAGCCTCAGGCCTACACCTTTATTGTGGGGAAATGAACCTTAGATGATAGGTTGTGAGCTAGTACCAGGATTTGAGATATTCAATGATGTCTTTGATTGAAAACAAGGAATTATCAAACCAGTTGAAGGTTTCTAGGGTGAGAAATTTTTGTTACACCATTCAGCTTGGTATAAAGAAGTGCTAAAGGAAGTTATGATAGAGAAGCTACTAGCTACTAAATTAAAAGGCAAAGAGAAAATGCAGGCCGAGAGCCACCCAAATCTGAACCTAGGACTAGAAAATGCCTAATGTGACAAGATTGAAGAAGACACTTTTATTGATGTTGTTTATGTTCCTGAACTTTTTAATGAGAACAATGTTTGCTCTTTTGATTACATTAATAAGATGAATAATTTTTCTTACTTGTGTGATGTTTCTTCTGATTTCAATATGTATGATTATAATCATAAAGCATTTATATTTGACATTAAATCATCAAACACATGTTCATTCAATCTCAAAACTAAAATAAACCCAAAAGGAATTTTACTAGCATCAGATATAACTCCTAAAAAGAGAAAAATTTGAGAGAATATTGAAAAAATATGAAAAGGTCATTGCCTAAACCTATGAAGACATGCTAAGGATAGATTGAGAAGTTGCTGAACATGCCATTCCAATATACCCAGGGTACAAACTAGTTAAATAGGAGGTTAGAAGACTTAGGCCAAATGGACTAAGAAAGCTAAGGAGGAAGTCAGAAAGCAAATAGAGGCTAAGTTTTAGTGGAATTTTAGTACCCCATATGGTTAGCAAATGTAGTCTATGTAGCAAAAAAAGATGGAAGGGTAAAAGTGATACGACCATAGAGGGCTTCTGCAACTTTGGGCTTTAATTATACAAGTCATGTGCTTCATTTAAAGACACATGACTCATTTAAAGTTGTATCTTAATGGGTTTAAGGGGCTGTTTTGTTTAGTTTTTAGTTAGGGCTTTTAATTCATTAAGTTTAGTTGGATTATTGAATAAGTGAGGCCTTATTTAAGTGGGCTACATGCCACTTTCACTAAGGCCTATCATTTTGGTTTTGTTTTAATTCTTTAAGTAGGAGATGTTAGAGAGTATGCCCTAGAGCCCATGTAAAAGGGATGTATTTCATATGTATGAATTCATAGTCTTAATAAAAGGCATCATTCATTTATTTAATCTATGTTTAAATACATGAGTTTGTAAATCTTAAATTAATAAATTAAATCCTAGATATTATAAATATAGTGCAAAGTCAATCATGAAAGTGTTCATGATACGTGATGTCTATTGCATGCAAATGTGTTAATATCTAAATATCCCTAGTCATAGAATTAACAAGATAGGACATTGTTAATCCGGACAGACTAGCACATGTTATGCTTCTTGAATGGTTCAAGCAATGATTCTCATAACTGTGATTATGGAAGATAATCAAAGCTAACATATGGATGCTTGTTACAATAACAAGTTCATTGGAGACCTACAAAGAGAATCCTCACATGGATATTAAATTTATGTCAGTAAGGAATCTCTTCATAACGGTTGTGCAAGTATCCTTAGACTACTTTGAATCAATAACTGATTACTTCCAACTAGGGGTGAACATAGTTAAGAGGTTGCGTATATCATGACCTACTTGAAGATAGTTGAGTGATTAACAAAGGATTCACCATCCCAAATTTATTAAGGGAAGTTATCTCACATGATTCTATAATTGCCTTGTTCAGAAAATCTCTGGCCAGAGTAATATGCCAAGATGAATAGGGATCCATCAAGGGCATTTTGGGAACAATGGATAAATTAATAGAACATACATAATTAGATTTATATGAGTTGATAGAAATCCATACTCAAAATCTAATTAAAATAATAGTGGTGAAAGGAGTAATTGCATGGTAACTATTTCAATGAAAGGGTATAGTCAAACCACTTGACTTTCCTAACATTTGGGTAGTCATGATGCCTAGCTAGAGGCCAATCATGACTTGTATAATAGTGTATCATAAATATCAATAGGGATTGATAAAATGATTTAAAGAAGGATACTTGCACAACCGCTATGAAGAGATTCCTCATTGACATAGATTTAATATCCATGTGAGGATTCTCTATGCAGTTCTCCAATGAACTTGTTCTTCTAACAAGCATCCACATGTTAGCTTTGATTATCTTCCATAATCACAGTTATGAGAACCACTGCTTGAACCATTCAAGAAGCATAACATGTGCTAGTCCGTCCGAATTAACAATGTCCTATCTTGTTAATTCTATAACTAGGGATATTTAGATATTAAGACATTTACATGCAATAGACATCCCACATCATGAACACCTTCATGATTGCCTTTGCACTGTGTTTATAATATCTAGGACTTCATTTATTAATTTAAGATTTACAAACTCATGTATTCGAACATAGCATTAATAAATGAATGATGCCTTTTATTAAGAATATAAATTTCATACATATGAAAAACATCCCTATTACATGGGCTCTAGCACATACTCTCTAACAATCTCCCACTTGCACTAGAGCCAATCACTCATATGTCTCAGACCCATGCTATTTATATGGTGATCATGCTTAATCTGGGAAAGTGCTTTAGTGAGGGGATCCGCCACATTGTCATCTGTGGGAACCCTTTCTATTTTCACATCACTTCTAGCTACTATTTCCCTTATGAGATGGTAGCGTCTGAGAACATGCTTGGATCGTTGATGAGACCGTGGTTCCTTTGCTTGCGTAATGGCTCCATTGTTGTCACAATGTAAAGGAATCGGATCAACAATGCTAGGCACCACTCCTAGTTCGGTTATGAACTTTTTGATCTAGACTGCTTCTTTGGCTACTTCTGAAGCAGCAATGTACTCAGTACATTCTTTGGCTGCGCCTTGGTTATCTTCTTCTTCTTCTGCTTCTTGCCTTTAACAGAAGTGACAACCATGACACTTTTTGGATCTTTCTTAAATGATCCATCAGCTGTCTTGAGCATATTGATTAACTCAGGAATGGATACTTGGATCTTGTTCATGTTGAAGTTAAGCACGAAAGGTGCATAACTTGGAGCCAACGAGTACAAGATTAAATCTATGTATAGATCATTATCCATAACATAGCCAAGTCAACTCAAATGCTCAATATACCCATACATCTTCAATGCATGAGTAGCAGCTGAAGTGCCTTCCACCATTTTGTAGCTAA
Source organism: Excoecaria agallocha (assembly GCA_037975025.1). Lineage (NCBI taxonomy): Eukaryota > Viridiplantae > Streptophyta > Magnoliopsida > Malpighiales > Euphorbiaceae > Excoecaria > Excoecaria agallocha. The sequence continues at coordinate 87,917,601 of CM075808.1, read as the reverse complement.
ATAGAGCTCGAGCAATCTCATATTGCTCAGTTCTAGCCTGAGAAGAATAAAGCTCCTCTAGATGCAAAATGATGGTTCTAGCATCCATCATGTCATGTTGCTTCTGAAGCTCTGAGGATATAGCACCCAGCATCAGACATGCTGCTGCTTCACTATCCTCTATGTATTTTCAATAAATGCCTTTGATCTCATCAATGGCATTATCTGATGGAATTGGTGGTGGGTCTTTATCCAAGACATAGTGGATCTTTTCAGCTCTGAGAACAATTCTAACTTGCCTGATCCAGTCAGAATAGTTGTTGCCAACCAGCTTGTTATCTAAGATTGATCGTATATTAATGTTTGATGTGCTCCTGATGATGACCTAGATGTGAAAAAGAAAAGATATGAGAGTATGTTCATATATATATGTATGCATTAATAAGGTCTTTAATTAATCCATTTACTCCCACTATTTTATTGCGAATTAATAGCCCTCACTATATAATTCGAGAAAACCCGATGGTTTTCTTAGTAGGCCAATATCCAATCCTTGATATGTAATTTGACCTTAACTGTGGTCAACAAGCCAAATTCCATACCCTTGAAAGGTAGGTATCTTTATACCAATTGTGTCTCTACACAACTATTGGATCATTAGGTTATCAACTCTTGATGCATGCATATCATTTATGCATTCCTTAATCTTGCCTCTAGAACCATTAGCCTTGACTATGGTCAACAAACTAATGGGCTAGCTAAGATGACCCATTTAATTAGATTTGAACATATTCGATATAATTTGAGCTTGACTGTGGTCAACAACCCACACTATAAAGAACTCTAGTTCTCCTCAAATTAATGGAAGGCTTATATACCTTAGTATTTGTTTGAGGGTTTTAGTTAATTAAGTCTCATCATACATGGTTGGCATACATTGGTATGCATCTTATATCTATCACATAAATATAAGCATACAAATATGGTATAGTTATGGACTTCACTACATTGATTTCCCCAAGCCAAAAGGGAAATCAAAAGGTCACACCTAGGTTGTATGCATGATTCAAACAAGAAAATAATTACATTATCTTCAAGCTTGTTGGATCTCCATCCGGCCCATCTTGCTCCTTGATATTGGTCTCCATCTCTATTTCTAATTCTAATCTAAGTAATCTAATTACATATTACAATTTAAAATGAAATACAAACCAAAAACAGGTGGCCGGGACATGAAAGTCCTTATTGGGCCAAAACATGCATTATGCTCAATCACATTGGGCTTTATCCATAACTAACCATCATGCTAATCATACACCCTTATATGCCTCTCTAATGCATAAAGAAATGGATTACTAACTTTTTTTCAACCTTTGAAACTATATTTTGAGTTATTTTATTGATGTGATCAAATTAGGAAACTTTTTCCATTTTGGAAACTTTCATTTTAGGAAACCTTTTTGCATGCATGTGTTCTTATCTTAATAATCAATCCAATTGATTATTAATTAATTATAAATTGATTATTTAATTAATTAATCATATTAAATCATTAAAAGAATCAATTTTGGGCTTAAAACAAATGTAGGTCGAAACCCACAGAAGAAAAACCATAACTGTGTTCACACACAAACTAGTTTTGTGTCTTTTGAACCATTTGGGCCTTTTGGAATGAGCCAAGCCCACTCCAGCCCTTAAAACCCATTGATAAACTTAATTAATGTTTATAATGTTTAATTTAAATAAGCTCTTTAGGCCCACCAAGTCATTCACTAATTTAAACCAAGTCCGCAAACATAATTAAGCCCATTAAGTGGTTTTAATAAATTAAAATTAATCAAATTAATTTAAGGCCCATTTTAATTAATCCAATTAATTAAAAACACTTTAATATATCATATATATCAGATTTAGAAGATCAAAAGTCGTTCTAATCAAGAACACACAAAGAACACCAATTTATCGAACTTTTCAACTAAACTAGTTTTCATGCAAAACTTGTTCGATTTTAATTCCATTCGATCCTACGGCTTAATATCACATATTAAACACATAAAATATCATCTAAATTATTTTTAAATGGATCCATAAGAAATTAAATTAGAACAGCCCCTACATCACCTAGGGTTTCATGCCAAACCCTAATGGGTTTCACACCAAACCCTAATCACAATCATTCAAAAATTTCATTTTTGTTTCCACCAAATTTATTTGATCACACATACAACCAGAAATCAATTTTTCTCATTCATGAACAATCAAATCTAATATTTTAAAGTTCATGAAATAAATAACTCAAAACAAAACAAAAATTATTCCACAGAAAAATATAGAATTGTATATCCATGGCAAAACCGTGGCTCTGATACCATGTTGGAATTTAACGGTTACATGCATCACCTACATGAGCGGAATTTTAAAAATTTTTTTAACCATTAGATCTGATCTTGCCATGAATACACAATATAACTATATGAGAATGAGAAAAATCACCTTTGATTTTTGTTGAACAGTTGATTTTACTTCGCACCGGGTTGTCGCAAACCACAGTGTCCAAAATCAAACACCTCCAATGAGTAATCCACACTAGAGAGGGGTAAATTGAACCAACAAATTGGTGTTTAACTAGGGCTGGCCGAAATTCCCAAGAGCTAGCTTAGGAGTTGGCGCAAAAGGGAGAGAGAGATTAGAGAAAAGACTTTCTTTTTGTTTTAATCACTTAACCTTAATTCTCATTAGTTGGCCTTTTATAGTTAGGTTAAAATTCCAAATCCTTAATTAGATTGGGCTCTTTAAAATTGCTGGAGAATTATTAATTGGGCCTCTGGAATTAATTATAATCATTTGGGCTTAATTAAATCCAATTTAATCCTTTTCATAAAAGTCTATGCACAAAATGCATAAACTAGGCCCTTTGTGCATCTAATTGAATTTAATACCCAAATGGATTCCAAATCCAACCAAATTAAATATGTGAGTTCCATAATACTTATGTAACATATATAAATTAATTTGGTCCAAGAAAAAGCCCTCTAAACCCTTCTGTATGGAGTTAGCGTGTGGCCCTCTTCTGGAAGGCTTCCTCCAACTTCTTCATTCCTTTGGCCCTTTATAATTTTTCCAATGGACCTATTAATTATTATATCAGTCCTATAACACTTATAGTAGTCTTATAACACTTATAAGATAATAATAATTAATTATAAAATACATTATTTCAATTAGGTCCAATTTTACAGAACATTTCTCAAAAGTTCCGCGAACAATTTTATTTGATCATAATTAATTAAAGAGCTTATTCACTTCTCTACCTTTATAATAATATCAAATATTATTATCCTTGTTATTTTACCATTTTACCATTTTCTCTATATGTGTGTGACCTATTGGGTTCCTGTCCATGTTGGCAGTATAATATGTAATTGTGAGTTCTATTCAAAACTCACATGATTTAAACTCCTTTAAATCATTTTATCAATCTGTAGTGATATTTTGATACATCATTATACAAGTCATGATTGGCCTCTAGCTAGGCATCATGACTACCCAAATTTCAGAAAAGTCATGTGGTTTGATTGTACCCTTCCATAGAAACAGTTACCATGCAATTACTCCTTTCACCACTCTTATCTCAATTAGATTATGAGTATGGATTTCTGTAAACTCATATAAATCTAATTATGTATGTTCTATTAATTTAATCATTGTTCCTAAAATTCCCTTCATGGATCTCCATCCATCTCGGCATATTACTCTGGCCAGAGATTCTCTGAACAAGGCAATTATAGAATCATGCGAGATAACTTCCATTGTTAAATTTGGGATGGTGAATCCTTTGTCAATCACTCAACTATCTTCAAGTAGGTCATGATATACCCAATCTCCTAACTATGTTCACTCCCAGTTGGAAGTAATCAGTTATGGAGTCAAAGTATACCACTTGCTACTTAAGATAACTTTGGTGATCTCAAGTCTAAGGATACTTGCACAACCGCTATGAAGAGATTCCTCACTGACATATATTTAATATCCATGTGAGGATTCTCTATGTAGGTCTCCAATGAACTTGTTCTTCTAACAAGCATCCACATGTTAGCTTTGATTATCTTCCATAATCACAGTTATGAGAACCACTGCTTGAACCATTCAAGAAGCATAACATGTGCTAGTCTGTCCAAATTAACAATGTCCTATCTTGTTAATTCTATGACTACAGATGAAAGACCCCTAACATGACCCTAGTTAAAATTGCATATTTTTAAATGAGGATTATGTATAAGTAAGGGTCTATGGGATAGATTATTATGTTAATTGCATGAAAATAAAATTTAAAAGTAATGATTAATAGTAATTAAGGATGCAATTGCAGAAAAAGTATTAATTGTGGGGTAATTTTGTAATTTTTGGAAATTTAGAGGTCAATGTATAAAAGAGATAGAATGAGGAGGTTGATTTAAGAAGAATAGTTAGTGGAGAGGTCATTATATAACATGCAAATAGATGCATGGTTATAGTGTGACATGCAAATTCTTAGAGGACCTAAAGTGATATTTGCCAAAGTTCTATAAATAGGTGGGTGTGTAGTGGAAAGAAAGAGAAAGTGGCATTTGGAGAGCTTGTTGGTCGGCAATGGAGAGGAAAAACCAGAGATTTAATTCCTTTCAATCTTCTTACAAAGTCTTTGAGTCTTAAAGAAATTTAAGTGACAAATCTTGATGGTTAATTAAGGCAATTAAGTGCATAACTCTAAGGTAAGTGGTCTCTACTGAATTTCTTCATCATCTTCTTCTTCTTCCTCTCATCTTGGTTGAGGTAAGTGATGGATAAATGCTGGAAATTATAATTGATGATGATAATGATGTTTGTGAAGGAGAAGAGGAAGGTAGAAGGAATAAAGGGAAGGATATTGCAAGGGATTGAAAGCTAGGATGATAAAGGGTTTGGCCAAGGTATGGGATGGTACTCTTCATGCATGCAAGTGATTGTTAATTGAATCAACAAGGTGTTTATGTGTGATAGATGAAACAATGGAAATGAGATATGAAATTAGACTTTGTATCAATAGGTATTGCATGAAGATTTGCTTAAACTATTGACTGTAATTTAGATATAAAAATGAGTTCGTGGCATTAATTTAAAGCTATATGAATTTTGATAGTTTCATATGAGATATAGGTATAAAAGTGTAGTTGAAAAATAGCACTAATTTGGCCTCTAGATTATCCCTACATTGATTGAATATTAAATACATCTTTGAATCCGATTTTGAACAGCTTGGGGTAAAATCTTCATAATTGATTGTAAAATGATCAGAATGACATGTGGTTAATTCCTACTTAAAATATACTTCAAAACCTACAATATCTATGAAGAAAACAAAGTCAAATAATGCCTACAACATTTCCTAATGTTTACTTGAAAATCGGAAATTCTGTGTAGTCTACTATGCTGAACAGTCTTTAGTAATTTCAACATATCTCGAGTTCTAGAAATGATATGGAAAATATGTTTAATGTTCGAGAAACTAGAAATGTATATCTACAACCTTGTAGAAGACAACTTTTTCTAAATATGCCGTTTACTATTTCAAATACGAGGTACAAAATAATTTTGTTAAGCAGTTTGCAGGATTTTAAGAACAGAGTGAAAAACCTGTATGACCACGCTTACTGTCGCGAGCGCGACAGTTTCGCGAGCGCGACAGCATGTTGGTCACTAAATGTTTTTTTATTCTCTTTTATTGGTATATTAGGCTACCCCCATGTGTAGCACATATAACTGAGCAAAAATTGACCTTAAATGCAAGTATACAAGAGTCATATACTAGTGTGTATATAAATTTGTATCACTTACATTGAAAATTGTCTATGAATGTATACCTATGCATCATGGAAATTGTACATTAATAGTTAATTTATAGCACCATGAATAATTATGAAATTGTTGTTAATCATATATGTGTATGATAATATGATTGTGATATGATGTGTTGTCTAATGATCATAAGTCTAAGTATAAGTTCATGATGAAAGTTAAAGGTATGTGCCTTATGGAAACATATTAATAGCATATGATTGATGAGTGATTGAGGTATATATATTGATAATCATGCTTATCAGAACAAGCTTATTAGATGCGAATGTACTACAGGTACGTACAATCTATGATTATATTTATGAGTGCATGAGCATGTAATTGCCCTATGAGATAGGAAATGATTAAATGTCATTTAATAGGTGAGATTATATGCATGTGCAAATGGTATACTATAAGCACAGCTTTAAAGTATGAAATGAACATGAATAAAGTATCGCCTGCAATAGAGTTCAGTTATGGATAGATAGGCGCCTATAGGGAATTGCAGCTGCCAAAGTCGATCCTGCTGGATCTTACACAGCCCATTAGGGTTGTTTATTTTTGCCCTCGTGTGGGTGCTCACGTGCGAGCATTTGACCGGTCCAAAGTATAGTTGGCCCTACTTGGGTCCATAGTTATGATATCTTCAGATATCTATCCTTTGATACCCTCGGGTATCCATCGATCCCGTTATCCATTCTTAGAACTTAAGCAGGCTAAAGTAAAGTAATAAAGTTTCAAAGTTATTCACAGTATGAGATATGCATCTGATATATGAATTATTATGGTTAACAGTGACTATGTGAACACAACACGACTTAATATTTGTTTACATGATGTATGGATCACTTCGTGAACTATAACTAGTATGCTGATTAAATTGTGAAAAGCTATCTTGTTATGCAAGCTATTGTATTTTATAATTTTCTTTTCTTTTGCCATATGAGTATTGTTGCTAGTTATTTTATATTTTTGACAACCACTGTGAGTGGTTGTCTTTCATGTTTAGAATTTCCCCACTAAGCTGTAAAGCTTAGCACGGGTTATTTGATCCGTGTAGGTTTTGGGTAGCGAAGACTTTTTGCACAGGATCTAATTCTGCATCAGGACAGGCCAACACCAGTCTATAGAAGTGGATGCAGGAAACTTTTGATAAATCTTGTTTAGTTCCTTACATGTTTAATATGTATAAGGGTTGTGATATATGTATATGTAAATTATATGGAAGTGAAGACTGTAATAAGCTCATAGTGAAAATACTAGTATATGCATGCATGATGAAATTAGAATTACCTTATATAAATGTATTGATATGATGAATGCTAAGCATGAAAGTACAATAGCTACAGTATGATGATATAGTCATATGATTAGATGGGTCAAATGGCATAGATTGCATTATATATAGTAAACATGGGTTATAGGGTGTTACAATTTGGTATCAGAGCCTAGGTTTAGCCTTTTCTGGGTAAAAATGAACCTAGGATTCTATAGTATGATATAGCGTTTTGTTGGCCTGATGCAGAAGTTCCTATTTTTCTTATAGATTGAATATAGAAAACTCTAGAGATGTTTTTGAGGAATCGGTTGAAAGTAATAGGCCGGTTAGAACTAATCCTTTCAATATTGGACTTTCATCCTCCAATCCAAATGAGATCCCAACAGCCGTCCCTACAGAAGCATTGTTTAAAATATCACAGGATATGACTCAAATTCTTCAAAGAATGACAGCGCCTAAAGCTCCAATATCTGAAATTAGAAAGCATGGTGCTGAAGAGTTTTTAGGCACTAATCTGGAATAGTCTGAAGAAGTTGAATTTTGGCTGGAAAGGCTAGAGAGAATTTTTGATGAAATCCACTGTCCAGTGGGTCATAAGGCATCTTCTGCTGTGTCTCTATTACAGGGTGCAGCTTATGATTGGTGGAAGTGGGTATTGAAGCAACCCCATTTACTAGATCCCCTTACATGGAAATTTTTCACAGCTGAATTCAAGAAAAAGTATGTTACTGAGGAGTATAAGCAAGAGAAGTTAAAGCAATTTCTCAACTTGAGACAGAGAATTATGTCTGTGGCTGAGTATGAGAAAGAATTCAGTCACCTGTGCAAATATGCTCCTGATGAGATGTTAACTGATGCTTTTAAATGTAGACAGTTTGAGGATGGGTAGAAATGAGTCTACTGTACATGAACTGGAATATGATATATGTGTAACCAACCATTTGGGTCACAGTGTTGTTGTTAATAGAGTGCATAAACAGTGTCCTATTGTAATTCAAGCAAAAGAATTCCTTGCTGATCTTATTGAGTTACCATTCTGGGAGTTTGATATTATACTTGGTATGGATTGGCTGTCTAGACATCATGCAGTGATTAATTGTGAAGCTAAAACTGTAACTCTTATTGGTGCTGATGGTGAAGAAACTTTAGTACAGGGCATTCGATCAAAACCCATAGCTAATGTAATATCAGCTATGCAAGCTAAGCGGTTTTTGAGAAAAGGGTGTGAAGCATTCTTAGCACTTGTGCTTGATTCAAGAATAGAGAATGTGAATCTTCAAGAGATTCCAGTGGTGAAAGAGTTTCCTGATGTGTTCCCTGAAGACTTGCCTAGTCTTCCACCTGAAAGGGAAGTTGAACTGTCTATAGACATTTTACCTGGTACAGCTCCTATTTCAAAGGCACCATACAGGATGGCTCCTTTGGAATTGAAAGAACTAAAAGTTCAGCTATAAGAGTTACTTGATAAAGGCTTCATTAAACCTAGTACATCGCCCTGGGGTGCACCGGTTTTATTTGTGAAGAAAAGAATGGGTCTATGAGGATGTGCATAGACTACATACAGTTAAACAGGGTAAAAAAAAGTATCCTTTACCAAGAATTGAAGATTTATTTGATCAATTGAAGGGTGCTGGAGTGTTTTCCAAGATTGATTTGCGCTCGGGTTATTATCAACTTCGGGTTAAGGATGTAGATGTTTCCAAAACAACCTTTAGAACCTGTATGGGCATTATGAGTTTCTGGTGATGCCATTTGGGTTAACAAATGCACCGGTTGCATTTATGGATCTTATGAATAGGGTGTTTAGACCCTACTTAGATTAGTTTGTTGTTGTGTTCATAGATGACATTTTGGTGTATTCGAGGGATGAAGCGGAACATGCTGAACATATGAGAATTGTTTTACAGACTCTGAGGGAGAATCAGTTGTATGCTAAGCTGAGCAAATGTGATTTTTGACCAAGGAAAGAAGTCATGTAGTATCTTCTGAAGGCATTAGAGTGGATCCAGCTAAAATAGAGGCTATAGTATATTGGAAGCCGCCTCGAAATGTGATAGAAGTGAGAAGTTTTCTGGGCTTAGCAGGTTATTACCGTCGCTTTGTGAAAGGCTTATCAGTTATAGCCGCACCACTCACTAAACTTTTGAAAAGGGTATAAAGTTTGAGTGGACTGACCGGTGTCAAGCAAGTTTTGATCAATTGAAGAAATTTCTGACAGAGGCTCCAGTTTTGACACAGCCAGTTTCAGGAAAGGAGTATGCTATGTATAGTGATGCTTCTAGAGTTGGCTAGGGTTGTATGTTAATGCAAGATGGCAAAGTAATTGCCTATGCATCTAGACAGTTGAAGCCACATGAACAAAACTATCCAACCCATGACCTAGAGTTAGCAGTAGTAGTGTTTGCTTTGAAAATTTGGCAACATTATTTGTATGGGGAAAAGTGCAGAATCTATACAGATCACAAGAGTCTTAAATATTTGCTCACTCAAAAGGAACTTAACTTGAGACAGCGAAGATGGTTAGAACTGTTTAAAGATTATGATTGTATAGTGGATTACCATCCAGGTAAAGCTAATGTTGTAGCTGATGCCTTGAGTCGTAAGATGATGGCTGCTATGATTGCACATCGCTGTAGATGGAAACTTGCTTATGATGGTGCTTTAATAGCACAATTGAAGGCTAGACCTTGTTTGAGGTAAACTGTGATTGATGTACAGAAATAAGATGAAAAGTTGCAGCAGATTTTGAAGTCTTCACATGAAGGGACCCAGTCTGAGTATTCAGTGAAAGAAGATGGGGGTGTGTATTATCAGAATAGATTATATGTTCCTGATGACAAAGAATTAAAAAGAACAGTATTGAATGAGATTGTACGGTTACATGGTATACCTGTGTCTATAATTTTGGATCGAGATCCAAGGTTTACATCGAGATTTTGGCAGAGTTTACAGCAAGCTTTGAGAACGCAGCTCAAGTATAGTACAGCTTTTCATCCTCAAACGGATGGGCAATCTGAAAGGGTTATTCAGATTCTCGAAGATATGATGAGGGGATGTGTTTTGGAGTTTTCTGGAAGTTGGGATAAATATGTAGCCTTAATGGAATTTGCTTATAATAACAGCTATCAGAAGAGTATTCAAATGGCACCATATGAGGCTTTGTATGGCAGAAAATGTAGAACTCCAGTCTATTGGACTGAGTTGACTGAATGTAAGTTAATTGGTCCTGACCTTGTTAGAGATACAGAAGAAAAGGTTCAAGTTATCAAGCAGAGGCTGAAAGAAGCGAGTGACAGGCAGAAATCATATGCTGACCTTAAAAGAAGGGATATCGAGTACCAAGTGGGTGACAAAGTATTTTTTAAGGTATCGCCTTGGAGAAAAGTGCTTAGATTTGGGAAAAAGGGAAAAACTCAGTCCGAGATTCATTGGTCCGTACGAAATTCTTCAAAGAGTCGGACTAGTAGCTTATAGATTGGCTCTTCCTATGGAATTGGCCAAGCTTCATGACGTGTTTCATGTATCTATGCTTCGAAGATATCGCTCGGATGAATCTCACAAGTTACAAGTTCAAGATATTCAGTTACAGCCAGATTTCACTTATTATGAGGAACCAAAGGAAATCTTGCCTAGGGAGATCAGACAATTGAGAAACGAGCAGATCCCTCTGGTTAAAGTACTTTGGCAACATCATGGTGTACAAGAAGTAACTTGGGAACCAGAGGCAGTCATGAAGAAGCAATATCCTCAGTTGTTTAATTCAGGTATGAATTTCGAGGACGAAATTCTTTAAGGGGGAGAGATTTGAAAGACCCCTAACATGACCCTAGTTAAAATTGCATATTTTTAAATGAGGATTATGTATAAGTAAGGGTCTATGGGATAGATTATTATGTTAATTGCATGAAAATAAAATTTAAAAGTAATGATTAATAGTAATTAAGGATGCAATTGCAGAAAAAGTATTAATTGTGGGGTAATTTTGTAATTTTTGGAAATTTAGAGGTCAATGTATAAAAGAGATAGAATGAGGAGGTTGATTTAAGAAGAATAGTTAGTGGAGAGGTCATTATATAACATGCAAATAGATGCATGGTTATAGTGTGACATGCAAATTCTTAGAGGACCTAAAGTGATATTTGCCAAAGTTCTATAAATAGGTGGGTGTGTAGTGGAAAGAAAGAGAAAGTGGCATTTGGAGAGCTTGTTGGTCGGCAATGGAGAGGAAAAACCAGAGATTTAATTCCTTTCAATCTTCTTACAAAGTCTTTGAGTCTTAAAGAAATTTAAGTGACAAATCTTGATGGTTAATTAAGGCAATTAAGTGCATAACTCTAAGGTAAGTGGTCTCTACTGAATTTCTTCATCATCTTCTTCTTCTTCCTCTCATCTTGGTTGAGGTAAGTGATGGATAAATGCTGGAAATTATAATTGATGATGATAATGATGTTTGTGAAGGAGAAGAGGAAGGTAGAAGGAATAAAGGGAAGGATATTGCAAGGGATTGAAAGCTAGGATGATAAAGGGTTTGGCCAAGGTATGGGATGGTACTCTTCATGCATGCAAGTGATTGTTAATTGAATCAACAAGGTGTTTATGTGTGATAGATGAAACAATGGAAATGAGATATGAAATTAGACTTTGTATCAATAGGTATTGCATGAAGATTTGCTTAAACTATTGACTGTAATTTAGATATAAAAATGAGTTCGTGGCATTAATTTAAAGCTATATGAATTTTGATAGTTTCATATGAGATATAGGTATAAAAGTGTAGTTGAAAAATAGCACTAATTTGGCCTCTAGATTATCCCTACATTGATTGAATATTAAATACATCTTTGAATCCGATTTTGAACAGCTTGGGGTAAAATCTTCATAATTGATTGTAAAATGATCAGAATGACATGTGGTTAATTCCTACTTAAAATAGACTTCAAAACCTACAATATCTATGAAGAAAACAAAGTCAAATAATGCCTACAACATTTCCTAATGTTTACTTGAAAATCGGAAATTCTGTGTAGTCTACTATGCTGAACAGTCTTTAGTAATTTCAACATATCTCGAGTTCTAGAAATGATATGGAAAATATGTTTAATGTTCTAGAAACTAGAAATGTATATCTACAACCTTGTAGAAGACAACTTTTTCTAAATATGCCGTTTACTATTTCAAATACGAGGTACAAAATAATTTTGTTAAGCAGTTTGCAGGATTTTAAGAACAAAGTGAAAAACCTGTATGACCACGCTTACTGTCGCGAGCGCGACAGTGTCGCGAGCGCGACAGCATGTTGGTCACTAAATGTTTTTTTATTCTCTTTTATTGGTATATTAGGCTACCCCCATGTGTAGCACATATAACTGAGCAAAAATTGACCTTAAATGCAAGTATACAAGAGTCATATACTAGTGTGTATATAAATTTGTATCACTTACATTGAAAATTGTCTATGAATGTATACCTATGCATCATGGAAATTGTACATTAATAGTTAATTTATAGCACCATGAATAATTATGAAATTGTTGTTAATCATATATGTGTATGATAATATGATTGTGATATGATGTGTTGTCTAATGATCATAAGTCTAAGTATAAGTTCATGATGAAAGTTAAAGGTATGTGCCTTATGGAAACATATTAATAGCATATGATTGATGAGTGATTGAGGTATATATATTGATAATCATGCTTATCAGAACAAGCTTATTAGATGCGAATGTACTACAGGTACGTACAATCTATGATTATATTTATGAGTGCATGAGCATGTAATTGCCCTATGAGATAGGAAATGATTAAATGTCATTTAATAGGTGAGATTATATGCATGTGCAAATGGTATACTATAAGCACAGCTTTAAAGTATGAAATGAACATGAATAAAGTATCGCCTGCAATAGAGTTCAGTTATGGATAGATAGGCGCCTATAGGGAATTGCAGCTGCCAAAGTCGATCCTGCTGGATCTTACACAGCCCATTAGGGTTGTTTATTTTTGCCCTCGTGTGGGTGCTCACGTGCGAGCATTTGACCGGTCCAAAGTATAGTTGGCCCTACTTGGGTCCATAGTTATGATATCTTCAGATATCTATCCTTTGATACCCTCGGGTATCCATCGATCCCGTTATCCATTCTTAGAACTTAAGCAGGCTAAAGTAAAGTAATAAAGTTTCAAAGTTATTCACAGTATGAGATATGCATCTGATATATGAATTATTATGGTTAACAGTGACTATGTGAACACAACACGACTTAATATTTGTTTACATGATGTATGGATCACTTCGTGAACTATAACTAGTATGCTGATTAAATTGTGAAAAGCTATCTTGTTATGCAAGCTATTGTAGTTTATAATTTTCTTTTCTTTTGCCATATGAGTATTGTTGCTAGTTATTTTATATTTTTGACAACCACTGTGAGTGGTTGTCTTTCATGTTTAGAATTTCCCCACTAAGCTGTAAAGCTTAGCACGGGTTATTTGATCCGTGTAGGTTTTGGGTAGCGAAGACTTTTTGCACAGGATCTAATTCTGCATCAGGACAGGCCAACACCAGTCTATAGAAGTGGATGTAGGAAACTTTTGATAAATCTTGTTTAGTTCCTTACATGTTTAATATGTATAAGGGTTGTAATATATGTATATGTAAATTATATGGAAGTGAAGACTGTAATAAGCTCATAGTGAAAATACTAGTATATGCATGCATGATGAAATTAGAATTACCTTATATAAATGTATTGATATGATGAATGCTAAGCATGAAAGTACAATAGCTACAGTATGATGATATAGTCATATGATTAGATGGGTCAAATGGCATAGATTGCATTATATATAGTAAACATGGGTTATAGGGTGTTACAACAGATATTTAGATATTAAGACATTTGCATGCAATAGACATCCCACATCATGAACACCTTCATGATTGCCTTTGCACTGTGTTTATAATATCTAGGACTTCATTTATTAATTTAAGATTTACAAACTCATGTATTCGAACATAGCATTAATAAATGAATGATGCTTTTTATTAAGAATATAAATTTTATACATATGAAAAACATCCCTATTACATAGGCTCTAGGGCATACTCTCTAACAATTTACATCAAGATGAAAGGAATGCATTTAAGGAAGATATAAAGTTGTTGAGACAAGACCTTAATAATATAGAATGGTTGGTTAGACAATATTTCGAACTATGAATTAGAATAGAGGAGAGCAAAGCAAAGAGAAATAAGGAGAAAGTTATCTTAGAAGAAATAATTTGTGAACCTGAAAAGGGTGATATAGATATAGGCTTTGATAGTTAGGTTACTCAAGACCATGAAAAGGATGTTGTTGATGAGCTTGATGAGGAAAAAGAGGTTTTGGATGAAGTTGAAGATGTGGAGAATGTGGTTAAAAAGGTAAATAAGGTTGTTTTAGAGGTAAAAGAGGATAATGATGTTGTGCTTAATGAAAAAAATATTTGAAAGTGAAAATGTTGTTGATTGTTTGAATGCAAGTGAAGAAGTTTGCTTAGTTGAGATGAAAGATTCACAAGTTACAATTGATTCTCTATTAATAAAGGAGAATGGTTTGTACATGGTAAGTTAAGAAAGTCAAAATCACATCATTGTATTAAATACTAACCATGTTTTGCATATCCTTTCATTTATAACTTGTAGGATCATGATGAGTTCATTAATAAAAAAGCATTCATACTATTTGCACCAATGCTGAATATCATTTATGAAGATGAATGTATTCCTCAAATGTCAATTTCCAACTATTGTAAAATGAAGATTTGAGGACTAATCTTTTCTAAAGAGGGAGGGAATTATATAACTATAAAGGGGGCAAGTCATGATGATTTCATCAATCAACATCACAAGCATAAAGTACTCATCCTTTTGGAAGCAAATGAAAAATTGGGCCAATTTGAGTAATAAAGGGCTTATGCAACTTTGGGCTTTAATTATGCAAGTCATGTGCTTTATTTAAAAGTCACATGACTCATTTAAAGTTGTATCTTAATAGTTTTAAGGGGCTGTTTTGTTTGGTTTTTAGTTAGGGCTTTTAATTTATTAAGTTTAGTTTGATTATTGAATAAGTACCTTATTTAAGTGGGCTACATGCCACTTTCACTAAGGCCCATCATTTTGGTTTTGTTTTAATTCTTTAAGTAGGAGAATGGGCTTGTTTTATCTTGTAAAGGCCAATGAAATTCGGCCACACCTTGTTTAGGGCCTTTTTAGGGGTTGTTTTAGCTTTTAGAGGTGATCTATTACTTCTTAAAGAGGTTATTAGACTTGTTTAGGTAGTAAAGTGTCTTTAGAGTTCCTAAAAAGGTTATTTGGCTAGTTTAGGAAGTAAAGTGTTAAGGGTTTTAGTATAAATAACTTGTTATGAGTTGTAATATATATATATATATATATATATATATATTTGAATCAAATTATAAACTTTGAGTGTTTTTCTCTTAGCTTAGCCGAAATTCTTTAGAGAGATTCTGAGATTGCTTGCTTTCTTATCTATTGCATCAAGAATTAGGATTACTTATCAATTATTTGATTGTGGAATTTTCTTATTCTTTATATCCTGATTATTTGCATTTCCATTAACGTGTTTTTAGGGGTTTAATAGGGAGGGTGTTTGTCTTCTTGCATTTTGAGATCAAAGTGTATGTTCAAGGGATTTTGGGTTCTTTAACCTTGGGGTTCCGTATCATTAATGATACGACCATAGAGGGGGAAAGTCATGATGTTTTCATCAATCAACATCACAAGCATAAAGTACTCATCCTTTTGGAAGCAAATGAAGAATTAGGCCAACTTGAGTAATAAAGGGCTTATGCAACTTTGGGCTTTAATTATACAAGTTATGTGCTTTATTTAAAAGTCACATAACTCATTTAAAGTTGTATCATAATGGGTTTAAGGGGGTGTTTTGTTTAGTTTTAAGTTAGGGCTTTTAATTCATTAAGTTTAGTTGGATTATTGAATAAGTGAGGCCTGTTTATAAAAAAAAAAAGAAAGAAGGGCGAAAAATGTGAAAGAGAAGAAAAATAGAAGAAGAAAGAAAAGGAGCAATTGAGTAAGGGTAGCTTATATAGCCTAAAGAAATCCTAATCCTTTCATAAGTGGGAAAAACTAATCCTTTTTGCTTTAGGATTGGGAGATGCATCATTTACACCTTTTCCAAACACATTTGGGAATCCTTTAAAAGGTAGGAAAATTAATCCTTATTGCTTTGGGTTTAGGCTTTCAAAAATCCTAGTCCATATCTAAGCTGGAATTACAATCCTAATCCTAGTTTGACAAGGATTTCTACTTGGCAAATATTTCTGCTATCCATTTATTATCCTTTTGTGCCAATCATTTTTATCATTTTCTATCCATTTATGCAACCATTTTTGGCAACTTTTTCATTATTTGTGTAACCATTTTTTGAAACTTTCCACCATTTGTGCAACCATTTTTGGCAAATTTTCCATCATTTGTGTAACCATTTTTTGGAAACTTTTTCCACCATTTGTGCTATCATTTTTTGGAATCTTTTGCCATCATTTTGCTATCACTTTGCCATCTTTTTGCCATCGTTTTGCACACAACTTGACACACTAATCAAGCTTGTTACATCGTTCGGCATAGTGAGTAAATTTGCTCTAAAATTGATTTGTTTTGCATGTTTTATACTTTATTTAGTTTAAATTAGTATCTTGTTGGTTTACTTTCTTTGTTGGGTAGCATATTTAGGTTCTATATTTGATTTACTTTTTAGTGAATCAAATTCATTTATTTTATCCATATTGTCATTTTTCTTGATTGTTGTTGCTTATTTCTTTATTTTAAGCTAACTTTTATTCCATTTACATTGTTAGGGGATATTGCTTGTCCAGTACTCTAATTTGATTACCATCAAGTGGTACACCACTCTTGTCCATATATCACCTCCATTGTGTCTAGAGTCTTTTCTAGTTTTTGAGCTATCTTTTTGTTGTTAGTTATTATTTCCTTGTTTCTTAGTGTTCAAGTTTTTGATTTGTTATTTATATTCTGAAGTGAAATTCTGAAGTTGCAAGCTTGAGAGGAAAAAATCAAGAGTGTGAGGACATTAAAAGGGTAAAAGCCAAATTTTGAGTGAAACACGAGTGAATGTGAGGATGTCCTATTATAAGTCCAAGCGACATTTACATCAAGATGAAAGGAATGCATTTAAGGAAGATATAAAGTTGTTAAGGCAATACCGTAATAATATAGAATTGTTGGTTAGACAATATTTCGAACCACATATTAGAATGGAGGAGAGCAAAGCGAAGAGAAAGAAGGGTGATCTATTACTTCTTAAAGAGGTTATTAGACTTGTTTAGGAAGTAAAGTATCTTTAGAGTTCCTAAAGAGGTTATTTGGCTTGTTTAGGAAGTAAAGTGTTTAGTGTTTTAGTATAAAGAGCTTGTTATGAGTTGTAACAAAAAAAATATATTTGAATCAAATTATAAACTTTGAGAGTTTTTCCCTTGGCTTAGCCGAAATTCTTTACAGAGATTGTGAGATTGCTTGCTTTCTTTTCTATCGCATTAAGAATTAGGATTACTTATCAATCATTTGATTGTGGCATTTTCTTATTCTTCTTATCTCAATTATTTGCATTTTCATTCGCGTGTTGTTTGGGGGTTCAATAGGGAGGGTGTTTGTCTTCTTATGTTTTGAGATCAATGTGTATGTTCAAAGGGTTTCGGGTTCTTTAACCTTGGGGTTCCATATCAAAATTTCTATTTGGATTATAAAGACCTAAATAAAGGCTATATAAATGATAACTTTCCTTTGCTTCACATAGACATTCTGATTGATAGAGTAACCGCCTCTGCCATGTAAAGTTCATGGATGGATATGTAGGGTACAATTAGATTCTAAAGAAAATAGTGGATAGGATCAAAATAGCTTTCATAACTGAATGGGGGACATGTGCCTACCGGTAATTCCTTTTGGACTTAAGAAACCAGGAGTTACCTATCAAAGAATGGCCACTAAGATTTTAGATGACTTGATTCACAAAGAAGTAGAGGTGTATGTAGATGACATGATGATCAAGTCAGTTAATATAGAAGGTCATTTCAAAGCATTAGAGAAGTTCTTTTAGAAGATTGGCAAGTGCAATCTCCATCTCAACCTAAAAAAGTGCATATTTGGGGTTACTTTAGGTAAGCTTTTAGGTCATGTCATGAGTCAAAGAGGTATAGAGGTAGAGGCTATCAGAGAGATGCTAGTACCCTAAAAGGAAAAGAAGTTAGGGGGTTCTTGGTCAATATTCAATACATAAGTAAGTTTATCGCCAAGCTAACTTCGATTTGTGAACTAATCTTTAAACTACCAAGGAAATATCAACCCATGGTTTGGAATAAGGATTGTCAAAAAGTGTTCGATACCATCAAGGAATACCTATGGACACCTTACATAAGCACATTATCATTTAACAATTTCATATCAAAACATACATATATAAATAGATATGTAATCACATGTAATTATACAATAGTTCTAGATATTAAAATTTTGCTATTATGTACAGAGATATACAATTTCAACTATATACAAGATTTGCAAGTATTTACCACTGTAACTACATACTTTTACTTATTAGCATAAGAACATAAGCATATAAACATAACTATACTATTTCCACTAAGTAATATTGATTATGATTGTTCAAATATTATATATATATATATATATATAACAGTACAACGATTATGAACTTACTAGCCCTGAAAAACCAAACAAACCACAGCCTTTCAGAGGCACAATAATTTATAACAGTAAACATAATCACATCCAAACATTTACTCATAGATCAAACATATCCATTCTAAATCATTTACTGGCAAATACATAATTGCAAAATAACAATATTAATTATTCCATTAAACAGTAGTTCAAATATAGTCCAATTATATATATATATATATATATATATATATATATATATATATACATACATTATATACACACACACACACACACACACATATGTATGTATGTTACTTTAAATTCATAATTGATTTTACACTATGGTTTTTGAATTCCTTTATATATTAGTATAATATTATAAACTAATTCTTTAATGTTAAATTATTCTATAATTCCTTAGTTTCTCTTTCATAGCATATTAAAATTATTAAGATATCTAATTATATGCCTTTTAATAAATATGTTAATTAGGTTCTTCCATGGTTAGCAATGTGATTTAAAATAATATTTCATGTAATCATTTAAATGGCATCTCAAATTTCCATTAATAAAAATTTACTCTAAGGTCATACAATAATATGCTAAAACATTTCAATGTTAATTAGCCAAGAAAACAAAAACATTTCAATGTTAATTAGCAAAGAAAACCATGTTTTATATGATACACTAAAGAATTGTGTTATAACAATTTGACATTCTTAAGATAGAAATGTGTTTTATTGTATAATGAGGACTTCAATTTGTCAAACTAGAAGGCTTTACCTCAAGAGAGTGTAATTTCCCTCAGGTGAGGGTGCATATTACTCGGGTGAGGACATGCATATCTCGGGTGAGGGCTTCCATACTTCAGGTAGTGTACAGACTAAAAGTACTCAGGTGAGTGTGTGGTGTACTCAAGAGAGTATGTTCTTCCCTCAACTGAGTGGTTATCCACTACCTAACTCAAGCCAAGATAAGAAATCTTCTAGTTCCATTAAATTAAATCCCCAGGCAACCTTAATTCACTTGTTAACTAATTTTCTAGTAAATTAATTTTATAAAACTATGCATTCTCGTGCTTCAATCATCAACAGATCTTAATTCCAAATTAATAAAGAAATGAAATCTATTTTGTTCAAACACTCTCTTTGTTTTTCCATAAGCAGAGTTAAAAATTCTTATAACCCCAATATTACCCAAAATTTTATCCTCTTAATTTATTCTACAATTAAAATTATGCAAACCAAATGTAATCAAAATTCCCATTCTTGTTATTAAAGTCTAAATTTCCTTAATTTAATTATAATTCATCATAATCTGATAGAATCACTCATATATAATTCAATATTTGAACATGGTTCCCATACCTACAGGTAACCTCTAACAGCACCTTTCTCAATCACTCTTATCAATTCCAATGCCTTAGATGCTTCTTTCTCTACACAACATAAGTTACAAATATATATATCCTTCTTTAACTCCAATTCCATATGATGATAAAAAGATGAATAGAATAAAAGGAGACATAGAAGGAAAAGAAAAAGGTATACCTTAAATAAAAACCCAACCATGAGATCTTCCATTACAAATACATATACATGAAGATATGGGTCGATTTCTATGAGAGAGAGAAGAGAGAAAATGATATTTAAAAGAGATGAGTAATTCTTCTTTTTCCCTTAAAAAATGACTCTCATTACTTATTTATACCCAAATCTCCTTCTCCATACCCATCCTCACATGAGAGTCTTTAAAAGAAAGAATTGAGTGGAAGGTAATCTCGCCTTGAGGCCCACAAGACAAAATTCACTTAACTATCTTTCTATAATTTATTTTCTTATTTCTACCTCAACCTCTTTCCAAAATTACAATTGGCCAATAAATCTGACCTTTGATCCAATTTTACATAATATGAAATGATCGTTTCACCCCTTTATTAGTTCAAACATTAAATCCTTAAGTCTTGACTTATAACACATCCTCAATTTAAGCTTAATTAAACCTTATTACCATAACAATACCTATGAATTCTCCTAAGGCCTATTTTGGATCCTTACAAATGGACAATCTTCAAACTTAGAAATTCAAAGACAAACATAGCCATTGGGATAAGGTTAAGCTCACACATCAACTCACAATTCTCATGGGTGCATTTTATAGGTGTATTTTATGCTATATCCCATACTTTTATTCAATTAATCTCAATGGGTACATTTTATGCTCCATCCCATAAGAACACTTTGATTTTTTTGCTTTTTCTTTTCTTCTATTTCTTGTGCCCTTATCCATTATTGAAAGGTGAGCTATGTGTATTATAGCTATTATTTCCCTAAGACCATATAGGTTCTTAAACATTTAACTTGAATTATACCATCCTAATCTTAAGTATATATAGAAAATTGATTAAACATCTTATAGACTTTGAAAATAACAACAAGAGATTGTAAGAAAAACATAAAAACTATACTAATGAAACTTAAAATTGTACCAATTGAGCATCAAAATGAACTATTGACACAACATTAAAATGTACTCAATCATATCAAGACAAACTTAGAGAAACTTATAATAAAGTTAAAAAAGATAAATTAATAATATGGATCAACTTAGCATAGCACAATGAATGCAAAACAAAAACAAAAACTAAAACACTAAACGTAAAACAAAACATAAGACATAAACATAAATATCCCTTCCCCCACACTTAAAACTTCATAGTGCTCCTAATGTGAACCTAAAAATAATAAAAAAAAAAGGAAAAGAAAAGCTTCCCTTAATCATCCAAAGGAGAAGGTAAAGGAGAGTCGACCATATAGTCCACTTGAGTAATGAACATGTCAGCCTTGTGCTCCATTCTCCTTTACCTTCTAACAAGATTTCTAGTCATAGTCCCCATTGAAGTTAATTGGCATTGCATAGATTGCTAGTTTTTAAGCACTTGCTCCTATACCTTTAAGGATTGAGTAGAAGAATCATGAGATTGCCCATGAGAAAGACCATAAATTGGTCCACTTGCACCTCCATAAGAAGAGGCTGGAATGATAGCCAAAGCTTTATGAGATTCCCCCTCTTGAGGCACACCAAAATCATGTTCTTCGTCCCCACTCTCTTCCTCCTCTTCTTCACTCTCTTCCTCCTCTTGAGGTGGTGGTGGTGGTGGTGGAACTAATCCCCTCCAACATAAATGTGAACATTCAAGAATAAACCTCATGAAAGCATCAATCACATAACCTCTTATCAATGCTTTCTTTGTAAAATAAGAATACTCAAGAAAATGGGTGAAATCATTGAAATTAATGTCCAAAGCTTTCAAAATAATAGTAACTACATTACCATGGGCAATAGGGTTGTCCTTCCTAGATACACATCAAGAATTTGATTAAAAATTTAATAAGTCCATCATACTTGATTATTATTATGAATGCACCACATAAGAAATAACTCTTAATAAGAAACCCAATTGAATTTAGATTTATGAAAAATACACATACAAGCAGTTTATGCAAAAGCCAAAACTTCAAATCTTTGATAAACATTACTTTACCCTTCCTAGGTTAAAAAAGGGTTCTCAAGTCAGTCAAAAAATGTCCAAAATTCATTAACATTAAAACTTTTAGGAGGGTCACACATTTCATCTTTCTTAAAACTAAAAAGTCTATGCTTAAAGGAATAGGTAAGAGTGTGTCTATCTCCTAGCATACAAAACTCTAATACCTTAGAGTCATTCTCATTCACTGCTAAAGTTGTATAAAATTCCATAAGCAAGTTAATGTAAGTGGGCTTATGCTTAGAAACAAATACAGCAAGACCATATGAATTTAAAAGAGAAGTAAAGGGTTCAAGCATACCAATGTCTCTTAAGAGGGAAGTAGAAATATACATACAAAACATAATATTTCTAGGCTTAAGAGAGATGAACTTAGTACCTTCCTCATAAGAAATGATAGGAAATTGAGTCTTGTAAATAGAAGTGATGTCCTCCTCTTGAGAAGCATCCTTTTGAGGCCTGGATGAAGTAAATCCCCTTATCCTTGGCATCTTAGATATAAAAATATAAAAGGATTTAAAAGATAAGAGAGAAATAACTTTCTAATGGGATACGTGAATGAGAGAGAAGAAAAAAACATTGTTAATAGAGGTTTTTGAGCAAAACTAGTGAGAGAAACTAAGAAAATTTAAGAAGAATAAGGAAACAAGATATATATTTATAAGGAAATAACCCTATTGGGAAAGAGAAAAGATTGCAGCAATAAATAAAAATGAAGACTTGTATTTATAAGGAAAGAAAAAATCGAAAAGGGATGAGAAAAAGTAGGAAAGGTTATGACTTGATATGGGAAAAGACATAACTTTTTAAGGCTTCTCATACCTTTTTAAAGGAATTTCAAAAATAAAAATTTTAAAATTACAAAATTAAAAACCAAAAATAAAAATAAAAAAGGGGGAATTTAAGATTTAAAAAATGGAGAAAAATTCGATAGGATTGGGGGTCATCACAAGTCAGCATGTAGGGCACGACTCAACACACCTACTCTCTATAGTGAGTCAGCACACCAATGATGACTCAATGCATATACAAATTTTCATAAATCAGCACACTTTTTTGTGACTCGATATGCAATTCTTCTAGAATGACTCAGCACATTTGGTGATGAGTCTGCACAATCCATACAAGTCAACACTATAACTATTTGTAATGAGTTAGCACCGACTTCACGAGTCGGTACATCTACCAAAAAAAACTCAACAATAGAAAATAATAAAAAAACTCAAGAAAAATGTTAGGCCATAAATATTAATGTGTAAAAATGAAATAATAGCATAATAATAAAGGATAAACAAACCTAAAAAGCATAATAAAGACTCCTAAAAATGAAAGATATGTAAAGAGAAAAGACTTATCAAAATAAAGCTAGGTAACCTAAACTACTAGATGCATTGAACTTCCTCATCCATGATCATTATCCTCAAATTGATGCACATGACCATCCTCTCTATCATAAGGCTTAATAGGCTTTAACCTCAAAGACTCAAGTATAACACCATCAACACACTCATTAATAATGTCAAGAGAATCAATTCTACTTACATTTTCAATATGTGAAGATCTCATCATCTTAAAAATATCAAATTCTACACTTTCATTGTTCACTTATAAAGTGATCTTACCTTTTTTCATGTCAATGATAGCACCGGTTGTAACAAAGAAAGGCCTTTCAAATAATATTGGAATTTCTAAGTTCTTTTCCACAACTTAAACAACAAAATCTGTTGGTATGACAAATTTACCTACCTTTATAGGCACATTTTCAAGAATTACAAGAGGATGAGTAATAGTTTTATTGGTTATAGACAAACAAATACTAGTGGGCTTGAGTTCACCTAAATCCAAATGCTTATAAATAGAATAAGGCATAAGACTCACACTAGCACCTACATCATAAAGAGCTTTATCAAAAGGAATACCACCAATGACACAAGCTAGGAATCATAAAACAATCAAGATCCTTTTGCTTTGTTGGAGACTTAGAGTACATTGCCTTAGATTCTTCAACTAGAGAAGCTAAGCCATATTCTTCTAATTTACTCTTAAGTGCAGTAATACCTTTTAAAAACTTAGCCCATGATGGCATATCTCTAATATCATCCATCATTGGAATGGTGATAGTGATATCCTTAAGATAATTTAGAAATTTGCCAAATTGCTTATCTAAGTTACACCTTAAAAACCATTGAGGAAAAGTCAAAGCCTTAAGATCCACTTTAGGTTCATTCTTTTTATTAGAATGGTCATTTTTATTGTTATCGTCTTTAGACTCCAAAATATTCTTACTACTAACATCAATAACATGCTCATTTAACTCTTTAGACTTACCACTTAACTCATCATCTTTATTAACTACTTGCTTACCTTTTACCTCATTATGCTCAATTTCCTTACCACTTCTCAAAGTTATGGCTTGATAAGTCTCCTTATGAGGGAACTCGAGTTGGCTAGGTAGCTTTCCCATTGGTTGAGAACTAAAAAATGCTTGTTGGGCAATTTGGATCTTTAAAATTCTATTATGTGTAACAAGTTACTCAAGTTTTGCATTTACTTGCTTAAATTACTCCTCGTTATGTTTATTTGTGGCAATTTATTGGTTAATAAATTGTTATATAAGGGATTCTATATGAGATTTGGGTTGTGAAGGATTAAAGCATGGCTTTAAAGGAGAACCAAGTGGGTTTTGTGATCTAAGCATAAGGTTACTTAAAGGTTAAGTTGTGATGAAGTATTAGACCACAAAAATCTAGGGTGGTTTCTCCAATAAGGTTTATAAGAGTTAAAATTTAATCCCCCTCTTTAGTTAAAACCTTCTTGAACAAAATTAGCTTATTCACTAAAACTCTGGTAAGTGTGAATTATACTATATATTTAGTTTGTTTTTAATAGATTTATAGTGTGAATTTAGTGTTTATTTAGTTAATTTAGTAATTAATTTGTTAAACTTGTGATTTGAGGACCTAATTGAGTATCTTGGTGCTTTTAGATGTTTATTTGAAGGAAAAAGAAGAAATTGAAAGATTAAAAGGAGAATTCAACAAGTTTGGTAAGAAAGAAGAAAAAAATTAGCATGGTTTAGTTAAGAGGAGTACCATTCGGTGGAATCACTTTTTGATTCTACCCAATGGCCCTTCAAAGAAGGGAAATAGGGAGCATTCAGTAGAATTAGTTTTCCATTCTACCAAATCCTGAGAAAAGTCAAGAAAGAGCATTCGGTGGAGTGTTTTCTGACCCTACTGAGTGAGGATCAAATTAAAGTTACAAATTTCTTGATTCGGTAGATTCAAAATCTATTCTCCCGGTTCAAGCTTGTGTGATTAAATTGGAAGTTTTGTTCTAACTAGAATATGAAGTTTTCTGTCAATTGATATAAGAATTCTTCTGCTATTCGGATTAGGAAGTTTTAGGGCATGGAATTTCTTCTTATGGCAGCTTAATTCAGCTATAAAAGGGCACCAAGACACCAAAGGGAGGGAGGAGATGTAGAGAGCAAGCCTCTTTACTACTTTCATTTCTTTAGTTTTAATTTTAATTTTCTTTAATTAAATTTTGTATAATAGTTTAGCTCTGTTTTTCTATTTTTCTTAGTTTGCAATTATCTTTATTTTAATTTTTATTTTATTTTTATCATGTTTAGTAAGTAATTTTCTCTTTTGCTAAAGAAAACTTGAACCCTCAGTCTTTTATTATAATGACTTAGTTGTGCTTTAATTCAATGCAAGTTTGATTATTTCTTAGTTTTGAGTAGATTCTTATCTTTGATTATGTTAGGATTTGTTATTAGTTTGTTGGTTCAATAACTAAGAATTGATTTAAGCATAATGTATGATTTGCATGTTCTTGGATTAATTCTTTAGTGTCAATGCATGATTGTTTTCTGATTTTGAGGTAATTATGTATTGGTAATATTAGTTAATAGCGAGAAAGGAGGAACTAAGAATAAATTGAAGTTGAATTTACTTGGAAAAGAGTTTAATCAATGTTTAGAGAGTTAAAACTATATTTTTTTGCTAAGTGTTAAATTGTCCTTAAATAGGGAATTTGGTATTTAAGAAAGATATTCTTGATTCAAAATACCAGGCTTTATTTATCTTGCTTTTCCATAATCACTTGTGTTACTTTTGTTTTTGAGTCATTGCAAAGGAAGTTGGATAGTTCTTTTAGCAAGAGTATTTCAGTTATTTCTTTGTGTTTAATTCATGTTCATCTAATTTTAGTTTTTATTTTAGTTAATTATTTACTTAGTTAGTTCTTAAATTGAAAACATTGGGAAATAATCTTAGATTAATTTGATTCATACATAAATATGATCCCTAGCAATCTATATTCCCTTGGGTATGATATTTGGGGTCTTAATCTATATTTTCCTATATTACTAGCCGATCTAGTATACTTGCTAGACATTGGTCATGTTTTTGGAGCTGTTGTTAGGGAACAATGATTTCATTTTTGTTTAATATTTTTGGTTGAATTAGTTTGAGATTTTTTTTATTTTGTTTTGGATTTGGTGATTTTTCTTTGCAGGAAAAAATTGATCCATTTTTCAAGATGATGTCCAAGATCATACATTGTTCCTTTTACAACAACAATTGAACGATTTAAAGAGACAAACAGAAGAGTTCACGAGTACACATGCACCAAGTTCTTATTCACCACCATCCTTTGTTGTAGAGCCTTGTTCTCCATAAGTTTTGGGAGCACAAATGGAAGAATTAAATAGAGAGATTCAAGAATTGCAATATTCAAAAGATGCTTATAACTTAAAAAAATCAATTTCTTCTTGACTTGCTTTTGCATAATGATAATAAATTTTTAGCTAAAAGAGACGAGTGGGAGGCTATATTTAGAATTCAAGAGGAAAAGTTAAGAAGTCAAAAGGAGAAGTTAAGAATCCAAAAGGAGAAATTAAGGATTTAAGAGGAAAAGTTTAGAATTCAAGAAGAGAAGTTAAGGACTCAAAAGGAAACAATCAAGAATCAAGAGAGTTTATTAAGGGATAAAGAAGAAGGAATTGAAAGAATGGAATCTAAGCTAGAACTCTTGAGTGTTTCATTGAAATTTCAAGGTGATGGTGGTAAGGAGGAGGAAACAAATCATTCATTAATGGTGGATAAAGAGCTAATTGGTTTTGAAGAGCATAAAAAGGAAGAGGAACAATTCATATTTGAAGACAAGTCATGTGTTTATTTGGAGGATGATGTTAGATCTCTTGTGAAGGATTTATCACCAAAGGAGCAAGAAGTGTTCAATTCTCAAGTGGAAGCATTGAATTCAGTCCATTTGAAGAATTTATTTAGGATAAAAAAACCAGTAGAGTTCATTTTTGAGGAACCAAAGGAGAAGTCATACTTCATTAAAGATATGGAATTTCCACCTTTGGTGAATTATGACAAGTTTCTTCTACTGATGGGAGAAAATAAGGAGCAAAGTCTGGAGAGACCTATATTTGGATCACAAGCTTGGCCTCTAGAGAGAGTAACATGAGTCGAGTTAGGACTCGAAAAACCAGAACTTTTCTAACTCTTCTTTTTAAATTTATGTTAATTTTTTTATGAGTTTTATTTTGTTTGTTATTTTTATTTTAATTGCATAGGTTTCTATAGTTTAATTCTTGTTCTTCAGGTTTTCTTATGTTTTACTGTGTCATTCAATTCATGAGTTAAGAATGAGAGGTTGAGATAGAAGCTATTTCTAATAAGACTAGCACTTAACTATCATATTTAAATTAGGATGTACTTCTAGATTAATAAAAGAACTCATATGTTTTTAGGGTGCCAATTAAAGGGAAATAGAATTTAGTTGAACTTAAGGTTAATGGATTCTTGTGAGCATGTTTTCTTTTGAGAGGTGTGATGTCTTTTTTTGCTTTATGAACTTAGGAAGAGTAATCATATGCTAAGTTAGAAGTGGGTTTGAAATGTAAAATAGCAGATGTTTATGTTTTATATCAGATTATTCATGAGTTGTTGCATTTTGAGTTGAGCTTTTATAGAGGGGTAACATAAGTTAGCATGGTTTGAAATGATTAAAATAATATGATAGGATTGATTGATATTAAGCTGGAGCAAATTAGAGCAAAAGAGCTAAAAACTAGGTGAAAACCAAGTTAGAATTATGTGTAGTAGTATTTTGCTATAAAGAAAAAAAGAATTCGATTGTGCAGAGGCTTAGCATCTAGAAGAATAGAAATTGATTCTATATAATAGATTGCATGATTCCATTGAATCTATTTTCACTCCACCAAATGAGGGATGCTTGTATTTATGCTTAATTGTTTTAATTTACGCCATTATAATCCAGTGAGGAAACATTCGATAAAATCAATTTTGATTCCACCAAATGGTGATTCATCATCCCACCAAATGTCCCTCTCATTCTACCAAATGCTTTAATTCATGTTGCTTTATTTTTTGTTGATTTTTGGCCTTAACTTATAGTAGAATACCATTTGGTAGAATGGATTTCTTCATTCCACTAAATTGGCCAATTTCAACTCACACATGCACACAAACTTCACAATTTGCCTTCTATTTTTCATTCTTTCTTTCACTCACAATCTCATTTCACCCACACACACTCTCCTATCACCCCTTTCACATTTAAACACAACAACTCAACCACAAGCCACTCTATTCCACTAAAACCTTGATCCATAATAGCCATAATTCTTTCCCTCATACATCCATTTAAATTAGATGGTATTCTATATCTAATAAATGAGCATTCAATGTGATTAAATAATTGCTAATATGATTTGCAGATTTGATTTTTTTTAGGAATGCAGAACAAGATTTTGGGAAGAAAATTGTTAGTGGGTTTCTCATTGCTTAAAAGCTTCGAGGGGCACTACCCCTCAACCTCGCCCAGGGGCTCTGTCCCTCCGGAACCTTGTAAGGGGCATCGCCCCTTAACTCCCCCCGCTAACCAACTAGCGAATTGTCGTGTTATCTAATCGCAACACCTTATATGTCATTCAAGTTTTTACTTGCAATTTTAATACATCATCTTAGGCAATGAGTTGAGCATGATATTAGTACACTTGCATGCCAATTACACAAGGTTCACTCATTGTTTGAGGTTGAGTTTTATTTTCATATTTTGGCTTGCCTATGGTGGAAATTGTTTAGACTTAGTTTTGTGTATGCTCACTCAATTCACAAACTTTCCTTATCCCAAACACTCATATCAAGCTATAGTTGTTCTTCATTGTCCATCCTCATTCTCATCAAGTAAATGCATTTTACAACTTTGTTTCTTAGATTAATTAGAAGGAATATGTATGGTTTTATTGTTCTTAAATATAAATTTAATTAGAGCTTAATTTGAGTTCAAGAAATGTTTCAACTTCATTGAATTTGCACTTGGCTTACTTGTTGTGTAAGAATGACTATTGATTTCACTTGTTGGTTTAATATTGGTTGAGTTACTTTCCAATTGGCTTTGTTATTTTGTGCATACATTGGGTTTAATAATTAGTCTCAATGACCAAGTTAACTCTTTGCTTCATTTATCTTAGTTCCAACCATATTTCACCAATCTCATACGTCATTCTGCACTTGCTATCTACTTTTTGATCACTTGGTATGCTATATTGGAAATTAATGACCTTAAGCTCTTTTTGTCTTGTTTCTCTTGGGATGAATTTTTGAACTTTAACTTTCTGACACTTCTTTCTGATATTTTGACATCTACAGTGGCCCTTAAGAGAACAAGGGATGTTGTTGCTTTTAGTTCTTCTAGACTACGCAT
Source organism: Excoecaria agallocha (assembly GCA_037975025.1). Lineage (NCBI taxonomy): Eukaryota > Viridiplantae > Streptophyta > Magnoliopsida > Malpighiales > Euphorbiaceae > Excoecaria > Excoecaria agallocha. Next base: position 87,887,464 of record CM075808.1, on the reverse strand, counting down.
TCTACCTTATGTTGATTCGAGCAGTTTTGGGAGCAGTTACTACTACCACCACCTCCTCCACCACAGTAATCCAAGCTCAACTTTGCTAAGGACAGCAAGATTTTAAAGAGGGAGATAGAGCTCAGTTTACTAGATTTTAAAGATCATATTAAGTGAGTTTTCTTATCTTACCTTATGTTGATTTGAGCAGTTTTGGGAGCAATTACTACTACCACCACCTCCACCACCACAGTAATCCAAGCTCAACTTTGCTGAGGATATCAAGATTTTAAAGAGGGAGATAGAGCTCAGTTTACTAGATTTTAAAGATCATATTAAGTGAGTTTTCTTATCTTACCTTATGTTGATTCGTGCAGTTTTGGGAGCAATTACTACTACCACCACCTCCACCACCACAGTAATCCAAGCTTAACTTTGCTGAGGATATCAAGATTTTAAAGAGGGAGATAGAGCTCAGTTTACTAGATTTTAAAGATCATATTAAGTGAGTTTTCTTATCTTACTTATGAATTATTTTAGCTAGTTTGTCTAGTAGTCTTATTTTTGTTTAAGTTTATATGTGTTTTTCATTTTAGTTTTTCATATTGGTTGAGTAGTTTACTTCACATATCATGTATTGTACATTTAGCTTAATTTGCCCTAGTTTTGTTCTCAAAAATTGAATATGTTAAACTTGAATTTATAATGTACAGTGTTTAAAATCTTTGTTAGGCATTAAGACAAGTATATTGTTTAATAAAATTTTAGATAGTTAGCATTCAACTTGATTTATGTTTGATAGTTTCCAATCTTTGAGCACAAAAGACCAATTTAAAAAAAGCCAATGCATTGAATTGTTAAGTAAGGAATTTTAGAGCACTAGAACCTTCCTCATCACCCTTTAAAGCATATAAATAACTCAAAATAACTTGGAAAGTGATCCAGGCAATATTTTTCTTATTAAGCCATATTTAGACTTATTATCCTACCTTTTTGTACATTCATCCTTTGTTAGCCATTTTGAGCCCAATGAGGCATGCTTAAAGCGTGCCATGTAAATTTTTCTTGTTACACTCATTTATTATCATTTAGCCTAAAAAACCATTATCTTCTCTTCTAGAATTGGCCATTCTAGGATTAGATAGATTAACTTTTGTTGGTAAATTGAAGAGTGTAAAGGTAGTTTTTGAGACGTTCATGGCAAACTTTATGATGAAGTCTAGAAATTAGTGAAAAATCACCTTGTATTACCCACTTTATTCTTGTATTACCAAGCAATAAATCTGGTATGAAAAAAAGAAATAGAAAAAGAAAAAAAACCTAGAATTTATGGAAAATTCTTAAGTGTGGGGTATTTACAAGGAAAGCAATATTGACTTCTAAAAAAGGGGATAAATTGTGCAATTTAGAGGTGTTTAATTGATCTTTTCTCTCAAAGTGCTTAAGATGTGTATGGGTTTGAGTAACTAAGCATGTAAAAAGGGGTTTGCACTTAATATTTTAAAAATTTGGAAATATTAGTTTATTTTATCTTAGAGTGGCAATTTATTTTGGGCATCCTTTATCCATTCTTTGATAACCATTACCTTAGCCCTATTGCAACCTTAAATACCTAAGTGATTCTGAGTTTTTCTTTGAGTTGTTTAGTGGAGATGAACTTCGGGTTTCGGTGCTAAAGGAGAGGTCTTTCTTATTTTTAGAGTTTCAAGCACGAAACCATTTTACACTTAGGTGTACATTCATTCTAAGCATGGCTATGTAATTACATTGGTATTTTGGTTTTGAAAATGCTTTAAAATGTTTTGGTATTGCACACACACATGGAAACTAGCTTATATCTTCTTGTTTGAATCTATTTTAGCTAGATTTTGTTAAGTGCTTTTATTAATTACTAAACATAGTTTTGAAATGTATAATTCTTGGTTAAAGTTTGACTATTTTGAGGAGTTGGTTTGTTTAGATTTGCTTGGGGGCGAGTAAAGGCTAAGTGTTGGGTATTTGATAAGTGTGAATTATACTATATATTTAGTTTGTTTTTTAATATATTTATTGTGTTAATTTAGTAATTAATTTGTTAAACATGTGATTTGAGGACCTAATTGAGTATATTAGTTCTTTTAGGTGTTTATTTGATGGAAAAAAAGAAGAAATTGAAGGACTAAAAGGAGAATTCAACAAGTTTGGTATGAAAGAAGAAAAAATTAGCGTGGTTTGGTCTAAAGGAGGACCATTCAGTGGAATCACTTTTTGATTCTACAGAATGGCTCTTTAAAGAAGGGAAATAGGGAGCATTATGTAGAATCAGTTTTCCCTTCTACCAAATCATAAGAAAAGTCAAAAAAGAGCATTTGGTGGAGTGTTTTCTGACCCTACCGAGTAAGGATCAAATTGAAGTTACCAATTTCTTGATTCGGTAGATTCAAAATCTATTTTCTAGGTTCATGCTTGTGCGATTAAATTAGAAGTTTTGTTCTAACTGGAATAGGAAGTTTTCTATAAATTGAAATAGGAATTCTTCTACTATTCGAATTAGGAAGTTTCAAGGTATGGAATTTCTTCTTATGGTAGCTTAATTCAGCTATAAAAGGGCACCAAGACACCAAAGGGAGGGAGGAGATGTAGAGAGCAAGCCTCTTTACTACTTTCGTTTCTTTAGTTTTAGTTTCAATTTTATTTAGTTAAATTTTGTATAATAGTTTATCTCTATTTGTCTATTTTTCTTAGTTTGCAATTATCTTTATTTTAATTGTTATTTTATGTTCATCATGTTTAGTAAGTAATTTTCTCTTTTTCTAAGGGAAACTTGTGATCTTTTATTATAATGACTTAGTTGTGTTTTAATTCAATGTAAGTTTGATTATTTCTTAGTTTTGAGCATATTTTTATCTTTAATTATGTTAAGATTGGTTATTAGTTTATTTGTTCAATAACTAAGAATTGATTTAAGCATAATGTATGATTTGCATGTTCTTAGATTTATTCTTTAGTGTTAATACATGATTGTTTTCTGATTTTGAGATAATTGTGTATTGGTAATATTGGTTAATACTAAGAAATGAGGAACTAAGAATGAATTGAAGTTGAATTTTCTTGAAAAAGAGTTTAATGAATGATTAGGGAGTTAAAACTAGATTTTTATGTTAAGTGTTAAATTGTCCTTAAACAGGGAATTTGATATTTAAGAAAGATATTCTTGATTCAAGATATCAGGCTTTATTTATTTGGTTTTTCCATAATCACTTGTGTTACTTTTGTTTTTGAGTCATTGCAATGGAAGTTGAGATGGATAGAGTTCCTTTAGCAAGAGTATTCCAGTTATTGCTTTGTGTTTAATTCATATTAGTCTAATTTTAGTTTTTATTTTAGTTAATTATTTACTTAGTGAGTTCTTAAATTGAAAACATTGGGAAATAATCTCAAATTGATTCAATTCATACATAGATATTATCCCTATCAATCCATGTTCCTTTGGGGTACAATATTTGGGGTATTAATCTATATTTCCCTATATTACTAGCCGATCTAGTATACATGCTAGACAGCAGTCAAATTCATTGTGCATTATCCATAAGAGTGAGATCTTTCACACAATTCACAACTAATGCTTGAATTATCAACAGAATTAAATTGAGATTTACTTACAATTTGGTGAGTGCATCTACCTTTGATGTCAATAAACTAATAGTGTCAAGCTCCAAGACTCCTCTTGCCTTACCCATAGTTGGTTTATTTCCCACATAACCTTGTCATACAAGTTCCTCAAGTAAAGCGACTGCTTCTTTGTTGTCTTGTCCATCCATTTGCCACTTGAGGCTGTATTGACTATATTTCAATTATCATCCATCAAACCATTGTAAAAGATTTGTGGAATCATCCAATTCGGCAAGCTATGATGAGCACGTTATCTTCAGAGTTCCTTAAATCTCTTCCATGCTACATAAATAGTCTCATTTGTATGTTGTCAAAAAGTTGTAATCTCATTTATGAATTTGGCCATTATATGGGATGGAAAGTACTTATGAAGGCATGCTTACTTCAATTAATCGTATATAGTGATTGAGTAACTAAGAAAATTAGCCAGCAATATTTATGCTTTGTCTTTAACTAAAAAAGGAAATAGTCTAAGCCAAATTGCATCATCTATCACTCAATTTTTTTGAATGCTGCACACACATTGAGAAAAGCCAATATATGGGCATAGGGATCTTCTCCTTAGAGACCTCCAAATTGATTATTTTTCACCATTTGAATAATACTTTGCTTGATTTTTAGGATATTGTTGGTAATGGTAGCTGCCATAATTCCTCCAAAACTCCTTAATATGTTGGGCATAGCAAAATAACCAAAAGTACACTTACCTTGATCAGCCATAATATTTGAACTTTGGTCTTTATCTTGTTGTTGTTGTCTTTAATCTCCGCACAAAGCATGTAAAGTTCTATCAATTTTAGGATCAAATGGAAAAAGATTATCTCTACTAATGCTTCTATACATAAAAGATAACAAACAAAACAACTAAACTACTACTAAAAACTAATAAACCTAACAAAGAAAAATCAGACAAAAGGCCTAAATTAACCTTTTTACACCCTAAGTTAATAAAAACAATCACTTATTTGACTCCCTGGTGATGATGCCAAAAACATGCTACGATGTACATTTTATTACCCTACTCTCTAAAACTTAGATAGAGTGAGTAGGGTGTCAAACGTTGGGAATCAATATATGTGTAAGTGTTATTTTCTATTAACCGAATAAATACTAAGATGGATAGGCTATAATAACTTTGAGTGGGTTCATTTATAGTAAAGTGTTTACTTAATTAAACTAATTAGTCTAATCTAAATTGATAACTACCAAATATCAAGTAAGATGTTAGAATTACAATACATAAATTGATCATATAAAGATTTAATGAAACATATATGCATGTAATGATTGGAGAATAAGGCCTATTATCCCTAGATACAACTCTTATTGTCAAATAAGGGCATTCCCATCTAGAGTCCATAAGCACTCTTATGTCATTGTGGAGATAGAAGAGAACTATAAAGTTTTATGCCTATTCTTTAACCCCTCAAAGTGAAATCCTTGTCTCCTAAGTGATTTCTAGACTTTAAGTAAATTCAATTGCTTTTCCACTAAAATGGCCCAAGTTTCATTGTTAACATTTTGATTAACACATTATATATGGTGATCAAGCATACAGAACAAGTTAAGCCCCCAATTGAACTTAAATCATTTATGCATAAAAAAAGATAATTGTATTAATAAATATCAATTCATACTTGCAATTCGAACAAACAAAGTGTAATGCTCCTTCTAATGGCCTTCTCTGCTACCATACATATCATATTAATAATAACTATAATCTAACTATCAATTTTTTCATTCACTATTGAAGAATATATCAAGTTTTGATTACAATATATAATTGTTGTCATAAAATTTAGATAACATAAGTTTCTATAAATACAATACATTAACACTATTACAACTTTTAAAATTTAAATAAAAATCTTAATATCTTCTTTTTGTGTTGGCCTTCAATACTGCAGTTGGTCCTTACACTCAACTTCCTCAACCTGAACCTACATGGATTAAAAATCCATGCAAAGCTTACTGCATAATATAAACCATTAAGATGACCTCTCACAGAAGTCTTCAATGACTCACATACATATGAACATGCCAATAAGCACATAATAAAGTAATATCAACAACAAGTAACATGTTCATGACATTACAAAGTATTATCCAACCACCTCTATTATGCTTAGTCATTATATTATCATATGAATCTTAATCCCTTGGTTAAAATCATGCATATTAAATTAGATCATTTATTAGATCAAGTATTCATGTACGCAAGTTCACATATTACCAGTTTATTTACTTATTTGTTCCTCATTGCTTGTACAACATTCATGTGACTTTTTAGCATATATATACATGCCAATTTGAATTATTTCGTATTTATTATTCTTAGTTAATCTTATGACTTGCATGACTCTCATGTGCATGTATACATGTAAAACTAATTCATAATTTAGTTTTGATAATCGTTCTCATGTGATTCAGCCAACAAAATAGGCCCAGGTGTATCCCTAACAACTAACAAGCTCTACATCATACCCGCATTTATATCAAAATTTTATGTGTTTTATGTATTTGATTATTGAACTTAATTTTGTTACCATCATTATGTCCTTTCTTCATTTTAAAGGTAAGTTTCTAATCCACTTACACTTAATAACCAAAGGTTGTATTTAATCTATAAATTTCATTGAATTTCCATATGGAAATTATAGGTTTATACATTAAATGCTCTTACATCCAATAAGCAGTACCATCTCTAAGCTAGCCATGAGCTACAACATCAATTACTAATATCAAACATACAACACATAAATATAAAGAATGTGCATTCACAATGTGATTATGGAGAAACCATTAAACAATTACATGTGTTCACATATATAACTGATAAATTTAAATGCAGAGAGCATTATATAAATACAATAACAATTACATACAAGTGATACAATAATATTATAAAATTACATGTTCTTTGTATTTTTCATTTACTATGCATGGATTCATATAAAAATAATATTTAGATTATGTCATGAGTGCTATATTGTCTCTATCATTGTCATATTGCTCATTATAATGCTTTAGTCATTTTTTATGTTTAGCCTGCACCCTTCGATGGTGTGGATAATAGGTAATACTATGGTATTCGAAGCTACAATAAGGATACTCGAAGGTATCAATCCTTTGGACCGGTCAAGTGGACCCAAATAGGGCCAGCTATATGACCTAAATGAGGTCAATACTATGCTATAGACCCAAATGGGGTTAATCTTATGGTAGCTATTGCGACCCTAGCAAGTGCACTAGATCGACAAGTAATAAAGTGGGGTATAGTTAGGACCTGTAAATATTGAACCCAAGGGATAAGGGCTGTTTTAAGCTAGATATCTAGAGTTAATCTGAGATAAATTTCCAAGTTTCTGATTGAGAAAGTGTCCTAAAACTAATAACAAAATAAATAAATAAATAAATAAATAAAGAAGATAAGTTAATCAAACTAGAGATTTAAACATTACTTGGGTTCACTCATCCAGTCCATACCCAATGTGAATTAATTTTACCTAAAAGCATACATGAACAAATTCAGGATAACCCTCTTAACCCAAGCATCCCATTCTGAAGCCAACTATTCTAGTTGCTAAACTTCCCATTCCGGAGCTAGCCCAACAACTAGCCTATGCACGGGTCTAACATCCTAAGTTTGGTTTGCTTTCCCATTTCGGAGCCAAACTACCCAAATCTCATCTATTTCACTCCACACTCTAGTCCTAAAATCACAATTATTGCGCATTTAGAATTCCATTCCGAAGTCGTCTAAAATAATACAGCATTCATGATAAAAAAACTGAGCAAAATTATTCATAAAATCCAATCCACTATGCTCAATATCCGTCCAAGACATATGATAAAAACCATTCATCCATACATGGAAAATAATTTAATAGATTGAAAAACCATGAGATACAAATAAGTAACTGTGAAATAGATCATTCATTCATGTAAAAATCAAATTAAGTTCAAGATCCACATTGTGGGTAGGGGATTCAAAGATCCCCAAGCAACAAAACTACAAATTAAACATAAATAAAGTAAAAAAAGAAAGGAAAGAGGAAACCCATGAAGCCATTTGTAGCTTGTGAAGCTCCAATCCAAATCCAAGCCTCCTCTATCAAAGCTCCAAGCAAAATGAAGAACACAACTTAAAGTAAGTGCAGAAAATTGAATCTAACCCTAACTTACATTGGAAAATAAATCTAATCTAAGGTTTACATTGAATTAAATCTAACCTACAACACAAAATGAAGGAAAAACATAAGAAAATCGGAGGAAAAAGCCCTAGATCTAAGTGTGGTGGCTCTCCTCAACTCTCCCCTCCTTTCTCTGCCAAAAAATGCAGTTTTTATAGATCTATAGATGGCCACGGTTAAGACAAAAGTGTCACAGCCATGCCCAGTCAAATTAGGCATGGTTGGGACAAAAGTATCTTAGTCGTATGCACCTTCTGGACTAAAAAAAACTCAAATTTTGCATTGGCTGCGGTCCCTAAGAGAAGAAAAACTAGTCCCATTAATTTATCATTTTTTCAATATTTCACCATTGGATTGAGTTGAAATTTTAACCATAGCTTTGTAACATCTTGATCTACATTTTCAACAGTAGAGATTGGATTCTGATGTTTGCAGATCATTCTAAAAAATGAAATGGTGCGAATAGGGGATTCTTCAATGGGCACAACTGGGACCATTTTGTCCCAATCGTGCTCTTGCCTATTTTTCTGCACATGAGTCAAAATAACCCCATTAAACATACCAAAACATTGTAAATATTAATATAATTTCATTTGGTATAAAAAGAGAAAGTTATTACACAACTCTAAAAATCATGCAAAATAAAACATAGACACAAACAAAAATATACTGAAATTAAACAATAAAATTGGAGTTATCAGTAGCTACAATATACCCTCATAGGCAATCCTATCTATCTATAACCTAAACATAGACGTAGGCAACTATAACCTCTTGCTTTAATCCTTTTCACTTTTCTTTTCTCTTTTTGTTTATGAGCATAAAATCATACAAATGCTCTTGTGGTATAATCGGTACTTCGAAATCAATACAAAAGTATAGAACTTTTCATAAATTCATGCCATATGGTTTAAAACATATATTAAATATACATATATTTTCGTGCATGTATTTTCCATTTCCATAGTTGTACGATATGTTTATAATAATTATAAATTATATGTGAACTAACATATGTGTGTGTGTGTGCATGCATGCGTGCATGCGTGTGCGCGCATATCTATATAATTCACTTTGTACACATCATGTGCATCTTTATACTTAAACACACTACTACATGTCTAAATGTGTTGGTATATCAAGCACACTCAATCAAAATAATATAACCTAGATAGTTATTTAATTATGTAAGCCATCACAATTCCTATCTCAACACATATTCATACATGTTTATATTATAATCATGTCTATTCATATCTATATACTCTTTTAATTTTAGTTACATCTCTCATTCATATCAAAAATTGACATTTCAAATTGTAAGCATATAAACATTTCCAAGTAACCATATTAATGTAGCATCAGTCACAAAATCACGTACTTATGCCTATAAACATTTATTTAGCTACACATCATCTTATTGAAACATCCTCAACCATACATATTTACATATAACTTTATGGATAGAATGCTATAAAAGGATTTGGACAAGTTCGAGTAACGTTCGATAACCATTCGAGCCTAAAAATCATGTATAAACTGTAACAAAAGAGCAACATAGCAGAGACAAATTGGTCTTAGCCACTTATAATGATCATAATTATTACAAAATGGTCCACAAGGTTGAGACAAAATTGTCTCAATTGTGTTTTCCATTCTACCCCCCAAATTCTATAGATAGCTTTTCTGGATCTAATTGTACATCATTTTAGACCTAGCAAATGACGTTTTCCAGCAAAGTGATCTTTGACAAAGTTGTTGCAATATGTTTTTAGTTTTTGAATCATTAAAAATCACCTTCATGAAATACTACAGACTATTTCCATTGATAGGGCAGCAAGCATTATTAGATTTCAAACTTATTTTGACAACTTTTAAAGTGAAATAGGTCTTCGACCTCTAAATGAAAAATGTAGACATATGAATCCAGTTTATTCTCCATTTGGAATTTCTCAATTTGAGGCTCTCCAATCCAACTTAAAAGGAAAACAATCTAGATGGGTCAAGTGAACCCTAAGACAGAATTTACCTATTTTATGCTTTCTTCCTCTATTTCCTCTCCTATGTACCAGAACTATCACAATCATGTTTGTACTACATTAACATATGAAACATATAATTTCTAATCATTTAACACAAGAAATAATGTGTAAGAAAGTGAAGGGTTCCCAAACCTAAATTTTGACTAATTTTCCTTACTAAACACCTTACCTTGCCTTCTATTGCTTTCTCCCTTCGCTTGGTTGCTCTCTTCCCTTTAGTCATGTCAATTTCCTCACATAAATCAAATATGAACCTCTAAAATTTAGCCTCTCTTATATATGCAAGAAATAGTTAAGTACTAAAGTGAAAATTCTATGAATCTTGCCTAGTTTACTTAGAAATATTGATTTATTTTGTTTGAACCACTAACACATAGTTGAGTCTCTAAGAATGGATGAAGAAGAGAAGAAAAATCTACCAATTTTTTGCTGAGTTGGCCATCCACTTTCCCTTTAAATACCATAAAGTTTTCTTCATTCCTCAAGAATAATCTAGGATAGTTATGTGCTTCTCCCTCATTTGTCCATTTGTCAACTCTTAGAAAATTACCTTTAGCTCATTTTTTTCCTTGAATTTCCTATTTGAACCCCAAAACTTACTCTTTTTAATTTTAATTAAGCCCATAAATTATGTGTTTCTTTTAATTAGGCACATACATAACTTAATGTGTAATGACCAAATTGCCCTATTTCTTTTAAGACAATTACCACTATGTCCCCACTTACAATTCATTAAGTAACCAAACATATATCAGTCATAATATCAATTAAACATGCATCCTAGGGCATAAGCAGAGACCTCACATTTCTCTCCCCCTTAAAAGAATTCCATTCTCGAAATTAATACTTACAGCAACAATTCTCATCACTTGTATTCTTATAACTTTGTCTTTATCACATTCAATCTTTATCCAATACTATCTCTCCTTATTTCTCTTTTTCTTCTCTTTAAAATCACATTTAAGTTTTTATCCAATTTTATCTCCTTATAATGATTATCCTATCTTGCTATCAATCATTTCTGCACACAACGTACGTCTTGTTAGTTTCCTTTTCAGTTGGGGCCTATACGTGAAATCTGATGTTTTTCATGTCTTGTCAAATGATTCCAATGCAATGCTATGAAATAATGATTATTTCATATGCATATTAGAATGAAATTGCATTTTCTCATGTATCATAAATGTTTGCCCCAACCCATGCTATGAAATGATCAATCAATTGACCATATTGTTAAGGAGTTACTAATAGGTACACAGAGCGTCAAAACTAATCTTAACCTCAAATTGTAGAAATTTCATAGAGGGATAACCTTATCAAGTTTGCATAAATTTTTCTTTTTCATATATTTTGTTGATATAACTCTTATATACTTCATTTAGACACATATAGAATAGTCCAAAGAACCAACCTAATATATGTCATATACTATCTTGATCTATAGCTAACACCTTATCAGATACTTCTTTCATACATATACATATAAATGGAAAAAAGTCTAAATTTTCTTTGTATACTTATCTTTGGTATGGTTAAAAGGAATACCAACTATAACTTTTAAGGTACTTTACTTTGCTTCTGATAATTCCACTTTGGTCATTTTGTTTCTATAATATCTCTTTAAGATCTCTTCATATTCTACTATCTATAAGAAAACAAGGACATCTGCATTAGGCCAAAACTATCTAACTTTCCATAATAACTTACTCTTAGACTCTTTATTTGCCAGAACTGCCTAAACATTTACACTACAAGAAAATATTAAATTAGCAATGAAAAATAGCAAGAAAAATTGTTCATTTTTCATTGCTAATCAAAATTAGCAACGAAAATTAGTAGTGGAAGGAGTGGTTGTAGATTTGACAGTTGCTATTTTTTTATCAAATGAATTTAAAATTTGTTGCAAAATCCAACCAATGTAGGACTTGGTGAATTGGGCAAAATTACCAACAAAAATTAATTTCCGTTGCTAAATTCACCAAGCAATAAAAAAAATCACAATGGTATCGTCCCTCAGTAAAAATTATTACAATTTTTTAATTATTATTTTATAACTATCCCTAAACAACCTTTAAGCAAGCACAAATAACCAAATTTCACAAACTATTATATTTCCATTTATAAGTCTCAAAACCATTCTATTTCTCTTCACACTCTCTTTTAGCAAATAACAGACAATTAAACATCCCTTAAATTGCAAAATAATAATTTGGTAATGCCTTAGTCTCATCAATGTTATCAAGAAAGAAGCATAAGTAACAATACATATATAAACAGATTAAACACTACTTAGTTAAAGAAAATTTCCTATACAAATGCTAATCCCATGCCATGTGTTAAATGGCATTTCAAATTTTCAGAAAATTTAGCTTGGAATCTAAAAGCAAGCACAAAAGACTTGCTCGGAACTCCTAACATTCGCTCTTAATTGTAATAGGAATTATTACTCTTAATATTAAATTATGAGTATCAATGAGATACATAAAAGATTATTGGTGGCATTTGGAAAGTATGGCCAAGGAGTCTTTAAGTTTTAAATATTTAAAAATAGAGAAAAACAATGCATAATGATAATTAAATTAGTTGAAATACCAACAAGGATTCAAGAACATGGTTCTAAATTTGGATAAAAAATTGGAGTAAAGTTGGTGCTGCAATAATTGTGGCTTAGATAAATGCATGAAAGTGCAGCTGCGAACAATTTTACTTGATTATAATTAATTGAACTCTTTAATTAATTATTATCTTATTCACTTCTCTATCCCCATAATAATATCAAATATTATTATCCTTGTCAATTTACCATTTTATCCTTTTTCTCGATATGTGTGTGACCTATTGGGTTCTTGTCCATATTTACAGTATAATATGTAATTGTGAGTTATATTCAAAAGTCAAATGATTTAAACTTCTTTCAATAATTTTATCAATCCCTATTGATATTCTTGACACACTATTATACAAATCATGATTGGCCTCTATCTAGGCATCATGACTACCCAAATGTTAGGAAAGTCAAGTGGTTTGACTATACCCTTCCATAGAAACAATTACCGTGCAATTACTCCTTCCACCACTCTTATCTCAATTAGATTCTGAGTATGGATTTCTGTCAACTCATATAAATCTAATTATGTATGTTCTATTAATTTAACCATTGTTCCCAAAATGCCCTCCATGGATCTCTATCCATCTTGGCATATTACTCTGGCCAGAAATTCTCCGAACAAGGCAATTATAGAATCATGCAAGATAACTTCCCTTATTAAATCTGGGATGGTGAATCATTTGTCAATCACTCAACTATCTTCAAGTAGGTCATGATATATCCAATCTTGTAATTATGTTCACTCCTAGTTGGAAGTAATCAGTTATGGAGTCAAAATATACCACTTGCTAATTAAGATAACTTTGGTGATCTCAAGTCCAAGGATACTTGCACAACCGCTATGAAGAGATTCCTCACTGACATAGATTTAATATCCATGTGAGGATTCCCTTTGCGGGTCTCCAATTAACTTGTTCTTCTAACAAGCATCCACATGTTAGCTTTGATTATCTTCTATAATCATAGTTATGAGAACCACTGCTTGAACCATTCAAGAAGCATAACATGTGCTAGTCTGTTCAAATTAACAATGCTCTATCTTGTTAATTCTATGACTAGGGATATTTAGATATTAACACATTTGCATGCAATAGACATCTCATATCATGAACACTTTCATGATTGCCTTTGCACTGTGTTTATAATATCTAGGACTTCATTTATTAATTTAAGATTTACAAACTCATGTATTTAAACATAGCATTAATAAATGAATGATGCCTTTTATTAAGAATATGAATTTATACATATGAAATATATCCCTATTACATAGGCTCTAGGGGCATACTCTCTAACACACTCCTAATGTTTGATTTTTGTAGCCATAATAGATTTATCTAGGTGGTCCAGAGGGTTAGATGATTGCCTTATTCAAAGATCGACATTTGAGTTCTAAGGCCAAGCTTAAGTTTAGGGTTAGGTTCAGAAGTCGACTCAAAGTTGAGTCTAAGTTGTCAAGAAACAAGGTTGGAAATGGATGACAAGAAGTTAAATAAGACTGGGAGAGTTACCGATGAGGCAATAAGGTTTTCCTCTTTAAGGGAAAGGTTGCCTATTTTTGTTTTAAGGCTTTTGACATTAAGGGATGAGTTAGATCAAAGACTGGATAATGAGTCTCAAGAGTTTAAAGAGAAAATGATGGTTATGATTAGAGGATTAGTGGCTTTCATGGCACCAAACACTATAACTCGGCCTCTAGCACCTACTTAGAAGATAGCAGAACCAACACTATGCTTCAAGACCTATCAAGGAAGGAGATAAGACATGGCCCTGAGAATGATTACATTGAACAGGAGGATGAGGATTATGTTCCCCTAGTAATGAACATAAGAAGTAAGGGTCATAATGCTGAAGATATGGCTTTCAAGAACATGGAAAACAAGATTAAAGCCACATCTAAGCTGTTGTCTATTGGTAGGGGAATGAACCCCGAGGGTAGTGATTTTGATGATGATAAGCCATTGTCTCAAAGGTTTAAAATGCCTAATTTGCCAAGGTTTGATAGTACTTTAGATCCTTTTACACATGTTAAGAAGTACATCCTGATTATGAAAGACACCACCTTGACCAAGAAGTAAAAGGTGGAATATTTTTGTTTGAGTTTAACTGGGCCTACAATTAATTGGTATTATAGATTAGACAGTTGCACCAAATAAGACTAGGATTTTCTAACTAAGGAGTTCCTTAAGTAGTATGACTATAGTACCAGGATGGAGGTCACCTTGAATTACTTTAACAGAAGCATGATTAGTTTTTTCATGAATATCTCATTGAGTGGAGGAATCAAGTAATGGAGATAAAGAAGAAGCTTGATATAGCTGACTAGAGTAGACTTTTTATTCAAAATGCAAGTCCCTACTTAAAGGATAGTCTAAAAATGAAGGGTTTAAAGGATTGGGAGTCTTTTAAGGATATAGCCATAGAGGCTAAAGGTGAGTACTTTGCTAGAATGGTTAGCAATGAGGGTGCAAGGAGGAACTTTGGCAATTATAAGGCAATTGGAAATAACAGTGGCTAAAATAAAACTTGAAAGATAGCTAAAGTGTCTACAATATAAGCTAATCAGAGGCACTATTCCAACCTCGTTAAGTCACTATCTTGGGTGTTGGACAGGTTGAGCAAAGAAGGAAAGCTTCAACCATTGGCATTGAGACTTGCAAAGAGTCAAGGGTTGCCCCATCATAAAGAAGATCAATACTATGCTTACCACCAGTACACTAGGCACTTTACGGATTACTATTGCACCTTAAAAAATAAAATTCAAGATCTAATAGACAGTAAGTAGATTTTTAGATCTTGAAAAAAAGGGAAAAGAAGAAGAAAAGAGGTAATAATGTTGTGCTGCCTCTGGTGTTTATGATTGGGTCTAGTTTACTTGAATGGTATGTCATAAGAGACTTGTATGGAAATAAGTATGTGGCTATTAATTGTTCCACCACTAAAGTAACAAAGCCATATGCAGAAAATTAGCCACTTTCAATTATTAATTGCTAGGATTCCTCTACTCAGAGTGAAGACGAAGAGACTATGATGCCCATTGATATTTGAAGTTAAGCTTGTGAGAGTGAGGAGGAAGTATAATAGAAGAAGGTAAAGGTGGTCACGAGAAGTGGAAAAGTGGCCCCAAAATTTGAGAGGAAACCAACTCTTGTGGTAGTGCCCATAGAGAAAAAGGCTAAAGAGAATCAAATAATCAAGCAGCTAAAAACATGCATGCCTAGATTTCCACTTGGAATTTATTGAGGCAGCCGTCATCACACAGGCAGAAATTGGTAGAAGCTTTGAGTGAGTCTACTATTGCCACTGCCATTTCACCTTCTAAGCTACTAAATTTAGTCAAGGGAGGAAGGGGAGAAAACGTTGTATATTCAAATGATGATCTACCTGATAAAGGCATAAATCATAATCACCCTTTCTATATCAAGGCTTAGGTGAATGGCAAGCACATGGCATGTGTGATGGTGGACGATGGATCTTTTATCATTGTTTACCCTTTGGTGGCAATTCCTACTTTTGTGTTAAATGAGAACATGTTGAACAAATCTTACTTGACCATTTCTTCCTATGAAAACTCCAAGAGATAAGTTGTTAGGACCTTCAAGTCCTTAGTAAAGATAGGGCCTATTAAAATCGAGGTTGAATTTGTGGTGTTATCAATTCCTACCAATTTCTTTATACTACTAGGAATGCCATGGTTCTATATGTTAGGCAGGGTGCCCTCCACATTACATTAGATGATTAAGATACCTTATGATTGTCAAGTGGTAACCATCAAAGCTATGAGGAAAAATCACGTATCTACACTAGAGATAATAACTAAATAGCCTTTCAATGGGTTCCATCTATCAGTCATCAGTGATGAGGAAAGTGATGGTAGCTTTAATAATAGCTTGCAAGTGATCAATATGCTAAAAAAGATGAACTTCCTGCCTAGGGCTGGTTTAAGCAAGAATTCTCAAGGGCCCAAGACTGCCATCACCACCAAAGTCTAGAAGGTTAAGAAGGGATTAGGTTTTATTTGTCCTGATTAGAAAAATAAGAAGAACAATGTTGTAAAAGGGATTCCCCATATTTCATAAAGCTTTGTGCCAGCATTAAGCATCTGCCTTTACTGTGGGGAGAATGAGCCTCTGTTGATAGGGGGTGAGATAGTGTAGAGTTTTATTCTACTTAATGATTTCCTAGACTTGGAACGAGGAGTTATCAAGCAAGTTGAGGGTTTTTGGGATGAGGAGATTTTTCTACATAATTTGGCTTAGGATAAAGAGGTGTCTGAGAAGTCATAATAGAGAAGTTACTTATTATTTAGTTGCAAGGTAAAGAGAAGATGGAAGCTGAAGATCTACCCAAGGCTGATCCAAATGCTGGAGAGATGTTTGATGCCGCCAAAACTAAAAAGATACTTTGATTGATATTATTTATGCTTCAAAACTTTTTGATAAGAACAATTATTGCTCTTTTTTTATTATATTAATAAAATGAACAATTTTGCTTACTTATGTGATGTTTCTTCTGATTTTAATATGCATAATCATGAACATGAATCATTCATATTTGACATTAACTCAACAAACATATGGTTATTTAATCTCAAAACAAAAGAAAACCCAAAAGAAATTTTATTAACATTAGATATAACTCTTAAAGAGAAAGAAAATTTTAAGAGAATATTGAAAAAATATGAAAAAATCTTTGCCTTGACCTATAAAGATAGGTCAAAAATAGATCAAGAAATTGCCAAACATGCCATCCCAACCTATCTAGGGTACTAACCAGTCAAGTAAAAGCTCAAGAGACTTAGAGCAGAATGGGCTGAGATGGTTAAAGAAGAGGTCAAGAAGCAAATAGAGGCTAAGTTTCTAGTGGAGGTCCAATACCCTACCTCGTTGGTAAATGTGGTTCCTATGGCAAAGAAGGATAAAAGAGTTAGGTGTTTTATAGATTATAAGATTTGAACAAAGCTTGCCCTAAAGATGATTTCTCTTTAGCTCACATAGATGTACTAGTTAATAGTGTAGCTGCCTATGCCAAGTGCAGCTGCCTATGCCATGTATAGCTTTGTAGATGGGTATGTTGGGTGTAAAAAAATTTTAAACAAGATAATAAATCAAATTACGATATCCTTCATCACTAAATAGGGTACTTACTCTTACCAAGTAATTCCCTTTGGGGTTAAGAACGTAGACACCACCTATCAGAAGATGGCAACAAAGGATATTGGTGACTTGATTCACAAAGAAGTGGAGGTATATATGGATGACATGATGATCAAGTCGGATACACAAAAAGGTCACTTGGAGGTATTAGAAAAATTCTTCTAGAGAATTGACAAGTATAACCTTCACCTCAACCTAAAGAAGTGCATCTTAGGGGTCACTTCAGGTAAGCTCCTAGGGCATATGGTAGGCCAGAAAGGCATAAAGGTAAATCCTAACAAGGTTAGGGCTATTAAAGAGATGCTAGTGCCTCAAAAAGATAAGAAGGTAAGAGGATTTCTAATTAGAATTTAGTACATAAGTAGGTTCATAGCCAAATTGACCTCGATTTGCAAACTAATATTCAAATTGCTTAGCAAGGATCAACCAGTGGTTTGGAATAAAGACTGTCAAAAGGCATTCAATACCATTAGCTAGGATGAATTGGATTCGTCTTAAGCAAAAATAAGGCAAGGAAATACATGAAAATTCAAAATGACACATTTTCTAATACGAAAAGCTAGTGTGAAAACCCACAAGGGGCACATTACCTTTCAATACTTGAATGAAATACTTGAAATAATAGGGGACTACTAGTAAAATAGGCAATAGGTTCATTCCAAACAGTATCCAAGCCAAAAATAGTCTCTACCACAATCAAAGGGAATGGGTTGTACCCCTTATGCATGCCGTTTATAACATTAAATAATCTGTAATCCCTAATCATTAAGTCATCTAAATGCACTAGCAAGCATCAGGTAAAGCAACAAAGCAATATAATGATAGACTAGAAAGTAGGTGAGTCATCGAAGTCAGCCAGGACATTGGTTAGTGGCTCCAATGAAAATGTCCTTTCTTAAGGTACTAGGCCTCTAGCCTTAGAAGGAAGGATGCATAGGGCAGGAGCCATCTCTCTGGGGTAGCTAGGCACAATAAAAGGCAGACTTGGTCAAGTATCGGGTGCAAACCCATACCAACTATCTTAGTAAACTCCTTAGGTAAAGGGTATAGCTCCTAGTATGTGAACCTAAAGACATGGAACATCAAGTCCTAGTACCGTATAATAGCAAATATTAGGTTTTTATCAAAAGATACTCTCCTAAAAAATCTCAAGTCGAAATATGGAGCCAAAAAAGGGTCTTTCCAAGTTCTCATGTCATCTAACAACTGGGGTAATTTTGCAAGTGCAAAAGTCAACATGACAGTAGTTCTCAAATAGTCTAAGTACAAAAATAATGAAGAGATAAATGACTAAAAGGAAAAATGGCCAAAAAGAAGAAGAAAAGAAAAGGGGGAAAGAGGAAATACCTGGCATGAAGCTTCTTGGAAAAGGGAGAGGTCAAAAGCACGAAGACAAAGAAGGAATTTGCATTATTTATAGAAAAGGGATGACAGACAATTATCCCTCGAGAAGCAATACACAACCAACCCGTCTGTCACCTTTAGACTGCTTAAATGCATTTCTTCTACATATCCCATGCATTACATATACATATTTTTTCATCCTCTCTAGTTTTCATTTTCTAGGAAACCTAAAGGACCCATGGCCAATATAATAGCTTCAAAGAATTCTCAACGAAGAAAAGGTCTAAAAATTTATGAACAACCAAGTTTTCAAGGAGTATATGTGTTTAGGAAGTATGTATAATTAAAAATAAATAGTATGTGTGCACAAGTGTAAGTATGATAATATATATGTATTTAATAAGTGATAAATAAAAAATGAAAATGAGGTGTTTTATGACAAATAATGTAAAATGAAAATTAAAATGAAGAAATACAGAAAAAGAAAAGAAAAATTAAAAAAATATGAAAAATGAGTGACAAACGGGACATATGAGGGGGTCGTCTGTCGCGTAAAAATTTAAAAAATAAAAACCTTCTTCTTCTTCTTCTTCCCCACTCTTCTGTAACTACCATTTCCAATTTCCCAACATTCTCTGTCGGTTTTTCTTGGTTTCTTTTTGTTTTTTGTCCATTTTTTCTACCATTTGTGTGGAAATTCCTTAAGAATCAACATGCAATTCAGGGTAGTGATCACTTTGCTCTTCTTCTAGTTTTTATTTCTCCATCTTCTCCATTTTAAGTATTGTCTTACCCTTTATTATATTTATTTTATTTATTTCTTTGTATAGTTAGTGGTTTTGATTTCTAGTGTTGATGTTAGACCTAATTTACCTAGTGGTTTTGCTTTGTATAATGCTTTTAGGAATTAGACTTAAATTTGTGAACTTTTAATTGCATGACACTGTAGTAGGAAAGCAAACCTCTAAATAAGTGTGTAAATGACACTATGTGTAGTTTATGTGCGATGTGAAACATAGTCAAAAATTGCACCAATGTAGTTGAGAATAATTTTGGTTTAACACATCAATAATTTTAATTAGACTGCTTGGTGGCCAATGATGGCCTATGGATTTGTTGAAATGCTTTTCTCGTGTAGGGGACGAGCACATTCCTAGCTAGAATGCTACCGAATTTTTGTTAGAATTCTATAAATTATAAATGTATACTTTGCCTTGTTTGTCATGTATGTTTGTTAAAATTGCCTAATAATGGGTTTAGGTTGTTGTAAATCATCTTGCAGAGTTTAACTTGCATTTCCATACAAGCTAGCCAGCTTCAATTTAAGCTGGCATGCTATCGAAATCTCACCTTAATTTTCTAGCGAATCAATTTTCAGTTTGCTTATAACCTAAGTCAATCATAAGAGATTAACAATTGATTTTTACAAGATGCCATGTAGAGATACTCATGCCACTCTAGCTCTACCTACACCAGCATATATGATGCCTCAGTAGGTCGATAGGTATCGAGCCTTATCACGAGTCCAGTTCAGATCTAGCTGCTTAATGTCTAGGTAATTCTTAGAAATCGCAGGGTTGACTGAGGAGATTGATAGGTTATTGGTAGCAGCGAGATGAATTGGTTTCCTTACTCTGACGTTTTAGACTTATCTGGATATGACAAAAGAGTTTCTCGCCACCCTAAAGTATGGGGCCTATTAGAGATCGGACACCAAGGAGGGGGTAGTCCAGTTCTGGGCAAGAGGCATTCACTATAGCATCACCCAGTGATGGTTCATATAGACCATGAGATTACCAGTAGATCCGAACATTGTGACCCTTGAGAGGAATATTGATTAGGTGAGATGGCTAACCATCACCCTTTCGAGAGCCGTATACCAATTAGACATGGTCAAGAGCACCATGTTGGCTACTTTAGCCTTCTAATACATCTAACAGGTATAATCTAAGTCATATATAGGTCACACCAACGATCCTGGATTGGTTAACACAGTTGAGATAACTAGCCTATAGAAGATACACATACACAGAAGGGTCAACATCATATATAAGATTATTGGCTCCTTGCATAGAGTCGCCACTCAGCCAACCACCTAGATATGTATTGGGGCATAATGACTTAATTGCTTCTATCTCTAGGGGTAAATGAGGGGACATTTAGATGCTCGCTTTAGGAGGACATATATATGCACATATAAGACACTCTCACTATGGGAATGATGGAGTCGATATGGGTTAGAAGGGCCAGTATAGACTTCTAACTATCCTAGAGACTAGAGAGAGCTATAGCTTGGATCCTATAGGGATGACCAGGGTCAGGGTTAGTAGCCTAAGCCACCTTAGCCTTAAGCACCTCTAACACCACCACACAGTAGGATGTATAGGAGTAAGGGCCATAAGAGGTGCAGATTTGGATTATGAGATGGAAATGCAGCTCGACCTAGATGAGCTCTTTGGCAGGTCACCCACTCTTTTAATGCATCCTAGATCACTGGTTAGACATCAACGGTCACTAGCTAGGAGGCTAGGCAAATTCTCACTCTATAAACACCTGGGAGCATCCACTTATACCACTCTGCCACTATCCAAACACCCGAGGGCATCTACTTCAACTGTTTCGCTGCCACCTAGACACCCTGAGACATCCACATCCACCATTTCACCACTAGTGCAGCCGACATTGATTCCATTGCTTAATGATATTTTGAGGAGATTATCTACCGTAGAGGAGACTGTTAAGAGGCCGAATCAAACCTACAATTAGTATTAACTAAAGTATAGTCCTTACAAGCTGAGGTATAAGGTATTAGAGCTGATTTGGTAACTACAGGGTAGAGATTTGAGGTGACCTTATAGGTGGTTGATGAGTTACTCACCCAAATTCGAGAGCAGAGAGGCCGCATTGACACTGAGGTCCCCGAGGGGAGAGGCGATGACCGAGACCGATGAGCCACTTAGGAGATACATCAGAGATCTAAGGAATTACTTGATTAGATTGTAAGACCTTAAATTTCTATCTAACATGCATAGTATATTCTAGAGCATAAACAGTAACCTTGGGATAGTTTTTGGTTTGAATACAGTAGTATAATATAGAAAAATTTAAAAATGCTTAAGTGTTAAACATGTTAAGCCTAAATAAGTACTAAGATGGGTGACCTAGGGGGAAGTTTTACTTAATTACTAAATGAATAAAATAGGTCTAAAATGAAGTCCATTGGTACAATTTGAGTTGAATTTGAGCTCAAATAAGTCCTTAAAATAAATAGTAAAGAATTTCCTCGGTACCATAATATAGTTGACCATAAGTTGACCAAGCTCTAAAATATTCAGTAGACCACTAAATATTTTTCAAATTATATAGACCCATTAAAAATTGCATAAATGAGCTATTGGAAGTGAAAAATAATTTTTCTAACAATTCAAAAATTTTAAGTTTCAAACCAACTAATTTTGCCTTTGGAGCTAGAAGTATACTGAAACTATGTAATAATAACTTGAAATTTTAAACACATGTTATTGCATTTGAAACAAAATATTAAAGCATTCTGAGGAATTGAACATCATTTTCAAAAAAAATAGTAAAAAATAAATATTAAATTAATCAAAGGGCTTAAACGCCATATTTAATTTATCTAAGGGCATAAATATCATTAGAAAATGAGTCATGATCACCTACATGCATTAATATCACATAAAAAAGGATAGAAACCAATGAAACCTTGACAAGTGGCTTAAAAATAAGCCATTGGATTAAATAGTAAATTGAGGAATCTGGACCATTGGTTTGGTGGAATTAAGGGTAGCCTAGAGAGATCTTGAATGCTCTACAATTCAACCTAAACATCTGTAATATTCCTCCCTTTCTTCCAAAATATCCAAACTACCTTTCATAAGCACTCTCCACCATTTTTCTCTTAACTCTTTCCAATTTCCACTAAATCCTAAGCCCTAATTTCACCCAAATACACTAAAAAACATCATCTCTATCTTCGAAATCAAATTAAAGTAAAAGGAAGATTGGAAGTTGGAAATTTCTAGTGAGAGAAGCTTACCCTAATTAGGTAAAGTATTGAGTTTTTGTTAGATTTAATTGGAGATTTTGATATAGTTTTGTAGAGCATCATTAGTATGATTATTTAATATCATTCACATATTAAAATACATAGCATAAACTCATGATTTTCTCCTTCATAAATTCAGCCTAAAGGTGATTTCCAAAAAGAAGAAAAGACCAAAAAAGAGAAAGGTAAAGGAGAGGAGAAATAGGTTATTTCAAACTACTTTGAGGTTAATGGATACAAAACTGCACCTAACTTCATTTTTTTTCTTTGAATTTTACCTAAACATTACATTATGTAACCATATGAACTTAAAGAGAAATGTGAAATAATTTTAGATAACATATTAAAATGATTTTTTAACATTAAATAAGTAAGAAATGAAGTAGAAATCAAGCAAAGAATAGGAGAACATACCTTTGCCGAATGGTACCTTATATTGTATAACATGATGATTTGATGATTATTGGTATATTAAGCATAAAATATATAATACCATGATGAAAAAGCATAACATGATTGATTTGAGCTTAAAATAAAATATAGACATAATGTTTGTTATGCAAACATAATGATGTACTTATATGTGATTAAGAGTTCTAATGCAAAATGCATATATGTCAACATATAAATACCTAAATTAATGTTGGCAATATATATAACATGAGAAAGAATGAGAAAACACATGGTGTGCATGAGTTCTTAATGAGGCCAAATGGTATGCCCTATGAAAATGCCATGTTTTCATCAAGTTTGAATGATATTTACCATGTATGTGATGATTTCATATGTGATATTGATTAATGAATGAGGAATGAGAATGTATAATTTGAGACATAATGGAAACAACATAAAGAATTGTGTAGAAATATAACATAATGTGAAATAATTAATTGCCTTTAGTATACAGTGGGTAATCCAGGATCATAAGATATAATGGCTAGCCATAAGGACCTATATACCGCGGTAGAATCATGAAAGTAGATTTTCTTTGAGGGATGGCTATGCTTAAATAGTCACCTCACTATACAATCATATATTACATACACATATTCATACATTCCTCATCTCGTATATTCGGTTCAAGGATTCTACTAGTTGCTACTAGGGGTAAAACTGTAAATATGTAAAAAATAGGGACTACATGGTAAATTATACATGAAAGATATCACATACATGATTAAATAATAAATAAAGTGAAATATCTGATTAATAGATTAAAAAGGGATAAAAATATAATTACGCAATAAATCGAGGTAAAATCGTAATTTGGCATTAAAAATATGGCTAAAAAGGTTAAAATAATCAAATAAGCAAAGAAGGGAAAAATCATAAATAATAAAAAATTTTAGGGACAAGAATGTAATTACCACTTTATGGGTAAGCATAAAGACCAAAATGTAAATTATACACTTAGAATAAAATAAAAGTCAAAAGAAGCAAAAAAGATCAAAATTGAGGTCAAACAAAGTCAAATATAATGAATAGAAAGTTTAGGGACCTAATGGTAATTTTTCATTTAAGAAATAATTATGTGAGATTTAATAAGAAAAATAAGTATAAAAAGGATTAAATAGTAAATTAAGATAATAAGAGAATAAAATTTAATTAAATTAACTAAAAGTTATAAGTGTGAATTATGCTATGTTTTTAATGTGTTTTTATATGTTTAATTGAGTTAATCTAGTCTTAATTTAGTTGATTTTAGGTTTAATTAGTTAGTTTATGTGTTTTTAGGTTTAATTGTTAGTTTTGGTGTTTTTCGGGGCCAAATTGAAGAAAAAAGGGGCTAAAATGCAAAAAGGAGAAAGTTAGGGGGAAATTGTAATTATGGAGGAATTTGGCTTTCATTCGTGAAGGTTAGCCATGAATCACTTGGCTGAGTGATTTACTCACTCGGCTGAGTGATTTGGCACTCTCTAGAGTGATTTTGGCACTCTCTAGAGTGAGTTTGGCACTCACCTAAGCAAATTTACGTGTCTTTCAATAGTAAGTCACTCTCTCGAGCAAGTGAAACACTCTTCCAAGTGACTAAGACCACTCTCATGAGTGGGTGTCCTATTTAGGCAATAAAAGTCTTCCTATTTCACTAAAACATGAATTCTTTGAATATAGGAAGTCACAAGAGGCGTAAAATTCTTCCCTTATATGCTATAAAAGGACTGAAAACACCAAAACCGGGGGAGAGAATCTTAGATACGAATTTTCTTTCGTTAGTTTACATTAGTTTTAGTTTAATTGTTAAAGATACAAAAGCTTGGAGTTTAAAAGCTTTGCTTGGAGTTCTACATAATTGTTAAGGGAGTTTCTTGATTCTATGAGTTTGTATCAACTTTATTAACTTTGTTTGGTTTTGAATATGAAGTGTGAGTAGTTTTCTTAACTTTTGCTAAAGGATTCTTGAATCTTTAACTTTTAGTGTAATGATTTAGCTATGCTTTCATTTAATACTAGTTGATTATTTCTTAGTTCTTGAGCAATTTCTTATCTTTAGGTTGTATTGAGTCATTCATTAACGTATTGAATAAATGGTTGATGATTGATTTCAATTACAATCTATTATATGCATGTTCTTAGGTTAATTCATTGGTGTTGATGTATGGTTATGTTCTGAATAAGAGGCAATTATATGTTAGTAAAAGTGGTTTAAGATTAAGAAAAGTTGAACTAAGAATATATTGAAATTAAATTTGCTTGAAAAAGAGTTTAATGGATGTTTAGGAGTTGAAACTAGATCTTTATGCTAAGTTTTAAATTGTTCTTAATAAGAGGATTTAATATTTAGAATGATAGTCTAAATAAACTATTTGGCTTTATATTTCTAGTTTTATATAATCACTTATATTCTTTTTAGCTAAGTCATTGCAATATCAGTTAAGGTGGATAATCCTTTAGCAGAAGTTGTCTTTAGTATTGATTTTTACCAACTTTTAGTAATTGCTTTGTTCAAAATTAATTTTAATTGTTTAAGTTTTATTTCTTAGTTTAATTCTCTTATCATCATCATAAAACTTGGGATTTCTTTTATTCTTAGCACACAATATTCACTCTAAAATTTGAAACAAGTTGCAATTACATAGTTTGCCTTGGGTTCGATATTTGGGGTCTTAACTTATATTTTCCTGTATTACTAGTCGATCTAGTACACTTGCTAGACACCGGTCAAAAAGCAACACTAAAGGGTAAGACGGTAATTTATTTAAAGTCATTTTATAAGATGAAATTTTTGTAGTTGTATCCACCACTAGGCAACGACATTGCTTAGCCCATAGTTTGTTTAACTGCATACAAGGACAAGTAACTGAGGACTCAATGATGGAGAAGCGGAATGGCGGGTGCATGTATCACTTTTGTGGATATGGAATTTAGATATCTTATGTATTAGGTTTTTGGATATTTGGCATCTAATATTTTATGTTGTATTATGAATGTTAATTAGTAGTGAACATATATAGTAAGATATGCATTAATGGTAATTTTGTGAATGTTTTACGATGATGATTTATGGTTGATATTAAAAGTGTTATGAATGCTGTTGAAGTATTAGATGTAGAGGTAACCTTTTGGCAGTGTTATTTTGCTAATTTGTAGGTTTGAGTAGCATGATTTACAAGTCATTATGCTGCCAAAATTTTTACTAAATGAATAGTAACTTTGCGATGCTAAAATAAATTTAGAAACCCAAGATTAAATGTAATGACTATCCTAGTCTCTCCTATTACCTGACATCATACATATATATATACACTATCTTGTATAGCATGCATAAACATATAGAGAATATTTACTAAGGAAGTTTTAGGTTACTTTACACTAGCTCTTATCCTGTTCTTCATATTACATTCTATTTAATATAATAGAATAATTACAAGGACTAACTAAAATATAATTACATACTTAGACTCTCCTTATTCCTAGTGTTAGCCTTGCTGCAGTAGATCTTGTCCCACTGGAAAAATTCTAGCTTCAATTACCTACACGGATAAAAACTCGAGCTATGCTTACTAGCTTAGTAGGGAACAAAAAAGAATATACTTGAAAATAATCTCTTAGCGTAGTCACCAATAACTTACACATATAGGCATATTATTAGTCAAATACAATTTGAAACCGCAATATAAAATTTGCAATACAACAATACCAGACTTATTATTAAGGTTACAAGAGTATACTTCAATCAATGACAATGATTATCTAAATTATATGTGCTCACCTACTCACCTATATATATAGACATGTATGTAAAAACAACAGTCTTGAGTGAAGCAAAATAAGATAATCAAAGTCATTTTTATTATATGTAAAAGTTACTATAACATTATAGATTTCATGCTCTATATATGCTATACATGGGTTATATAAAATAATTGTCTAGATCAGATCATGGTGTATTATATTATTACGTTTAAGTTATTTTTCATGTTACTTTACTTATATCCTGGAATAAGCCTGCACTTTTCGTTGAGAGTGTGGATAATGGGTTAACTGTAGTACCTGAAAGTACAAAATTGTACTGTCCAACAAGTCAAGCGAACCCAAACGGGGTTGGTTATAACCCAAACAAGGCTGTTAATGATCCAAATGGCACCAAATCTGTGCTATATACCCAACAAGGCCAAATATGTACTATAGCAGTTGCAAAATACCCTTATAGGCAAGCATATCTATCCACAATCTAGACACGAGCATAGGCAACTATAAGTTTTTAGTTTAATTATCATTACTTTTCTCTATTACATCTTATGCACTTTTAACTTGATTGCAAAACATATTTATGAGCATGGTATTAAGTACATGTTCATACATTTCTATGTATTACTACAAATTAGCTATTTCTTATATTCATATATATAAGATTAATAGTTAGACTTAATAATCCTATAAATCATTTATAATTCATAAAATCTAATTGCTTTTATATGCATATATGCATATACCGGTATCCTTTATAAACATAATAGCATAGCTTCGAACATCAATGCATAATTACAGACTTATACGTACTTATATAAGTTTGCATGTCCTAATTATATCATCTTTAATTATGCATAATCATTTCTATAATTATGTGTTGTGTTCGTAAAGATCTATATAACAACTATTATGCATATGCATAAACACATATCTCGGTATGATTTATCTCGTACACATATTATATTCATTCTTACATCTCAGCATATTACCTCATGTCCAATGCATCACAATATACATATATGTGTGTGTGTGTTTGTATGTGCGCGCATGCGTGTGCGCACATTCATCAGCCTCCATATCTAACTACAATAACATAGTTAGAGCATATATGCCTATTCCTGAAAATATAAACATTCATGTATGGCTATAAACGTATACTTCACCTACTTAGAGTATTATTGTTCCTACATATCCATATATACACTTATATAGGTAATTTCAAGCATATATGTCTATGCCCTTATTGATATTCATATATTCTAGTTACATTAGTTTACTTACATATAATTGATAAATGGACTTAGTAATAGCTTGAATTAACTTATGCATTTTAAATTCCTTTATAATACATCTTTATGTCCTATTATCTATTACGCATACTTCATAACCTATTCTGTCCTCATTGTTAGTGTAAGTCCTAGCCCCAATACATTGTTATAAAACATTTAATTTAATAAATGAGGCATTTGTTTTATCTATTGTATTCTTGTGCATATCAATTTATAGAACTATCCAAGAATGTTGTTTCAGTTTAAGTTATCATATGTGAGGCATATGGTTGTAAGACCTTGAAACAATTGAGAC
Organism: Excoecaria agallocha; assembly: GCA_037975025.1. NCBI lineage: Eukaryota > Viridiplantae > Streptophyta > Magnoliopsida > Malpighiales > Euphorbiaceae > Excoecaria > Excoecaria agallocha. The sequence continues at coordinate 87,858,650 of CM075808.1, read as the reverse complement.
TTCATTCTAAATATCCCTAATCAGTCATAGTTATGGGAATAACAAATGAATTAAGACTAGTATGCTCTCTCTGATAAGTTGAGTTCTATCTTACGGATCATAAGGCTAGAGTGTCAATCAGAGATCATAGATACATGTTTAGAATACGGTATCTGTATTCAATCCGTCCATGAGAATATTACATGGTATAAGTCATAAGTGTTTCTCATATGCAAGTTTTGCATTGGAGTTTTTAGACCTACAATCTCTATGAAACTCTTTATAAATTACTATGTACTTTGACATACACCTAACGTACTCGTAACAGGGTGACAAGTATGGGTATGATTGAGCATGCACTAATTCATGTTAGAGAGCATGTGGGAAGTGAAGAGATTACCCCTCTCGATAAGAGAGAAAATATCATCGGCCACTTGATCAGTGAACTGATAAGTGTATGGCCATACCAAGATGAAATAATGAAAAATTATTATTTATCTGAGAATTCAGTGTCACTGAAATATCAAGAAAGGAATTAGTATATATAAGGATGATTAGTTCCATGCTTTATATTAATTCTGATATTTATGGGTAAGGGAATATGCAAAATTGCATTAGGTCACTAAATGTCATTTGAATTTTCATTTAATTTGGAATGTTATAATATCTTGCTAGAGAATATATATAGCCTTTGAATTAATTTATTAATTCATTGCCAATATTAAATGGACCTATAGGATCTCACACAAAGAATTGGGCTTAAAATATTTAAATAGTGTATTGGGCATTAATTTGGGCTTTTATTTAAATTCAAATTAATGTATGCAGTGGATATTAAAATTGCTTAATGGACCTTGGTCTATGAGAGAAAGAAATTTGGCCCACAAGGTTTTATTTCAATTAATTAATTATCTTTGATTAATTAATGTAATTGAGTATTAAATCCTAAATAGTATTTGAATCAAAATAAAACACTTAAGAGGGAGATAATGTGACCAAAAATTCAAGGAAGAATCTTAGTGAATTTCGTCAACTATTAATCCCTAATGAAGTTGTTGATTTTGATTAAATGACTAATGCAAATTTAAATTAATTTGAATATAAAAACCTAATAGAATTTGAATCAATTTAAATCACTTAATTAGGAAGTGATGGAGGCTGAAAATATTCTTAATTCTAAGGGGAATTTTAGTATTCACATCTTTCCTAATTTAATGATATAAATTGGTTAATTCTATTTTTGACCTAAGTGACAATTTCTCTCTCTAGTGCCACCACTCTCAAGAGAAAGAATTCTTTCTTTGTCTCTTGTGTTCTTGGGCAGCAATAGCAACCTAAAATAAGAAAAAGATTAGATCTTGTGGCTTCAAACCATTCCCATTGCCGAATACACAAACATAGAGCTAGCACTCTCAGTTTTAAGTCATCTTTGCGAGTGTGTGTGTGAGCATAGAGTGGTGTGGCATAAAGGCTGCTCCTTTGTATTTGGCAATCAAGATCTAAGGTATATAAGTCCATCTTATATGCTGGTCATCTTCAAAATCAAGTTTTGAAGTGCATCCAAACTTGTAAGTTTTCCAAAACCCTAAAATTGCATGTTTCGATTCTTTGTTCTATATTGCATGGCATGTATGATCTAAATTTTTAATTTTTCCGCTGAGTGATCATCATATATATGCCATGTTATATCCCATCAGTGGTATCAGAACCTAACCATGCTTATTTTAGTGCTTTGGATGCATTAAATCTTGATTCAAAATCTTTCTTGCATAAAACAGCAATGCTGAAATTTTCTGTTTTGAGTTTTTTGCATTGTTTTAGTGTAAAATTAATTTTATATGATTAGTTAGGTATTATAATTATTTCCACATGTTAATATACTGTCCTAAGATGTTCTTAGAGCTATTCATGGTCGATTTTAATTATACATACCTGATCGTACATGATAATCTTGAAACTAGGTGCTAGTTTGCATGATATGTGTTTGTTTAACAACTAGTTTTCAAAATTAAATGTAAAAACATGTTTGGCATGTTTGTAAGTGATTTTTAAAGATTAATAATAGGTCTGGACATGTTTTAAAAAATTTTTTAATTCTTTTCGATGACAATTTAATTGATTAATTTTAAAATCACTTAAAACTATGACTAGTTTGTGTTTGTTCATGTTTAATCAACATTGTTTGTTATGTTTTGATTAAAATGGAAAAAACACATTTAGATCAGATCTGAACAGAACCTTAACTCAATTTTTAGGACCATATTTAAATTATTAAGTGGCTCATAAAATTTTTTTAAGTGTTTGTGCATTGTTTGTTGCATTATATGAGCATTAAACAACTAGTTTCATTGTTGTTTGTTTTAGTATAAATGTCATGTATGATATATGTTCTTCATGATTTTATGTTTTAATTCATGTTGATACATATTATATGTATTTTTAATGTTTATGGGTTGTATGACATAATATTAAAAATGGCATGATTTCAAATTATACTACAGTTGATTTATGGCACAAATCTAACTAGTTTGTGTTTTGGGCTTTTAAGAGAACTTATTCAATAAGGGGATTTAGTCCATTGGGCTTCGGCCTAGGCCCATCACGGGGTCTTCTCTTAAAAGCGCAAGTACATAATTTCCATTAATGGGTTTGGCTAAATTAATTAAAATTGGACATTTTTATCCATAAATGTTATGTATATTTATTTGCTTGTTTTATGTGATGAATGGATATGCATGGTGCATTCATGGGCCCTGGGTCTTTGTAATTAAATATGGCCTACGTGCCATTATGGATGATTTTAAAAGTTTCATTTATTTCTTAGTATAGAATTTGTTGAAGACTTTGTAAATCAAGACGAAGCCCATCGGAGTGGAGAAGCCTAACTCAAAGATTCTTATGTAATAGTATAGAATCTTAGTTATAGGTTTTTGGGCCCATGTTTGTCATGCTTTACTTTATGCAATTATATATATATGCATGCTATGAATGGATGACAAAGCGTATCCATGTAAGCCGTAATAAAATGAATCCCTAAAATAGTAAGTCACAAAGTTGCCTTCTTAATTCTAAGCATGTCAAGGCATCGATCATCGATCACGTAGACTAGGAGTCCTAGATGCGCCTGATTATCTTTCTGAGGCATGGGATGTGAATGTAGGTTGGACTTAACATGGAAAGGGATGCCTGGACCTAGGTAACTAATAAATGGGTTTGTGCTATAACATCTTAAGATGTTAGCCCATTTGATCCAAGAGTCATGTAAGAGACATGATTGGAGTTTTCCTACCTAAGTAACTTAACTTGTTAGGTGTACAAGCTCAGCTTGACTAATAAATTGTTTTGAAAAGTGCATCTTGGCCCATATTAAATCACTAACGTGAATTATTTAAAGGGATATTAATTTGGTTTGTGGGATTATAATAAGACCTCATTTAATCTTGCTAAATTTTATTATTGTAGATTGAAAAATGGCATCTTCAAACAACAACTTTTCATTGCGATCGGTCCTAGAAAAGGACAAACTAAATGGCACCAATTTCATAGGCTTGCCTCGAAACTGGAGGATAGTTCTCAAGCAAGAGAAAAAGTCGTATGTTTTGGATTCACCCTTGCCCGAGGAACCTACTAGGAATACCTCTGCAGTTTAAAAGAAAACTTTTGAGACTAAAAAGAGTGACTCCAATAATGTTACCTGTCTGATGCTAGCCACTATGGTGCCAGATTTGCAAAAGAAATTCATAGACCAAGAGGCTTATGCGATCATGGTGCACCTCAAGGAGATGTTCCAAGAGCAAGCTCGTCATGAGAGGTTCGTGACAACAAAAGCCTTAATTTCTTATAAGATGGCTGTGGGTACTCCTGTTAGTACCCATATACTCAAGATGAAAGGGTATCTTGATATTCTTGAGATGCTTGAGGTTTAAGTCCCAAAGGAATTGGCCACTAACTTGATCTTAAGTTCATTGACTAATGATTATGATCCATTTGTTATGAATTATAACATGCATGAAATGAACAAGACAGTCACCGAGCTTCATGCGATGCTTAAGAATGCTGAAGAGAACATTTGAAAGACCAATCAGGTACTTATGGTTCAAGAAGGCATTAAGAAGGGACCCGCTAAAGGAAAAGGGAAAGGTAAGGCAAAACCCAAGAATGACCAGGCATGGCCTAAGTCTAGTGGGAGTGCACCTCAGGCCCAACCCAAGCTCAAGGCCCAAAAGATCAAGAAGAGCGAGAGCACATGCTTCCATTGCAACAAGTTAGGGCATTGGAGGAAGAATTGCGCTCTCTTTAAGGAAGAACAAAAGAAGAATGGAGCCAAGGTGTCCAGTTTCGATATTTTTGTTATCTAAATTAACCTTTCTATTTCTACCACTTGGGTATTGGATACTAGTTGTGGTTCTCACATTTGTTCAAATTTACAAGGGCTAAGAAATATTTGGTTACATAGGAAGAATGAAGTGGACCTCCGTGTGGGGAATGGAGCACGAGTTGTGGCCATAGAGATAGGCGACTATCGACTCACTTTACCTTCTAAACTTTGTTTAGAATTAAAAAATTATTATTACGTGCCTACTATGAGCAAAAACATTATTTCAGTTTCTTGTTTGGATATGGATGGATTTCACTTTGTTATTAATAATGGCAATATTCATATTCGTCGCCAAGGCATTTTATATGGCAATGCTATGTTACAAAATGGCCTTTATATCCTTGATCAACAAAACAAAGAGTCTATATACAACATGAATACAAAGAGGGTTAAATCAAATGAATTTAACCCTACTTACTTCTGCTATTGTCATTTAGGACATGCAAATGAAAAATGTATTTCAAGACTCCATAAATCTGGAGTTCTTGGATCATTTGACCTAGAATCTTATGACACATGCGAGCCATGTTTGTATGGAAAAATGATAAAGACTCCTTTAAATAAGAAAAGTGAGAGGACTAGTGACTTATTGGAATTAATACACACCGATGTATGTGGACCATTAAGTACACAAGCTAGAGGTGTTTTTAGCTACTTCGTAACATTTACATATGACTTTAGTAGATATGGCTATGTCTATCTAATGAAGCACAAGTCTGAAATTTTTGAAAAATTCAAAGAGCTTAAGAAAGAAGTAGAAAACCAACTTGGCAAAAGTATAAAAGCCATTCAATCAGATCGAAGTGGCGAATACTTAAGCCAAGAATTTGGTGGTCATCTGAAAGAGTGTTGAATTATATCATAACTCACTCCTCCTGGAACACCAAAATGGAATGGTGTGTCTGAAAGGAGAAATCGAACACTATTGGATATGGTTCAATAAATGATGAGTTAAGCTAATCTTCCTGTCTCTTTTTGGGGTTATGCATTAGAAACTGCTACATTTCTACTGAACTGTACTCTAACTAAAATAGTTGAAAAGACACCATACGAGGTATGGACTAGGAAAGAACCCAATATGTCATTTCTCAGGATTTGGGGCTGTGAAGCACATGTTAAGGAATTAACATCTAACAAACTAGAGTCCAAATTTGTTGTCTGCTTATTTGTGGGTTATCCAAAGAAACAAAGGGATACTACTTTTACTCACAAGCCAAGAACAAAGTATTTATTGCTCGCAAGGTTGTTTTCTTGGAAAATAAATTCCTTCTCAAGAAAGACAGTGGGAGTAAAGTAGAACTTGAAGAAATTCAAGTGCTACAAACTTTTGTAGAGGATGAGTTGGAAATGGGATCAAGTTTACAACCAGTTGTGGAACAAGAACCCATTACACAAGAACCTAGAAGGTCTGGTAAGGTACGTCGGGAGATTGAGAGATACAGATTTCTAATCACCGATAGTGACACTATTAAGTAGTGGATCGTGAGGATCTAACTACCTACCGAGAAGCTATTGAGAGCCCTTACTCAAAAATTTGGCTTAAAGCAATGAAATCCGAGATGCAATCAATATACGATAACTAGGTTTGTACCTTGGTTGATCCACCGGAAGGTGCTAAGGTAATTGAATGCAAGTGGCTATTTATCCTCAAAAATGACAAGACCTACAAAGGTAGACTAGTAGCAAAAGGTTTTCAGCAAACTCATGGTGTAAACTATGATGAGACCTTTTTGCCTGTAGTTATGCTCAAGTCTATTAGGATCTTGCTTGCCATAGCTGCATATCATGACTATGAGATATGGCAAATGGATGTCAAAACTGGGTTCCTCAATGAAAATCTACTTGAGGATGTGTATATGACACAGCCTGAGGGTTTTGTTAATCCCAAGCATCCTAAGAAGGTTTGCAAGCTTCAAAAATCTATTTATGGATTAAAGCAAGCATCCTAGAGTTGGAATCTCCATTTTGATGAAGATGTCAAAGAATTTGACTTCATCAAGAATGAAGATGAGCCTTGTGTGTACAAAAAGGTTAGTGGGAGCGTAATAGTATTCTTGGCCCTATATGTGGACGACATCCTTCTCATTGGGAATGACATTCCAACATTACAAAAGGTTAAGCAATGGTTGGGGATGTGTTTCTCAATGAAAGACTTAGGTGAAGCTGAGACAATACTTGGTATTTGGATCTATAGAGATAGATCGAATCGACTTTTGGGACTAAGTCAAGAAAAGTACATAGACAAAGTACTAAAGAGTTTTAGTATTGGAGACTCAAAGAAAAGGTACATACAAAGGGCTTTGGGAGTTCCTTTGACTAAAGGACAATGTCCTAAAACTAAAGAGGAGAGGGACAACATGAGTAGAATCCCATATGCATCTATTATTGGATCTATCATGTACGCTATGTTATGTAACAGGTTGGATGTTGCTCATGCATTGAGTATAACCAGTAGGTTTCAGCAAGACCCTGGTGAGAAGCATTGGTCTGCTGTCAAGGGGATTCATAAGTACCTACGAAGGACTAAGGATCACTTCTTGGTGTATGGTGGTCAATAAGAGCTCATCATACAAGGTTATGCCGATGCTGCTTTTCAGACCAGCACTCAGGACTCAAGATTGCAATCTGGTTTTATTTTTGTTTTGAATGATAGTGTTGTCAGCTGGAGAAACGCAAAGCAAGAGACTGTTGCCGACTCAACTACAGAATCTGAGTATATTGCAGCAAGTGAAGCTGCAAAGGAGGTTGTTTGGATTAGAAATTTCATTTCTAGATTAGGAGTGGTCCCAAGCATCCTAGATCCATTAGAAATTTTTTGTGACAACAATGGGACCATCGCATAGGCAAAGAAGCCCCGATCACACCAGAAATCCAAACACATACTTAGGAGGTACCACCTGATCAGATAGATCATTAATCGTGGGGATGTCAAGATTAGCAAGATAGCAAGTGAAAACAATGTAGCAAATCCTTTGATGAAACAGTTGCATCCAAATCTGCACGATGCTCATTTGAGAACGTTCAGTCTTAGGGCTATGCCCAATTGGGACTAGTGCTAGTGGAAGATTGTTAGTGTAAGCCCTATCCCCAATACATTGTTATAAAACATTTAAGTTAATAAATGAGGCATTTATTTTATCTATTATATTCCTATGCATATCAATTTATAGAACTATCCAAGAATGTTGTTTCATTTTAAGTTATCATGTGTGAGGCACATAGTTGTAAGACCTTGAAACAAATGAGACTTCATTCTAAATATCCCAAGTAAGTCATAGTTATGGGAATAACAAATGAATTAAAACTAGTATCCTCTCTCTGATAAGTTGAGTTCTGTCTTACGGATCATAAAGACTAGAGTGTCAATTAGAGATCATAGATACATGTTTAGAACATGGTATCCGGATTCGATCCGTTCATGAGAACATTACATGGTACAAGTCATAAGTTTTCTCATGTGCAAGTTTTGCATCGGAGTTCTTAGACCTGAAATCTCTATGAAACTCTTTATGAATTACTGTGTACTTTGACATACACGTAACATACTCGTAATAGGGTGACAAGTATGGGTATGATTGGGCATGCACTAATTCATGTTAGAGAGCATGAGGGAAGTGAAGGGATTACCCCTCTCTATAAGAGAGAAAATATCATCGACCACTTGATTAGTAAACTGAGAAGTGTATGGCCATACCGAGATGAAATAATGAGAAATCATTATTTATCAGAAAGTTCAGTATCACTGGAATATCAAGAAAGGAATTAGTATAGATAAGGATGACTAGTTCTATGCCTTATATTAATTTTGATATTTATGGGTAAGGGACTATGCAAAATTGCATTAGGTCACGAAATGCCATTTGCATTTTCATTTAATTTGGAATGCTATAATATCTTTCTAGAGAATATATTTAGCCTTTGAATTAATTTATTAATTCATTGCCAATATTAAATATAGATCTAAGGTATATAAGTCCATCTTATATGCTGGTCATCTTCAAAATCAAGTTTTGAAGTGCATCTAAAATTGTAAGCTTTCAAAAACCCTAAAATTGCACGCTTGGATTCTTTGTTCTATATTGCGTGGCATGTATGATCTAAATTTTTAATTTTTCCGTTGCGTGATCATCATGAATATGCCATGTGATATCCCATCACTCATGTATATATGTATATATATATATATATATATATATATATATGCATTATCTAATAATAATATTATAGACTACGTACACACGTGTACATACTTTGGTACAATTTCATATATATATGCATTTATAGCCCCCGTATGCTTATATTTTATGGTATATTGTGTCCTATTATGAGCACAACACATAGGGATAGTCCAATGTGATAGAAAAAGGGGAGAAAAAGCAAAATTAAGGGAAAAAAGCCTGCTCCCATGAGCGCAACAGTGGGCGCTGGCCAATTACGAGTTTCTCCTATTTACCAAAATCCAGTTAACTGGTTAAACAACTTAAATTGCATAGCGATTTTGACACATTAAGGACTTTTTCTTAAAAAGTTGTCTTCTATAAAGTTGTGCCTCTACATTTATATTTTTTAGAGCATTAAAAATCATTCCACTTGGCCTTATAAATCTCAAGATATTCATTAAAGAAGACAAACTATTCCTAATGACGAGGCAATAAACATAGCCAAATATCAAGCTTAATTTTGATCATCATAGGGCAAGAATCAGACATTGGTCTCTTCTAATGAAATTTATTTTTATGAATCTAATTTTTATCCCAACTAGAATTACTTGATTTGGGTCTCTCAAACTGTAAATATGGGCAAAATAGTCCAAATAGGTTCGGTGAACCTAAGGACAAATTTTTGCCAGGAAAAGACATATCAAAAATTTTAGTTTCCATGCCAATTTACCCATCCTTTTTAGATATCACCCTTGATAAAAAATTCATTCTAACATCTCAAAATATCATAAGAAAGCAACACCACAAATTTTTGATAAGTTTCCATATCTTTTTACAATTAACCTTACTTCAAGCTCCTCCTTCCAACTTTTCTTTCCCTTTACTTGATTTCCCCTCTACAAGAATGGATTCAAATGTTGTTATAACATAATGATTCACATAAATTATAAATTGATTATTCAAAATCCAAGAAGAAATTGTTACCCTAAATGATAACCCTTAAACTCTCTCTCCTCAAGCAAAAATCAAATTTGGATTCTAAGGTGTTCTTAAGAGTTTAATTGGAAGCAATTGTGGCTCAAAATCCATGAAGTGGCAAGCATCCTCCTCCCAATTTCCCTTTAAATACTACTTTTCTTAAGAAAATTCTAGGAGGATATGTGCCATGCTCCTATTGGCTCCTAGTTTTACTTTTCAAAATTGCACTTAATTTCTTAAATTTATGTTTTTGCCCTAAAACTTTCTCTTTCTCTTTTTAGTAAGGTCCCTTAACTTATATTTTCTCAAAATTAATCATATACATAACTTAATTTAAAATGACCATTTTACCCTTCATCATTTTAAGCAATTACCTCTGTGTCCTCAACATATAATTCATTTACTAACCTAACATATATCAATAATATTATCTTTAAAATGTATATACATTCTCTTAGAGCATTAATAGGGGTGTCACAATTCTCTCCCGCTAAAAGTAATTTCGTCCTCGAAATTCATACTTGTATCCTTGTATTATAAACCAATCCCATCATTTATATTTCTATAACTCTGTCTATATTCTAGTTAAGCTCTATTCCATATGATCTCTTCCTGCTTTTTCTATTCTCCACTTTATCACCTTTAGATTCCATATAACTTTATCTCCTTATAACAGCAACCTGTTAGTGTAAGCTCTAGCCCCAATGCATTGTAATAAAACACTTTAATTAATAAAATGAGGAATTTGTTTTATCCATTGTATTCCTGTGCATATCAATTGATAGAACTATCCAAGAATGTTGTTTCGGTTTAAGTTATCATGTGTGAGGTATATGGTTGTAAGACCTTGAAACAAATGAGACATCATTCTAAATATCCCTAGTCATTCATTGTTATGGGAATAACAATGAATTAAGACTAGTATGCTCTCTCTGATATTATGAGTTCTATCTTACGGATCATTAGGACAAGAGTGTCAATCAGAGATCATAGATACATGTTAAAGAACATGGTATCTGGATTCGATCCGCTCATGAGAACACTACATGGTGCAAGTCATAAGTGTTTCTCATATGCAAGTTTTGTATCGGAGTTCTTAGACCTAAAATCTCTATGAAACTCTTTATGAATTAATGTGTGCTTTGACATACACCTAACGTGCTCATAACAAAGTGACAAGTACGGGTATACTTGGGTATGCATTGATTCATGTTAGAGAGCATGAGAGAAGTGAAGGGATTACCCTTCTCGATAAGAGAGAAAAATATCATCGGCCACTTGATCAATGAACTGAGAAGTGTATGGCCATACCAAGATGAAATAATGAGTAATCATTATTTATCTGAGAGTTCAGTGTCACTGGAAGATCAAGAAAGGAATTAATATATATAAGGATGACTAGTTCCATGCCTTATATTAATTATGATATTTATGGGTAAGGGACTATGCAAAATTGCATTAGGTCACTAAATGCCATATGCATTTTCATTTAATTTGGAATGCTATAACATCTTGCTAGAGAATATATATAGCCTTTGAATTAATTGATTAATTCATTGCCAACATTAAATGGACCTATAGGATCGCACACAGAGCATTGGTCTTAAAATATTTAATTAAAGTATTGGGAATTAATTTGGGCTTTTAATTAAAGTCAAATTAATGTGTGTGATGGGTTTTAGATTGCTATTGGACCTTGGCCTATGAGAGAGAGAAAATTCAGCCTACAAGGTTTAATTTCAATTAATTAAATGCCTTGTATTAATTTAATTAATTGAGTATTAAAGCCTAAAAGACTTATGATCAAATTAAATCTCTTAATTATGAATATTGGTGGCCGAAATTCCTAGAGAAAAATCAAAGGAATTTTGGCACATGCTTTTTATTTATTAAGTGATTTATTTGGTTAATATGTCGTATGTTTTAATCTTGGATTAATTCAAAAGAATTTAAATCAATATATATCTCTTATTTTAAAGAAGTGATAAAGGCTGAAATTAATTATCTTTAAGTATTTGATTTTAGATTTATCACTTAAAAAATAAAAGGATATATATTGAATGCGAGAGAAAACAAAAAACCCTAATTTCTTCTATGGTTTTTGCGTGAAACTCTTTCTCTCTCTCAAGAATTTCTTTTAGCCAATTTTAACAAGGACAAAGGATAGTATAAGGCCCCTAACATGACCCTAATTTACTTTGCATATTTTTGTGTTTAAGTAAGGGGGGTAAATTATCATGTTATTATGTTAATTGCATGAAAAGAAAATAAAAGAGTATGGTTTAATATTAATTGAGGGTGTAATTGAAGTAAAAGGTATTAATTTGGGGTAAATTTGTAATTGTGGCATATTAGTGGCCAATTGTGAATAGAAGCATTTAATTCAAGGTTAATTTGAAAGAATGATTAAATGGATAGGTTAATGTTTGAAAAAGAGTTAGTGGAGGGGTTAAAGTCTATCATGCATAAATGTTTGTGGCATTTGTGTGGCATGCAAGATGTTGAGGGAGTAAAAGGGAAATTTTGCCACTTATATAAATAGAAGGAGTTAGTGGAATGTGGAGGTGGCTGTGTGAGACTTGGAGATCGCCATTGTGAGAGAAAAACCAAAAAAATCATCTTTTTCATCCTTTTGATTTTCATTGAATTACCTTAAGCAATTTGATGATAATTTTATGGGTTAATCAAAAGTATAGTGCAGTTAATTAAGGTAATTAAGCTCTTAATGTAACCCTTCATCATCTCCATCTTCTTCTTCTTTTCACGTTGACTGAGAATATGTAAATGTGCTGGAAACTGATGATGATGATGATGGAAATTGTGAAGGAGAAGAGGAAGGAAGAAGGAGCAAAGGAAAGGATATTGCTAGAGGTTGAAGATATAGGATTTGTCAGCCAAGATATGGGAATTTAGGCTATTCATAATTCATGTGAAATTGATTGCTGGAACTGGGTATGATTTACAAAATTCAAAGTAACATTTTGCTGGTTTTTAACGATGTGAGGTTGAAGAAGATTGTTCTTGCCGAGTCGTGAATGTCTTCACGAGTCGTGAACTTTTGTCCGACTCGTGAAGCTCTTCACGAGTCATGCATCTTCTTCCATTGTTGGGTTCACTCGTGAAGCTCTTCACGAGTCATGAACATTTGTCCGACTCGTGAAGCTCTTCACGAATCATAAAGTATATATGCCTTTCTCCTCCACTCATGAACTCCTTCACAAGTTGTGAAGTTTGCCTTTTTTGCTTCACTCGTGAAGCTCTTCACAAGTCAAACGCCCCTTCACGATTGAATGAACCACCTGGATTGTTTTGCTCATAATTGAGCTACAGAATAGTAAATTGAGTGATTCTTTTTGTATTGAAAAATAGACTTCCATACCTATATTTCATATGAAGAAACCTAAACTTAAATCTGTCTCTAAGTACATGGAATCTAGGGTCGAATTTGTACTAGTTTCCTAAACTGCTCATAGAAACAGAATTTACTATTATGTGCAAATTGTTGCTACACTTGATAATATGATTTTTAATAAATTGAGATAGATATTTGTTTATGTGATAGTAAAGTTAATTGGATAGAGCATGTAATATGGCTATCAATGAAGGATGTATATGAATACATATGCATTCAATTGCGTATATGAATAAAGACTAGTGATGAAATATCTAAACTATACATGTAAATAGTTTTGTGCTTGATTGTCACATGCCAAATTGAAATATATATACACATGTAATCTTATTACATGATAGTACACATTTTGACATGTACCTATGCTATGAAATAGGGACTATAGTAGTACGACCTTGGCATGTGTATATGCCCATGTGGAAACATGTTGATATTTTGTATAGCACATGATGTGAATGATGATAAAGATATATATATATATATATATATTGGTAACATGCTCATAAGAATCAGTCAACTATATGCGAATGTACCCACAGGTATGTACATTTATGATTATGTATACGAGTATATGAGTATGTAATTGCCCTATGAGATATAAGATGTTTTGGTATGACTACGAACATGTAAAATGCTTACTGAGAGCATGATCAAGTACATGATATGATGATTATATGTCATGCTTAAATGTTATGATGTAAATTGTAAAGTCATACAGATTTGAATAGCCAAATGTATAACTTGGCATATGAAATGTGCATATATCTGATTATGCACCAGAGAACTCATAGTTTTACAAAACTCTGTATATGTGCAACAGTATACTATGAATACAATATTAATATGTGAATTGAACGTGAATATAGTTCTGCCTGCGATAGAGTTTTAGATGTGGCTAGATAGGCGCCTATAGGGAAATTGCAGCTGCCATAGTTTGGCTCAATTAGGTCCATAGTATATATGATCCCGTTTGGATCATGATCAGCCCCGTTTGGGTCTGCTTGATCGGTCCACAGTACAGTTTGGCCCCGTTTGGGTCTATAGATCCGATATCTTCGGATATCCTTCTTTTGATACCGATGTGTATCCATAGTTCCCGTTATCCACTGATAAAGCTAAGGCAGGCTAAACGTTATTCATAGTAATTATCAAAATTAAACAGTTAAAGTTATTTGACTAAAGATTGATAGTGTGGATTACATTATTGGTTTACCCACAGGGATTATGTTTCATTTGAATATGTTCACATGAAAAATGGTCATCTATATGAATTATGAAAATGAAATATGTGTTTTGCTCTTGGGTACAAGGTTTATGTACATGAGAATATGCTTTATGCCTAAAAGTATATGTTATTATTGCCATGATATGAGGTACATGTTGTTTATAGTATTTATATATTGTATATGTATGTTTTGATGACCTTTGTGTGTGGTCATCCATCTTTAATTTTTCCCCACAAAGCTTTATAGCTTAGCACGGGTTATTTATCCGTGTAGGTACGGTTAGCAAGACTTTTGCTCAGGGACGATCTCTACATCAGAAAAGGCCAACTACCGACTGTTAATCTTGATGTAGGATGTAATTGTAATAGTATTACCATATGTTTTGCTTTATGGCCAGTTATGTTATAAGATGTATATAACTTATGAGAGATGTTGTAACTCACAAGTAGTAAAACTAAGAAGAGTATGCATGCATGTGATATACATAAGTAATATTCGTATAGTATGGTATACATGATACTAAGTACGAAATGCAATACAGGAATAGACTAGTAGCACATATATAAGTATATGAACCGTATGACATGATTAAGGGAAAATTAATAGTTAAACAAATATATTGCATATGCATGATTAATAGTAATCAAATTATCAGTTAAATAGGGTTTTGCTTAAAGGGTGCTACAGATAGTTCCTCATTCTCTTGTGATCTTGGGTAGTAATAGCAACCTAAGAGAAGTACAAAATCAAATTTTGTAGCTTCAAACCATAGCCATTACACAATACATTAAAAGAGAGCTACCAACCTCTATTTTAAGCCGTTGGTGCAATTGTGTGTGTGAGAATAGAGGGAGTGGCATAAAAGGTTGTTCCTTGGCATTGGTGATCAAGATCTAAGGTGGATACAGTCATCTCGATTGCTGATCATCACCAAACTGGTGGATACAGTCATCTCGGTTGCTGGTCATCACCAAACTGAAGTTTTAAAAGGCATCCAAAGTTGTAAGTTTTAAAACCCTAAAATTGCATGTTTCGATTCTTGTCATGTAATTGTTTGGCATGTATGATCGTTTTTGTTGTTTTTCCGCTGCATGATTGCCATGTTCATACCATGTCATATTCCATCACAACCTTCCTTTGCTATCCCATCATTATCGCACTCAACCTATATCCTATCAGTTTCCTTTCTAGTTGGGGCCATGCATATAATCTGGTGCTTGTCATGTCTTGTTATATGATGCTAGTGCAATGCTATGAGAGAATTATGAATTTATGTATGCCAGAAAATGCAAATGTATGTTCTCATGTATCATAAATGGTTGCCCCAAACCATGCTATGAAATGTATAATCAATTACTCGCATTAGTTAAAGTAACACTGACAGGTATACCGAGCATCACAAAAATTTTAACTTTTTATTATAACAACCTCAAATATAGAAAACCTCATCAATATATATAAAGCTCTTTCTCTTGCACCATAATGGAATATTATATATACTAAATTAATCTACTTATGCTATAATCTAAATATTAGTTATATATGCATTCCATGTCATTTAATACTCAATCTGAACTTAATATTTCACTATCATACATTGAGGTTACCTTCAAAACTTTCATCCTATCTATTATTCCCACAATACATACAAGCATTTCCATTATCAAGTTTTAAATAATAATGAAAAGTGGAGAAAATAATTACAAAAAAGCCTATTCGACAACATTTTGTTTCATTCGAAACCTCAGTCTTGTTGCTCTATATAAACACGGTGATGTTGAAAAACCTATCCCTTATTACTATGGGCTTCTTTTCCTTTCTGAGATACCTTTAACACCTTAGGTTTCCTTTCACCTATAGATGATGTCTTACCTTTCCTTTGTGGCTTTAGGCAATTTGCAATAAAATGATCTGTATGTCCACTGTTAAAATAAGCCTTTTGCTGAAATCTACACATACCCTTGTGGTTCCTAGAACAATACGAGCATTTAAGAGCTTGAGCTCCTTCACCTCGCTTTACCAACTTGAGCATAGATTGAGTTGAATTACTGGCAAAACCCTTTTCCATTATTCTTTTTCTTTTACTTATTTTCACTTTTTCTATATTCTTATTTCTATCTCCTATAATCTCACTTTCCCTCTCAACATCCCTTGGTACCCTATGCTTGGTTAACTCTTGTAAAATTTGGATCAAATTGTGGTTCTTTTCCTTTAACCCATCTACTAAAAAGGCTACTATTTCATTCTGAGTTATATCTATAAAACCAGGGGTAGAAAAGTTTGAGCCCTAAAGTTGTTGACTTTACCAATCCCCTTTCTGGTTTCTTTCAACTTATCCATCAATAAACATATATTGAAACAAAACAAGGACAATTTGCATTAAGCCAACACGTAACCAATACCTTTTATAATTACTTATTCCTATACTCTTATTGGCCAGAATAGCCTAAACATAGGCACTCTGATACCAAAAATGTAAAAACTATCCTAGTCTCTCATATTACCTGACATCATACACATATATATAAACTATCTTGTATAACATGCATCAACATATAAAGAATATTTACTAAGGAAGCTTTAGGTTACTTTACACTGGATCTTATCCTGTTCTTCACACTATATTCTATTTAATACAATAGAATAATTACAAGGAAAACCAAATATATAATTACATACTTAGACTCTCCCTATCCTTAGTGTTGGCCTTACTGTAGCAAATCTTATCCCACCGAAAATTCTAGCTTTAATTACCTATATGAATAAACACCAGAGCCAAGCCTACTAGCTTAGCAAGGAACAAAGAAGAATATATTTGAAAATAACTTCTTACTGTAGTCACCAATAACTTACACATTTAGGCATAATGTTAGTCAAATACAATCTGGAACCACAGTATAAAATTTGCAATACAATAATACCAGACTTATTATTACGGTTGCAAGAGTATATTGTAATCAATGACAATGATTATCTAAATTATATATGCTCACCTATATATATAGACATGAATGTAAAAACAACAAACTTGAGTGAAGCAAACAAGAGTTACTATAATACTATAGATTTCATGCTTTATATATGCTACATATGGGTTAAATAAAATAATTGTCTAGATCAGATCATGGTGTATTGGACTATTACAATTAAGTTATTTTTTATGTTACTTTACTTATATCCTATAATAAACCTGCACTTTTGGCTGAGAGTGTAGATAACGAGTTAACTGTAGTACTTGAAGGTATGAAACTATATTGTCTAACCGGTTAAGTGGACCCAAATGGGATCGGCTATAACCCAAACGAGACTATTAATGATCCAAGCGGGACCAAATCTTTACTATAGACCCAACAAGGCCAAATATGTACTATAACAGTTGCAAAATACACTTAAAGCCTTGCCTATCTATCCACAATCTAAACATGGGTGTAGGAAATTGTAACTTTTTATTTTAATTATCATTACTTTTGTCTATTAAGTCTTATGCATTTTTAACTTGATTGCAAAACATATTTATGAGCAAGGTATTAAGTACATGTTCATACATTTTTGTGTATTGCTACAAATTAGCTATATCTTATATTCATATATATAAGATTAATAGTTAGACTTAATAATCCTATAACTCATTTATAATTCATAAAATCTAATTGCTTTTATATGCATATACGCATATACTGGTATCCTTTATAAAAATAGTAGCATAGCTTCGAACATCAATGCATAATTACAGACTTATACATACTTATATAAGTTTGCATGTCCTAATCATATCATCTTCAGTTATACATAATTATTTCTACAATAATGTGCTGGGTTCGTAAAGATCTATATAACAACTATTATGTATATGCATAAACACATATCCCGATATGATTTATCCCATACACATATTCTATTCATGCTTACATCTGAGCATATTACCTCATGTCCAATGCATCACAATATATATATATATATATATATATATATATGTGTGTGTGTGTGTGTGTGTGTGTGTGTGTGTGTGTGTGTGTGTGTGTGTTCATCAGCCTCTATACCTGACTACAATAACACAATTGGAGCACAGATGCCTATTCCTGAAAGTATAAACATTCATGTATAGCTATAAACGTATACTTTACCTACTTAGAGCTTCATTGGTCCTACATATCCATATATACACTTATATAGGTAATTTCGAGCAAATATGTCTGTGCCCTTATTGATATCCATATATTCTAGTTACATTAGTTTACTTGCATATAATTGACATATACACTTAGTAATAGCTTGAATTAACTTATGCGTTCTGAATTCTTTTATAATACATCTTTAAGTCCCATTATCTATTACACATACTTCATAACCTATTATGTCCCCATATATATATATATATATATATATATATATATATATATATATATGCATTATCTAATGACAATATTATAGTCTATGTACACACATATACATACTTTGGTACAAGTTCATATATATAGGCATTTATAGCCCTTATATGCTTATATTTTAAGGTATATTGTGTCCTATTATGAGCATAACATATGGAGGCAGTCTAATGTGATAGAAATAGGGATGAAAAAGCAAAATTAGGGGATAAAAGCCTATTGTCACGAGAGTTAAATTGGGCACTGGCCAATTACGAGTTTCCCTTATTTACCAAAATCCAGCTAATTGGTTCAACAACTCAACTTGCATTGCAATTTCGACACACTAAATGACTTTTTATGGAAAAGTTGTCTTCTACAAAGTTGTTCCTATATATTTTTATTTTTTAGAACATTAAAAATAATTTCATTTGGCCTTAAATCTCAAGATATTCATTACAAATGATGGACTGCTCCCAATGACGGGCAGCAAACATAGCCAAATTTCAAGCTCAATTTAGATCATCATAGGGCAAGAATTAGACATTTGTCTCTTTAATGAAATTTAGTTTTATGAATCTAGTTTCTATTCCAATTAGAATTACTCAATTTCAGTCTCTTAAACTCTAGATATGGGCAAAATAGTCTAGATAGGTTCAGTGAGGCTAAGGACAGATTTTTGCAAAAAAGAAGACATATCAAAAATTTCGGTTCCCATGCCAACTTACCCATCCTATTTAGATATCACCTTAATAAAAAATTCATTCTATATCTCAAAACATCACAACAAAGCAACACCATAAATTTTCAATAAGTTCCCATACCTTTTTGTAATTAACCTTGCTTCAAGCTCCTCCTTCCAACTTTTCTTTCCCTTTGCTAGATTTCCCCTCTATAAGAATGGATTCACATGTTGTTATAACATAATGATTCACATAAATTATAAATTGATTATTCAAAATCCAAGAAAAAAGAGGAGAAGAAACTATTACCCTAAATGGTAACCCATAAACTCTCTCCTCAAGAAAAAATCAGATTTAGATTCTAAGGTGTTCCTAAGAGTTTAATTGGAAGAAATTATGGCCCTAAAGTCCTTGAAGTGGCTGGCACCCATCTTCTAATTTCTCCTTAAATACTACTTTTCTTAAGAAAATTCTAGCAGGATAGGTGTCATGCTCCTATTGGCTCCTAGTTTCACTTTTCAAAATTGCACTTAATTTCTTAAATTTATGTTTTTGCCCCAAAAATTTCTCTTTATCTCTTCAATTGGGTCCCTTTACTTATATTTTCTCAAAATTTATCATATACATAACTTAATTTAAAATTACCATTTTACCCTTCATCATTTTAAGCAATTACCTATATGTTCTCAACTTATAATTCATTGACTAACCTAACATATATCAATAATATTATCTTTAAAATGCATATACATTATCTTAGAACCTTAATAGGGGTGTCACATTAAATTTAGCTATTAACTAAAGATATAAAAGATCGATCAAGTTGGTAATCATATGATGTCGCTAATAATATCATGCAGCATATGGAATTATAAATGAAAGTTGGGTGTTACAGAGATACCTGGAGCAGCACTCTAGGGTAGTGCTAGGGCTAGGCCAAGGTTCAAAGTGACTAGCTAAGGTGATGCTCAGATTTTACTGCCATTGATCACTGCATTACTAAGGTTTCAATTTAGATAAAAATAAGAGGAAGAGCAACCACCAGCAACACCGCAAGCAGTGGCACCAGCCAGACCTCCCAGACCTTTAGCATTTTATACTCCACTAGGAGCAGCATACCGCAGAGGACCAGGAGCACCTCTGCAGTCTTATCATTTTGTATTCTAGGAGTTTAAATTTTTTTTGGATATTTACGTTTAATATGCCTAGAAATTACAAAAAAGTCATTATAAAACTAACAATAAAATGTATAATTAAGATAACGATCTGACAAGAACAAGATGGGACAAAAAAAAGTGAAATAAAATAGGCCAATTATAAAAAAAAGTGAATGAAAAATTAAAATAAAAAAGGATAAAAAAAGATGACTGAAAAAAAGAAAATAAAGTTGTGCTTGATAAACAAAGTGCTAACATCAAATCTTTCCCATAGGTATCTAAAAGGCTCTCAAGAGGCACATTCCTATCACTTCAATGAAAGAATGGGCCAAGACACCCATCCTCATAACAAGAAGTCAACTAAATAAGTCAAAATCAAAAGAGATGTACAATAAAAAGAAGTGTGGATATTCTCGAAATCTAAAAATAAATTTTACATGCCCCTTCTATTTGTTGAGAATTTACACAAACCAAAGTCATTAAAAGGGAGGTCAAATTCCAATTCCTTTGAGACAAAGGAATTATTGAGCTGATTGGAACGAAAGTGGAAAAGGATTACAACATTGTATGGGATGTCAAATATCTTTTTGCTAAAATTAATTGGAAGCAAGCTGTGGAATACACTTACTATGAGCTAGACATATCTTTACTATTAGGTTTAAGTTATGGGATTGTTATCCCTTGAGATCATGACCATGCAAGAAGAGTCCTATATCAGGCTCAATAGCATTATCAGCAGGCTATCAGTTTTCACAACGAATCCTAATATCAGGGTGGATACTTCATCTCACCAATTGTGCTATCCCCCAAAGGCCACATTTTCAAACTTTTACTATTGATTGCCTTGGAAAGCCTAGATTATCATAAGGCTAAAATGAAATACTGCCAAAGCCAAAGCTATATAATGGCCAAAATGCCATCGTAGTAGTCAATGTTCATTTAGGCTACAACTAAGAGGACTCTTTGGCAATGAACTGTGCCTCTTTAGAGTACGCGATATTTTGATGTGAACATATTAGAGGTTGTAAGGCTAATGTTGACAACAAGAAACTATTGAACAAGAGGCGAAAGTATGATAACAATGTAAATTTTAGAAAGATATAGAGTATAATCAAGCATGTCGATAGCCTTGATTATGATAGTTTTCCTTACATTGGTGCTAATTGTCATAGTGATGACAGTCATTGGGAAGTGTGCAGAATCTAGTCAAGATCATAGTATAAAATTGAAGCACACTAATAGAGGCATAGTTTAGAAGGATGTTTTGACTTCTAATGATGGAGAAAGAGCCATGGTGTAGTGTCTCCAAGGTAGACCTCCACACATGGAGAATAAACTTCCAAACACATCAGTGACTCCTCATAAATGCTTATTTGCCAGAATTCTTCCACGATAATATTATTTCAAGAGGGGTAGGCACACCTAAAGATGGCATCAACCACCATA
The DNA here is from genome assembly GCA_037975025.1 of Excoecaria agallocha. Classification (NCBI taxonomy): domain Eukaryota; kingdom Viridiplantae; phylum Streptophyta; class Magnoliopsida; order Malpighiales; family Euphorbiaceae; genus Excoecaria; species Excoecaria agallocha. The sequence goes on along the minus strand of CM075808.1, from coordinate 87,836,867 downwards.
ACTATAAGGTTAGGTATGCCTATGGATGGCACCAACTAAACGTTATATAGTCTCATTTGATTCTGCATGCCAACAAGCTAGCGCTAAACAAATGCAACAGATCAACCTAATTTTGCATGCTTACAAGCTGGTGCTTATTAGATAATCAATCGAGGTTAACACATTGACCAACTGATGTTAACTACCCAACCTGGGGTTAACACATCAACTAATTAATGGTAACTACCCAAGCTAGGGTTAACACATCGACAAACTGATGTTAACTAACCAACCAAGGGTTAACACGTTAACAAGATGACGGTAACTACCCAACCCAGATACTCACTACCTTAGATGGTATGTGTTTTAAGTCAATCAACCAGAGATTCACTGCCTCATGTATACATTTTTTTCTTTTACTCTGATATTTGGCTCACTTTAGCACTAGTGTACCAAGTTCCTAAAATTGAGTAGACACCATGACCTGAGGCAGCCTAGATTGAGGTTACCCGATGATGAGGAAATAACATATTTCTGATAAAAAATAAGGATCTCAAAGCTCTGATCTGGATTTTTCACATCTTTCACAAAAATTTTATGATTTTATAAGTGGTTTTTAGATGTTTCATAAAAAAAACACTAAAAAAACCATTGTTTTAGCCTTTAGTGATGACAGACAATCATTCATCACATGATGGACAATCGTCTATGGCCACTTCCCTCCTGTCCAGGTTATATTAGAGGCATTTTTATAAATTCAAGCTTTTTATCTAAGGGATGGCCACTCGTCCATACATTTTTTATTTTTAAAAATGGAAAGATGGGATTTTAGGGTGATTTGGCTTGAATTTTGAGGGATTAATCCCTCTAGACTTAAAGATTTAGAGTTGGAATGCAATTCCAACTCTTCCCTAACTATAAAATATAAGAAAATTAGGGTTTTTAGAGGGGAATTATTCTTGGAAAAAGAGAATGAAGTTCTTGGAGAAGAAAAAATCAATTCTTCACTCTCTAGGCTAAAAGTTCTATACTTTTTTGATCCAACAAAAATACACACAAAAATCAATTTTTTTCTAGATCACAAAACCAAGGTCGGAGCAGAGATTTGGACTTCAAGGCATACAGAGTTAGAATATCGCCTAAAGGTAATATTTTAGTCTTCCCTCCCCCTTTCTCTCTTTAATTCTATTATGTTTATAAATGTTGTTAATGACACAATAAATGTGTTCTTTATATGTTATTTATTCAACTTCATGTGTTTAATTGAATACTATGTTAATCTAGATTTGTATGCATGATAGTGTGTTGCTTAAGCATGATTTCTTCCATAAATGTATGATTTGAATCTTTTGTTTAAGATATTGTTTTAGATATTAATGTGGTGTTACGTAGTTAAAGCTTGATTTAGGGTTAGGATTTTAGATTTGGCATGCTTTAGATTTATTCTTTATATACATCTAGGGTTTGTTGAAGATTTTGGTGTTTTTGTGTTGATTTTCAGTTTTTGTATCTGCCCCTCAAGTGACAGTCAGGAAGAAACCACCACAGATAGCCATCTTATCAATGCGACAAATGGGATGTTGCCATGATTTCTTCACATCCCATCCCTCCCTTAATTATGGGCATCCGTCACCTACCCAAAGGTGTTTGTGGCCAATTTTATACCTATTTTAATATATTTTGTGTCCTTTTGCTGCTCTTTATCTTATTTTATTAGTATTTTATGCACTAATTCCTTTGTTGTGTCTTGTTGCACATCTTTTGCTTCTGTATACATGTTTAATTTTGTGATATATTTCTGTATTTTATTTTGATTAGTTTTTATTGTATATTCTTCACCACACTAATTTATCGACTTTTTTGTGGCTTTGTATGGGTGATTGATTCAATGGGCATTTGGAGTATCCTATGAGGTAATCATGCATTAGGAGTTATGCCCCCAATCAATTCATTTCCTTTTAGTTTATTTTATTTGCATTTGTTTTGCTTATTATCTTATTTATTGTTTTGTTTGGCTTGATTTTATTTATTTTTTTAGGATGTAATAGATAGTAAAAAAGGATTTTTTCTGCATGCTTAAATGGAAAAGACACTTAAAATCATTTCTACTAATTAATTTGGGGATTTTCTTTAAAATATGGATCAAAGTCCAATTTTAAAACCAAAAGTCACACAATATGTAAAAAAGTTTCACTACTAAAAAATGTAAAATATTGACAATAAAAGTCATTGCTAACTGATGTTTTTTCATCACTAAATCAATTTAGCGACAACTTAGTGACAACCTTCATTTTGAAACAAAAGCCTTTGTAGCAAAATTTAGCTATAACAAGTCATTGCCAAATTTTAGCGAGAACTAAGCATTGTCGCCAAATTGCTACGATAATGTTTACGCTAAATTTTGCAACAGTTTATCGTAGCAATATTGCTACAACATTGTTCACACTAAATTTTGCGACAACCGTATTTTCGTTGCAATATTCCTTCAACATTGTTCACTCTAAATTTTACGACAACAGTATTTTCATTGCAATATTGTTACGACATTGTTCACACTAAATAACTATTTTTCAGACATGCTAATCCCTTGCTAAATTGAAATTATTTTTTAATTCATTAAATTAATGTAGAAATTTAATAATTTAAATAATAAACTACAAATGACAAATTTATATTTATAAACTACTTAACATTTAATATAATAATATATATATACATAAATAATTTGTTTACATATGGATATCATTTTTAATTGTATTTTTAAAATAATACATGCATATATAGCAATAACAAATGTCATCTAAAATGTCCAACTATATACTTATAACTATAATGTTAATAGATCTATTTGCTTATAAATCAACTATTTGAAAAATTATTGTTGCATCTCGATCTACTGTTGGATCTGTCCGACCCACTAATCCATCTCTTGTTCAAACTCAACACAAATCTATGTAATATGTTGCAAGTCAGTAATACTCAAAGAATATGTATTTTACATTCTAGCTCCTAACTTCGATTGATGAAAAGAGAGAGAGATTTTTAACTAGATATATATAGAGATATATCCTTTCTAAATATAAAAGAATTCATGCCTTGGTCAAAACACATTCAATAGGGAAGTTCTATTTACAAGATTTAATTCTAATAAGAAAATACATATTCTAGTAGTATACTCATGACTTGGTCAAAAATCATTCAATAAGGAACACTCACTGGTTTAATAAAGATAAATCAAGGTGTATATTATCAAAGTATTTTTTTAATGTGTATACAACAACTAAACCTTGGTTAATTTTTGAAATTATTCTTAAATTGATTATTATTTTTGGTAATTTAATATATCTAAAACCAATTGTCATTTGAATATGCAACATGCTTGCTTGTTTATAGTCACGATTTTCTTATAAGAATCATTATGTGTACGTGCTTATTTTGAATTAGTGATAAATGGTAATTAAATGATGAAATTAGTTCACAATATGTATACATCTTGGTTAAATTAATATTTGCATGTAATCAATAAATTCTGGATGAGTTGTACAGAAAAGAGCAACTAGAATTCTTAGGTATGAATATAAAATGGCACGTATGTGTTAATAAAGCCATAACAACAACAACAAATATGTTAATCATTTGCGTAGGGTAATCAAATAAATCAAACCTCAATATAACAGACACCAACGGTATTTGTATAAGTAAGGAAAAGAAGATTTGAAGGAAAAAAATCCATTATGCTCCATCTACAACCACTCAATTAAATAGAAACCCAAGCATATTCCATTAGTTTTTATGATGTAAACCCAAGACAATCCATCAGTTTTATTGCCTTTTAAGTTTGTAAAAGTGTACTTATGAATCTGGGTCATCTTAGTAGTTTTTTTTTATTCAGGGAGTTTAAAAACTTGTTGATTTAGATGTATATAACATATTTGTGATTATATTTATATTTATGTTTTCTTTTATGTTTATGTTTATGTTCATGTTTTTCATGCTTATTTCATGTTCATTATATTTATATTCATATGTTAATTGGCTTGAGACTAAGGAAAATAATTAAACATTTAAAAGGCCATTATAAAAAAAATGACAAAATTTGACCAAAACAAAATGAGAAAAAATAAATTTACCATAAATGACTAAATATGACCAAAAGATAATAAGTCTTTCAGATTTAGTCACTTAAATTACACACAAATAAAATGAATAACACACTAATGGTTAACCCATTTCAAATGTACCAAAGCCCTCTCAAAAGCCACTTCATACATTGTAAACAACCATCATATAAACAACCCTGATGATAATGGCTTTCCTTATATTTGTTACACAATTGTTGTACAGAAAGCCCTGATGATGATGGTTTCCTTATATTCATAACATGGTCTTTGGGAAACTATGCAAAATATAGTGAACCCCTCTCAAGAGGCACTCTACACTTTGCAAACAATCATCATCCAAACAACCTTGATGATGATGGTTTTCCTTATATTGGAGATATAGTCATTAGGAAGTGTACAAAATCTATCCAAGATCATAGTATAAAACTGAAGCACACTAACATAGTTAATGGGAAATATGCAGAATCTAGCCAAGATCACAGTATAAAACTTAAGCATATTGAAAGAGGGATGGTCTAGAAGGTTGTTTTAAATTCTATTGATGAGAGAAAGGCATTGACTACAAAGCTAATGTACCTTATGGTGCCAAGCTACTATTCCAAGAATCTTATGGTACCAAGTTATCGTGCCAGGGGTCTTTCAACATGGACAATTGATTCAAAAGGTTAGACATGCTGATAGATGGCATCAACCAATCAAACATCAACAAAGGGTTAACATGTCGACAAGCTAATGGTAACTAGCCCATTAAAAAAGGGTTAACATGTTGATAAGTTGATGGTAACTACCCCATCAATAAAGGGTTAACATGTTGACAAGCTGACGTTAATTACCCTATCAACAAAGGGTTAACAAATTGACAAGCTAATGGTAACTACCCAATTAACAAAGGGTTAACACATTGACAAGCTAATGATAACTATCCCATTACCAAAGGGTTAACATGTCGATAAGCTAATAGTCATTAACTTAATAATAAAAGGTTAACAAGTCGACAAGCTAATGGTAACTACCCCATCAACAAAGGGTTAACATGTCAACAAGCTAATGGTAACTACCTCATTAACAAAGGTTTAACACATCGACAAGTTGACAGTAACTACCTAATCAATAGAGGTTTAACACATCAATAAGCTGATGGTAACTACCCAATCAACCAAGGGTAACACGTCGACAAGCTAACGATAATTACCCTTCTAGACATTCACTGCCTCAGATGTTACAAATCTTTAAGAGATTTACTGCCTCAAATTGTATATGTCTTTAACTACTTCAACAACTAGAGATTCACTGCCTTAGGTATGTATCTTTTATCCTTTCACTCTAAATTTTAACTCACTTAGGCACTAGAGCACACATTTCCCTAAAATTAGAGGCAACTATAAACACTGTGACATGAGGTAACCTAGATTAGGGTTACTCGAGAATGAAGAATTATTCATATTTCAACACACTAATCTTGAGTCCTATCTTTAGTTTTCACATTTTTCTAAAATATATTTATGGGTTTTAATCTTATTTTTCCTAGAGTTTTGAAAAGAGATTGAAGAACTTGAATTTAGGCCTTCTTTTATGATAGAAGGTTATCTGTCATAGATGGATGGCCATCTATGGCCACTTTTTTCTTAGCCATCTCCTAACAAATGGCCTATTTTGGCCATCTAGGCCTATCCATGGTTCAATAACCACGGCCATTAATAGTCGAGTCATGGCCATAGGTCACTTGGTTAGATTCGAAGGACATTTTTATGATTTTTGGTAACGTGCCTTAAGTGATTGACAAATGGCTGTCTATGGAGGCTTTCCAATAATTCCAACATTTTCTAATAGCTAGAGATTTGGATGAGGATTGGGTTATTTATGGTTAAATCATGAATGTAATTCTAGAGGGAAAAGATAAATTTTTAAGGGTTTTAAGAGTTTGAATTATTTCAAACTCTTATAATCATATTTAAACCTAAATTTAGGATTTTTAATGGGGGATCTAATTCTAAAAAAGAGAGGTAGTATTCTTGAGAGAGGGAAACCAATTCTCTATTCTTGGGAATCCTAAACCTCTAACATCATTGTTCTTTAAAAAAACACCTTTTTTAATTTAAAAAATATGGAAATTAGTCATTGGAATTCAATTTATGGTTTCCAAAGTTGAAGAAACAATCTCTTAAGGGTAATATTATGGGCCCTTTGCCTCTCTAAAACCATATCTTTACTTTTTTATGATGCCATGATAGTCTGGACATAATTTAATGAGTTAGAATGACATGTTTTAGGTTTTTATCCTCCATTAATGCATGCTGCTTTCTTAATTTAAATTATATTTTGTATGTTATTTCATTGTTTTAATGTGATCTAAGTATATGTTTTGATGTTATAGTTAGTTTTGGCACATTTTAGAACCTAGAATATACTTGTTTAAGCTTAAAATAATTTTCCTTTAATTTTTACTTATTTTGACTGTCTCTATTTTTTCTAGCGTGATAGATAGAGAAAAAACCCCACAAACAGCCATCGATCACATTAAAAGACGGGATGTAGCAGGACCTTCCTTTTGTCCCTTCTCTTAGCTTTATGGCTATCAATGGTTTGTTTTTGTGCCTATATTGATTTTTCATGTGTTTTTCCTTATATTTGATATATTTGTATGATTTATTTGCAGTTTAAATGTCATTTATTTGTGTGCATTAAGGAGTTCATTATTTTGAGGGCCTTCAAAAGCCAATTAGATGATTAGCAAGGTTCGACACATGTCACACATCGCCTCATATGCTTGAAAGCTAAATCACCTTCTTTTAGAGGATGTTTCCTGACTTTCTTCCTAAATGGGCGAGCTAGCCTCTTCTGGTAAATTTGATTAGGATACTAATCTTGAATTCTATCTTCATCTAGTAAATTAAGTTGTAGCAAACTCTATTGTGCCCATTTTATCTTTGGTAATTCAGCTTTTAAAACTACCTTTAATGACTGATGTTCAATCTTTATAGGCAATACAGCTTCTATCCCATAAAGCAAAGAAAAAAAAGTGGCTCTTGTTGAAGTTCTAGCAATCTTTCTATAACCCCATAGTGCAAATGGTAGCTTTTCTAACCAGTCCTTATAATTCTATACCATTTTGGCCAAAATCCTCTGCACATTCTTATTAGTTGCTTTTAATGACCCGTTTGCCTGAGATTGATAAAGTGAAGACTTATGATGCTAAATTCCATACTTCTTGAGTATCCACTTCATCTCAGCCTAAAACTGCACTTTATTATTCAATACAATGTGATGTGGGTGCCCATACCTACATATCAAATTCCTTTCAATAAACCTGGCCATCTCTCAAGCAACCAACTTCTTAAAGGATTCTACTTTTACCTACTTTGTGAAGTAGTCGATAGCAACCATAATAAATTTGTGTCCATTCGATGCTGTTGGATGAATCTCCCCTATTATATTTATATCCCATATATCAAATGGCCATGGCAATGTGAGAATACATAACTCTGAGATCGACAAATGCATTAAATCCGTATATTATTATGACAACTAACACTACCTCGCATATTTGGAGCAATATGTATCCATTGTAAGCCAGAAGAAATCCTCACGAATGATCTTTTTTACTAAAACCAACCCATTCACGTGAGCACCACAGACATTGGCATGCACCTCTTTCATAACTTTGCTAGCCTCCTTCTCATCCAAGCACCTTAGCTAGATGCCATCAAGTTGTCTCTTATATAACACACTACTCGCACTAATGAACTGAGTTGGTAACTTGCAAATCATTCTTTTTATCCTCCTTAATGGCTTCTTCTAGGAACACAAATTTTTCTAAATAGTTTTGAACATCAGAGTACCAAGGCTTTCCATCATCAATCTCAACATCCATCACCTATTTAGTCTCAAAGTATGGCATGTCAGAACTAGAGATAAACATCAGCTTCATGCTTACTCCTTTTGAGTTATCCTACATCGAGACTAATGTAGCCAAGGCATCAGTGAACTAGTTTTCATCCCTACGAACATATCCAAAGGTATAAACTTCAAATTGACTACTCAATGCCTTTAGACGTTTTATGTAGGGTAACAATCATTCCTAATAAGTGACCATTATGCTCGAACCTAGTGAACTACCAAAGATGAATCCCTAAATACTTTTGTGGTCTTTTCCCCTATAGCTATTAAGGCTTCCAACCTATAAATGCATGCTTTATATTCAGCTTCATTATTTGTAGCCTTGTACCTCAATTTCTTAGCTAAAGGTAACTTTTCACTATGGCGTGCGCCAAACCAAACTCATTCTGGTTTGGCTCTTAGAGGCCTGCTTTTAGGGTCTAAGATCGAATGACATTCATAAAACTCATAAATTGTCCATTTTCTAATAAAAAAGATATTCAACCCAATTTTCCAAGTTTTGGGCCTTAAAAAGACACGAAACAACATCTCAGGGTACCCCAATCCTATTTTTGTTGGTCAACCTACGATAGCATCTAAATTGGCTAAAGAGATAGGTATCATAGAGTTACCACCCAATAGAAAGTTAAAAAAGTGATTTTAACTTTTTGAAGCCCAAACTAGAGATGGTGTTTGAGATATCACTCTTACTTGTACCCCCGATTAGGTTTTTTTTATAAATGAGTTTTTAGTATTAGTCCACTATCTCTCTTCTTACATGCTCCATAAACAATAAATAAATAAACACATTAATCACATAGTTAAAACAACAAAGTAAATAATAAAAATAAATTAAATTATTTTAATTATTCAACAGAAAAAAAATAACATACATAAATCGAGGCATTTATTGATGGTGGGAACATTGATTCCCTCATGCATAATTTACAAAAGGCGAAGAGTCCATGTGGATTTTAGTAATCCTAATTCTAAGAAAACAAATACTCTTTTTTATATGTGAATTTTGGAATGATATTAGACATTGGTCCATTTTATTAAGAAACTCCAATTTAATTAGTAAAATTGATTTTTAGTTTTTTATGAATTTTTGTGTTAACGTGCAAAAATCATTTTATTACTAAGTTATCACATCTCCAAAATAATTCGGATAAAGTTATAAACAAAGAATAAAGAAATAAATAAAAAGTATAAAAATTAAATCCATTTATAACACTTGCTCAAAGGCCTTCTAAGCTCAAAACTCTCCAAAAAGTCCATGCAAATAAAATTAATTGCTCACAATCACAAAGAAATAGAAATAAGTAGTATGCAATTAATAAAAACAAATATGAATAATAAAATAAAATAAACATGCATCAATTGAACAAAAAGAATGCAAAACACACATGGCATGATTGAAAATAACATCTAAAAATATAATTAATCATGCAAAATTAAGTATATTAAAGATTAAACAAAAGAACACATTAAAAGGGAAAAAAAGCCACAGATAGCCAATACAAGCACACAGACGGTGAGACAGAGAATGGAGATAGGACGGAAAGGAAGTCCCATGACGTCTAGCTTGTTGATGTGACTGACGAATGTCTATAGGGTTTTTTTCCCATCTGTCCTCTACAAACAGGCAAAATCAGGCCAAAAGCATGCAAATAATACTTAAACTATAATATTGACCCAAGCAAACATATTTTACCTCCTAAACATGCCAAAATTATTCTAAATCATCAAAAAAATATTTAAATCATGTCAAAATTAATAAAGTAGCAATAAAAACATAACTATACTCAAGAAATGCAGCGGTGCATTAATAGTGGAACGAGTTCTAAATCATGTCATTCCACACATAAATCACATTCAGAACATATTTATGGAATCATAAAAGTTACAAAGGAAACAAACTTTAATGAAATCGAACTAAAATGCATAATTCCATACCATAACAATAAAAAGGGGAAGCCCAAAATATTACCCTCAGGATTTCTATTTTGTTGCTCTGGAAAATTGCATTTCAAACTCTTTTTAATTATTTCCACATTTGAAAGTATTGATGTGTTTGTGTGTTAATAAAAAGATATGAGAAAGCTTTAGTCTCAAGAGAAAAAAAAAATTGATTTTCTATCTTAAAAATATGGTTGCTATTTTAGGAATACAGAATAATGGTTCCCTCTTTGAAATCTAGGGTTTTTAGTATTTATATAAAAGGAAAGAGTTTGAAATAGTTTTAAAATCTAATACCTTGAAATTTATCCTAGAATCCCTTGAAAATATATTGAGCATCTAGCTTCCTAAAATAGATGTTGACTAGGTTTATCAGCTAAAAAGCATGGGAATCTACTAAAAATCCCCACTGATGGGCATCTATGATTGATATATGGCCTTCAGTCAAAATGACCACAAATAGCTAAAGCAGTTCATCTGCTAGGATATGGCTAGGGAGAAAACAACCACGAATGGCCCTTTATTTGTAATAGACAGTCATCTATCACAAAAAAGGCATAAATGTAAGATTTTTCAAACTCTTTTTCATTCCCCAGAAATGCAAAGTTAAATTTCACAAAAATATTTTAGAAAAGCATGAAAATCAGTGTTAGAACTCAAAGTTTGCATTTTTTATTTAAAATATAAAAATTCAAAAATAGATCTCTAAAGGAGAACCTAAAAGAAAACAGTAGTTGAGCCACGTGCCCAATGAACACTTAAATCACCTGAAGTGTAGTCTATGCATTTTTACATGCATAATTCTCTACATGCATGCTTTGTATTTAGTAGGTTGTCATGTCCCTATATCACGTGTAATCTCTGCATACATATAATCCTTCTAGCATGCAATCGCATGTAATCCATATATACAACTACATATACTTAGCTCACACACACACACACAATGTTTTCTATGTGTGTGTGTGTGTGTGTGTGTGTTGCTACACAATAGAGAAGAGAAATGCACCACTAAATAGGGCACCAAATGATGCTTTCACTAAAGTTAATGGGAAGCAAGCTATGAAGTATACTCACTGTGAACTCAACATTTCTTTGCTATTAATTTATTAGATTGCCCTTATCTAAAAGGAAGTTATTTTGGATCTTCTCTTTATTAGCAACCTTTATTCCTCTAGATGCCTGTAGTCATTATTTAAATGTAGTATGCCCCTTATGGGTTTTCATGTTAGCTTTTCTTAGCGAGAAATGCATCCAGTTAGGGATTTTCATATAGCCCTGTGCCTAACTTTTGCCTAGAATAGACCCAAACTATTCCAACAGCTTTCATTTATCAATTTTTGTATGACAAGCTACCTATTTCCAGGTTTTCACCTTATCCCTTTGCTTAATTTTTGCTTAGAGAACCAGCTATAGTTTTCATCTCTAACGGCCTCTTCTTTTTTTTCTTTTGTTTACTCTAGCATATGTCCTTATGCTTGTTATAAGTTCCTCTTAACCGGATAATCATATGCTTATGCTTAAGTTATACATGCTTTCTTATCTATATGCATCGCATGTAATGATAATAATCACAACCAGAAATGTAATACAATGACATAAGTTTTATTTAGTCTTGAAGAGGCATCTTGTGTGAATCTGACTCCAATTAACAATCATCCCTCTTAAATTTTCTTGATTGAACATTTTCTCTCAACACGTAATTTTTACCTATAGGGCTTTTTTTTTTTGGTTTTCGCCCTAGCAAGGTGTCCAATTTTAGCAAGGAGGCCTTTTTTGGGTTTTTAACCCGTAGGGGATTTTTTTTAGTCTTTGCCTTGGAACATTTTTCAATTCATTGGCACAATAGATTAGCTCCATAAAGTATATTAATCTTCACTGTGTCATCCACAGAATCACAAATGCAACAACAGGGGTTTCTAGCCTTCTAGTAACTTTACACTACCTGTTGGATCAGTTGTTGGCAAGATGTTGAACTTAAAAAGATGATGGGACGAACCATTGCCCAACTATGCTCATTGTAAGCCTTTTCATCAGGAAAGTCTAACCCTATGAAGAGGCTCTATGATCATTTCAACTGACATAATAAAGAAAGAAGTGTTATATTCCATCAAGCCACCGCAAATAACTCCCTTTGACATGAAGGAAAGGCATATGGATTTACAACAACTACAAGAATTATTCCCTATCTTGTGAAAGGGAAGCTCTTTTGGGATTGCAAAAAAAAAAATTGGAACGCCTTTTGTCTATAAATGTTATAGAACTTATCTTCAATACATGGAGGACGAACCTAGAATAATCCTTTCCCTCATCATTGGAAGTCAAAATAGCCTTCTAAATCATACCTCTGTCAAAACTTAGCCACTTCGTTATTTCAACAAACTAGAGAGTGTGTCCTAGGTATGTATTTGTCAATTCTTAGTGCCACTTCGGGTCCAAGCAAAGACTTTTTTTGTCTTTGTTTTCTTTTTTTATTCTCTCAAATCTCACCTCAGGATTTGTAATTGAAGTAATCAAGATTTCTTTTTCCTTACGATTAAATAAAATCGGGTTTATCGAAACAATGTCTTAAAGATGAGCTATGATTATTGCCATATGTGATGCAAACAAATAAGATATTATGAACATAAGAACATTCACATAATTAAAATATCCAGAGAAACAAATTTCATAATATAGTTTATTACATCAAGGAATAACTTTTATTCTACTTTCAAAAGTCCTTAACATCTTAGACTCCCTAAGCCCTTTCAATAAGACTGGAATGGCATTGTAACTTCATTGTTCTTTATTCCTTTTTCAGGTCAGTGATTTCCTTGTTATCAATAAGATCATAGATTTGATACCTTAAAATTTGGCAATCATCTATCAAATGGCTAGTGTACTGATGGAAAGCACATAATTGATCTAACTTGTGACCTGGTTTGCCATGATCTTTAGACGACATATATAGTACGGGTTATAGCTTTCCTTCTTTGACTAATCGCTTAAAGACCAAAGAAAAAGGCTTACCTAGATTGGAATAATGCCTCCAAGCTACTTCAGCAGTTGACACTTGTCCTGTCCCTTGGGTACCATTGCCATTACTATTGTACCACCCATTGCATTGACTATTTGGTTTCTTAGCTAGGTAATCTCCTTCATCTTCAATGGCAATGTCTTTGAGAGATTCCCTATAATGCCCTACAAATTATGATCTATATAAATAGTACTCTCCTATAATGCCCCTTATATATTACATTGATTGAGAAAGGTTAGAAACAACAAATTTAATTAAATTTATGACTTATACATTTCAATGCAAAAATTTGGTATAAAAAATATAACATGATTTGGATTTTGAAATTTGATATACCGACTAGTATACTTGGCATACCAAATTTCAAAACATGATTTGCATTCTGGAATTTGGTATACTGGTATACCAACCGATATACCCAATTTTAGAATATAATTTACATTCTAGAAGTTTAGCAATTTGGTATACCGACTAGCATTACCAACTGGTATACCCAATTTTAGAACATAATTTGCATTTTAGAAGTTCTGAAATTTGGTATACCGGTTGTCATACCTGGTATATTGTCCAGTATACTAAATTCCACAACTTGATTTGCATTCTGGAATTTGGTATACGATATAGTATACAACTGGAATACCAAATTCCAAAACATTATTTTCATTCTGGAATTTAAATTTTAGTATATCTTTTTTTTTATATTAAAGCTATAACAATAGCATAAATGCAAATCCAATAATTGGAATCCAAGCATCAATAACAAATTTGTCATCATTGCATGACAAAATTATCAACAACAATAATTTTGGTATGTCTTTATTTTTTTCTCATGTGGTTCTTTTTTATCAAAATAAAATTATATCAAAGTAGTAATGAATAATAATAAAGAAATGCACTTTATTTAGTAGAATGGAATAAAGAAAATTCTTAACAGGATTACTGCAAATGTAAATATACGATCAAAATTGCTTATTAATAAGAATTGCATAACAATTTGGAAAAAAAATTAATTATGCAAATCTTTTTTGGTGTTCATACTGCACTTGCCAAATGCAGCATTTTCTTTAACAAATTTATTAGATTCATCATCTTTGCTAAGAACTTTATCCTTAATGTCTTAAGTGATGTTCTTAACAGATCCCCATACATCTTTCATTATTCGTTTGGCTTTCCGTGTCATCTTTTTTGTTGCATCCTTTGCTTTGTTTGCCATCTATATTTTTCTCACACTCAACATTCTAAATAGTTTATAGTTATAGTAAAAAAATTAATATTGTTAGGCAATCAAATAAGGTGCAATTATTAATTTGAAAAACTAAACAAAAAGATAATTTTAAGTGATATAATTATTATAACATTTTCAGCAATAGAAGTAGCCTCCGCTTTAACATTTCGAAAACCATTCTTTCCTTGATTTCCAGCCTCATAAACCCTTTCAAATCTCATTTCTGGAACTATTTGTTCATCTATTGATGGCTAAATTTAATGGTTAAATTTACAAAAAGGTTTCATAGATGTCTTATCCAGTCAAAGACTACACCGATTGCTATTAAATATTAGATAGTCCTTTTTTTTGAAAAAAATAAAAAATAAAAAAACAGCATGATAATGAAATTTTGTATTTAACATAGAAATTGAGAATATTTACATGAAATCAAACCCATATAGAATGTAGTTTAACTCAATGATAACTAACTAAAAAAAAAGAAATGATAAGAACTTTGTGCTAATCTATGCCTTACACTTAGGGTTAGGGCAAGCATGAGTTATAGTGCTAGAATGAGTACCACATTTGTAACAGAAAGCATATCCACACCTAAAAATCACATAGCTCTAAAATGAAAAATAAATAACAAAAACCATATTATGAAAATGGTTACATGTGAAAGATTACATCTTTTTACTCCACTTATCTATCAATTAGATTTTGCTTATCCAGACCAATACATCTGTAGTCACTAAATTCAAACTCTAATAATGATTTTCTTTTAAAAATGATAACTTACATGCAGAACTACAATAACAAAAGAATTCACATAATAAAATCAACATATCTGCCAAGTGCATCGCTTGATTATCTAAGGCAAAGAAGCCAACTACATGGTGATAATAGCAATTTAAACCATTGATAATGGTAGGCAATAACAACAGATGAACAAAGAGAAGATCTAGCTGATTTTGTAAGTAGGTGTAGAGGAACATCAAGAAAAGATAATGACATAAACAAAGCAAGCAAAAAGGTATTGAAATGTAGATTAAAATGAGTGAAATATTTAATCAATTAAAACATAATCTATAGAGAACTAATTAAATAAAAATAAAAATTAAGAAACCTTACAATTTAGAAAAAAAAATTCCATAATTTTACATCCACAAACTACAAATCTCTCGTGCATTTCTGTACAAAACCCACCTTCTACAAACCAAAAAATTACTGGAGGAAGAAAGAAAATATATAGAATCAAGGAAGAAAGCCAACAAAAGGAACAGGAGCAAAGAATTGGGATTGCAAGTGAAGAGAAGAATTTTGGTGGATTATGACTCCAATAACTTCAGCAACAACCATTATAAACTCCACAGCCAATTTTACTAATGCTACACATATCTCCAATCTTTGAATCACCACACTCTTATTTTGAATTTGTTTTGACAATAAATCCAAACATGAACTATTATCATTGTTTATTTTCTCAGCCACCAAATATAAACCCAAAACTTGAATTCTTAAAAAACAAATAGATCCCACAAATCCAAAAGAATCTAAACCATAAACCAAAACATAAAAACTTCCTAAAATAATCCTAAAAATGATAAATCCTAAGAGTACAAAAAAGATGAATAAATACAAAACAGAGAAAGAGATGGGAAAAAGAAAAGCACAAGATTATAGAATTTTTAACAGTTGAAAGAGAAATAGAGAGCAAATTAGAAAAACATGGAAGAAAACAAAACAAGAAGAAAAAACAAAAAATTAATTGATAGCAAAGCAATTAATACCGAATAATATTACAACGATGAACAATCGAGGATGGCAAAATCAGAAATTAAATGCACTCGAAGTTGCCACGACAGGTTGAAGATGGAACACAATCATTGCTAGAACAATAACCTCAAAAAAAAGATTGGAAGGGAAACATAGTTTCAAATTATCAAATAGGGCATTTTTAAAATTATAAAATTAAAAAAATATGTATTTTTAAAACTTTGAAATTGATTGAATGTATTTTTAAAAAATAAGATTAAATAGGAGTATTTTGTGTAAATTTCTTTTATAATTAATTAAAAACAAGCCTACATTCCAAATATAAGTAGTGGGATATCCAAATATAGTTTTTAACTTAAAATAATTAATTAAACAAAAATTAGGGGTGCATTTACTTACAGAAAATAGTTTTCTGTTTTCAGTTTTCTATTGCCTTAGAAAATTGGAGTATTTATTTTCCGTAGAAAATTTAGAAAATGCGTTTATTTATCAACAAATTAAAAACTAGAACATTTATTTGTGTGTGTGTGTGTGTATATATATATATATACACACATACAAATATTACATGTATATGTATGCATAAATATATATATATATATACACATACATACATACATTTATATATGTATGTGTGTGTGTGTGTGTGTTTGTGTGTGTGTGTGCATACATACATTTGTATATGTATATGCATATGTATGTGAATATATGCACATACATACACATGTATTTATGAATACATACATATGTACATGTGTGTGTGTGTGTGTGTGTGTGTGTGTGTGTGTATCCATATGTTTATATATGTATGTACATACATATATATACATATGTATGTATGTATGTATGTATGTATGTATGTATGTATGTATGTATGTATGTATGTATGTATGCATATACAGATACATGTATATGAATACAAATATGTATGTGTGTCTATGTGCATATGTATATATGTATATGCATAAATACATATTTATATATGTATGTATGTATATAGATACATACATATATACATACATACATAAATACATACATACATGCATGCATATATGTATGTATATTTGTATATGGATATGTATATGTATATATGCACATATATATACATACATACATACATATATATATATGTATGTATACATATACATATGCATATGTATGTGTATATATGTATATACATATATATATATATCCATATGTACGTATGTATGCATGTACTACATGTACATATACATGCACATGCATATGCTTATGTATGTATGAACATATAAAAATTTACATATGCATGTATATATATATGTTTGTGTGTGTGTGTGTGTATTAATATTATTTAGAAAATTTGGAAAACATCTTTTATTAATTTTCCAATTTCTTCTTTATTTTGGAAAACTGAAAAATTCATTTTCTATTTTCTATCTTAGAAAACTAACGAAAATAAACATGATCTCTATTTTCTGTAGAAAATTTTTCTGGAAAACTAGAGCAGTTTTCTGTAAGTAAATAGGCCCTAGAGTCTTCTTGTAAGTTCAGCCTATTTGATTGGATATAATGCCATTAGTCTTCATTTTTTAAAAAAATTTCATGCCATCTACAATTTAGTCCAAGTGGAATTAACATGTTTTTTTAACTTTTTAATTCTTTATCTTATTACCAGTTATTCAACATTGTTAGCTTATCCTTGGTCCTATTTTTCTTGCAATGTAACATGGTTGTGCTCACATCAAGTATCATACGCCATGTACATATATCAGACATCATGTATGTATAATAACATATCATATATCATATACTATGTACATATCATCAGGTATTGTATAATATTATCTTTCTATAATGTATATAACATCAATATATTTTATACATGTTTTCTCATTTTATTATACCATGTATGCATTTTGTGAATATTATTGCTTCATTCCCATGTCGTGAACGTGCCTCTAATTATGTGAAGATTAAATTAGGCTTAACACTCAAATTTAATTAGAGCCACAACACCAACTGAGTAATAGAAAGCGGATTTTTTATTTGAGGAATTTACATAAAATATCCCTTTTTTAACTTTATTTTTTAAAAATACCTCCATTAATTTTTAAGTTTTTAAAAAACCTTTTTCTAAATTTTTGTTATTAAAAACACCTTTTTTTTATTTTTAACCTTCCCTCTGTCTCTCTGTGTCTCCCCTTCTTCTCCATCAAAATCTCTCTCTCTCTCTCTAACGCTCTCTTTCATGGTCATTGTTGCAGAGATCCTATGCTAATTGCTCACATATATATTGCTAATTTTATTGGCTTCAGATTTTAATCTATGAAATATCTATTTTGTTTTTGTTTTATTTTCCTTCTCTATCTCTCATCTTCTTCTCTAATAAAGCCTTTCTCTCTCTAAAACTCTCTTTCATAGCCATTACCCCCTGTGCAGGAGAAAAAAAATTGGAATATGTAGATTCTTGACTAGAGTTTATTTGTTGTGATTGTTATTAGGGTTAGCAAATTTTAGAATTTGGGTTAAAAAGGATCAGTCCTTTTTCATATTTATTAACCTATTTTCATTTTATTGTGAATTAATTATTTTTTCACACTATTGATCATTGTTACAAAAGGATTGATCCTATTCAATTTTTGTGGTTGTCCAGATTCTGTATCGGTGAGTATACACATGATCTACTTAGTTTGATGGGTATTTGTTTCTTTATCCAATTGCAATAACTATATATGCTTTTAGTTCCATTGAGAGTTAACTCTACTACCTAATTCTTATAGATGTATCAAATGATGAAATCCTTTTTAAGGTGTTTCTCTAATGCTGTGATAACATAAAAATTGATCCATTGCTTAATAACAATTAGTACTTTATAACATTTACTATGTTTATAGCATTTACTAAAAAAATATTAACAAGAGATCTTTGAAATAAAAAAAATTCTATTATATTCTTTGTTATACCACCTAGTATACTAAACATACAAAATTCCAAAAAAAATTATGTTTTGAAATTTGGTATATCGAATAATATACCAATTCTACAATTTGTTATATTGGACGGTATACTAGATATACCTGTTGGTATATCATATTCCAAAATGCAAATATATTCTGAAATTTAGTATACTGGCCAGTATACCAAGTATACCGACCAAAATGCAAAACTTGTTTTGAAATTTAATATACTGGCTAGTATATCATCTAGTATACCAAAATTCTGAATTTCTCTTCTATTTTTTGGTATACCGAATAGTACACCTGGTATATTGTCTAGTATACAAAAAATTAGAATTGAATTTCTCT
The DNA here is from genome assembly GCA_037975025.1 of Excoecaria agallocha. Taxonomy (NCBI): domain Eukaryota; kingdom Viridiplantae; phylum Streptophyta; class Magnoliopsida; order Malpighiales; family Euphorbiaceae; genus Excoecaria; species Excoecaria agallocha. The sequence goes on along the minus strand of CM075808.1, from coordinate 87,817,646 downwards.
TTTATTTTTTGGTATACCGTCTGATATACCAAAATTCAAAATTGAAATACACTCTTATTTTTTGGTGTATCCGATAGTATACCTGATATATCATATGGTATACCAAATTCCAAAATTGAAATACTCTTATGTCACTACAAGAAAATCTGGAAATAACAACGGAAAAATAGCAACGGAATTGATTCCGCTGCTAAATTAGCAACGAAAAAGCAATTCTGTTGCTATTTAGCAACGAAAAATAGTTTCTGTTGCTAAAATTGGTTAAACTTTATAAATTTAGCAACGGAAAAGCAATTCTGTTGCTATTTAGCAACGAAAAATAGTTTATGTTGCTAAAATTGGTTAAACTTTATAAATTTAGCAACGAAAAAATATTTGGTTATATTTTGTTGCTAAAAGTGGAGGGAATTTTTGGCGTCATTATTTATCAATGAAAATTAGCAACGGAATTAGTATTCCGTTGCTAATTAAGGCGACAACAAATGGCAGATAAAATTTGGGACGAAAAATAGCAATGGAATATGTTTAGCAATGGAATGTAATTTTCATTGCTAATTTAGCAACGAAATATGTTTTCCGTTGCTAAAATAGCAACGGAAGATAATTCGATTGCTAAATAGCAACGGAATTTACTTTCGGTTGCTAAATAGCAACGAAATTTATTTTCGGTTGCTAAAATAGCAACGAAATTTTTTTGGTTTCTAAAATAGCAACCGAAATAGAATTTTGTTGCTAAATAGCAATTTTTCGGTTGCTAAAATAGCAACGGAATATAAATTTCGTTGCTATTTTAGCAACGGAATCTAAATTCCGTTGCTATTTCGGTTGTTACTTTATAACTTGCCCTAGCTATAAATTTATCATTTTCTTCCACCTGTGTCTTCTCCCTCATCAGTCGCTCCTCTCTCTCTCTCTCGCCATCTACTCTTGTAAACCACGACATTGCTGGTTATTTTCCACAGACTATTTCAAGCTTCTCTTCTCTTATTGTGATACATGAAGCTATATTTTGATAGGTAAGAGCTTCTTAATAAGGGTTTATTTCTTGAAACAACTTCTTGTGCCATTGCTACTAGCTGGCACTTTAGTCCTTTGATTTCACTTTGCAACTCTATGGATGTAAAACCCCAAAACTCGGATTGATTATAGTTCGTGAAAAATACCTTTTGGTACCAGTTTGCCAAGATTAATTATTAAGAATCCGATATAAGTTAGTATTATTTTTGGGTCTTAATTTAATAATTGTTAATTAAATTATATATTATTAAATTTATATAAATAGATAATAATAATAGATATTTTAATAATAATGGTAGAGATTTTAAGAAATATATATATATAACAAAAAAAGAAAAGAAAAGTGGGATTTAAAAAGTTAAATGTGTGTGTGGTTAGAAAAGAAAAAAAAGGGGAAGAGAGAGGAGAACGTGAGAGCTGATCGGGAACGCGAAGAGGAAGGGAGGTGCTGGCACCGCCGCCTGCGACGTCGGCGAGGAGACTCGGATCGCCACCGTCACTGTCCTCCGGTCACTTTTGCTGGTGTCGTCTTCCTTCGGTGGCTTGATTCCTTTCGGTTCCCCAATCACCACCATAGCTTCCTCCCCCTTCTTTTCGGTGACCTTGACAGCAATCGAGGGGACTGATGGCACCGGTGGGATCCTAAGGTTGAGACGATGGCTTCGGTGTCCGTCGCTTCTCCTCTCACCGGCAGCAAGTAGATCAAAGAGAGGGATTGCCGGCGGTTTTTGTTAGATCGCAGTCAACTCTGGTTGTCATTGGACGCTTGACCACCCATCGTGGAATCCCCGGGCCTAGATCTTCAAGTAGACAGCTTCGATGCACTTTCCGGAGAGTCTCCGGTGATCGGTCCGGTGAGCAGTCTAGATTGAAAAGTGGTGCTGATAAGCATTGGAGTGATGGAGCTTTAGAGGTACCTCCCTTGGTTATGTTTTTATTGTCTTTCACCATTGCTTCCTCCTAGGGGTGTGCAAAAACTGAACCGACCCGATCAACCTGACCAATCCAAATCGTATCGATCAATTCGGATGGGGTTAATTGGGTTAATAGGGTCGGTTCGGTTTTGGATATTATGGATATTTCGGGGTCGGGTTGGGTGAAGCCCGACTAACCCCGAACCCGACCGAACAATCTGAATTTTAAAAAATAAAAATAAAAAAATTAATTTCTCTACAATATTAATTAATATATAATATATATTTAATGTAATTTTGAAATTATTAGTTTGTTGTATTTTTAAAATATTTTTTATGGTATTTAATATTATTTATTTGTATTAATTTAGGATTTTAATTTAAATATGTAAATTAAAAAAATAAAATTTTGGGTTAATCGGTTATTCGGGTCGGAGCCCGAAAAAGATCGGGTTGTTCGGATAGGGATCCGAAATTTATGTAGGATAGGGTCGAGTGAGGAAAATAGATAAATTTCGGGTTTCGGGTTCAGATTGGGTTCACCCGAACCCGACCGATGCACACCTCTACTTCCTCCATAAAATATGATATTAAGATGCTCTGCAATAATATAAAGCCAAAAGCAAAGGTACAAAGGTAGAAGTAGAAGAAGATGCTATGTGCAGATGCCTTGATTCAGTTTTTGTCTCTTCATGTTTTGGCGTTTGTGGTTTATACAACTTCTTTGCTGCATGGATTCAAAAAGTAAACCTTTAACTAATGAGTCCTTTTTTTTGGTTAAGAATGTACACGAATTAAGAGCAAAGCATTGTATATTTGTGGCCATGGAAGACACTGACTATAAATAAATAAAAATAACAGAAAAGGCAATTATTATTTCAATTCATATTTTAATTTAATGTTTTAATTATTATACCTAATAAAAATTAATTTATAAAAAATTAAACTTTATTTCTAATTTTATTTCATTGATTTCACAACTAAAAACATATATTTGATTCAATTTTCTTTATTTTTATTTGGTTACTGAAAATTGTTGTACCTGATAATGAAGAAGGAAGGATCAAATTAAGTTAATTGGACCACTTTTTGATAAATAATTCAACCTGGTATTAATTTCTCTACCTACTAATGTTGACTTTAGAATCTAAATTTTATCATTAAATAAAAATATCATTATTGCAGTTGTTCTGGTTGCTGTTAAGAAAATTATTAGGCAAAAAGCATTAAGAATCCCAAATTTTTTTACCATTAAGATTTTAAATATTTATTTTATAATGTTAAATTCTTAAATTTTTATTTCTTTACGCACAAGCCTTTTACTGGTGACAAATATAAAATTAAATAATTCGTTTTGTTTCAATTGTCTTTAGTAAATGCACTTTAATTTTAATTTGATACATTTTCGTTAATATTCTAATTATCAATTTGAGACTGAAGAGCTATAGAGAATGTTAATGAATTTAGAATAGATTATGGTTGCAAATACAAATATTAAAAGCTTACCGAATGGGACTTATAATTTAATTTCATATTTTTCAGCTCTTAAGAGTATTAATGTGTAAAAAGATAAAAATTCAGGACTCAATGCCGCACAATAAATGTTCATAAACTTGATAAAAAAAATTAAAAAAGTTCATAAACTTGTAATTGCGTTTTGCCTTATTATTATTATTATTATTATTATTATTATTATTATTATTATTATTATTATTATTACTTGTACTGTTATTGCTGCTGTTCTTGACATTAGAAATCATTTCCACCATTTCAAGGACTTCTCTTGTCAATCAATTAATTAGATTATCTTTCTATGTCTTTCACCTGTAGATTAGGTGTGGCGAAGCTCTAAACTTAGTACTAGTTTTTCATCAGCAACCTAGATCAACTAGAACATTATTCTTTATCTTTTCTATTCTCCGCCATCATTGAACAAGCAAACATCTGGTTCTCATAAAATAAATAGGACTGTCAGCATCAAATAAATAGGAAGAAGATGCTATGCATGAAAATAAAAGCAAAAGTAAAAGAACCAAGCAGATGTAGAAGAGATGCTATGCATACATGCCTTGATTCATTTTTGTCTCTGCATGTTATGGTGTTTGTTATTTCACGGCTCCTTTGCTTGGATGAATTTAAAAGCATGAGTACCAGACGGATATTCAGTTCTCTCTTTCCATGTTAAGGTGTTTGTGTTTTAGACAACTCTTTGGTTGTCTTGTACTGCTATTGGTCGTATAAAATGCTCAATTTGATTAGTTTATGTTTATATAACCTATAGAAAATGTCTTCTACCATGTTTACATATCACTCTATGTTTTTTAAACTCAGACTGTAAAGATTAGGCGTAGGGAAGTTCTACACTAAGTATTAGTTTTTCAACAGTAACCTAGGTAGACCAGAACATTATTGTCTCTCTTTTTCTATTCGTCACTATCATTGAACAAGCACATATCTGGTTTGCATTAAATAAATAGGAATGTCAGCATTTTATAAAACAACAATTTTCATTATCATCACTGCCACCACTACATTTGTTTTGGTGAGATGCCTAATACAGTTTCTCTTTTTCAGCTAAACTGGGCACTTTTTTATTCTTTAACACGTACACCTATCTACATTCATGTGCATGTATGCATCCCTGCATATAATTGAACCGATGTATGTTGAGAACAAGCAAAAATTATAATCCTTTATTATCTGCTGGTATTTATATTTAGAATTCCAAGCTTAATCTAATAATGGCATTAATAATTAAAAAGTTGTAATAATTTTTAGCGACGGATGGGACCGTCGTCAATTTTATTACTTATGGGCGAATTTATGCTAAAATAGCAACGGAATCTAAATATCCGTTGCTAAATTTAGCAACGGATATATTTATTCCGTTGCTAAAATTGACCAATTCACCGAATCTTGCATTGTTGAGGTTAGCAACGGAAAATATAGCAACAGATTAAGTTCCGTTGCTAAATTTAACAACTGCCAAATTAGCAACCGAAATTTCCGTTGCTAATTTCCATTGCTATTTTTTATTAGCAACGGACAATGTCAATTTTCCGTTGCTAAATTGCAATTTTCTTCTAGTGTGTGATCTTAGAGCAAAGGTACAATCATATTAACTTGAAATCAATAGAAATTTTGATGGAAAAATCAGGAAATTCTGAATTAATTAAATCGTGAATACTAAATTCAAGTAGTTTAACTAATTTTATTATATATGCATTAAGTTTATAAATAAATTAGTTGTGAATGAAAATGATTGCAGGGAATATAGTCGGGAATGATAGGAGGAATACTGATGTAGATAAAAATTTTATTATGGGTAACATTTCGCACTGCTTGAAATAAAGAGATATTTAATTGTCACTTTATTATATAATTTTATTAGATTGTGAAATGGTCTTAACAATGCATTGATATATATAATTTCAGATGGAGAAGGTTAAGATGTGCTTGGAAAAATGGGATGAGAAGAAGACAAAATCTGAAAAATGTTGAACTGCATGTATGTAGCTTTCATATGCTTAATACACGGGAAGAAAGATGGATCAAAATTTTGATGTTCAGTCGTACAAGTAAATCTGCTCAACAAACATTATTTTAAGTGCATGCGTAGTTGCAAGGATTGGAGCCCACATTAATTATTTAACCATTAACCCAATGATAAAATATGCATTTTATTGGCATACTCCCTACAATGATGCAAATTAAAATTAATCAAACTACTAAATTTCAAATGTTAAATGCAATAAATGTTATTCAATTTCAATCTATTTTCATTAAGGGAAAAAGAGGAGGAATATAAAAATTTTTTGATAAAATGATGGCATTTATATTATATAGCAATCAATCAAATACCTAGCATCTTTTATGTGAACTGCAGAAATCAAATCCAACGTAGGCAATTGATTCATCTGTTATTAAAGGAATGGGGAAAAGAATATGAATTTAGTATCCCTTGACATTGGAGAGGGGGAGAAAAAATTTGAGTTAAATGTTGTATTTAGAAAAAATGGGTACTGTTAAAAATAAAAATTTCAAAATGATAATTTTGAAAAGAAAAAATAAAAGAAGGAAGGAATTTTCACATAGCTATATCATCTTCACGGTGCTAAGCTCTTAAAGCTATGGTTTCTAATCTCTTCCATTTTTTTTCTTTTTCTCAATGTACTATTTAGTGAAAATCGAAGTTTAGAGCTGGGATTAGTCATTCTCGTTTCTGAAGGTATTTTATATGTCAGGATTTTGATTTTTTTTTTTTTGGTTTAATGTTTATTATTTATCCTTTAAACCTTAGATGTGTAAAGTAGTCATGTGGATGCAGAACTTACAATGGAATCCTAAATTGGAAAAACCGAAGCTACTACTACTCTGATTCTGTGAATTCGCTTAATTTTGAAAATCTTAGAGAGAAATATTCGGCTATTGACTTAACCCAAAATCGTGCTTGTGAACTGTATGTATCCTCTTAAATGATTGATATTCAGGGTGATTCCTATTGTTGGTCCAATTGAAACTTTTTTCCTTTTTTTTTCTTAAAAAAAAAAACATAGAGCTCTGACGGGAATTTGGTCGGCCAATCTCTCTGCTATTGAGCCCATGATTTAGGTGAAACGATGTCTTTTGCGTCCTTGAATGTGCACTCAAAATCATAATATGTGACTCTACTAGTTTATGGATAATCATAAACTACACAACCGCCGCTTCAGAAGTGTCTTCATTGTCACTTGCATGCTTAACCAAGTGGATTTCTTTTTCTAGTATTTGGAGTAGCGGTTTGGTTTTATTCTTATGTGAAATTTAAATGCTGAGATTCACATTGTGGCGCATTGTTCGAAATTTATTCTTACAATTTTTTTTTTTCCTTCCTATTTGAGGCCGGAAGTCTTTAATTTTGAGAACAATATGATACTGGAATTTTGTTGCTGATAGTACTCTTGATGTTGGTGCAATATGACTCTGTTGCTCATCATTTATGGAGTCTGTCTTAACAAATCGAGAGGACACATACTACTTGTCAGTGTTTATCTTTTGCTGTTAACCGAAAGACGTATGTCTCCAATTGGAATACTTGCTTTTGATTTCGTTCAGTGTCAATAGAAAGGCTAAGAAATATATATCGGCTGTTAAGATGGTTTTGAGGGGTTAATTGCACCCGTGCTCATCAAGTTTTTAGTTTATCTAACTCACAAATTTCTTCCTTTGTTACTGGTTTAGATGGATGAAGTTCTGGCATCGGTTCCGGAGAAAATTAAGAGCTTTGCAGTCATCTACCTTGTGGACATCACTGAGGTACCCGATTTTAAACTCAATGTATGAGCTGTACGATCCATCCACCGTAATATTCTTCTTTAGTAATAAGCACATTATGATTGATCTTGGTACTGGAAACAACAATAAGATCAATTGGGCTCTAAAAGATAAGCAAGAATTCATTGATATTGTTGAAACTGTGTATCGTGGGGCAAGGAAGGGACGAGGTTTGGTTATTGCTCCAAAGGATTACTCAACCAAGTACCGTTACTAGTATGTGATGACATTATTTAATTTGTAATCTGCAAAGGTTACAATTGAAATAGATCTCCTTAAAACTTGTCTCTATGAATTTATGAGTTAAACTCTGGTATATCTTTACATTAGCAGTGTACTTGCATATGACACTTATTTTGTAATTTGAGTTATGCTTTCTTGATTTCCTGGTGTCGTTGTGATCTTCAAATATGCTGTAGATAGGTACAAAGAATAAGAAGGAATACCAAGAAGGCTTCCAAATATCCAGACAAAATGATGTCTTAATGCCTTATTAGGAACCTGCATATCAAGAATTGGAGCAGCAAAGGTTCTGCTGCGGAGTTAAAATTTCTTTGGACTTTGGAGGTTCCAACCATGCCAAATGAAGGTGCATTCGAAAATAAAGTTGACTGGCCCCTGGATAATTGTTGTTAATAATTTTTGGGATGATGGTGGATCGTTGTTGCTAACCGGTTTAGGACAGTATTAAGTATGGTACTTTCATCAATCTCGTTAATATGACGATTAATTAATTTAATATTTTATCTATATTTTTTTCATTATATTATTAATATGTATTTATAAAATGAAAAATAAAATTTAGAAAGTTGTGTGGAAACCAAAAAAAAAAAAGCTATTATGATTTATATTTGAGATATTTTAATAAATAAGAATGAAAAATATTAAAAAAAATTAATAAAGTTATTGATTGCAAAGCAATTAAATAAGGGTGCACCAGACAATTCTTATATTTTAACTATTTTTTTTTAAAAAAGAAGGAAAAAAAATTATATTATGGGACAAATTTAAATGAAATCAAGCCTGATGGATGCTATTAAGCTGCCTTCAATTTTTAACTGGAACATATAAATGACCTAAATGACATCAATTTGTTATAATAATAACAATAATGATAATAATAAAGGACATCTTATTTTTTTTATTGAATACACTACAAATTGTTTTACATGAATTAATTTCAATAATGGTTACAAAATTTATATTAAAATTATATAAAAATAATTAAAGAAATTTTTTTATCATAATAATTATTAAATTTAGTATCTGTATATAAAAAAATTTATTTTGATTGATTTTGGATGAAGGTTTAGTCGAAAAATTCAATTCACATGTGCAATCATCAACTCCAACACATATGGCATATGGCACGATTGATATATCAACTGACAAGTAGACCTGTCAAAATAGTGTGCTGTCGCGTTATCATGCTATGTAGACATGTCCACATAATATTGACTATATTGAATAACGAATTATCGTTTGACAAATGTCTCAATGTGAGGAAATAAAAAAAAAAGATACAGTTGTTCTCACTTGAAAATCTAATTTGAAAATTAAAAAATAAAAAAACAAATCCTAAACTAAAATTGAAAGTAAAAAATTCATCTCTCTCACTAAGACAGTATTTGTTAAATCGATTTAAATAAAAAATTTTAAAATAAAATTAGAATATTTTTTGGATTAAGATATGTAATAGTTAAGATAAAATTAAAAAAATATTCTAATTTTTTTTCAATTGTTAACATTTTTGGAATGAATTAAAAATATATATTTTTTAATTATTTTTTATTTGACAAAATACATTAATGTATATCTTGACCTTAGTTCAAGATATGTATATCTTAATTTTTTAAGATATAGATAGTTAAACTTTTTTTTGTAGGATCTAATTTTTTAACAAATGTTTGGAAAGATTGGAAAGGTTAGAATAATTTTTTTTCTATCCCAATCTTTACAAAATTAACAAACACTACCTAAATAAAAAAATCTCAAATCTCTCTGTCAGAAATTAAATTGAGGAAAGCAAAAATTCATTTCTTCCTCACTGAACATTGGAACATCTAAAGCAAAATATATCACTATTTGAGGCTTTTGCAAGGAAGATTTTGATACATTTGAAGAATACAGTAAATATCAACTTTGAGAGTGAAAGTCAAAGTGTCATTTTCCAAGATAGTTAAAGTAAAAGTGAGAGGTGGGGCTAGTCAACTTAAATAGAGGCGACAAAGGACCTCTCTGTACTTAGATGAGGTTTTGAGAGTGCTTCACAATATGGTAAATACATGCATTCTTAGTGGGTTTTATTTTTTGAATAGATATGTTTTAATAATCTTTATTTTTTACTCTTTCTTTGTCTGATATTGTTTAAAATGTGTGCAAAAATTATTTTAAAATAGAGGATTCATATGGATCTGAAATTCATATGTCTTGCTTTTATAAACATGCTAAAATTTTTATATTTTGGCATCAAAATTGATATGAATTTGAAAATGTGTGCTCAAACATACTCAAAATAGGGTTTATATTTATTTTTTAATTTAAATTTTGCATGTCGATACAATAAAGTAAAATACTGGGACTTATGCAGTCATCTTTTATGGTGTGGATCTTATTTTAAGGTTTAAAATTTTTTCTTCAGGTTAGGACTTTATTTTCTATCTTAACATGTTTAGACTTTTGTACTGAAGAGTATCTTATAATGACTTTATGTAGGAGAAAGATCTAAATTCTTCACAGTTAACTTTCATCACAAAGGTTTTATATCTACAAATGTTTATAGATGTGGAGATGTAGCTATATTTGACTAGTGTAGTATAGATAAAATGAATCTCAAAATGCTTAAAAGGTTTTATCAGAGGCTTGGTGAAGGTTTTGTTACAAGGAACCATTTCAGGGTGGTTTGAAACCTTTAGATAATGAATATGATATTTTTGAAATGTGATTAAGAGTTGACGAAGACAAGGAGGTTTACATTTTTGTTAAGCATTTCAACGATGAGGATGAGGTGGATAAATTATTAAGTTAGCCAAATATAGATTTCTTTATAGATGGAACCAAAGAAAAAAAATATGAGTATTTTAAAAATCTGAAAAGGATGTTTGAAAGAATGACAACTGAAGTGTTGTTAGCTAAGGATTTAGAAAAAGCTAGGTTAGCAAAAAGGGAAAAGGCAACCAAGAAAATGGATGATGGTATTTTAGAATTGTTAAAGAGTTGGCATTGAGAATATATAGAGCTTGGTTAACCAAGTGTGATTACTAGTGTTCAAATTGAAGTTGTTGATACAATAAATGATAGCATTAGTTATGAGAAAGAGGATAGAATGCAAGTATACAAAAATGATGATGATGATGATGATAATGAATAAGTTGAACAAAAGGATAAAGATAATGACGAAGAAAGAAATGAAGATAATGCTGATGTAGATGGTGATAATGATATTGGTTATGAAGATGATGCAAATTTTCATGATATTAGGCAAGAGAATGTTGATGTATATGGTGATGTTGGTTATGAAGGTGATGCTATTTAATGACAATGGATAAGATAATGATGGTGTGGATGGCAAGGAAGAAGATGTTGAACTACTTGGTGTTTATGGTGATAAGGTTAATGATACCCATTAAGATGTCAATATAAGAGATACATAAGTTGTATTACTTGAAGGTGAAATTGAATGTAACTTTCTCATTTTTTTAAATAACATAATTTCATTGCTATTAAATAGTTGTAATTGATTGTTTGCCTTTTTTTATTATAGGGACAACAAATCAAGAAGACATAGAAGAGTTCAATGATCCAGATTACAACCTTGCTAATGAAGAGATAAAGGTAATCCTAGGTCAAGTATTCATTTGTGGAAAGATTAAGGTAGATTTCTAAGTTTTTATATATGTTTAAAACCATTGAAAATGCATTTAAGGTTGGTTGTAGGCCAATAATTGGTGTTGATGGCACATGGTTACAAGGCAATTTTGGTGGTTTTCTATTCATAATAGTTGGGATTAACGCCAATGATTGTATTTTCCCTGTAGCATATGTTATTGTGATGGAAAATAAACCAATTGAAATATGGAGCCAGTTTCTACATAATTTGGGTGAAGATCTAGAGATTAGAAACACACAACATATTATTTGGATATCTAACGAATAAGAGATTGATGGGTTTAAATACTTTAAGATTACTTTACTATATTTGTGTGGATGTAATAAATAATAGGAATTGATAACAGGTGTTAAAGACTTGTTTCTTGAGGCAGAACACGAGCACTATGTTAGGCACATGTACTAAAATTTTTAAGAAAAAACATAAAGAAAAAGCCTTGAAGCATTTACTATCGGATGCAGCTAGTGCATCATATGATATGAAGTTCATAAAAGCACTTGAGGACATTGAAAATGACTAAAGCTTGATTAGCATACCATAACAGACCTTATAGTAATTGGATAAGAAGCTTATTCAACACACATCCCAAGTGTAACATCTTGTTAAACAACATATGTGAATGTTTTAATAGGTATAGAATACTAAATGATTTTTTAGTAAGTACATAAAATTATCTAATTCACTGATAGACCGCTTTTATATTGTTTATAGGTGCATAAAGGATTCTAGGGACAATTCGATCATAACCATGCTAAAAATGATAAAATCAAAACCTATAAAAAAGAATATACAAGAAGAAAGAAAAGATGAACAAATACAATGGCAAGATATGCCCAAATGTCTAGAAAAGATTTCTCAAATTGAGAGAGGATGCTACTAATTTTGAGCCTAATTATTCTGGTGGTCCAAAAATGGAAGTGAACGGACAAAAAAGCAAATTCATGGTGGATATAAAGGCATGATAGTGCACATGTATGAGGTGGGATTTAGTAGGATTGCCTTGTATATATGTAATATTTGCAATTATACATAACAATGAAAATCTTAAGGACTATATGCACAAGTACTATCATGTGGAAATTTTCATAAAGGTGTATGATCATTTTATAAATCCAACCAATCGTATAGAGCTATAGCCAAAATTTATAGATGGTAGTGATATCATCCCTCCTACCGCTATCAAGAAGAAGAAAGTGAGGAAAGTAAAGAATAGGAGATTGGAACCTAAAGAAGTTGAGCAAGCTAGACAAAATAGAGGATGACATGGAAGGCAAAAACTTTCCAGGAAGGGAAATGTTAGTATAACTTGTTCAATCTGCCATGCAACTAGAAATAATTCAAGAAGACATTCTAAATGGATTGCAAAACAACATGCTGTTAAGAATGGGGGAGATGACAACTTGGAAACCAATTTCTAAACTAACCCAGTAATTGAAAATCGAGACCAAGAAGTCAATACACAAGTTTTGGAATTATTCTTTAATTTAAAGTTCTTTATTATATGGTTGTGTTGAGAATAATGCTTATATGTGCTTGACATACGCTTTGTCATCCATACATAGCATGCATATATAAATAATTGCATAAAGTAAAGCGTGACAAACATGGGCCCAAAAACCTACAACTAAGATTCTATACTATTACATAAGAATCTTCAAGTTTGGCTTCTTCACTCCGGTGGGCTTCGTCTTGATTTACAAAGTCTTCAAGTATATTCTATTCTAAGAAATAAATGAAACTTTTACAATAAAATATAATGGCTCACAGGCCATATTTAATTGCAAAAACCCAGGGCCCATGAATGCACCATGCATATCCATTCATCACACCAAACTAGCAAATAAATATACATAACATTCATGGATAAAACAAAGTCCAATTTTATTTAATTTAGCCAAGCACATTAATGGAAATTGTGTACTTGAACCTTTAAGAGATGACCCCGTGATGGGCCTGGGCCAAAGCCCATTGGACTAAATCCTCTTATTGAATAAGTTCTCTTAAAAGCCCAAAACACAAACTAGTTAGATTTGTGCCATAAATCAACTCTAATATAATTTCCAATTTTGCCATTTTTAATTTTATGTCATCAAGCCCATAAACATTAAAAATACATACAATATGTACCAACATGAATTAAAACACAAAAACATGAAGAACATATATATATGGTACACGGCATGCATATAAAACAAACAAACAACAATACTAGTTGTTTAATGCTTATGTGATGCCACAAAAATGCACAAATACTTAAAATAATTTTATGAGTTATTTAATAATCTAAATAAGTCCATAAATATTGATTTAATATTCTGTACCAATCTGATCTAAATGTGTTTTTACCATTTTAATCAAAACAAAACAAACAATGTTGATTAAACATGTAACAAACACAAACTAGTCATAGTTTTAAGTGATTTTAAAATTAATCAATTAAATTGTCATGGACCAGAATTAAAACCAAATTTAAAAAATGTCCAGACCTGATATTTAATCTTTAAAAATCACTTACATACATGCCAAAATCAATTTTACATTTAATTTTGAAAACTAGTTGTTAAACTAGCAATTTACATGCCAACTAGCACCTAGTTTCATAATTAACATGTACCATCAGGTATAAATAATTAAATCCGACCATTACCAGCCCTAATAACATCTTAGGACAGTATATTAACATGTCATATTAATTATAATACCTAAATAATCAATTAAAATTGTTTTTTCACCAAAACAATGCAAAAAACTCAAAACAGAAAATTTCATATTTGCATGTTTTCATAATGACGATTTTTAATTAATTTTTCATGCATCTAAAGCACTAAAATAAGCATGTTTATTCTCTGATACCACTGATGGAATATGACATGGCATGAATGTGATGATAACGCAGAGGAAAAACAAAAATTTTTCATCATACATACCATACAAATCCAAAGCAAGAATCGAAACATGCAATTTTAGGGTTTAAAACTTACAACTTTGGATGCCTTTTAAAACTTGAGTTTGGTGATGACCAGAAATCGAGATGACTTTATCCACCTTAGATCTTGACCACCAATTCCAAGGAATAGCCTTTTACGCCACTCCCTCTATTCTCACACACACAATTGCACCATCGGCTTAAAATCGAGATTGTTAGCTCTCTTTTAAGGTATTGTGTAATGGCTATAGTTTGAAGCTACATAACCTGATTTTGTACTTCTTTAGGTTGCTATTACTACCCAATAACACAAGAGAATGAGGAACAATCCTTTTCTCCTTGTGAAAATTCGACCAAAAGAATTAAGAGAGAGAGAGAGAGATGAAGTTCACGCCAAAATGCAAATGGTCGCTAGGTTTTTGTTTTCACGCCAAAAGCCAAATATATCTTTAGGGTTTTATTTCCTTTAATATATATCCCTTTATTTTCTTAAGTGATCAAGCTAAAATATACTACCTTAAGATAATTAATTTTAGCCTTTATCACTTATTTAAAATAAGAAATATATATTGATTAAAACACCTTAAGATAATACATTTAATCCAAGATAATCCTTTTTGATTTAATCTAAGATAAATGTAAGACATATTAATCAAATAAATCACTTAATAAAAGAATTAATCATGTGCCAAAATTCCATTGATATTATCTTGGAATTTCGACCACACCATCCAATTATTAAGTGAATTAATTTAATTAAAATCCTTTAGGCTTTAATACTCAATTAATTAAATTAACACAAGATAATTAATTAATTGAAATTAAACCTTGTGGGCTTAATTTCTCTCTCTCATGGACCAAAGCCCAATAGCAATTTTATAACCCATTACACACATTAATTTGACTTTAATTAAAAGCCCAAATTAATGCTCAATACTTTAATTAAATATTTTAAGCCCAATGCTTTGTGTACGATCCTATAGGTCCATTTAATGTTGGCAATGAATTAATAAATTAATTCAAAGGCTATATATATTCTCTAGCAAGATATTATAGCATTCCAAATTAAATGAAAATGCATATGGCATTTAGTGACCTAATGCAATTTTGCATAGTCCCTTACCCATAAATATCAGAATTAATATAAGGCATGGAACTAGTCATCCTTATATATATATTAATTCCTTTCTTGATATTCCAGTGACACTGAACTCTCAGATAAATAATGATTATTCATTATTTCATCTCGGTATGGCCATACACTTCTCAGTTCACTGATCAAGTGGCCGATGATATTTTCTCTCTTATTGAGAGGGGTAATCGCTTCACTTCTCTCATGCTCTCTAACATGAATTAATGCATACCCAATCATACCCGTACTTGTCACTCTGTTACGAGCACGTTAAGTGTATGTCAAAGTACACAGTAATTCATAAAGAGTTTCATAGAGATTTCAGGTCTAAGAACTCCGATACAAAACTTGCATATGAGAAACACTTATGACTTAAACGATGTAGTGTTCTCATGAGCAGATCGTATCCAGATACCATATTCTTTAACATGTATCTATGATCTCTGATTGACACTCTTATCCTAATGATCCGTAAGACAGAACTCATAATATCAGAGAGAGCATACTAGTCTTAATTCATTGTTATTCCCATAACAATGACTGACTAGGGATATTTAGAATTATGTCTCATTTGTTTCAAGGTCTTACAACCATGTGCCTCACACATGATAACTTAAACCGAAACAATACTCTTGGATAGTTTTATCAATTGATATGCACAAGAATACAAAGGATAAAACAAATGCCTCATTTTATTAATTCAAAGTGCTTTATTACAATGCATTGGGGCTAGGGCTTACACTAACACTTATGTCTAGAGCAGTCTGTAAATGATCTTATTTCAAATCCTATCAATTTACTATCATCATCTTACTTATTCTTTTTCTTTAAACCAACTTTATTCATTCATTTTCTAATCCTTAATTACTACTTGTCATAATTTAGACATCCACTTATTGATAGTACAAAAATTTGACTTAATGCATTAATCATATTGTTGCATAAGTTATGCATTTTGCATTAATCCATGCACACGGGGGTGCTTATGCCATGAAACAATCATAGAGTTATGGTCAGACATGATTTATTTATATATCGTTATACAATTGTCATTTCAGGTTCATACAACTTATCTTGTAATGCTATCCTATCATTTTATTTTAAACATCATAATATATATACCATGATTTGCACTTTGGTTTATATCAGAATCATACATATGCATATACATGTGTAATTGTCATATACATACTAACGGGGTTTGCATGCCATTTCAATGAATATGTATTACATATCATAATTAACAGACAAAGTCTTCATACCAAGTGTAAACATGTCATAATTTCCACATGAGAGATGTGAGATATCAAAATCATATCATAATGAATATAGCATTTCATTTCATGGAGGTAGTTTTATAATATGTTGCATAGTTTCCAAAGCATATGAAACTCATTGTGTATGTTATAGGCCAAACAATTCTTATTATTTTATTATATACATTCTATCAAAGCATGGCAATTTAACTCTCATAGATATACATTCCAATAATTTCATTTCATTCAAACGGTTTATAGCCAAAAGAAATCATGATAAGCAATTTAATAGGCCATTCATCATGTTGACCTTACGTAAATGAGGAAATTAATGCATGATTTACTTTATCTTAGCACATTTTATCATCTTTAATAGCCTGCCTAAGTTTTAGTTCGAAGGGTGGATAACGGAAGCAATGGATACTCGAAGGTATTAAACTATGGATATCCAAAGATATCAAACAATGGACCCAAATGGGGTCAAATAATGGTTCCAGCAAGGAATAAATGATAGACCCAAACGAGGCTAAACAATGGTTCCATTAAGGAACAAGACCCAAACGGGGTCAACTATGGCAGCTGCGACTGTATCCCTCTAGGCATGTCTATTTAACCTATAATTGAACTATGACCCGCAGGCTTAACCACTTAAGAACATCTTTAATTTAACATATCCTTCTTTACTTAGCACATCATTTGGCTTAAAGCCATTTTTCATAAAAGAATGCATCATCTTTCATATCATACATCAATATTGAGCTCTAAGTTTCATTACACATGGATGCAAGTCATGTCATCACATAGTTGCATCAACATCATTCATACTCACTAGAGTGGTTTACATTTTAATGCAAACATATAAAAAAATTACTTCCATCGATCTATCTCATCATTCTTATAATTATGCATAAAGCCAATGAGGCAATTATGAAAGTTTAGTTCTTACAACTAAAAAGCTTCATAATATCATATGCATGTCCACATATATAATCATAGAAATTCATACTTTCGGGATTCTCATATTTTCTCACATTATGAATCAAACTACTCATCATAGCATGGTTAAATCAATTATCAAACATTGACTTACCTAACGCATTAACAATTCTCAATGGCATACCTTGTTATCGTCTGTCGTGAGTAGCTTTCACACATCATCATAGCCCACATCATTACATAATCACTTGAAACAAAGCTCATGCATTTATGGTTCATATAATAAAATAATTAGGTTCATCTATAGCTTAAGGTCATCACTTGTTCATATTTAATTCCTTGATTAGCTTTCATGTTCTATCAAATTCTAAACAACACCGTAATCACATATATACTTCAATCATCTTACTTGTATTTTTCACCTTATAACATTTATACGTAGGTAAGTTATGTTAGATTATTTCATCTTAGACATTGGCACACTACTGATGGGCATATGCTACTTATAATATAGTATAGGCATGACCAAACAGGCGAGCATGTTTATATATATATATATATATATCAATGTTGATCATTACTTCTACTTGTGATCTTGAGTGTAATCAATCTCTTATAGTTTCATAATTTAACATAAATTATGATGTCCCATTTCTTTTAACTTGTACATGTAACCTTGTACCTATTCTCTTATTATCACTAGGCTATGTTCTAGTATTCTCATGTCATTGTAGAGGAATACTTATGTGAAATATTTTTGGGCAAAGCCAAATCACATGCGTATAATCATTATAATACAATCAATTACAAGTAAACGCTTTCATGTATTCTAATGTTAGTGTTCATTTACTACTTTTATTCTCATACCTCACTTCATTTAATCATGCTTGGTGTCACAACTTATCTTTATGTTATGCTTAAAATGCTTTAAAATTTCTTAAAAAGGGTTTAGACCAGCTTTGGTGACACAAAAAGCCTTAAAAATCATGTTTGGGTAAAGTAGGGAAGTGTCACGAGTTATACTACTCGTGAAAGGGAGCAAAATTCATGACTCTTTCACTTGTTCACGAGTAACATATGTCATGAGTCATGATCGTAGTTATGAGTTGTAAACAATCATAGGCAGTTTTTTGAGTTCAAATTGTAAACGATGTTCGACTAACCAAAGGGCATTTTTAGCAAATATGGTATTCTAAAAACTTGTTCCATTATGTTTCTAGTTTCTAAAAAATCAAAAATAATCTTGATATCATTTCTATATTTTTAGATATTTTCAAAACACTGAGGTCTGCTCCTAGTGATTGGGCAGCAAACTATTCATAAATTCAAGCTAAAATATGGCCTATTTAGAGACAGATTTAGGACTTAGTTTCTTCATATGAAATATAGATATGGAAGTATATTTTCAGATGCAAAAAGAATCACTCAATTTAGAGTTCTCTAGCTCAACTTATAAGAAAAATAGACTAGATAGGTCTATTAGTCGTGTCACACATGTGGCCATGTGTTTCCAAGAGGAAACACACATGTGGCCATGGGTGAGAAGAAGGAAAACTTCATGTGGCCATGGGTGGGAAGAAGAAAAGCTTCACGTGGCTATAGGTGGGAAGAAGGAAAGCTTTACGCGGCCATGCATTTTTCATGAAGAGGGAGTGAGTGGCCATGTGTTATGAAGAACAACACACGTGGTCGTGTGTTCTGAAGGAGAACAAGTGCACGTGGCCGTGGGTAGGAAGAAGAAAAGCATCACATGGCCACGCATTCACAAGGAGAAAAGGGTGAGTGGCCACGCGTGGGAAGGAAAAAAGAAACTTCAGAACTTCGATCATGCATAACATGGATTTAAACCCCAAATCTCACCTCCCTTCTTACTTATATGATCATTTAAGTTTTCAAGCATACTATACTCATCAAAGCTTACTAGATTTATCCTTTAAACCCATTAAAAAAGACACATACCAGTAAAAGAGTTAAAAACCCTAAATCATTCACATGAATAGTACCAAAAATTAACTCCCATACCTGGTTTGAAGCTTCAATCTTCCCTCACTCATCTTGATCCAACTCTCTTACTTTCATGTTAACTCCCAAACCCCATCTCCATTCTTCATCAAACCATAACCTTAGAGAGAAAGAGAGAGATCTTTCAAAATGTTGATCCCCATCTCTCCCAAACCCTAATTTATAGTGGGATAAATATCTCAACAAGGAAAATTCCCACTATACCCTTATACACTTTGATCTCCTACATTTCCATTTCTTACAATTTAACCCCAAGTCTTTCAATTTACTTTCAATTACATATTTCCTTCAAATTACAGCTTACCTATATTCATTTACACACATGCTAAAATTAACAAAATATCCCTCTTGGGACTTAACCTCGATAATTGCAAAATAATCCAATTTTGCCTTAATTAACGATGATCCTCATTAATTAACAATAATCCGATTAGGGTCATGATTGGATCCTTACAGCATTAGTTAGGATGCCATGTGTGCAGGAGCTAGTGATTGGGCATGCCAACTAGATTTTCTAGCTGGATCTTTACCTAAAATAGGTCAAAGTGATTTTCTGTATACAAGCGTTAGGTTTAGTAATTATAATGAAAAAAAAAGTTTTATTATTTTTGCATAATTAGACATAATTTCAGTGATTATAGATAAAATTAACTCTTGATTTTTGAAAATAAAATAATAAAAATGACATTTATTATAATTTATAAAACTTCTTTTATCCTCTAATAATTAACTTTATTTATTAAAAAAATTCATAAATTAATATAAATAACTAGAACCATTTGGGTTGATTTTAACTACCAGATCTTGTAATATATTAGATATGTTTATATGAGTCGGGTTTTTGTTGAACCTAAGCCAAATTCTTGATGAATTTACATTATCTTTATAACATTTTCATATTTAAATTCAACACATGGTTAGGTGTAAATAGATCCTAGCTTCAACAAGGAGGAGGGGGGACTTTTTTTTAAATAATGTGTGTTAAAACTTTATTTTTAAAACTTTATTTAAGGGGAAGGGTTCTTTTAAGTCAAACGAAATTAGTAATGGAGCACACCAA
Source organism: Excoecaria agallocha (assembly GCA_037975025.1). Lineage (NCBI taxonomy): Eukaryota > Viridiplantae > Streptophyta > Magnoliopsida > Malpighiales > Euphorbiaceae > Excoecaria > Excoecaria agallocha. The sequence goes on along the minus strand of CM075808.1, from coordinate 87,797,181 downwards.
CCAAGACATGTAAGAAGGGGTAGGGAGCAGCTAATTCCACAACTGACACTTGCGGGATCGAAAGCTAATCTCGTAGGTGTCAGTTGCAGAATTAGCTGCCTCCTGCATTATCGGCAAATGGGCCTCCACACATGCACAGTGTAATTCGTCTTCCCTTCCCTGGTATATTTATATGCACTTATTTTAATCCCTAGTGCCATGCTCATCTCTTAACAATCATCTCTTAAAAATCCTTCTATTCCAAATTATAAATATGTTAGTTACAAGTTTATATTATTGATATATTCAAATAATATTTTATCAACTATAAAAATTAAAGTAATATATAAATATGATATATATGTATCATTTAACTTATTTATTTATGTATTTATTTATGAGTTTTAAAAAAATTATAGTGAAATTCACAAAATAATATTTTGATATATTATTGTAATGTATAATTGTATATTTATTTTCTTTTGTGATTTGGTGACTTGAAGAAAAAATAAGGTAAGTTATTTATTTAATTGTAATTTTAATGAAAACATACATATTTGATGAGTAGTTATTATAGGTATTAAGATATTTTAATTATTTTAAAATAGTAAAATTATAGTTAAATTGCTTTAGCAAAATTTACATTGATTTTTTTAATAATTTATTTTATACAAGGTTAAAATTTTGAACTGTACGAAAATATTTAAATTTATTCTTATAATTTAATTATTATAATAATGTATGTAGTTAGATTTATTATTTGTTTGTTACCACGTTTATAATGATTATTATTATTTGTTTTTCTTATCATGTTTAAATTAGCAATAATTAATGTTATTTTATTAAGACTAATATAGTTTAATTTTTTAATGTATTGACTTTATTGCGTTATTAATGAAGATATAAAATTTTGTTGATTAAACATTTGTTATTGTATTTAAATATAGGTTATGAAAAAATGGATCACTTTTAGAATCATCCATACATTAACCCAGGACCATATGTAGATGATCTTCTAACGTTAAAAGGAAAACATCGAGAAAATGCAGTTTGGTCCAACAACATAATTATATTGGTATTATTTCATTAATTTTATATTTATATGTATGTGTCTATGTATATGCACACAGAGACCACACACCCACATTTGTATGACATTTTTTTATATTTTCAAGTTTCACATGATGTATTATTTTTTCGAAGAGGTAGCATGGAGGCTCACTATGTAAATATAGATGGTAGAAATATACCATATTTGAGATTGGTAGGATTTTAGGGAATATTTCAGATTGGGGTAATGCACATGTTGATGCCAATTTGATGACTATACTTGTAAAGAGATAAAGGCCGAAGAAACACACTTTTCACCTTTCAGTTGGTAAAGCAACCATTATATTGCAATATATTGAGATATTGACTATCTTAACCATTAAAGGGCATGTAGTAATTGGTCATTTGCTATATAATTGGAAAATTGTCTGTCGCCAACTTTTAGGACAAATGCCCCCTAAAAAGGTTATAAAAAGACATTCAATTAAAATGACTTAGTTATCAAAGAACTTTTAACTATTTGCTTGACAATGCTATCGAATTCAAATCCAATGCTTCACCCATGTATGGTTTTTGCATTGTATTGGTACACGGTTGTGTCTTTAACCTCAACAAATTATATCCATTTGATGTGGCTTCCCTTATTGGAGTGTTTAGATGAGGTTGGAAATTACAATTGCGGTTTAGCTTCCTTGGTATGGCTGTATAGAGAATTTTGCTGTGCCAAACATCCAAGTGCTCAAGGGATTAGTGGTTATCAATAGTTATTACACATGTGGGCATGGGAAAGACTCACTCTATTTTGACCCCTTTTATTCATAAATTTGTGTTAGATCAAAGTATGTCTTATGAAAATAGGTAAATTTTATTTATTTATTATGAAATTAAGATTTTATATAGTCAATTACACAATATTCTTTAAACACAATCTATAATTATGTATCAAGTGGCGATCCCCTATTGATTTGAGAAAGAATAATAATAGAGATGTGAATGATTGTCCAGTCGATTTAGACACACAACATGATGATTAGATAATTTTGTGAAAAGTTTTAATTGATACTAAAAAATATTATGCTTTTTGAAAAATTTAAACATTGAAACAAAAAATTGACCATTTTGTATTTTTTAATTAGATGGAGTGGTAGCCATATAGTGATGTCATGCATCTTTTGCTATCTTTCTATATAAATGGACAACACATTTAGGGATCAGTTGTGCCTTTGATATGTTTTTATATCATATAGTAGCCCCAACCTAATCGTTGTCTTTGGCAATTTGGAATGGACCAACCCATTCCTAGTAAACCATTAATCAATGATAGGGTTTATTCTATCAATTTAAGAGGGCACAATGAGCAAAGTTGGGAAACTACATTTTATAATTTTATTTATGAGTGGAATAATCGAGTAAATTAGATCGTCAATACTCCTTTGATCACAACACCATTGCATATAAGGTCATAATACATGCAGTGGTATATAGTAAAAACGAGACGATGGATAACTCATACGGGAGTTATAGTATGATTATCATCTCATTAATATAAAAATAATTTAAATTTTTATGTATGAATGATGACCTCTTTTAAATATTTAACTTAAATCCATGCAGGCTGATGGTGCTGAACGGATTTTCCGTAGTGACATAACATCTTTATCATCATTTTAAGGAGGGGATGTTCGTTTGATATCAGAAGCGATTTTAGGTAAAGTGGGAACAATTAACAGAATGTCAATTGATCATCCACAATAGCTTGTTCCTCATCCTATACAAATTCCACCATTATCCACACCCTATGAATATTTTCTTCAATCAAGAAGAAGTAAAAGAGGCATGCTTAAAAGATGGATAACTTATCCTCTATTTTTGTTCCCCGAGGAGTCCACCAATTCCCTCAACCAATGTCATGGCCATATGGTTTTCAAGATAGTTTTGGTTCATTCAAAATGCCTGTATTTAGTCAACAGACATTTTATGATACATAGTATGGTCCATTAAGATGTTATGACTATGAAGCAAGTTCATCAAGATTGAATGTTGATTTGAATATCAATGCCTTTAAACTAGACCAAACATGGTACACTTTTACAATTCCACCCTTCAACATGCAAAGAGGAATGAATGATAATGGTCAACGAGATGATTTTATGATGAACTTTTACATGATGCAAATGTCATGCCAGAATATGTTTTTTCAAATCAACCATTATATAGTGGTGGTTTCAATAATTCCATGCTAGAATAAATAAATCCAAAAAATTTCAATAGCAGTTCATATCGTCAATTTAGATATCATTAATGTTTTATTTTATGATATGTTCATATTTATTATAATATTTAATAACTCATAAAATTTCATTTCAGTATTCAAAACATATTTATTTAAGTAAAGTAATATTGATGGGTAAACACATATAATATTTATTACATACCTTTTCGGAAAAACGATATATAAGATTACTATCTATTTAATGGAAAATTTTAGTTTCTAAATCGTGGATTAGATTATCCCATACCACTACAACATGTCTTCTTATTATGACCAATATTTTTACATTTACTATAATGTGTAACATTGCCACATTTATGCCAAGTTGTCTTTGTCAGACCTTTCTTCCTTATTTGTTCCATATTAGGTCTACATTTTAGTCCATAATACTCAAGCCAATGTGCTCTATGTGCCATCAGCCTGAACTCACCTTCATAACATTTCAGTGCCTTTGTAATGCTATAAAAGTTATCAACAAATTTGAACATATTAAGATGCCTATAATTACATACTGTAATGGCATGTGAACATGACACTTTTATACCTTGAAACTTACCACACTTACATTCATGCTTATCGAGACTTAAAATGTAAGTGTCAACTTCAATATCAATTTCAGGTGCTCTATATGATATTACTGAGGATAACTCTGTGCTTTATTAGCACGTTTGGCCATTATTTCAACACATTTTGGCGTGAAACATAATCCTTCAATGATTTTTGTCATGTACAACCCCTTTTTTTAATCGTAAAATTTAACCAACCAACTAAATACATGCTCAGTGATCGCAATAATAGGCAACATATGAACACCTTTAAGAGAACTATTTACACTCTTTATGATGTTTGTCATTGTGTGGCCATAATGATATCCATCATCCTTGAATAATGTTCACCTTTATAATGGTACCCTCATCATCCAATTATATAAATCTTGGTCAAGCTCTTTAATCTCATCCATCTTCTCCTTGAACTTATGCTTTTGAAATTATATCTCTAAACAAGTATGGATTATAATATGTTAAAATATTTAAAAGGTACAACAACTTGATATATAATAAATAATATATTACAATGAATAATAGTAAATATATGTTTCTTACCAAACTTGTAAAGTAATTCTTTTATTGTTGGTTCTTTGTGGTGCGTGTTGTAGTTGCTCACAAAGTGGCACAAACATATCCTATGAAATGTTAAATGCTCCTTCCAACCACTTCTTTCATCTTGAAAGATTGTTGTTATACCAATGTGTTGGTCCGATATAACTGTTATGTCGACATGTTGAGTTACATGCTTTCTAATTAAAGTTATAAACCAAGACCAATTAGATTTATTCTCTAACTCGACAATAGAAAATGCAACTGGAAAGAACATAATTGTACCATTTGAAGAGCTAACTATCAGAAGTGTCTATTGAAATTTTCCTGAACATTATATCGATACATAAAATTGACTTATATTGAGCCAGCCCATCAATGGTGGGTTTAAAACTCCAAAAAACCCTTTCAAATTGCTTAACAATTGTTCTTAAGTTTCATTAACCTAAACTCATAAACAGTACCTGAATTGTAAGATTACAAAGCATATAAAAAACCTGGAGACTCAATGTAATTTCCAAATAAGAACTCTAAGGCTTTCATTTTTCTGTACCAAGCTTTTTGATATGACACCTTAAAATTAAATCAGTCTTTTATATCAACAATAATAACATTAATAAGAAGCATCGGTTGTTTTCTTACCATTCCTATGATGCAATCGCAAATAATTTACAAGCCTAATTATCTATGATCCTTTGAAAGATTACCAATAAGGCATGAATACGGCCCCTAATACCGTGTGATTATCTAAAAAGGACTTATTCCTTTATTTGATGCTTTTAACCTCCAAGTGCATCCATCGTCAACCTTTGTGTACTTTAAAACTCAGTATTTTGGCTTGGATTCAATAACTATTAAGTCAATATTTCTCATGATTGAGTATTTTTACACAGGATTTTACTTCATCCTTGTTGTTAAAAACCAAACCTTTTGATAACTCAGGGTTACCATCCCAAGCTTGAAAATGCACCTTCTGATAGATCAATTTGTGATGTATCGAAGTAAATTTCTGTATAATGCTTTGATGGAAAGTTAAAGATGGCATCGCTTGTCTCTCTAATATCATATACTGATGCTAATGGGCTGACATATTGTGTATGATTAGACTCATCGCCTTCACCAAATTCACAATCATTATGTTTGCAGTTTTAGCCTCTACATCATCATTAAATGACAAATAATCATTGTTTAAAGCCACGCCTTCAAAATCATTAGCAGCTCCCAAATTAATTGAACATTCATTTCCATGATTTATAATAGTTGGATTATAAAAAGGCCCTTTATTTGCAGGTGCATCAGAGTGTCAATGGATGTGGAATGACCAAGTAAATCACCATCCCATTAAGTAATTGATTGCCTTAGTTGACTAGGAACTAAATCTAGCCTCTAGGCAACTGATTGTCATTGATAGTTCTGATATGTACTTTGACTTGCCTCAGAATTGGATGGATCAATAAATCCCTAGCAGTTGCATGACTACATGATTTATTACCAAAAATGATTTTACTTAAAAAATCACAAACCCTTCAACTGAATGACCACCTAGGTTGACTTATACAAACATCAAGTATTTGGTTAATTGATTGCTTTGCCTGACTCATCAAGTATCAAGGATTTGGCTGACTGAATATCGTAGAAGACCATATGAGCTTTCACTGGCTTCTCTTTCAAGTAAGTTACTATCACATCAATTTATACACTGTTTAGGCTGACTCAAAAGCGTATCTCTTTGGTGGCTAATTGAATGTTATTGTTGGCTTGGATCGACATTTTAACTTGGACCATCATCTCCTTAGTGGCTAATTGAATGTCGTCGTCGGCTTTCATCCACATTTTGTACTGGATCACCAACGACATTAACAAAATTTGATTGGAATGCTAATTTAATATCTTGTTGACTTAATTATGGATTGTCCGGGTTGACTTGGACCAACATTATTCACATAGAATTGTTGACTTGCCTCTTTATTTTACATTAGTAATTCATCATTTGTAAATTGGTAACCGAGTGCAAACATAGGTAGATTAGCTCCTACACCCCCTTCAACAACTAAAATAATTAATTATACCAAGTTATAATCTTTATATTTTCTGAAATTATCATATATTGTGTCAATGTCATCGTCATATACCAAATGACATCCAACATAGTATTCCTCAGTTGTACATTAAACTCTTGTATATAATCCTGGACACCATGTCATTCACTCCTAAATCCAATTTAACATGGATTTTATAGATTAATTTATAAAGGGTTGGTTTATTTTTAATTTTTAGTCTCCTTGTAATGGCATTTGGACCAGATATGTCATATTGCAAATATGTCACTCCTAACTTATTTTCCCTCAAGTGTCCAAATAAAAGTCAGTATATGCTACTATGACACACACCAAAGCTAGGCTAACTTTTCAAATTTGCTCTTGAAGGCCCGCTTTTAGAGCTCAAGACTGAAGAGGGCTCACTTTTAATCATAAATTGGCCACTTTGCAATAAAAATGATTGAATCCTAATTATTGCTAATTTTCAACCCATGAAGACATCTACTAATAGGCTCAAGGAGGCAGGTGTCATGGAATCGTCATCCAATAAAACATTAGAAATTGAATCTCGACCTTATTTTGATGCCTAAATAGAGACTGGTATTTGGGACATCCCTCTTATTAGTCATTTTGGTTAGGTGTTAATTTTATAACTGAAGTTTAGAATTAATCCACTCTCCTCTTCCACACAATGCAAAGCAATAGAACTAAATAAGCATTCCAATCAAACAAGGAATTAAATAAAGAGAATAAAGCCCTACTTAAATTATTATATAAGCAAATTGTCTAGCGAAGAAAATAAATTACATATATAAATCGAGGTATTCATTTAGGTTGGAAATATTGGTCCCTTTATGTATATTTTACAAAAAGGCATTTATTACATCGTGTGGTTTTGGGAAAAAATTGGACATTGGTCCATATTTTATAAAAAACCCAATTTATTTGCTATAAAACACTTTACGTGTCTTTTTGTTTTAACATGCTTGAAAAATCCTTTTTTACTAACTATTATAACCCCAAAAAATAATACATCCAAAAAATAAATAGCCAATAATAGCAAAAATAAATAAATAAATAAGCAAACAATACCATATAAAATAAAATAAAATAAAACATGAAATAATGATGTAACCAGGGAGTGGAGATGGTGACCAGTGTGGGAGCATGACTTCCCATATAACTAAACCATAAGCCCTCCACATCCATAAATATGCGATTACTAGAAAGAATCACACAAAACAAATAAATTAGCATTATAATAAAATAATTATATACTTATTCACACAAACAAACTAATTATAGGTATAGGAATATATATCATATAATATAAATACATCAAATAATGCATAAATATTGTAGAAAATGAATAACTGATTTAGAAATATATAGAGGCTAAAAATACATGTAAAAATACCATAAAATACTCCATAGATAACGCAAAAGGAGTGCAAAACGGCCACCCATGGAGCAAGGGATAGACAAGAGAATGGAACTGAGACATCTGAGGGATGACCATCCTTCAGCCCATCTTTCCATTTGTTACCTCTAGAACATAACAGAAAGTGCAAACAACATGGTAAAAATGCAGAAAATCCTACAAATAATTTTCTAACCCTAAATATGCAACATTTAAGAAATAAATCATACCAAAACAAATTAAAAATATTTAAACATGCATTATACTACATCAAAATTACAAAATTATAGCATATATAAAAAAAGGAAAAGCTCTATATGACAATAATGGAGGAACCTCTATAAATTTAACATGTCTCTAACATATTAGACAAGTCAAAAATTAATCATACTCTAATAAATCATGTACATTATTTAGACATAAAGGTTAAAATGGATTTAACCAATTCTAAACAATCATATGAACATGTGAATGAATTATAGAGAGAGAAAGTGAGAATGAGCCTAGAATGTTACCCTCAAGAGATATTTTTACTCTATGAATTTTGTAGTCTAGATCTCTACTCCAAATTGCGCTCTTTAATTCTCAAAAGAAAGTATGAAATTTGTTGTGTGTTTGAACAAAACTTGCTAAAGTAAAAAAAAAAAACCTTAGAGAGAGAAAGAAATTAATTTTCTTCTTCTCTAATGGTTACTCCCAAAAAAAGAATGATTCATTCCCCTTCCTAAAAACCTTAGATTTTTCTTTTGTATCTAAAGAAGAGTTTTAACTCAAAAAATGCCAAATATAGGGATAAACCCCCACGCCCCCCCTCCCCAAATTTGGAATCAACCTTTATCAAATAAACTTCCTCTTTTGAAAAATCTAAGAAAATATGGAAAAATTTGGGTTTCTAGCCAGTGACGGCATCTCTCAATTAGGGACGGTCGTCCCTCATCACTAGACCTCGATTTTCTAAAAACACCCCTAGTTTACACTTAACAGGAAGGAAGGGCCCATATATGGCCACCCCTCAAGTGACAAATGGCCATCTGTCACTACGTAAGTCCAAATCAGGGTTTTTTCATATATTTTGTTAAAGCACTTGGAAATATTTAAAAACATTTAGAAAATTATGAAAATCTTTAAGAAAAAATGATAAATCCACGATCGAAGCTTTGAGATCCGAACCTACTTATTAGTAATACACCATTTTCTAATCATCGAGTAACTCTAATCTAGGCTACCTTAGGTCATGGTGTCTATAGCTGCCCTAATTTTGGGAAGCTGGTGCTGGTGCCAAAGTGAGCCAAAATTCAGAGTACAAGGAAAAAGATGCATACTTGAGGCAGCGAATCTCTTGGTTGATTACAACACATACCTTTTTGAGGCAATAAGTCTCTTGGTTGGGTAGTTATTATTATTTTGTCGACACGTTAACCCTAAATTTCAATATTTAACATTAGCTTATCAATGTGTTAATCCTATATCTATTATTCGATTAGCACCTGGGGCATGTAGAACCAGGGTAGATTGATTAACTCTGATTAACACTTGGGGCATATAGAATTAGGTTATTTTAAATGTGTATGATTAGCACCTAGAACATGCAGAATTAAGACAGCTTGATACCAACTCCATTGAAGGCAATGAGTCTCTACTTGTCCAATTAGCGCTGGCATATAGAATTGCGATAAGAATAAGTGTCTTATGTGATTAGTAGAACATACAGAATCAGGTTGACTTGGTTGCATTTGATTAGCATCTGGGGCATGCAGAATCAAATTGCTAAAAACACAACTTTACTAGCACCCGTTTATCATCTCATAGAGTCAGAATGATATGTCGTACTTTGATCAATATTAGAGTTGTCTTGCAATATTAAATGAGATGATTAGAGTAATGTTTTGTGGGTGTCATTCTAACCTGAGAGATCTGGTAGCTTCTTTCTAAAGTAATGCTCCGTTGAGGATGTTTCTGGCAAATATATATCTGTCCTTTAGGGAATCACTAAAATGTGTGACGTTATCCTAGTAGATATGCCTTTGTGAGGTGTCACTTGGGTGCTGAAATCTATTGTGGCTATCTCTTATCTAGTAATTCTTGGCTTTCATCATTAGTCTTATGGCCCTTGGTGTGTCCAGATCGAAACTTCTTCTACTATGAGGGATGGTGATAGTTGCTCTATTAAATGGACCCTTGTTTGGGTAATTATTGGTGGTGAAGGCGTGTGCCTCAATTTTCTTGTGGTTGACGGGGTATGTGTATGCCCCCTTGGTGAGGTTTTGAGTATCTATTATGAGAGATGTTAAATGTTAATGTACTGCTTATTAAATTTGGCCTCTTTTTTCATTATTATTTTTTTCTTATTATAGGTGGTGAAGGCGTGTGCCTCAATTTTCTTGTGGTTGACGGGGTAAGTATATACCCCCTTGGTGAGGTTTTGAGTATCTATTGTAAGAGATGTTAAATGTTAATGTACTGCTTATTGAATTTAGCCTCTTTTATTATTATTATTATTATTATTATTATTATTATTATTATTATTATTATTATTGTCATCATTGTCATCACCATCATCATAATGATAAATTATATACAACTTCATTTTTATATACATCAAAATTTTGATAAAGCAAAACTCCCTAAATACAAAAATAATCAGTCACTGTGAGGGCCCTGATCCTGATGCTCAGTGATAAACTGGCCTTGATGGTGGTCTAAGTGCAGGTAGCCTAAGAGGTTAGGCTGGAGCCATAGCCTAAGGTGCTGGAGGTGGATGCTAGCCTACCTGGTCAAATACAAATCTAAAACCTATAAGCATTGATGTCAAAGGCTATCGGATATGTGATATCACACTGCAAGTCTCTTTGATCCCTACCCCACCTGAAGGATTGCCCAAGAATGCCTCTCTAAATATCTCATCAAGTCTCCTCTAAGGTACCCGATGTACCCCCTCAACTACTCTTTAATCTCGGTCACTGTCTGTCTAGATCTAGGAACCTCTACCTCAATACGAGTACCTTAATCTTTGAGCCAAGTGAGAGAGTCATCAACTACCTATAAGGACTTATTAAATCTATACCCTATAGCCTATATGTCCACTATAAGGCTCTGTACCTCTGTTTGTAATGTCTGGATAGCTACTGGTAGTGCCTGTAAGGACTGTATAGCTGCGAGTATAGTCCTCTACATCTCTTTTAATGCAGCCATCTGTTTGGATATATCATCTGAAAGAGGGGCTGAGGTGCATGGACAGGGGATGGTGGAACCTGTGGTGGAGGTGCAGTCAAAGTGGATGTCCATAAGGTGAAGGAGTGGTAAAAGATGACGCTTCTGGATGTCCATATAGGGAGAATCTAACAATTGATGACCTCTAATGTCTAAGAAGAGATCTGGGGTGAGCCAATGTCTGGGGGACCCATTTAAAAGGTTATGCAGGTCAATCTACATGTCAAAAGTATAGTCAAAGTCTAACTCTACAGCCTGATACCCCTTTGCCTCATGAGCCTCATCTACTCAGACATCCTCTTAAGGCGGCTGCTCTAGTGGCACCTGAGGCTTTATTGGTGCCTCCTCTACTGCCTGACCATGATCATCCTACTCTGTTGCCGCATTTGGCACTATGGGATTGAGGCCACATCTCTCCCACATCTCAAGTACATTGAGCAATCTGTACCGGCCCTCCTGCCTGTCTATGGGCTCCACCATGCTCATGGTAATAGTAGCTACCTACAGGTTTGTGTACTTGCTTTCTAGGACAGGCTCTCCAAAGAGGTCTTCATCTAGCCTAAGAGATAGCAGTAGTCTGGTAATAACTCCTCCCACATATGCCTACGTCCCTAGCATAGTGCTTAGCCTATTCAATGTTGCAATAATCTCGTGGGTGATGTCTATATGATAACCCTCCTATATCCCCCATAAACTGGTAATATCTACTGAATTGACATTACCTGGATTCTCAATGTATCCAAGATAAGAGGTAGATAATACCCTCTTCAAGTACCTGTAGATTTGAAAAGCTAACATTGTGCTCTTCACCTTATCTAGGTCATAAATTGCTCCGGGTAATGTCACAACCCTCCATCTATCCTTATCCATCAGTCTGGGTGGTGTCACTATACCTAGCCTACTGGAAAGCCCTACAGCCTTCGTGAATCTATACCTGATGATGCTATAAGGTATCCCCAAGGCTCCAAATCAAACTACCCCCTCTTAAGTGTTTGACCATTGATACCCCCCATACCATAAAGTAGCCAACACCTCTTTGGTCACGTTTATGTATGTCCTATAAGCTGGGGTGAAGAAATTAGTCCAATTAGCATTGGCTAAAAGCCTGTCAACCTTTTGTAATAAGCTAAAGCTCTCTAAGAACTATCTGGACATGTATTAGACTACTTTGTACTAGACCTGACCAAAGGCTAGATATTTTACAGCCTAATCAGGCATCATATATGCCGATACTGGCTGTGAAGGCTGGGAACATGCTGTCCTACAATGCATCTTGCAAAATATTACATGTCAGTTCATGTTTGACTTAAGTTGCAGACAAATTAAAATGTCAAAATTTATGAGAATTTTGATATTGACAACTAATTTACACAAGGAATGTTTAACACACATGTGATTTTAACAATCATGCATAAAAAAATGACGTAAAAACACTCATTGCATGCTTTACGAAAATTAAATTTCGGCAGTATTTTGGCTAGGAATGAGACTGCCCCCTACATAAAATATATATTTAAATAACACGTAGACTGCCATAGCCATTAATAGTATATTTGATGCTTTTCAAAAAATTTTGACAAAATTTCGATAGCATTTCAGCTAGGAATGTGATTGTCTCCTATACAAAAGACATATTCAAAGCAATAGCAACATAACACAGACTCTCAGGGCTACAAAACAACACAAATATCAATATTTCATGCTATACAAGAATGATAAAAATGAGACAAAAATTCAATAGTATTCTGGCTAGGAATGACACTGCCTTCCTGTACAAATAACACATTTAAAAGCAAACAACAAACCACCGGCCATTAAGGGTACTAAACAACACAAATTCAAAGTATTTACACTTGGTGTAATAGTAAAGACAATAAAATTTTACCTAAAAATTCAAAGGTTACACACGTTATTGCCTACAAATAGAATGTTATAGGTTTTTCATGGTCATACATAAGGTATTCTATAGTACACAGTGGCATGGAAGAAAGGTTTGGCATTTACACTATGTTACTTAAAATATAAGGAATTATTTATTTTCAAACTAAAAAATCAAGTAAAATAATGAAAATACACTAAATATAGATACAACAGCAAGTGCTCGCACCCATCATTCCTAAAACTAAAGTTTTCTAGCCTAAGTTACATTTGAACTTAAGAGAAGACTAAAAGAAAGACAAAAATATAATATAAAATTATTATATTATACTTACTTGGAAAGAGAAAACAAAAAAATGATAGAAAAGGCAGAAAAGCTACACTCCTTGAAGTGTGCCTTACTTCCAGGAGTCTGTAGGCATAAACAGATCGAAAATCAGATGTCAGATGAGGGAGAAAAGCTTGAAAAACCATTGAGAGGATTCATATGCCGAAAGTTATGGATTTTGAATGGAAAATCAAGGAAATGGCCTTTATATGGTTGAAATCGAGTGAGGGATGGGAAGACTATTCTTTGCTTGGCAATAGATGGGATGGATGGGGTATCCTATCCTCAGGCCAAAATGATCGCTTGCATTTTCTCTCTCATTTTTTCTTTTCCTTTCTTGTCTATTTTTCCTTTCAGTTATTTATTTTCTCTCATCATTCTTGTACTTTAGACTGCTAAAAAATCCCATAATCATGACTATTGGGCTTATGAAATTGCATCGGTTATTAAACGACTCAAAAAACTTGGGAGGACTCCTTTTTGGCTCTTTATTCAAGTTTGAGGTTTCTAAGAAGATTTTCTCTAGATAAACATCTTTTGTATGTTGCCCTTTGATTTTAGGACTCGAGGATTCACGTATTCTAGTTCACTCATCAAGAGTTATGTCCTTTACCTAAAGAGTTTGTTGCCATGGTGGGTGTCAGGTTTGATCTCAATGCCCGGCCATGCTTGCCCTCTCTTATGGTCAATTATCCAAGAGAGGTAGTTCATGCTTTAGGTGTTTTTCCCTTTGAGGCTAGGGGTTTAATGCCTTATGGGGAGACCTTTCCACTGGAGTGGCTAATAGATGTCTTGATTGACTTCGATGACATTCCCACCTTCTGTTCTGATGTGGTATTGCTTTGCTGCCTAGCTCAGTGTCTATTGATATGTGTTAGTGATCCCATAACTATAGATTATGGGTTGTTCAGTGTCATTGATGGCATACACTGGGGGCACAATCAATTTCCCCTAATCATAGTAGAGACTATCATCGGTTTGGATGACTTTTAACATAGGTCTTTTACTCAGCTGGAACTTTTTCATTTTTGATAGGCAGTCCTATGCTCCTTCAGGTATGTCCTTATTTTTGAAGGTAGTATGCCCCTTGTGGATTTTCAAACTAGCTTTTCTTATTGAAATGCATGTCTTTTCGGATTTTTGCATATTTTTATGCCTTATTTTTAACTGAGATAACCTAACACACCCCAACGGCTTTTTTTTTTCAAGCATGGCTTTACAAGAAGTTGTGGCTATTGTTAGAGCCTCCTCTCTAAGTTAGAGTCATATGGACCTACCCTATGAGACATGTCATGACTAGGCATCTTTAACGTGAGTTTCAGTCAATTTAGGACACTGTTGGTTGTCTCGATCATTCGATAGATGCTGACATCAGGTTCAAGTGTCCCTGCTTTCCTATTACCTCTATGGTCATAGATGGAGAGTCGAGATACATCCCTCTCTATGTGTTAGAGAGTATGCCCTAGAGCCCATGTAATAGGGATGTATTTCATATGTATGAATTCATATTCTTAATAAAAGGTATCATTCATTTATTAATGCTATGTTTAAATACATAAGTTTGTAAATCTTAAATTAATAAATGAAGTCCTAGATATTATAAATACAGTGCAAAGGCAATCATAAAAGTTTTCATGATATGAGATGTCTATTGCATGCAAATGTGTTAATATCTAAAATTCCCTAGTCATAGAATTAACAAAATAGGTCATTATTAATTCGGACAGACTAGCAGATGTTATGCTTCTAAAATGATTCAAGCAGTGGTTCTCATAACAGTGATTATGAAAGATAATCAAAGCTAACATGTGGATACTTGTTAGAAGAACAAGTTCATTGGAGACCTACAAAGAGAATCCTCACATGGATATTAAATCTATGTCAGTGAGGAATCTCTTCATAGCGATTGTGCAAGTATCCTTAGACTTGAGATCATAGTGGTTGTGCAAGTATCCTTAGGGAAGTTATCTCGCATGCATGATTTTATAATTACCTTATTTAGAAAATCTCTGGCCAAAATAATATTCCAAGATGGATAGGGATCCATGAAAGGAATTTTGGGAATAATGGTTAAATTAATAGAACATACATAATTAGATTTATATGAGTTGACAGAAATCCATACTCAGAATCTAAAGGAGTAATTGCATGGTAACTGTTTCTATGAAATGGTATAGTCAAACCACTTGATTTTCCTCATATTTGGGTAGTCATGATGCCTATCTAGAGGCTGCTTATGATTTGTATAATAGTGTATCATAAATATCAATAGGGATTGATAAAATGATTTAATGAAGTTTAAATCATATGAGTTTTGAATAGAACTCACAATTACATATTATACTGCCAATATGGACAGGAACCTAATAGGTCACACATATATAGAGAAAAGGATAAAATGGTAAAATGATAAGGATAATAATATTTGATATTATTATGGTAATAGAGAAGTGAATAAGAGCATAATTAATTAAAGAGTTTAATTAATTATGATCAAGTAAAATTGTTTGCAAAACTTTTTAGAAATGTTCTGTAAAATGGACTCAATTGAAATATTATATTTCATAATTAATTATTATTAGACTATAAGTGTTATAGGGATGATATAATAATTAATAGATCCATTGGAGAAATTTAAAAAGGCCCAAAGAAATGATTTTGGCGCAAAAGCCCTCTAAAGGAAGGGTTTCACGCAACCTTCTGATATAAGGCCTTAGAGGCCTAATTATTAGACCAAAATAAATTAAATATATTTCATAAGTGTTATAGAGCCTATATATTTAATTTGGATGGATTTGGAATTCATTTGGGTGATTAAATCCAAGTGTATGCATAAAGGCCCTAGTTTATGGGTTTTGTGCATAGTCTTTTATGAATGGACTTAAATTGGATTTAATTTAGCCCAAATAAATTATTAATAATTCCAAGAACCCATTTAATATTTTCCAACAATTTTAAAGAGCCCAATCCCATTATGAAGTTGGATTTTTAACCTAACTATAAAAATTCAAGTGATAGGGATTTTAGGGTTAAGTGAACAATTAAGAGAAAAGAAATTTTCTCACTCTCTCAACCCAAGCCGCCACCCCCCTATTTCTAGCATCAAGGGATTTCAGCTAGCCTTTGTATTTCTTCATTTTTGGTTCATTCAATCCTTCTCTAGTGTGGATTACTAATTGGAGGGTTTAATTTTAGACACTGTGGTTTGCGACAGTCCGGTGAGAAGGAAAATCAACTATTCAACAAAAATCAAAGGTGATTTTTCTTATTCTCATTAATATGTATATTGTATATTAATGAAAAGATCAGATCTATCAGTTCAAAAATTTTAAATTCCGCTTATGTATGTGATGCATGTAACCGATAATTTCCAACATGGTATCAAAGCCTCGGTTTTGCCATGAATCTACCATTCTATATTTTGTGGAATAGTTATTATTTTTGAGTTATTTATTTCATGAAATTTAAATATCAGGTTTTATTGTTCATGAATGAGAAATATTGATATCTGAATTTATGTGATCAAATATATAAAACGAAAAATAAAAGCGATTCTTTTGAGAAAGGAATCATTGTGTTTGGCGTGAATGGCTTTTATTTTTCAATAAAGTTTAGGAGCTGTTCTAAATTAAATTTTTATTGATCCACTCTAAAATTATTTTGATTATAATTTATATGTTTAATATGTGATATTAAGCCATAGGATCAAACAAAATTAAAATCGAACAAGTTTTGCATGAAAACTAGTTTAGTCGAAAAGTTTGATAAATTGGTGTTCTTGGTGTGTTCTTATTTAGAACAATTTTTAATCTTCTAAATCTAATATATCTAATATATTAATGTGTTTTTAATTAATTGGATTAATTAAAATGGACCTTGAATTAATTGGATAAATTTTAATTCATTAAAATCACTTAATGGGCTTAATTATGTTTACGAACTTGATTTAAATTAGTGAATGACTTGGTGGGCCTAAGGAGTTGATTTAAATTAATTATTATAAACTATAATTAAGTTTATTAATGGGTTTTAATGGCTGGAGTGGGCTTTGTTCATTCCAAAAAGGCCCAAATGGTCTAATAGACACAAAACTAGTTTGTGTGTGAACACACTTTAGGATTTATAGTGTGGGTTTCAGCCTACCCTTTGTTTTAAGCCCAAAATTAATTTTTTAATTATTTAATATGATTAATTAATTAAATAATCAATTGATAATTAATTAATAATCAATTAGATTGATAATTAAGGCAAGAACACATGCATGCAAAAAGGTTTCCAAAAATGGAAAAAGTTTTCTAATTTGATCACATTATTAAAATAACTCAAAAGTAAGTTTCAAGAGTTGAAAAAAATTTAGTATTCCATTATATATTTTACTTTATGCATTAGAAATGCATATAAGGGTGTATGATTGGCATGATGGGTAGTTATGGACAAAGGCCCAATGTGATTGAGCATAATGCATGTTTCGGCCTAATGAGGACTTTCATGTCCCGACCACTTGTTTTTGGTTTGTATTTATTTTCAAATTGTAATATGTAATTAGATTACTTAGATTAGAATTAGAGATAGAGATGGAGACCACTATCAAGGAGCAAGATGGGCCGAATGAAGATCCAACAAGTTTAAAGATAATGTAATTATTTTTACTTATTTGAATCATGCATATTACCTTGGTGTAACCTTTTGATTTCCCTTTTGGCTCGGGGAAATCAATGTAGTAAATTCCATAACTATACCATATTTGTATGCTTATATTTATGTGATAGATATAGGATATATACCAGTGTATGCCAACCATGTATGATGAGACTTAATTAACTAAAATTCCTCAAACTAATACTAAGGTAATAAGCCTTCCATTAATTTGAGGAGAACCAGAGTTCTTTATAGTGCGGGTTGTTAATCACAGTCAAGCTCACATTATATCGAATATGTTCAAATCTAATTAAATGGGTCATCTTAGCTAGCTCATTAGCTTGTTGACCACAATCAAGGCTAATGGTTCTAGAGGTAAGATTAGGTAATGCATATATGATATGCATGTATCAAGAGTTGATAACCTAATGATCCAATAGTTGTGTAGAGACACAATTGGTATAGAGATACCTACCTTTCAAGGGTATGGAATTTGGCTTGTTGACCATAGTCAAGGTCAAATTACATATCAAGGATTGGATATTGGCCCACTAAGAAAACCATCGGGTTTTCTCGGATTATATAGTGAGGGCTATTGATTTGCAATAAAATAGTGGGAGTAAGTGGATTAATTAAAGACCTAATTAATGCATACATATATATGAACATACTCTCATATGTTTTCTTTTTCACATCTAGGTCATCATCATGAGCACATCAAACATTAATATACAATCAATCTTAGATAACAAGCTGGTTGGCAGCAACTATTCTGACTAGATCAGGCAAGTGAGAATTGTTCTCAGAGCTGAAAAGATCCATTATGTCTTGGATAAAGATCCACCACCACTTCCATCAGATGATGCCATTGATGAGATCAATGGTACTTTTGGAAAATACATGGAGGATAGTGAAGCAGCGACATGTTTGATGCTGGGTGCCATGTCCTTAGAGCTTCAAAAGCAACATGAGATGATGGATGCTAGAACTATCATTTTGTATCTAGAGGAGTTTTATTCTTCTCAGACTAGAACTGAGCAATATGAGATCGCTCGAGCTCTATTTAGCTACAAAATGGTGGAAGGCACTTCAGCTGCTACTCATGCATTAAAGATGTATGGGTATATTGAGCATTTGAGTAGACTAAGCTATGTAATGGATAATGACCTATACATAGATTTAATCTTGTACTCATTGGCTCTAAGTTATGCACCTTTCGTGCTTAACTTCAACATGAACAAGATCCAAGTAACCATTCCTGAGTTAATCAACATACTTAAAACAGCTGATGAATCCTTCAAGAAGGATTCAAAAAGTGTCATGGTTGTCACTTCTGCTAAAGGCAATAAGCAGAAGAAGAAGATGACCAAGGCGCAACCAAAGCATGGTGGGGTTTCTAAGAAGAAGGTTGCCAAGAAAGAGAATCCCAAAGGAACTTGCTTTCATTGTGGAAAAGATGGTCATTGGAAGCGTAACTGCAAGGCCTATCTAGATTCTCTCAAGGAGAAGAAGCAAGCTGATGCTTCAACTTCAGGTATTCATATGTTTGAAATTAATACTTATTCTATTGCTTCAAAACAATCTTGGGTATTGGATACCGAATATGGATCTCATTTGTGTAATGATCTACAGGGGTTTAAAAGCAATATAAGAGTTAGAAAGGCAGAAATATGTCTATAGTCAACTACTGGATAAAATATCTCTACAACAGTTGTGGGGACTTATCATTTACCTCTTCCAAGTGGCTTAATACTGGAATTAAATAATTGTTATTATGTTCCAACATTATCCAAAAGTACTATTTCTTTCAGTTGTTTATTGAATGATTATGACATTTCTTTAAAAGACAAATGTTGTTACATTTTCAAGAACAATATGTTTTATGCTAAAGCTATCATTGAGAATGGTATATTTGTTCTTGATTTAATTAAAGAAGTACATAATGTGGATACCAAGAGAATGAAAAAAGATAATCTAAATACCTTATATTTATGGCATTGTCATTTAGGCCATATAAATGAGAAACGCATGACCAAATTACACAAGTCAGGTGATTTAGGGTCATTTGATTATGAATCATTTGATACATGTGAATCTTGTTTATTGGAAAAAATAGCAAAAGCTCCCTTTATTGGTAAAGAAGAACGAGCTAGAATGGCTTTGGACTTAATACATTTAGATGTATATGGCCCAATGACTACACATGCCAGAGGAGGTTACTCCTACTTCATTACTTTCATAGATGATTATTCCAGGTTTGGATATATCTATCTAATGAAATATAAATTAGAAGCATTTGAAAAGTTCAAAGAATTCAGAAATGAAGTAGAGAAGCAACTTGGTAAGAGTATTAAAGCACTTAGATCAGAGCGAGGTGGAGAATACTTAAGCCATGAATTTTAAGATTATCTTAGAGATAATGGGATTTTATCTTAATGGACTCCACCATATACACCACAATACAATGGTTTATCTGAAAGGAGAAATCAAACACTATTAGATATGGTTCGATCCGTGATGAGCCGAGCAGACTTTCCTAAGTTCTTTTGGGGATATGCACTAGAAACTGATGTTTATATGTCAAATAGAGTTCCTAGTAAATCGGTTGATGTTACTCCATATGAGATATGGAATAACAAGAAACCCACACATTCTCATATGAAAGTATGGGGTTGTACTGCTTATGTGAAAAGGACAATGTCAGACAAACTAGATGTTAAATCTGACAAATGTTTATTTGTGGGATATCCAAAAGAAACATTTGGATATTATTTCTACCATCCCTTAGAACAAAAGGTGTTTGTTTCAAGGCAACTGTCTTCTTGGAAAGAGAATTTCTCCTACGAGAGGACAGTGCGAGTAAAATTGAACTTGGTAAAGTTTAAGACCCACAAATAAAAGTAGATCAACCGATTGAACCCGAGACTGAATTTCATAATGATGAGATTATAGTTGGGCCTGATTATACACAAAATCCTAGAAGATCTACTAAGATGCATTCTATCACTGTGAGATATGGATTTCACATTGATTCAAATAGAGGCATAACTGTAGTGGAGGACAATGAGCCTACAAACTATCAAGAAGTTTTGAACAGTTCAAAACGTTATTTATGGCTTAAGGCTATGCAGTCTAAAATGGACCCCATGTATGAGAATAAAGTATGAACTTTAACTCAACCACCTGAAGGGATAAAACCCATAGGGTGTAAATGGGTCTTCAAAAAGAAGACCGACACGAAAGGTAATATAGTTACCTATAAAGCTCGCTTAGTAGCAATAGGCTATCATCAAAAAGAAGGCATTGACTATGATTAAACCTTTTCTCCTGTAGCGATGCTTAAGTCTATAAGAATACTTTTAGCCATTGCAGCTCATTATGATTATGATATTTGGCAAATGGATGTGAAGACAACTTTCCTAAATGGAAATCTAACTGAGGATGTGTATATGATATAAGTAGAAGGGTTCACATCAGGAAATGGCGAAAAAGTATGCAAGCTTCAAAGATCCATTTATGGATTGAAGCAAGCCTCTAGGAGTTGGAACATATAATTCAATGAGACAATCAAAGAGTTTGGTTTCTCACAGAATAAAGATAAACCTTGTGTATATAAAAGGGTCAGTGGGAGTGCAATTATCTTCCTAGTTCTATATGTGAATGACATATTGATCATGGGAAATGATATTTCTCTTCTCTAATCTATTAAATTATGGTTATCCAAGCAATTCTCCATGAAAGATCTTGGAGAAGCATCCTATATTCTGGGAATAAGGATCTATAGAGATAGATCCAATAGGGTGCTAGGTCTTTCTCAAAGTACATATATAGATAAAGTATTGAAGAGGTTTAATATGGATCTCTCTAAGAAAGGGTTTATACCCATGGTGCATGGGAAACACCATTCTAATTCTATGTGTCCGCAGACACTAGAGGATAGAGAGAGCATGAATAGAATACCATATGGATCTGCAATTGGTTCTATCAAGTGTGCAATGTTATGTACAAGTCCAGATGTAGCTTTTGTTTTGAGTGTCACAAGCAGATTCTAATCCAATTTTGGATAGGAACACTAGGCAGCTGTCAAGAGTATTCTTAAGTACTTGAGAAGGACTAAGGATATATTCTTGGTATATGAAAAGGGCAATTTGGAAGTAAATGGGTATGCAGATGCCAGCTTCCAATCTGACAAAGATGATTATAAATCACAGTCTGGTTTTGTGTTCATAATGAAAGGAGGAGCAGTTAGTAGGAAGAGTTTCAAACAAGAAACAACTGCTGATTTCATGATAGAAGCTAAGTACATTGTTGCTTCAGAAGTAGCCAAAGAAGTAGTCTGGATCAAAAAGTTCATATCTGAACTAGGAGTGGTGCCTAGCATTATTGATCTGATTCCTTTATATTATAACAACAATAGAGCCATTACACAAGCAAAGGAACCACGGTCTCATCAACAATCCAAGCATGTTCTCAAACGCTACCATCTCAAAAGAGAAATAGTAGCTAGAAATGATGTGAAAATAGAAAGGGTCCCCATAT
The DNA here is from genome assembly GCA_037975025.1 of Excoecaria agallocha. Classification (NCBI taxonomy): domain Eukaryota; kingdom Viridiplantae; phylum Streptophyta; class Magnoliopsida; order Malpighiales; family Euphorbiaceae; genus Excoecaria; species Excoecaria agallocha. Next base: position 87,774,731 of record CM075808.1, on the reverse strand, counting down.
ATGATATTGTGGCATATCCCCTCACTAAAGCACTTTCCTAGATTAAGCATGATCACCATATAAATAGCATAGGTCTAAGACATATGATTGATTGGCTCTAGTGCAAGTGGGAGATTGTTAGAGAGTATGCCTTAGAGCCCATGTAATAGGGATGTAGTTCATATGTATGAATTCATATTCATAATAAAAGGCACCATTTATTTATTAATGTTATGTTTAAATACATGAGTTTGTAAATCTTAAATTAATAAATGAAGTCCTAGATATTATACACACAATGCAAAGGCAATCATGAAAGTGATCATGATATGAGATGTCTATTGCATGCAAATGTGTTAATATCTAAATATCCCTAATCATAGAATTAACAAGATAGGACATTATTAATTCGGACAGACTAGCATATGTTATGCTTCTTGAATGGTTCAAGCTGTGGTTCTTATAACTGTGATTATGGAAGATAATCAAAGCTAACATATGGATGCTTGTTAAAAGAACAAGTTCATTAGAGACCTACAAAGAGAATCCTCACATGGATATTAAATCTATGTCAGTGAGGAATCTCTTCATAGCGGTTGTGCAAGTATCCTTAGACTTGAGATCACCAAGGTTATCTTAAGTAGCAAGTGGTATACTTTAACTCCATAACTGATTACTTCCAACTGGAGGTGAACATAGTTAGGAGGTTAGGTATATCATGACCTACTTGAAGATAGTTGAGTGATTGACAAAGGATTCACCATCCTAGATTTATTAAGGGAAGTTATCTCGCATGATTCTATAATTGCCTTATTTAGAGAATCTCTGGCAAGAGTAATATTCCAAAATGGATAGGGATCCATGAAGGGAATTTTGGGAAAAATGGTTAAATTAATAGAACATACATAATTAGATTTATATGAGTTGACAGAAATCCATACTCAAAATCTAATTAAGATAAGAGTAGTGAAAGGAGTAATTGCACGGTAACAGTTTCTATGGAAGGGTATAGTCAAACCACTTAACTTTCCTGACATTTGGGTAGTCATGATACCTAGCTAGAGGCCGCTCATATTTGTATAATAGTGTATAATAAATATCAATAAGGATTGAGAAAACAATTTAAAGAAGTTTAAATCATGTGAGTTTTGAATATAACTCACAATTACATATTATACTGCCAATATAGACAGGAACCCAATAGGTCACACACATATAGACAAAAGAATAAAATGGTAAAATGACAAGGATAATATTATTATGGGAATAGAGAAGTGAATAAGAGTATAATTAATTAAAAAATTTAATTAATTATGATTAAGTAAAATTGTTCGCAGAACTTTTTAGAAATATTCTATAAAATGGACTTATTTGAAATATTGTATTTCATAATTAATTATTATTGGACTATCAGTGTTATAGGGCTAATATAATAATTAATATATCCATTGGAGAAATTTAAAGAGACCCAAAAAATGATTTTGGCTCACAAACCCTCCATAGGAAGGGTTTCATGCCACCTTCTGATAGAAGGCCTTAGAGGTCTAATTCTTGGAATAAAATAAATTAAATATATTTCATTAGTGTTATCGAGTCTATATATTTAATTTGGATGGATTTAAAATTCATTTGGGTGATTAAATCCAAGTGTATACATAAAGGGCCTAGTTTATGGGTTTTGTGCATAATCTTTTATGAATGGATTTAAATTAGCTTTAATTGAGCCCAAATAAATTATTAATAATTCTAAAAGCCCATTTAATATTTCTCTAGCAATTTTAAAGAGCCCAATCCCATTATGAAGTTTGATTTTTAACCTAACTATAAAAATCCAAGTGATAGGGAGTTTAGGTTTAAGTGAACAATTAAGAGAAAAGAAATTCTCTCACTCTCTCAACCCTAGCCAGCACCCCCCTTTGCTAGCATCAAGGGATTTTAGCCAGCCCTTGTATTCATCCATTGTTGGTTCATTCAATCCTTCTCTAGTGTGGATTACTAATTGGAGGTGTTCAATTTTAGACACCGTGATTTGCGATAACCCGGTGAGAAGGAAAATCAACTATTCAACAAAAATCAAAGGTGATTTTTCTTATTCTCATTAATATGTATATTGTATATTCATGAAAATATAAGATCTATTAGTTTAAAAATTTTAAATTTTGCTTATGTATGTGATGCATGTAACTAATAATTCCTAACACTGTGGACTTTATCAATCCATCTTTTATGTTTCTGCCCGTTGTGTTTGCCGGTTCGTGGGTCGGCAAGCCATTGTTAAACATCCTCTGGGCTTTTATGGAGGCATTCTCAATGTGCACTTTGTGATGGAATATTATCAGAGGATCTGGACTTATCTTCCAATGAGGACCACTATTTCTGATATGAGTGCTTATGATTTCACTACCTTTGACTCATACAAGTGGTGGGTCACTAGCCCAACTATCGACAATAGACTTTTTCACTTGAGGCACCTAGATAAAGAGAGGGATATAATACCAATAGATTAGATCAGTCATTTTTCATTGATGATGTTTCTATTTTTATTGAACATATGATAGAAAATGTTACTTTCAGATAGTTAGATGACATTTATGAATACATGCATGATATTTCACTTCTGATTTTGGTACCCATGATCAACATTTGACCTTAATTCAATGACACATATTATTCAATCTCGAAATGAAACTTTACAAGCATCATAACTCCTGTCATCAATCAGCCTTCTCTGGTTTTCTTGATTGATTATTTCTCTTAGCCTTTAATTTTTTCCCAAGATGCCTTTTTTCGATTTTCACCTTGGCAAGGAGCCTAATTTTAGCAAGGCTGATTTTTTGGTTTTCGACCCATAGGGCATTTATTCTCTTCTTTTTCTTTTTTAGTCTTTAGCCATAGAACCTTTTCAATCTATTGACATTCACGGGTTCTCGAAACTCATTGCCATTAGTATCTGACAAAATAACAGCACCTTTCGATAAAAGTTTTTTAGTATAAAAGGCCCTTCCCACGTGGGTGTAAATTTTCCTCAAATATTTGGAATCCCTGGCCTTATATGTTTGAACACTAGGTCTTCTTTCTTTAAAGGGTGCTTCCTAATTTTATTCCCAAATGAATAGGCCAACCTCTTCTGATAAACTTGATTGTGATAATATGCCCTCAATCTATCCCCATCAAACAAATTAAGCTGTAATAGTATCTGCCTAGCCCACTCTATTTCTGGTATCTCAGCCTCCAGAACTACTCTCAAGGACTGATGCTTAATTTCTACCGACAACACTACTTTTGTTCCATATACTAGAGAGAATAGGGTGACTCCTATTGAAGTTCTGGCTGTAGTCCTATCACCCTATAGTGTGAAGGGTGGCTTAGACCCAATCCTTATAAGTCCACACCATTTTGGCTAGAATTCTTTTTACATTCTTATTGACTACTTTAACTACTTTGTTTGCTTGAGGTATGTAAGGAGAAGACTGTGATATTGAACCCCATACCTAATGAGCATTTGTTTGGTTTTTCTTGAAAATTGTAACCCATTGTCTAAGACCACATGATGAGGCAAATCATATCTGTATATCAGATTTTTCTCGATGAACTTATCCATATCTCATGCATCTACCTTTCTAAAATATTCAACTTCTACCATCTGGGTGAAATAATCGATGGCCACTATGATGAATCTATGCCAGTTTGAGGCAAGCAAATGGATCATCCTTATAATGTCTATTCCCCAAGCAACAAATGGCCATGGCGATATGAGGTTACATAATTTAGAAACAGGTAAATGCCTTAGGTCCATATACTATTGGCACTCTCAATATACTTAGAATAATCAACGTCCCTCGTGAGCCAAAAAAAGCCCTACCTTATAATCTTCTTTTCCAAGGCTAATCCATTCATATGGGCTCTACATACTCCCACATGTACTTTTTTCATTACTTTTTTTGTTTCCTTTTTATCTAAATGTCTCAGTTGAATTTCGTCGGACTGTATTTTATAAAGCACTCCTCCCATGGTAATGAACTGAGTTGATAGCTTACGAACCATTCTTTTGTCTTTTTCAGTCGCTTCCTCAAGTAACACCAACTTTTCTAAGTAATTCTGAATATCATAGTATTAAGGATTTCCGTCATCCACCTCAATATCCATGATTTGTTCCTTTTTAAAGCATGGCTTATCAAAACTCGAGACTAACACAAGCTTCATAATTATTCCCTTCGGATTGTCCCACATGGACACCAAGGTAGCCAAAGCATCTACCAACTTATTTTCTTCTCTAAGTACATATCCAAAAGTGCAAACCTCGAACTGACTACTTAAATCCTTCTGGTATCTGAGATGAGGCAGAAGCATTCTTCCTTCACTGACCATTCACCCTTTACTTGGTTAATTACTATATATGAATCTCCAAATACATCTACAGATTTTATCCCTACATCCAGTAAAAGCTTCTAATATGAAAATGTAAGCTTCATACTCTACTTCATTGTTTATGGCCTTACATCTCAATTTCTTAGCTAATGGAATCCTTTCTCCTTTTGAGGTAACCAGGATCACTTCTATTCTTACTCTTTTATCATTTACAACTCCATCAAAGTACCTCTGCCAACCTTGGACCATTATGGCCATTATATTCTCATCAGGAATTCATAAGTCATCTTTTCAACTTCTAAAGGTTTTTTAGCTAGGAACTTTGCCACTACTCTTCCTTTAATGGTTTTTTCTAGTGATGTATTCTATGTCGAATTCTTGCAAGAGAATCAACTAACTTCCCATCTTTTCGAACAATGAAGGGGCTTCTTATAGGCATCTAAGGGGATTTTGCTTAGCCACAGCTTGTATCCTGTAAGAAAAAAAATAATATCTTAACTTTTTGGATGCCTATATAACTGCCAGACAATTCTTTTCTACGTTTACATACTTTACCTCATAAGGGAGAAATTTCATACTAAGGTAGTATATTGCGTACTCAATTTTGAAATGATCCTCTTGTGCCATTATAGCCCCCACCGAACTATCTTCTATTGCCAAGTACAAAATTAGAGGTTTACCTATATAAGGTGGGCTCAACACTGGCGGATGTAGCAAGTATTCCCTAGTGGTATTGAACGCTTTCTGACCATCCTCATTCTAAACTAAGGGTTGGTCTTTCCTGAGTAACTTAAAGATCCATTCACAGATCAAGGTTAACTTGGCAATAAACTACTACTATATACTGGATCTTGCCTAAGAGACCCTTGACTTCCTTTTTCTTTTAGGGTACTGGCATCTTTTTAATGGCCTTTTACCTTGTTAGGATCTTCCTCTATACCTCTTTGGCTCACGACATGGCCTAAAAGCTTACCTAATGTAACCCCAACTATACACTTCTTTGGGTTGAGGTGGAGTTTATACTTGTTGATCTCTAAAAAAAACTTCTCTAATGTCTCAAAGTGACCTTCCCTAGTAACTAATTAACCATCATGTTATCTACATATAATTTTACTTCCTTGTGGATCAAATCATCTAAGATCTTAGTGGCCATCCTTTAATAGGTAACACCTACATTTTTAAGTCCAAAAGGCATAACTCGATAGGCATATGTCTCCCACTCGATTATGAAATCTGTTTTGATCCTATCCACTATTTTGTTTAAAATCTGATTATACCAGTATATCCATCCATGCAACTATACAAGCCACAAATGGCTACACTATCGATTAGAACATTTATACAAGGCAAAAGAAATTCATCCTTGGGATAGGCTTTGTTTAGGTCTCTGTAATCTACACAAACTCTCACTCTTCTATCCTTTTTTTGCTATAGGGATTACATTTGCTAACCATATGTGGTATTGAACTTCCACCAAGAACTTAGCCTCTATTTGCTTTCTGACTTCATCTTTAACCTTCTTAGCCCATACCTACCTTAGCTTTTTAAGCTTCTATTTAACTGGTTTGTACCCTAGATATGTTGGAATGGCATGTTCAGTGACTTCTTGGTCTATCCCTAGCATGTCTTCATAGGTCCAGACGAAGACTCTTTCATATTTTTTCAATATTCTCTCAAAATTTTCCCTCTCTTTTGGAGTTATGTTTGATTCCAATAAGATTTCTTTTTTGTTTTCTTTACTTTCGAGATTAAATGAACATATGTTTGTTGAGTTAATGTCAAATATAAATGCTTTATGTTCATGATCATGCATATTGAAATTAAAAGAAACATCACACAAGTACACAAAATTATTCATCTTATTAATGTAATCAAAAGAGCAAACATTTTTTTTATCAAAAAGTTTAGGAACATAAACAACATCAATAAAAGTGTCTTCTTTAATCTCTTCAAAATAAGACGTCTCTTTAGCATCTAATTCAACTTTAAATGGTTCCTCAGCTTGCATCTTCCCTTTGCCTTTGAGCTTAGTAGTAATCAATTTTTCTATCATGACTTCCTCTGGTGCTTCTTTATCCTAGGCTGAATGGTGCAACAGAATCTTTTTGTCCTAAAAACCTTCAACTGGTTTGACCCTACTCCTAATCGAAGACATCATTGAATAGCTCAAATCTTGGCACTAGTTTACCCTCTATCATCTGAGGCACGTTCTCCCCACAATAAAGATATAGGCCTGAAGTTGGTAAGAAACTTTGAGAAATATGAGGAATTCCATTCATTACTTACTTCTCATTTCCTTTCTTACTGTGGCCTACAAAGCCTAACCCTTTTTTATCTTTTTGACACTTAGTAGCTACGACGGTTTGTGGTCCTTGAGAATTCTTGCCTAAGAAACACTAAGCAAAAAATTCATCTTTTTAAGCACATTGTTCACCTAAGGACTATAAAAAAGGCTACCCTTATTTCCTTCATCATTAACAACTGCCATATGAAACCCATTGAAAAAATGTTTGGCTATTTCAAGCACAGATACCTATTTCTTCCTTACTACTTTAACAGTGGCCACTTAACCATTATAGGAAATTTTAATCATCTAGTGCAATGTGGATATCACTCCTCCTAGCTTATGAAACCATGGTCTCCCAAGAAGTATAGAGAAATTTTTTGGGATAGGAAAAACCACAAACTCAGCCTCAGCTTCAATAGGCCCTGTTTTTACCATAACCTTAAAGGTCCCAGCAACTTGCATTTTAAAGTTGTCATACATATAGATGGTTAGATCAGACTTGCTTAGCATATTCTTATTTGTTAGAGAGTATGCCCTAGAGCCCATGTAATAGGGATGTATTTCATATGTATGAATTCATATTCTTAATAAAAGGCATCATTCATTTATTAATGCTATGTTTAAATACATGAGTTTGTAAGTCTTAAATTAATAAATGAAGTCCTAGATATTATAAACATAGTGCAAAGGACATCAGGAAAGTGTTCATGAAATGAGATGTCTATTGCAAGCAAAGATGTTAATATCTAAATATCCCTAGTCATAAAATTAACAAGATAGAACATTGTTAATTCGGACAGACTAGTATATGTTATGCTTCTTAAATGGTTCAAGCAGTGGTTCTCATAACTGTGGTTATGAAAGATAATCAAAGCTAACATGTCGATGCTTGTTAGAAGAACAAGTTTATTGGAGACCTATAAAAAGAATCCTCACATGGATATTAAATCTATATCATTGAGGAATTTCTTCATAGCAGTTATGCAAGTATCCTTAGACTTGAGATCACCAAAGTTATCTTAAGTAGTAAGTGGTATACTTTGACTCCATAACTAATTACTTCTAATTGGGGGCGAACATAGTTAGGAGGTTGGGTATATCATGATCTACTTAAAGATAGTTGAGTGATTGACAAAGGATTCACCATCCCATATTTATTAAGGGAAGTTATCTCGCATGATTCTATAATTGCATTATTCAGAAAATCTTTAGCTAGAGTAATATGCCAAAATGGATAGGGATCCATGAAGGGCATTTTGGGATAATGGTTAAATTAATAGAACATACATAATTAGATTTATATGAGTTGACATAAATCCATACTCAAAATCTAATTGAGGTAAGAGTGGTGAAAGGTGTAATTGCATGGTAACTATTTCTATGGAAGGGTAAAGTCAAATCACTTGACTTTCTTGACATTTAGGTAGTCATGATGCCTAGCTAGAGGCCAATCATAACTTGTATAATAGTGTATCATAAATATCAATACGGATTGTTAAAATTATTTAAAGAAGTTTAAATCATGTGAGTTTTGAATATAACTCACAATTACATATTATACTGCCAATATAGACAGGAACCCAATAGGTCACACACATATAGAGAAAAGGATAAAATGGTAAAATGAAATGGATAATAATATTTGGTATTATTATGGGAATATAGAAGTGAATAAGAGAATAATTAATTAAAGAGTTTAATTAATTATGATCAAGTAAAATTGTTCGTAGAACTTTTTAGAAATATTCTGTAAAATGGATCTAATTTAAATATTGTATTTCATAATTAATTATTATTGGACTATAAGTATTATAGGGCTGATATAATAATTAATATATCCATTGGAGAAATTAAAGAGGCCCAAAGAATTGATTTTGGTGCAAAAACCCTCAAGAGGAAGGGTTTCACGCCATCTTCAGATATAAGGCCTTAGAGGCCTAATTCTTAGACCAAAAAATATTAAATTTATTTCATAAGTGTTATGGAGCCTACATATTTAATTTGGATGGATTTGAAATTCATTTGGGTGATTAAATCTAAGTGTATGCATGAAGGGCCTAGTTTATGGGTTTTGTAGATAGTCTTTTACGAAAGGATTTAAATTGGATTTAATTGAGACCAAATAAATTATTAATAATTCCTGAAGCCCATTTTATATTTCTCCAGTAATTTTAAAGAGCTCAATCCCATTATGAAGTTGGATTTTTAACCTAACTATAAAAATCCAAGTGATAGTAATTTTAGGGTTAAGTGAACAATTAAGAGAAAAGAAATTCTCACTCTCTCAACCCTAGCTGCCACCCCCCTTGCTAGCTTCAAGAGATTTCAGCCACCCCTTGTATTCCTCCATTGTTGATTCATTCAATCCTTCTCTAGTATGGATTACTAATTGGAGGTATTCAATTTTGGACACTATGGTTTGTGACAACTCAGTGAGAAGAAAAATCAACTGTTCAACAAAAATAGAAGGTAATTTTTCTTATTTTCATTAATATGTATATTGTAAATTCATGGCAAGATAAGATCTATTTGTTAAAAATTTTAAATTCTGCTAATGTATGAGATGCATGTAACCGATAATTCCCAACATGGTATCAGTTTTGCCATGAATCTACAATTCTATATTTTGTGGAATAGTTATTATTTTTGAGTTATTTATTTCATGAACTTTAAAATATCAGATTTGATTGTTCATGGATGAGAAATATATATTTCTGGATGTATGTGATCAAATATATAAAATGAAAAATAAAAACGATTCTTTTGAGAAAATAATCATTGTGTTTGGCGTGAATAGCTTTTATTTTTAAATAAAGTTTAGGGGTTGTTCTAAATTAAATTTTTATTGATCTACTCTAAAATTATTTTGATGATAATTTATGTGTTTAATATGTGATATTAAGCCATAGGATTAAACAAAATTAAAATCGAACAAATTTTGCATGAAAACTAGTTTAGTCGAAAAGTTTGATAAATTGGTATTCTTGGTGTGTTCTTGCTTAGAACGATTTTTAATCTTATAAATTTGATATATCTGCTATATTAATGTGTTTTTAATTAATTGGATTAATTAAAATCGGCCTTAAATTAATTGGAGCAATTTTAATTCATTAAAACCACTTAATAGGCTTAATTATGTTTACGGACTTGGTTTAAATTAGTAAATGACTTGGTGGGCCCAAGGAGCTGATTTAAATTAAATATTATAAACTATAATTAAGTTTATTAATGGTTTTTAAGGGCTGTAATAGGCTTAGCTCATTCCAAAAGGCCCAAATGGTCTAATAGACACAAAACTAGTTTGTGTGTGAATACATTTTAGGTTTAAATTTGTGGGTTTCGGCCTACCCTTTGTTTTAAGCCCAAAATTAATTTTTTAATTATTTAATATGATTAATTAATTAAATAATCAATTGATAATTAATTAATAATCAATTGGATTGATAATTAAGGAAAGAACACATGCATGCAAAAAGGTTTCCGAAAATGAAAGTTTCCAAAATGGAAAAAGTTTCCTAATTTGATCACATTATTAAAATAACTCAAAAGTATGTTTCAAGAGTTGAAACAAAGTTAGTAATACATTATATGTTTTACTTTATGCATTAGAAATGTATATAAGGGTGTATGATTGGCATAATGGATAGTTATGGACAAAGCCCAATGTGATTGAGCATAATGCGGTTTGGGCCCAATGAGGACTTTCATATCCCAGCCACTTATTTTTGGTTTGTATTTCTTTTTCAAATTGTAATATGTAATTAGATTACTTAGATTAGAATTAGAGATAGAAATGGAGACCACTATCAAGGAGCAAGATGGGGCCGGATAGAGATCCAACAAGTTTGAAGATAATGTAATTATTTTTACTTGTTTGAATCATGCAGATTACCTAGGTTTGACCTTTTGATTTCCCTTTTTTGGCTCAGGGAGATCAATTTAGTAAAGTTCATAACTATACCATATTTTTATGCTTATATTTATGTGATAGATATAGAATGCATACCAATGTATGCCAACCATGTATCATGAGACTTAATTAACTAAAATCCCTCAAACTAATACTAAGGTATATAAGCCTTCCATTGATTTGAGGAGAACCAGAGTTCTTTATAGTGTGGGTTGTTAACCACAGTCAAGCTCACATTATATCAAATATGTTTGAATCTAATTAAATGGGTAATCTTAGCTAGCCCATTAGCTTGTTAAACACAGTTAAGGCTAATGGTTCTAGAGGCAAGATTAAAGAATGCATATATTAAGAGTTGATAACCTAATGATCCAATAGTTGTGTAGAGACACAATTGGTATAGGGATACTTGCCTTTTAAGGGTATAGAGTTTGATTTGTTGACCATAGTCAAGGTTAAATTTCATATCAAGGATTGGATATTGGCCCACTAAGAAAACCAAAAGAAACGTTTGGATATTATTTCTATCATCCCTTAGAACAAAAGGTGTTTGTTTCAAGGCATTTTGTCTCCTTGGAAAAAAAGTTTCTCCTACGAGAAGACAGTGGGAGAAAAATTAAACTTGGTGAAGTTCAAGACCCACAAATAGAAGTAGAACAATCTATTGAACTCGAGTTTGAATTTCATAATGATGAGATTATAGTTGAACCTAATTATCCATAACATCCTAGAAGATCTACTAGAGTCCATTCTATCCCTATGAGATATGGATTTCACATTGATTCAGATAGAGGTATAACTGTAGTAGAGGACAATGAGCCTACAAGCTATCAAGAAGTTTTGAACAGTTCAGAATGTGATTTATGACTTAAGGCTATGCAATTTGAAATGGACTCCATGAATGAGAATAAAGTATGGACTTTAACCCGAATAAAACCCATAGGGTGCAAATGGATCTTCAAAAAGAAGACTGACATGGAAGGTAATATAGTTACCTATAAAACTCACTTAGTAGCAAAAGGCTATCGTCAAAAAAAAGGCATTGACTATAATGAAACCTTTTCTCCTGTAGCGATGCTTAAGTCTATAAGAATACTTTTAGCCATTGCAGCTCATTATGATTATGAGATTTGGCAAATGGATGTGAAGAAAGCTTTCCTAAATGGAAATCTGACTAAGGATGTGTATATGACACAACCAGAAGGGTTCACATCAGGAAATGGCGAAAAGGTATGTAAGCTTCAAAGATCCATTTATGGATTGAAGCAAGCCTCTATGAGCTAGAACATACGATTCAATGAGACAATCAAAGAGTTTGGTTTCTCATAGAATGAAGATGAAACTTGTGTGTATAAAGGGGTCAGTGGGAGTGCAATTGTCTTCCTAGTTCTATATGTGGATGACATATTGATCATAGGAAATGACATTTCTCTTCTCCAATCTATTAAAATATGGTTATCCAAGAAATTCTCCATTAAAGACCTTAGAGAGGCATCCTATATTCTTGAAATAAGGATCTATAGAGATAGATCTAATAGGTTGCTAGTTCTTTCTCAAAGTACATGTATAGATAAAGTATTAAAGAGGTTCAATATGGATCTCTCTAAGAAAGGGTTTATACCCATGGTGCATGGGAAATACCTTTCTAAGTCTATATATCCACAAACACTAGAGGATAGAGAGATACACTAGGCATGTGTTAAGAAAATCCTTAAGTACTTGAGAAGGACTAAGGATATATTCTTGGTATATAGGGAGGGTAGTTTAGAACTAAAGAGGTATACTAATGCCAGCTTCGAATCTAACAAAGATGATTGTAAATCACAGTTTGGTTTTGTGTTCATAATGAAAGGAGGCGTAGTTAGTTGGAAGAGTTCCAAACAAGAAACAACTATTGATTCCACGACAGAAGCTGACTATATTGCTGCTTCAGAAGTAGCCAAACAAGCAGTCTAGATCAAAAAGTTCATATCTAAACTAGGAGTGGTGCCTAACATTGTTGATCCAATTCCTATATATTATGACAACAATGGAGCCATTGTACAAGCAAAGGAACCACGGTCTCATCAGCGATCCAAGTATGTTCTCAGACACTACCATCTCATAAGGGAAATAGTAGCTAGAAATACTGTGAAAATAGAAAGGGTCCCCACAGATGATAATGTGGTGGATCCCCTCACTAAAGCACTTTTCCAGATAAAGCACGATCACCATATAAATAGCACTAGCCTAAGACATATGAGTGATTGGCTCTAGTGCAAGTAGGAGATTGTTAGAGAGTATGTCCTAGAGCCCATGTAATAGGGATGTAATTCATATGTATGAATTCACATTCATAATAAAAGGCACCATTTATTTATTAATGTTATGTTTAAATACATGAGTTTGTAAATCTTAAATTAATAAATGAAGTCCTAGATATTATAAACACAGTGCAAACGCAATCATGAAAGTGTTCATGATATGAGATGTCTATTGCATTCAAATGTGTTAATATCTAAATATCCCTAGTCATAGAATTAACAAGATAGGACATTGTTCATTCGGATAGACTAGCACATGTTATTCTTCTTGAATGGTTCACGTAGTGGTTCTCATAACTGTGATTATGGAAGATAATCAAAGCTAACATGTGGATGCTTGTTAGAAGAACTTCATTGGAGACCTGTAAAGAGAATCCTCACATGGATATTAAATCTATGTCAGTGAGGAATCTCTTCATAGAGGTTGTGCAAGTATCCTTAGACTTGAGATCACCAAAGTTACTTAAGCAGCAAGTGGTATACTTTGACTCCATAACTAATTACTTCCAACTGGGGGTGAACATAGTTAGGAGGTTGGGTATATCATGATCTAATTGAATATAGTTGAGTGATTAACAAAGGATTCACCATCCCAGATTTATTAAGGGAAGTTATCTCGCTTGATTCTATAATTGCCTTGTTTAGAGAATCTCTGGCTAGAGTAATATGCCAAGATGGATAGGGATCCATGAAGGGCATTTTGGAAAAAATGGTTAAATTAATAGAACATACATAATTAGATTTATATGAGTTGACATAAATTCATAGTTAAAATCTAATTTAGATAAGAGGGGTGAAAGGAGTAATTGTATGGTAACTATTTTTATGGAAGGGTATAGTCAAACCACTTGACTTTCCTGATATTTGGGTAGTCATGATGCCTAGCTAGAGGCCAATCATGACTTGTATAATAGTGTATCATAAATATCAATAGGGATTGATAAAATGATTTAAAGAAGTTTAAATCATATGAGTTTTGAATAGAAATCACAATTACATATTATACTGCCAATATGGACAGGAACCCAATAGGTCACACACATATAGAAAAAAGGATAAAATGATAAAATGACTAGGATAATAATATTTAATATTATTATGGGAATAGAAAAGTGAATAAGAGAATAATTAATTAAAGAGTTTAATTAATTATGATCAAGTAAAATTGTTTGCAAAATATTTTAGAATTGTTCTGTAAAATGGACCTAATTAAAATATTGTATTTCATAATTAATTATTATTGGACTATAAGTTTTATAGGGCTAATATAATAATTAATAGATCCATTTGAGAAATTAAAGAGGCCCAAAGAATTGATTTGGCACAAGAACCCTCTAAAGGAAAGGTTTCCTGCCATCTTCAGATAGAAGGCCTTAGAGGCCTAATTCTTGGACCAAAATAAATTAAATATATTTCAAAAATTTCATGGAGCCTACATATTTAATTTGGATGGATTTGGAATTCATTTAGGTGATTAAATCCAAGTGCATTCATGAAGGGCCTAGTTTGTGGGTTTATTGCATAGTCTTTTATGAAAGGATTTAAATTGGATTTAATTGAGCCCAAATAAATTTTTAATAATTCCAGAAGCCCATTTAATATTTCTCCACAAATTTTAATGAGCCCAATCCCATTATGAAGTTAGATTTTTAACCTAACTATAAAAATTTAAGTGATAGGGATTTTAGGGTTAAGTGAACAATTAAGAGAAAATAAATTCTCTCACTCTCTTAACCCTAGCCGCCACCCCCCTTGCTTGCTTCAAGGAATTTTGGCTAGCCATTGTATTCCTCCATTTTTGGTTCATTCAATCCTTCTCTAGTGTGGATTACTAATCGAAGGTGTTCAATTTTAGACACTGTGGTTTGCGACAACTCGATGAGAAGGAAAATCAACTGTTCAACAAAAATCAAAGGTGATTTTTCTTATTCTCATTAATATGTATATTGTAAATTCATGGCAAGATCAGATCTATTAGTTAAAAATTTTAAATTCCTCTTATGTGTGAGATACATGTAATCCATAATTCCCAACATTATTCAACCCGAATGCTAAAATTGCCACCAAAGTGAAAACATTAATGGGGCACCCGTCAACTATCATTACACAAGCCATGTGCTTCTCATTAACTTGAGCCTTGATGTAGAGGGGATGATTGTGATTCCTTCCTTCCATAGGCAAGTTCAGTACAGCATACACCACATTCTCACCAATTCCTTCTTTAACTAAATCCAGTAACTCAAAGGGTGAGATCGTGGTAGTAATAGTAGCTTCACTTAAGGCCTCCACCAATTTCTGTCTATGTGAAGGAGATTGCCTCAACAAATCCTAAATATATATCTAAGCTTGTGTCTTTTTTAACTGCTTGATTATCTTATCATCCTCAATCTCCTTCTTCATTGGCACTGTAGTAGGAGTTGGCTACCTTTCGATCTTCAAGGCCACTCTCCCACTCTTTGTGACTACTTTAACTTCCTTTTCTTTCTCTGATTCCCCTTTACCCTCACTAGCTGAGCTCCAGATATCAATGGGCATTAAAGCCCCTTCATCTTTACTTTCTATGGGAATATCCCAATAGTCAATCATAGAAATCGACCGATTTTCCTCAACTGGCTTTGTTACTTTTGGGGCAGAGCGAGTAATGTCCAAGTACTTGTTCCCATAAAGATCTTTCATCACATACCACTCATGTAAGCTGGACTTGATCATGTACACCGGAGGGGGTATAGCATTGTATCCTCCCTTCTTCTTCTTGTCCCTCTTCTTAGGGTCTAAAATCTACTCGCTATCTATCAAATCCTGAATCTTGTTCTGCAAAGTGTGGCAATATTCTTTCAAATGCCCCGTGTGATGATGTTATGCACAACATTGATCTTCCCTATAATAAGGCAACATTTGACTCTTTGCGGACCTCGATGGTAAAGGCTGAAGCTTCCCTTCTTTAACCAGCCTATTCAATACCCAAAACAGTGACTTTTTCAAGTTAGAATAATGTCTCTATTGGCTAACCTCTGTAGCGAATACTTTTGCACTCTTTCTAGTTTTGTTCTATTTACTACTATTCCTAACAGCCTTGTTACTGCCAAAATTCCTTCTTGCATACTCATTACTTGCCTTTCTGGCTAAGTACTCTCCTTCAAATTCTATAGCTATATCCTTCAAGGACTTCCAGCCTTTCAAGCCCTTCATCTTCGAACCATCTCTCAAGTATGGACCTATATTTCGAATAAACAACCTAATTTGATTAGCCATGTTAGGTTTCCTTTTCATTTCCATCACTTTATTCCTCCATCTGGTGAGATAGTCATGGAAAGACTTATCATGCTTCTATTGGAGTAACTTAAGATCTTTTAGAGGGCCTTCCATCTTTGTACTACAGTCGTGTTGCTTTAGAAATTCCTCGATCAACAATTCCTAATCTTTCTTAGCTCACCTATCCATGCCATGGTACCAGTCTATTGTATGCCTAATCATACTCAAGCAAAAGTATTCCACTTTCTATTTCTTAGATAGGGTGGTCCCCTTCATGATTAGAGTGTACTATTTGATATGTGTTGAAGGGTCTGAGGTACCATCAAACCTCAGTAGATCTAGCATCTTGAACCTTTGAGGCAATGGCTTATCTCCATCTAGATCCTTGTCTTCAGGGTTTATCCCCTAACCAGCAAATAATAGCTTAGACATGGCTTCAATCTTCTCAAAAGTTGGATCCTCCGCACTAGGACCCTTTATTCTCATGTTCATCATTGGAGGGACATAGTCTTCATCCTCTTCCTCTATGAAATCATCTTTAGGATCAAGTCTCCTCTCCCTCCTAGGTGGATCTTGGAGGACAGTATTATTCACTGCAGCAACATTTACAACATGTGCTGGCTCCACTATCTCACAAATGGGTGCTACAGGCTGAGTTCTAGCGTTAGGTGCTACAAAAGCCACCATTCCACCAAGCATAGCTGTTAGTGTAAGCCCTAGCCCCAATGCATTGTAATAAAATACTTTAATTAATAAAATGAGGCATTTGTTTTATCCATTGTATTCCTGTGCATATCAATTGATAGAACTATCCAAGAATGTTGTTTTAGTTTAAGTTATCATGTGTGAGGCACATGGTTGTAAGACCTTGAAACAAATGAGACTTCATTCTAAATATCCTTAGTCAGTCATTGTTATGGGAATAACAATAAATTAAGACTAGTATGCTCTCTCTGATATTATGAGTTTTGTCTTACGGATCATTAGGACAAGAGAGTCAATCAGAGATCATAGATACATGTTAAAGAACATGGTATCTGGATACCATCCGTTCATGAGAACACTACATGGTACAAGTCATAAGTATTTCTTATATGCAAGTTTTGTATCGGAGTTCTTAGACCTGAAATCTCTATGAAACTCTTTATAAATTATTGTGTACTTTGATATACACCTAACGTGCTTGTAACAAAGTGACAAGTACGGGTATGATTGGGTATGCATTGATTCCTGTTAGAGAGCATGAGAGAACTGAAGGCATTACCCCTCATGATAAGAGAGAAAATATCATCGGCCACTTGATCAGTAAACTAAGAAGTGTATGGCCATACCGAGATGAGATAATGAGTAATCATTATTTATGTGAGAGTTCAGAGTCACTAGAATATCAAGAAAGAAATTAATATATATAAGGATGACTAGTTCCATGCCTTATATTAATTCTGATATTTATGGGTAAGGGACTATGCAAAATTGCATTAGGTCACTAAATGCCATATGCATTTTTATTTAATTTGTAATGCTATAATATCTTGCTAGAGAATATATATAGCCTTTGAATTAATTCATTAATTCATTGCCAACATTAAATGGACATGTAGGATCGCACACAAAGCATTAGGCTTAAAATATTTAAATAAAGTATTGGACATTAATCTGGGCTCTTAATTAAAGTCAAATTAATGTGTGTAATGGGTTTTATAATTGCTATTGGACCTTGGTCCATGAGAGAGAGAAATTCAGCCCACAAGGTTTAATTTCAATTAATTAATTATCTTGTATTAATTAAGTTAATTGAGTATTAAAGCCTAAAAGAAGTTAAATTAAATTAAATCATTTAAATAATAGATGTAGTGGACGAAATTCCAAGATGAAAATCAAGGAATTTCGGCACATGCTATTTATTTATATTAAGTGATTTCATTTAATTAAATGTCTTATGTTTTATTTCAAATTTGAATTTTAAATTCAAAGGAGTTTAATTCAAAATATATTACTTATTTTTAGGATGTTATTGAGGTTGAATTAATTATCTCGAGGTAGTAAATTCAGATCAAACACTTGCCAAAAAGATAATAATATATAAAGAAATAAAACCCTAGGAGAAAAGACGGTTGGTTTTTGCATGAAACCCTAATTTCTCTAAGTGTGGCGTGAACTTCATCTCCCTCTCACAAAATTATTTTAGCCAATTTTTCACAAGGAGAAAGGATTGTTCCTCATTCTCTTGTGATCTTGGGTAGTAATAGGAACCTTAGAGAAGTACAAAATTAATTTTTTTGCTTCAATACATTTTCATTACACAATACTTTAAAAGAGAGCTAGCAATCTCGATTTTAAGTCGTCGGTGCAATTGTGTGTGTGAAATAGAGGGAGTGGCGTAAAAGGCTGTTCCTTGGCATTGGTGATCAAGATCTAAGGTGGATAAAGTCATCTCGGTTGCTGGTCATCACCAAACTCAAGTTTTAAAAAGGCATCCAAAGTTGTAAGTTTTAAACCCTAAAATTGCATGTTTCGATTCTTGTTTGGATTTGTATGGTATGTATGATGAAAAAATTTTGTTTTTCCGCTGCGTTATCATCACATTCATACCATGTCATAATCCATCAGTGGTATCAGAGCCTAAACATGCTTATTTTAGTGCTTTAAATGCATGAAAAAATTAATTAAAAATCGTCATTATGAAAACATGCAAATCTGAAATTTTCTGTTTTGAGTTTTTTGCATTGTTTTGGTGTAAAAACGATTTTAATTGATTAGATAGGTATTATAATTAATATGACATGTTAATATACTGTCCTAAGATGTTCTAGGAGCTATTAATGGTCAGATTTAATTGCTAATACCTGATGGTACATGTTAATATTAAAACTAGGTGCATTTTGATATGTTAATTGTAAGTTTAACAACTAGTTTTAAATATTAATATTAGAAGTGTCATGCACAATGCTTCTACCATCTTTGCTTTAGCCATGGGATATCTTTTAATAATAATTTCTTGTAATTTTTTATTTATTATAATAATGTGATCGGATATTGTTAGGTTATTTTTAACTTAACAGTTATACAAATCATTCCATTTTTTCCTAACAATTTTTCTTGCAATATCACTCATTATAGCTCTTGGAGCTAAATATGTGTGCACCATCTATCATATAAAATTAATAAAATAAATATTATATTAAAATTAAATTTGAAAATCTTTTATTTATCGTGATATTTTATCAAATTAGAATTTACCATACTATTTTATAAATATTTTAAAATATTACGGTATAATAAGAGAATATAACTATTTTTCTAAAAATTATCTAATTCAAAATTAAAAATAAATAAATAGATTATAGTTGAAAAAATAACTTACTTCTTAGGCTAGTATTGTCGAAAAGCTTTTTTCTTTTGTTGACTTTATGCTACTTGTAATTTACCAAATCAAATAAAAAATTAACATTAACATTAATATTTTAAAAATTAAAATTAAATGTGTCAAATTATAAACATTTATATGAAAAAACTTACCAGATATTGATAATATGCAGTAAAAATATCAATAACAATGAATAATACACTAGAATTTTCAATACAGTTTTTTCTTTGTTCTGGTGTATTCACTCGTGATGGAATATGACATGGTATGAATGTGATGATAGCACAGCGGAAAAACAAAAATTTTTATCATACATGCCATACAATTCCATGAAGAGAATCGAAACATGCAATTTTAGAGTTTTAAACTTACAACTTTAGATGCCTTTAAAACTTGATTTTGATGATGACCAGCAACCAAGAAGGATATGTCCACCTTAGATCTTCACCACCAATGCCAAGGAACAGCCTTTACGCTACTCCCTCTATTCTCACACACACACTTGCAAATATGGCTTAAAATCAAGAGTGCTAGCTCTATGATTGTGTATTCGGCAATGGGAATGATTTGAAGCCACAAGATCTGATCTTGTTCTTCCTTTAGGTTACTGTTTCAGCCCGAGAACACAAGAGAACAAGAAAGATTTCTTTCCCCTTGAGTATTTCGGCCAAGAGAGAAAAATAGCAAAACGGCATCCACTTTTTTTATTTAATTCATTAATATATATCACTTAATTTAGGTCAAGTGTGAGTGCCAAAAATTAAGTGTTAATTTCAGCCTCCATCACTTCCTAATTAAGAGATATATCTTAATTTAAATTCTATTAGAATTTAAATTCAAATGGCATTAGTCATTTAATCAAAACAAACTTACTTATTTAAGGTGATAAGTTGCCGAATTCAACTAGTATTTTAGTTTGAATTTTGGCTACTTTAATTCCCTCTCAAGTATTATATTTTGATTAAATACAAATTAGGATTTAATACTCAATTAACTTAATTATACTAGATAATTAATCAATTGAAATAAAACCTAGCACATGCCAACAAATTTCTCTAGTGACCAACTGTTAATAGATTTGCCTAAAACAGCTTGCTGTTTTAGGCAAAAAAACAGTTCAACATATTTGCCTAAAACAGCTAGCTGTTTTAGGCAAAATCGTGGCTTAACAGATTTGCCTAAAACAGCTAGCTGTTTTAGGCAAAAAAACTGTTTTTACAGATTTGCCTAAAACAGCAAAAATCTGTTTACCTATTTTATGCATTAATTTGACTTTAAATAAGAGTCCAAATTAATTCCCAATACACAATTTAAATATTTTAAGCCCAATGCTTTGTGTGCGATCCTATAGGTCCATTTAATGTTGGCAATGAATTAATAAATTAATTCAAAGGCTATATATATTCTCTAGCAAGATATTATAGCATTCCAAATTAAATGAAAATGCATATGGCATTTAGTGACCTAATGCAATTTTGCATAGTCCCTTACCCATAAATATCAGAATTAATATAAGGCATGGAACCAGTCATCCTTATATATATTAATTCTTTTCTTGATATTCCATTGACACTGAACTCTCAGATAAATAATGATTACTCATTATTTCATCTCGGTATGGCCATACACTTCTCAGTTCACTGATCAAGTGGCCGATGATATTTTCTCTCTTAATGATAGGGGTAATCCCTTCACTTCTCTCATGCTCTCTAACATGAATCAATGCATACCCAATCATACCCGTACTTGTCACTCTGTTACGAGTACGTTAGGTGTATGTCAAAGTACACAATAATTCATAAAGAGTTTCATAGAGATTTCAGGTCTAAGAACTCCGATACAAAACTTGCATATGAGAAACACTTATGACTTGTACCATGTAGTGTTCTCATGAGTGGATCTAATCCAGATACCGTGTTCTAAACATGTATCTATGATCTCTGATTGACACTCTTGTCCTTATGATCCGTAAGACAGAACTCAACTTATCAGAGAGAGCATACTAGTCTTAATTCATTTGTTATTCCCATAACAATGACTGACTAGGGATATTTAGAATGAAGTCTCATTTGTTTCAAGGTCTTACAACCATGTGCCTCACACATGATAACTTAAACTGAAACAACATTCTTGGATAGTTCTATCAATTGATATGCACAGGAATACAATAGATAAAACAAATGCCTCATTTTTATTAATTTCAAGTGTTTCGTTACAATGCATTGGGGCTAGGGCTTACACTAACAATCTCCCACTAGCACTAGTCCCAATTGGGCATAGCCCTAAGACCGAACACTCTCAAATGAGCTTCGTGTAGATTTGGACGTAACTGTTTCGTCAAAGGATCTGCTACATTGTCTTCACTTGCTATCTTGCTAACCTTGACGTCCCCACGATCAATGATTTCTCTGATCAAGTGGTACCTCCTGAGTATGTGTTTGGATTTCTGGTGTGACCGGGGCTCCTTTACCTGTGCGATGGCCCCGTTGTTGTCACATAAAATTTCTAATGGATCTAGGATGCTTGGGACCACTCCTAATCCAGTAATGAAATTTTTAATCCAAACAGCCTCTTTTGTAGCCTCACTTGCTGCAATATACTCAGATTCTATAGTTGAGTCGGCAACGGTTTCTTGCTTTGAGCTTCTCCAGCTAACAGCACCACCGTTCAAAACAAAAACAAACCCAGATTGCGATCTAGAATCCTGAGTGCTGGTCTGAAAAGCAGCATCGGCACAACCTTGTATGACGAGCTCTTCTTGACCACCATACACTAAGAAGTGATCCTTAGTCCTTCGCAGGTACTTCAGAATCCCTTTTACAGCAGACCAGTGCTTCTCACCAGGGTCTTACTGAAACCTACTGGTTATACTCAGTGCATGAGCAACATCCAATCTAGTACATAACATAGCGTACATGATAGATCCAATAGCAGATGCATATGGGATTCTACTCATGTTGTCCCTTTCCTCTTTGGTTTTAGGGCACTGTTCTTTGTCAAAGGAACTCCCAAAGCCAAAGGTATGTACCCTTTCTTTGAGTCTCCCATACTAAAACGCTTTAGTACTTTGTCTATGTACTTTTCTTGACTTAGTCCCAAAAGCCGATTCGATCTATCTCAATAGATTCGAATACCAAGTATTATCTCGGCTTCACCTAAGTCTTTCATTGAGAAACATTTTCCCAACCATTGCTTAACCTTTTGCAATGTTGGAATGTCATTCCCAATGAGAAGGATGTCATCCACATATAGGACTAGAAATACTACTATGCTCCCACTAACCTTCTTGTACACACAAGGCTCATCTTCGTTCTTGATGAAGTCAAATTCTTTGACTGCCTCATCAAAACGAAGATTCCAACTTCGGGATGCTTGCTTTAATCCATAAATGGATTTTTGAAGCTTGCAAACCTTCTTAGGATGCTTGGGATTGACAAAACCTTCAGGCTGTGTCATATACACATCCTCAAGTAAATTTCCATTGAGGAAAGCAGTTTTGACATCCATTTGCCATTTCTCATAATCATGATATGCAGCTATGGCAAGCAAGATCCTAATGGATTTGAGCATGACTACAGGCGAAAAGGTCTCGTCATAGTCTACACCATGAGTTTGTCGAAAACCTTTTGCTACTAGTCTACCTTTGTAGGTCTTATCAGCTTTGAGTTTGAATAGCCACTTGCATTCAATTACCTTAGCACCTTCCGGTGGATCAACCAAGGTCCAAACCTGGTTATCGTACATTGATTGCATCTCGGATTTCATGGCTTCAAGCCAATTTTCCGAGTCTGGGCTCTCAATAGCTTCTCGATAGGTAGTAGGATCCTCACGATCTACTAACTCAATAGTGTCACTGTCAGTGATTAGAAATCCATATCTCTCAATTTCCTGATGTATCCTACCAGACCTTCTAGGTTCTTGTGTAATGGGTTCTTGTTCCACAACTGGTTGTGAACTTGATCCCATTTCCAACTCATCCTCTATAGGAGTTTGTGGCACTTGAATTTCTCCAAGTTCTACTTTACTCCCACTGTCTTTCTTGAGAAGGTACTCCTTTTCCAAGAAAATAGCCTTGCGAGCAACAAATACTTTGTTCTCGGCTTGTGAGTAAAAGTAGTATCCCTTTGTTTCTTTGGGATAACCCACAAACAAGCAGACAGTCGATTTGGACTCTAGTTTGTCAGATGTTAATTTCTTAACATGTGCTTCACAGCCCCAAATCTTGAGAAAAGACATATTGGGTTCTTTCCCAGTCCATATCTCGTATGGTGTCTTCTCAACTGCTTTAGTTGGAGTACGGTTCAATAGAAACGCAACAGTTTCTAATGCATAACCCCAAAAAGAGATAGGAAGATTAGCTTGACTCATCATAGATCGAACCATGTCCAACAGAGTTTGATTTCTCCTTTCGGACACACCATTCCATTGCGGTGTTCCAGGAGGAGTGAGCTGTGAAATAATACCACACTCTTTTAAATGATCATCAAACTCTTGGCTTAAGTATTCGCCACCTCGATCTGATCGAATGGCTTTTATACTTTTGCCGAGTTGGTTTTCTACTTCGTTCTTAAACTTTTTGAATTTCTCAAAAGTTTCAGACTTGTACTTCATTAGATAGACATAGCCATATCTACTGAAGTCATCTGTGAAAGTCACGAAGTAGCTAAAACCACTTCTAGCTTGTGTACTTAATGGTCCACATACATCCGTATGTATTAGTTCCAATAAGCCATTAGTCCTTTCACCTTTCTTGTTAAAAGGGCTCTTTGTTATTTTTCCATGCAAACATGGCTCGCATGTGTCATAAGACTCTAAGTCAAATGACCCAAGTACTCCAGTTTTGTGGAGTCTTGAAATACGTTTTTCGTTTGCATGTCCTAAACGACAATGCCAGAAGTAAGTAGGGTTTAATTCGTTTGATTTAACCCTCTTTGTATTAATGTTGTATATGGACTCTTTGTTTTGTAAATCAAGGATATAAAGGCCATTTTGCAACATGGCATTGCCATAAGAAATGCCTTCGCGACGAATATGAGCATTGCCCTTTTTAATAACAAAATCAAATTCATCATTATCTAAACATGAAACTGAAATAATGTTTCTGCTCATAGCAGGCACATAATAACAATTATTCAAAACAATACAAAGTCCGGAAGGTAAAGTGAGGTGATAGTCGCCTATCTCCATGGCAGCAACTCGTGCTCCATTCCCCACACGGAGGTCCACTTCATTCTTCCCAAGTAACCGCCTATTTCTTAGCCCCTGCACATTTGAACAAATGTGAGAACCACAACCAGTATCCAATACCCAAGTGGTAGAAATAGAAAAGTTAATTTTAACAACAAAAATACCAGAACTGGACGCCGTGGCTCCATTTTTCTTTTATTCTTCCTTGAAGAGAGCGTAATTCTTCCTCCAATGCCCCAACTTGTTGCAATGGAAGCATGTGCTCTCACTCTCCTTGAGTTTTGGCGCCTTGGGCTTGGATTGGGCCTGAGGTGCACTCCCAACTGTCTTGGGTTTTCCCTTTACCTTTCCCTTTTCCCTTAGCGGGTCCCTTATTAATTCCATTTTGAACCATTAGCACGGGATTGGTCTTTCGAATGTTCTCTTCAGCATTCTTAAGCATCCCATGAAGCTCAGTGACTGACTTGTTCATTGCATGCATGTTATAATTCATCACAAATGGATCATAAGCAGCAGGCAATGATCCTAAGATCAAGTCAGTGGCCAATTCCTTTGGCACTTGTACCTCAAGCTTCTCAAGAGTATCAAGATACCCTTTCATCTTGAGTACATGGGTACTAACAGGAGTACCCTCAGCCATCTTGCAAGAAATTAAAGCCTTTGTTGTCACGAACCTCTTGTGACGAGCTTGCTCTTGGAACATCTCCTTGAGGTGCACCATAATCGCATAAGCCTCTTGGTCCATAAATTGCTTTTGCAAGTCAGGCACCATAGTGGCCAGCATCAGACAGGTCACATCATTAGAGTCGCTCTTCTTGGTCTCAAAAGTTTCCTTTTGAACCGCAGAGGCGTTCCTTCCTGGTTCTTCAGGCAAGGGTGCATCCAAAACATACGACTTCTTCTCTTGCTTAAGAACTATTCTTAAGTTTCGAGACCAGTCTATGAAATTGGTGCCATTCAATTTGTCCTTTTCAAGGACCGATCGCAATGAGAAATTGTTGTTTGAAGATGCCATTTTCAATCTACAATAAAATTTAGCAAGATTAAATGAGGTCTTATTAATGATCCCACAAACCGAATTAATATCCCTTTAAATAATTCGCGTTAGTGATTTAATGTGGGCCAAGATCCACTTTTCACAACAACTTATTAGTCAAGCTGAGCTTGTACACCTAACAAGTTAAGTTACTTAGGTAGGAAAACTCCAATCATGTCTCGTACATGACTCTTGGATCAAATGGGCTAACATCTTAAGATGTTATAGCACAACCCATTTATTAGTTGCCTAGGTCCGGGCATCCCTTTCCATGTTAAGTCCAACCTACATTCACAACCCATGCCTCACAAAGATAATCGGGCGCATCTAGGACTCCTAGTCTACGTGACCGATGATCGATGCCTTGACATGTTTTGAATTAGGAAGGCAACTTTGTGACTTACTATTTTAGGGATTCATTTTATTACGGCTTACATGGCATACGCTTTGTCATCCATACATAGCATGCATATATATATAATTACATAAAGTAAAGCATGACAAACATGGGCCCAAAAACCTACAACTAAGATTCTATACTATTACATAAGAATCTTCGAGTTGGGCTTCTCCACTCCGATGGGCTTCGTCTTGATTTACAAAGTCTTCAAGTATATTCTATTCTAAGAAATAAATGAAACTTTTACAATAAAACATAATGGCTTGCAAGCCATATTTAATTACAAAAACCCAGGGCCCATGAATGCACCATGCATATCCATTCATCACACCAAATTAGCAAATAAATATACATAGCATTCATGGATAAAACAAAGTCCAATTTTAATTAATTTAGCCAAGCCCATTAATGGAAATTGTGTACTTGAACCTTTAAGAGAAGACCCCATGACGGGCCTGGGCCAAAGCCCAATGGACTAAATCCTCTTATTGAATAAGTTCTCTTAAAAGCCCAAAACACTAACTAGTTAGATTTGTGCTATAAATCAACTCTAGTATAATTTCCAATTTTTCCATTTTTAATTTTATGTCATACAGCCCATAAACATTAAAAATGCATATAATATGTGCTAACATGAATTAAAAATAAAATCATGAAGAACACATATATAGTACACGGCATTCATGCAAAAACAAACAAACAACAAAAACTAGTTGTTTAATGCTTATGTAATGCCATAAAATGCACAAACATTTAAATCAATTTTATGAGTCATTTAATAATCTAAATAAGTCCATAAACATTGATTTAATATTCTATACCATTTTAATCTAAATGTGTTTTTACCATTTTAATCAAAACAAAACAAACAATGTTGATTAAACATGCAACAAACACAAACTAGACATAGTTTTAAGTGATTTTAAAAATAATCAATTAAATTGTCATGGACCAGAATTAAAACCAAATTTAAAACATGTCCAAACCTTTTATTTAATCTTTAAAAATCACTTACAAACATCCCAAAAACGTTTTTACATTTAATTTTGAAAACTAGTTGTTAAACTAGCAATTTACATGCCAACTAGCACCTAGTTTCATAATTAACATGTACCATCAGGTATAAATAATTGAATCCGACCATTACCAGCCCTAATAACATCTTAGGACAGTATATTAACATGTCATATTAATTATAATACCTATCTAATCAATTAAAATCGTTTTTACACCAAAACAATGCAAAAAACTCAAAACAGAAAATTTCAGATTTGTATGTTTTCATAATGACGATTTTTAATTAATTTTTTCATGCATCTAAAGCACTAAAATAAGCATGTTTAGGCTCTGATACCACTGATGGAATATGACATGGTATGAATGTGATGATAGCATAGCGGAAAAACAAAAATTTTTATCATACATGCCATACAATTCCATGACAAGAATCGAAACATGCAATTTTAGAGTTTTAAACTTACAACTTTAGATGCCTTTAAAACTTGATTTTGATGATGACCAGAAACCAAGAAGGATATGTCCACCTTAGATCTTCACCACCAATGCCAAGGAACAGCCTTTACGCCACTCCCTCTATTCTCACACACACACTTGCAAATATGGCTTAAAATCAAGAGTGCTAGCTCTATGATTGTGTATTCGGCAATGGGAATGATTTGAAGCCACAAGATCTGATCTTGTTCTTCCTTTAGGTTACTGTTTCAGCCCGAGAACACAAGAGAACAAGAAAGATTTCTTTCCCCTTGAGTATTTCGGCCAAGAGAGAAAAATAGCAAAACGGCATCCACTTTTTTTTATTTAATTCATTAATATATATCACTTAATTTAGGTCAAGTGTGAGTGCCAAAAATTAAGTGTTAATTTCAGCCTCCATCACTTCCTAATTAAGAGATATATCTTAATTTAAATTCTATTAGAATTTAAATTCAAATGGCATTAGTCATTTAATCAAAACAAACTTACTTATTTAAGGTGATAAGTTGCCGAATTCAACTAGTATTTTAGTTTGAATTTTGGCTACTTTAATTCCCTCTCAAGTATTATATTTTGATTAAATACAAATTAGGATTTAATACTCAATTAACTTAATTATACTAGATAATTAATCAATTGAAATAAAACCTAGCACATGCCAACAAATTTTTCTCGTGACCAACTATTAACAGATTTGCTGTTTTAGGCAAAAAAACAGTTCAACATATTTGCCTAAAACAGCTAGCTGTTTTAGGCAAAATCGTGGCTTAACAGAAAATTGTTTTTACAGACTTGCCTAAAACAGAAAAGTCTGTTTACCCATTTTATGCATTAATTTGACTTTAAATAAAAGTTCAAATTAATTCCCAATACACAATTTAAATATTTTAAGCCCAATGCTTTGTGTGCGATCCTATAGGTCCATTTAATGTTGGCAATGAATTAATAAATTAATTCAAAGGCTATATATATTCTCTAGCAAGATATTATAGCATTCCAAATTAAATGAAAATGCATATGGCATTTAGTGACCTAATGCAATTTTGCATAGTCCCTTACCCATAAATATCAGAATTAATATAAGGCATGGAACCAGTCATCCTTATATATATTAATTCCTTTCTTGATATTCCAGTGACACTGAACTCTCAGATAAATAATGATTACTCATTATTTCATCTCGGTATGGCCATACACTTCTCAGTTCTCTGATCAAGTGGCCGATTATATTTTCTCTCTTAATGAGAGGGGTAATCCCTTCACTTCTCTCATGCTCTCTAACATGAATCAATGCATACCCAATCATACCCGTACTTGTCACTCTGTTACGAGTACGTTAGGTGTATGTCAAAGTACACAATAATTCATAAAGAGTTTCATAGAGATTTCAGGTCTAAGAACTCCGATACAAAACTTGCATATGAGAAACACTTATGACTTGTACCATGTAGTGTTCTCATGAGTGGATCTAATCCAGATACCGTGTTCTAAACATGTATCTATGATCTCTGATTGACACTCTTGTCCTTATGATCCGTAAGACAGAACTCAACTTATCAGAGAGAGCATACTAGTCTTAATTCATTTGTTATTCCCATAACAATGACTGACTAGGGATATTTAGAATGAAGTCTCATTTGTTTCAAGGTCTTACAACCATGTGCCTCACACATGATAACTTAAACTGAAACAACATTCTTGGATAGTTCTATCAATTGATATGCACAGGAATACAATAGATAAAACAAATGCCTCATTTTTATTAATTTCAAGTGTTTCGTTACAATGCATTAGGGCTAGGGCTTACACTAACAACTCGTACACTACAAATACTACTTTTCACACAATTGTGAATTGAGCTTCAAAAACACTACAAATGTTATTTTTCACACTACAAATTGACTTAACTATCTAGTATATATATAGTCGGTCTTCAGTGGAAATTTTTCAACGCATATTATAATTTTAGGTTGGAAAGTTAAAAAGTGGGCTTGAATCCGTAGGATTGAGTTATGGATTCAGAACCTGAAGCCGTAGCCCAACTTTACGAAATCAGCCTAGCAATAATTCCACTTTTTGCTCCAAATAATTGTAGAAGTAGACCTACTACCCATTTCCGTAAAAATGCCGACGAAATTAAGCATCCCGGCGGGGACCCGCCTCGTTCGGGACGGGAAATCCCCGAGTTTTTCCTCCACGGGGACGGGAACGGGGGAAAAAATATCCCCATTATGAATTCAGGAACGGGGGTGGGGAATAGGGTATCCTCCCCGCAATTTTTTTTTTCATTTTAAAATATAATATTTAATAAATAACTAAAATTAAAATTAAAATATAACTTAATTTTATAACTATTAAATTTTAAATTATACTTAATTTTAAATTTATGAATGGTTAAAATTTATATTAATTTAAATTATGATTTATTTTAAATTTTTTATTTATTAAATGTTATATTTTAATTTCAATTATTTATAAAATATTATATTTTAAAATTAAAAAAATATATATGCGGGGGACGGGGATCCCCACGGGGCAGGGGACGGAAGGGATTTCCTCCCCGTTCTAGCGTCGGGCAAGGACGGGGAATCCCCGACCCCGCATGGGGCAGTGAATGGGGATATAATTCCCGGCCCTGCCCCGCCCCGGCCTATGAGCATCCCTAATTGTCCACTTGATGGAGGGAATCGGATGTTTTGGGGATAGTGGACTCCAACCAAGCTTAACATTCCCTTGTCGCTATAAAGAACCTTGACCATCTTTTGTTTACCTTTTCCTTTAATAAGTACGATATGTCCTTACCGATCCTTACACTTTCCTCCTAGCCTTCCCATTTTCATTCTAGTTATATATTACTAATGATCAGAACTTCAATAATCTCTAAGCAATAACTTATATAAATTCATGAAATTTTTAAAATTAAGTGAAATGGTAATATAATAAAATTATCTATAAATGGCATACATGAAAAGACAAAAAGCTTATCACAATACGCACTAGAATACAAAGAAAAAGTAGTAGCAATGATGAGATTCTCGCCCTTCTATGTCGTTCAATGGTCTAAAACATATATATATATATATATATATATATTGGCTTATGGGAATAAAAACTTCTACGTACGAACCTTAAAACTATTCGCAAATATATAATACTTGAAACGATGATTAAAGGCCCCAGAGTAGAAGGCACCTGCATTTTCCAACAAATGAGGGGAAGAAAGATCAGAAAAGCAACTGATTCAATATAAAACCACTTAAATAATTACAAAGTAATAATTTACTTATATTCAGGTTTATCGTTAGTTTTAATTAATTATGTATTCGATATAGCTAAGAAATTTTCAAATTAATAATATCCAATTGAATCCATTAAGTCATGGTCTTCGATAGGCGGCACAATAGGAAGATCAGCGAAGTAACAAGGAAAACAGAAAGAAAAAAAGGGATTTCATTTTCCAGTCCTGTCCTTTTCCAAGAAGAAGAAAAGAAAGCCGTAGTTAAACAATTCATTTCATCTATTTTATGATTTGTTTAATTTTTATTTCCTTACAGTTTTTCATCTTCACATTTACCAGAGTCTGTATTAGTTTCCACTTTCCGAATTGAAAATATCATTGCTAAAATGGTTGTTGATGCCCCTTTTAACACTTATGTTTACCATCCATTTAAGTTTAGTTTCTGGTGAATGCCAGCGTAGTCAGCAATTAATGTGACAAACCATAAGCATCTGCATTAATATGACAGCTTCAACTATTGGCTGTTGAAATATTTCAACAGGAATTGGATGATTATGTATCTCAAATGCCAAATGTACAGTTCAAGCTATCAAATGCCCATTAAAATTCATTTATCAGTTGTGATTTATGTTATACTATTTAATATAACTTAATACATAAATAAATACAATATATTTTCTTTTTGACGAAATTCAATATATTGTATTTTTTTCTTTTGACTAAAATACAGTGTATTTATTTTTGTACATAAATAAATACAGCGTATTTTTTTACAAAACTCAATACACTGTATTTTCTTTTCTTTTGACTAAAATACGATGTATTTACTTTTTTACATAAATAAATACAATATATTTTCTTTTGATGAAACTCAATGTATTGTATTTTCTTTTCTTTTGATTAAAATACAATGTATTTACTTTTTGAACATAAACAAATACAATATATTTTCTTTTGAGAAAACTCAATACACTATATTTTCTTTTCTTTTGACTAAAATACAATGTATTTACTTTTTGTACATAAATAAAATACGTTGTATTTTCTTTTGATGAAACTCAATATATTGTATTTTCTTTTCTTTTGACTAAAATACAATGTATTTACTTTTTGTACATAAATAAAATACAATATATTTTCTTTTGACAAAATTTAATACACTGTATTTTTTTTTGTTTTTATTTTTATTTTCAATTGATTGGAAAAAATGGAAAGCGATGAGCATTTTTTCTACTTCTGCAAGCACGAGGGGAGAAATATCAAGAAACTTGTTACCCATCTCAAGCATGAATAATTGGAACAAAGCAAAGGTTACGACATTTCAAGTGTAACCCATAATAATTAAAAAAATTAAAAAAAAGCACCGAATCAATGTTACATTGACATATATATATAAAAAATTACTTTCAAGATACTAAGTTTGAATCACATGAAAATGGCAGCACTACAAAAAAAATACAGAATAGCGACGAAAATTTACGACAACAATAAAATTCGTTGCTAAATGCACAAATAGCGACAACTTTGCGACAAAAAATGACTTTCGTTGCAAATATTGAAATATTTGGTGGGAAAACAAATATTGCAACAAAGTAGCGACAACAAATTCTTTTTGTTGCTAATATCAGGCGCTAAAATTTTGGCACAAATAATTGCGACGATAAAAGCAGATTTGATGATAACATTATTGTAGCTAATTAGTGATAACATCGTTGTAGCTAATTAGCAGCAACAATGTTGTCGCCAACTTGCCAAAAATACACTATTCCCTTCATATAGCTTTATTGGCGACAACATTGTTGTAGTTAATTAGCGACAACATCATTATAGCTAATTGGCGACAACAATGTTGTAGCCAATTTGGCAAAAATACACTAGTCCCTTCATATGGCTCTATTGGTGACAATAATTTTGTAGCTAATTAGTGACAACATCATTGTCGCTAATTGGCAACAACAATGTTGTAGCCAATTTGGCAAAAATACACTATTTCCTTCATATGGCTCTATTGGCAACAACAATGTTGTAGCTAATTAGCGACATCGTTATAGCTAATTGGTGACAACAATGTTGTAGCCAATTTGGCAAAAATACACTATTCCATTCATATGGCTCTATTGGTGACAACAATGTTGTAGCCAATTTGACAAAAATACACTATTCCCTTCATATAGCTCTATTAGCGACAATAATATTGTAGCTAATTAGCGATAACATAGTTGTAGCTATTGTTGTCGCCAATTTGATAAAATACACTATTTCCTTCATATGGATTTTATTGGCGACAACAATGTTGTAGCTAATTAGCGACAACATAAATTGTAGCTAATTGGCAACAACAATTGATAAAATATACTATTCCCTTCATATGGCTCTATTGGCGACAACAATATTGTAGCCAATTTGGCAAAATACATTATTCCCTTCATATGGCTCTATTGGCGACAACAATATTGTAGCCAATTTGGCAAAATACATTATTCCCTTCATATGGCTCTATTGGCGATAACGTTGTTGTAGCTAATTAGCGATAACATCGTTGTAGCTAATTGGCGACAAGAATGTTGTAGCCAATTTGGCAAAAATACCACATTCCCTTCATATGGCTCTATTGGCGACAACAATGTTGTAGCTAATTAACGACAACATCGTTGTAGCTAATTGTTGTTGCCAATTTGATAAAATGCATTATTTCCTTCATATGGCTCTATTGGGGACAACAATTTTGTAGCTAATTAGCAATAACATCATTTTAGCTAATTGACGACAACAATATTGTAGTCAATTTGGCAAAATACACTATTCCCTTTATATAGCTCTATTGGCGACAACGTTGTTGTAGCTAATTAGCGACAACATTATTGTAGCTAATTGGTACAACAATGTTGTTGCTAATATTACAAAATATACTATGCCACTACAAAAAAAATTATTTTAATAAATTTAACTAATACATTATTTATTAGCAAAAATTAAATAAACTAAATTGTTGTTAATTAATTAAATTGAACTAATTATTATATTTATATTCAATAATATCAATTATAATAAATTATAACCAATTATTATAAATTATATAATAAAATAACTAAATTGGGAGAATATATATCTCATAAATTTAGCTTGGAAAAATGTTGTAGCCAATTTTCCTAGAGAAGCATTCTGTAGCTAATTCCCTAAATTTTTTAAGTGGGATAAAAAAGCTATTTGGTGGGTTTCATTTTTTCTAAATCCCTATTTCCTTTTCTAATTCATCTTCACCTACTAACATTATGAAGGAACATAGTGATGGCTTTGTGCGAGATGATCAGATTGATCTAATCTCTCCGCCGCCGTCGACGACTCTACCCTCTGTATTACCAAGATTAGTGTTGTTCCCTTTAAGAAGCAGAGGCAAGAATGGGAGATTGATCATTCTAAGCTTATCATTTGGCCATGGGATCGATTGTTGTATGTTATGTTCCAAGATATTGACAATTCTGCATCTAATCTTCTTTTTCTTTCTTAACTGGATTTGTTGCCATCTCATTCTTCTTTTCTCTTTGTTTCCCTGGAAAAGAAAAAATCAAACAAAAAGGAGAAGAGGTAACCAGTATTTCAGATTGAATTCAGGTATTGTAATGTTTTTTTATTTTAACTGCAAATTGTTTCTTTATTTAAAAAATGTATTTTTTTATTTTCGCTTCTCTTTCATTGTCAATGAACTGTGATTCTTTCTTTCTTTTGCTTCAACTTTGCGTTTCTAGTATGTGAATTTGCTCTTCAGTTTGAAGATATGATGGATCTGCTCTCAAAATGTGAAATTCAACTTCTATTTTGGGATTATTTTGCATATGTTGTGACTAGTTTCTTCTGACATACTTTATATTTATTTACATTTTTTTGTCGTAATAGAGTTGCAAATTTTAGTGTTAGTGAATGAGCTTTGATTGGAATTGAAATTGTGAGATTTGAATTTTTGTTAGCTCTATGCGCTTGTTATATTATTAATGTATGTCTATTTTGTGTTTATAGCTAAAAACTTATTGGACTATTTTAAGTTTTGAAGATATGAGACAATTTTGCTTCCATCTTCAACATCAAAGTGCATATTTTTAAAATAAAAAAGCTTTAAAGCTTTTTGTGAGTGATCAAAACCCCAGATGCGCGATAGAGTGGAAACATACAGAGTCTCGATTGTGTTTGAAACCTTGTGCCTGGGTAATGTACTAAGGATTAAACTAGAGAAGGTTCCATCAAATGTCATTTGTAAAAGTTATTCGCTAAATAGATTGGATGCCCAGAGGAATGTAAAGGTCAGGCAGCTTTAAACATTGCAAACTTGCTTACCTTCCAGTAGGTCTGGCTAGAGAGTTTATCATGGCAATCCCATTGCTTTAATCCCATTAGATTCTATGGGATTGAGTTGGAGAATAAACAGATCTATAGAGTTTAAGTCAAGGCAAGGAGCTAGAAAGGGAAAAACTAAACCCCATATTAGACAAGCTTTTATGCTAGAGAGAAGATGGAGCTAAGAAAAGTGATGCTAAAGGGCAAAAGAAAATTGCAGGGGCATGATTGAAAACTCAAGAGTATAATGACAACATAAACAATCAAAATGAGGAGGAAAATGGAAGTTTTTTTTGGAGTAGGTCATTTTGGCATATTTTGTATTCTCTTAGCACCATAGTGATGCATATGTTTATTTGGCTTTGCCAATTCTGCATGTGTGTCATTTTCTTTTGTTCAATTTATTGTTTAAACCCATGGCCTACTCATAGATTTCTCAACTTCAATAGTTATTTCCTATTTTTGTTATATAGTAATTATGTATTTATAATTGTCTTTGGATACAGATACAACTTTACATTTTACAGTTGATGCGCTTAACGAAAAGAAGATTGATGATAAGGAGTGGTTTGTTGGGAAAGCCCAAAAGAAATCTGAAAGGAAAGCAGAACTAAAAACACGATTTGAGCAAAGTATGAAAGAGGCAGCTAACAAGTTTCAGGGACCAAATTAGTACATTAAAAATCTAAATGATAGCATAGGTGATGATAAGCTGAAGGAGCTCTTCTCTTCTTTTGTAACTATAACATCATGCAAGGTATGCAACAATTTATTTTGACAATATGCATATAGTTATTGTTATTTGATCTACTGTGGAAGCATTCACACATGTTTAAATATGAACAGGTTGTTAGAGATCCTAATGGAATTAGCAGAGGTTCAGGGTTTGTTACATTCTTAACTCTTGAAGAGGCATCAAGAGCTGTAAGTGGGAATTTTTATCATTGCACTTTGCTTCTGCGGAGACTATAAGACAATTGACACATGGCCTTATTGTTTTGATAGCTCATGGAGATGAATGGTAAAATGGTAGTCAGCAAACCTCTATATGTTGCACTAGCACTAACGAAAGGAAGATAGGAGAGCCAGGTTACAAGTATGATTTTTCTACATGAGATTTTGAGCATCTTATCAAAGCAAATGATTGGGTAGAATTTGCAAGGTTTTTTCTTTTTTCAAAAGAAAAAATTGCTATATTGATTAACAATTTATCATCAATGAAGCTTATTAAAGTTAACCAATAATGCTGACTCATTTTGCAAGTACAAGAAGTAAAGACATTGAATTTGTGTATAGGCTCAATTTTCTCAAATGGGTATATTGTTTGGAACTAGGAATTTTGATTATTAGTTGTAGTTTAAAAATTGAACTAATATTGATTGTATAAAAGGGGGTATTTGGAAGATTACATTCAAATATGATTTTTTTATAGTAGATATTTATTTGTAAATAGACCAAAATAAAAAGGTAAATTAAGCATTAAGTCAAAGTCATAATCATATATGAAATGGATGTTTGAACTCAAACCAGATTGCGCTAATTTGTCCCACTTTAAATGTTCAATCTCATTATTCAAATTTATCCAAATTTAAATGCCTATTTGTTTGTTTACTGTGTTTACCATGCATTGAAATTTACTTATGGCTCAATGGCTGATTTTTTTTAATACTTTGTTACATTATTCTTTTTGCAGTTCAATTCCAGTTTTCATGACATTTATCAAGTATATTCCCCAAGTCAGAATTATTTCCTATTTGATTCTAAAAGCTTCATTTGGTTCGAGAATATATGGTGGTCATGGTAAATTCTAATTAACCCATTTGCTGGGTTTGGTATTGAAGTTTATGCATGTTACCCATTAACCGCCACTTAACACAGGTTGTATACTTTTAGCATTTTATTTAGAAATCTTAATTGATTTTGACATAAGGTAACATATTAGACTAGACTTGCTTATCATTCTCATTCCATAGCCATGTGATTATTCCTTGAAATCTCAAAAAAGATGATCCACTACTTGTGTTTTTAGTGGGTTTGCCTTATGTTAATTCCTCACACCCTTGTATTAATTTTTTATTTGTGTCTCATAGCTTGTACTTGCAATATTTTTCCACTATGCGGATTGAGTTTTAAGTTGAGATTCGTACTGAGCATGAACAAGAGATGGATCAACAGGTCAGACAAATCCAGCAATAGATGGAGATACAACAACTTTTTTCCACAGTAGATTTAGGAGCAAATGTATCCATTTACATTATACTTATAAGTATATAGTATGACATTTTAGGTGACATTTGTTATTGATATATATGTGCGTATTATTTTAGATATACAATTAACGATGATATCCATTTGTAAATAACAATCTTTTCATTAATATATATATTTTTGTATTAAATATTAAGTATATAAATATAAATTTGTCATCCATGGCTTATCATTTAAATGACAAAATTTTTATTTTAATTTAAAAATAAAAAAATAATAATTTTAATTTAGCGAGGATTAGCATGGTTGAACAGTGCTATTTAGCGTTAACAATATCGTAGCAATATTGCGACAAAAATATTGTCATCGCAAAATTTTGCATGAACAATGTCGTAGCAATGTTACGACAAACATACTGTCGTCGCAAAATTTTTCATGAACAATGTCATAGCAATATTGCGACAAAAATACTGTCGTTGTAAAGTTTTGTGTGAACAATATCATACCAATGTTGCGATGAAATATTGTCGTCGCAAAATTTTGCGTGAACAATATCGTAGTAATATTGCGATGAAAATACTATCATCGCCAAAGTTTACGTGAACATTATTGTAGCAAAATGGCGACAAATATTTAGCGACAATGCTCTATCGTCGCTAAGATTTGGCGATGACTTCTTGTTGTAGCTAAATTCTGCTACGGCGATTTTTGTTTCAAAATGAAAGTCGTCGCTAAATTGTCGCTAAAATGATTTAGCGACGAAAAATTATCAGTTAGCGATGAGTTTTGTCGTTGCTAATTTGCATTTTTTATTAGTGCAGACTTGTGTGGCAAAATGGCAAGAACTTAGAAATCCCATTGTGTTTTAGCTAATTCCACTTATAGCACAAAAAAATATAATATAATTGGCATTCAAATTAATAACTTTTTGTGATAACCGCCACTATGCCATCATTGGTTAGATTTTGTCCATCGCTTAGCCACTTGGCCACGCACTGATACTGGATAATCATACACCAACTTAGATGCAAATTTTGCTAGTTTTCTTGAATGCGACAGCCAATCAATCTACCTATGTAAACACTGAAAGCGCCCATAACCAGTTGGCTTAGCATGTTTCTTGGCTGATGCTTAGAACTAAATCATGCCAATTCGAATGCAATCAATAATAAGAAAAGTAAAAAAGAAATAGCCCACAAACTCAATTTAATTGATATTGATTTTAGAAATTTATTAAGTTGCTTGTTATATAATTTTCAATATAAATTAATAATTTGATGTATATCAGTGGTAAACAAATCATTCATTTTGCAGTCTTTTTTTTGAGAGAAAACAGTATTTTTTAAATGTGAAGTATTTTTGAAAGATAAAATATAAAACATGATAATTTAGAAAGAAAAAAATTTAAAAATGGTATTTTTGTTACCCTAGCAAGTACACTAGATCGACAAGTAATAAAGTGGGGTATAGTTAGGACCCACAAATATCGAACCCAAGGAAAATGTGTCAAAACTATGAAAATTAATTGTATGTTAAAGAATTCCCAATTTGATGTGTATGAGTTGTTTAATTTGTATAATGCAAACTTTAAAAATTAAAATATGCAATGAAGGGAAATTTAATTCTAATAACAGTAAATTGAGTATGTATTTAATTCAGAAAAATTAACAAGTATGAAAATGTATAGAAATTAAAACATTGCTTAGGTTCACTCAGCCACCTCATACCTACTGTGAATTAATTTTATCTTAAAGTATACATGAACGAATTCGTGATAACCCTTTTAACCCAAGCTTTCCATTCCAGAGCCAACTATTCTAGTTACTAAACTTCCCATTCCAGAGCTAGCCCAACAACTAGCCTATGCACGGGTCTAACATCCTAAGTTTGGTTTGCCTTTCCATTCCGGAGCCAAACAACCCAAATCTCATCCATTTCACTCCGCACTCTAGTCCTAAAATCACAATTACTGCACACTTAGAATCCCATTCCGGAGCCATCTAAAATAATATAGCATTCATGAAATAAAAACTGAGCAAGATCATTCATAGACTTCAAACCACTAGACTCAATGCACATTCAAAGATATATGATGAACATCATTCATCCATGTATGGAAATTAACTTAATAGATTGAAAGCCCATAAAATATAAATAAGTAATAGTGAAATAGACCATTCATTCATGTAAAACTCAAAATATGCTCAATATTCACATTGCGAGTAGGGGATTCAAAGCTTCCCGAAGCAACAAAGATAACTACTCACTATCCATAATGTAAAAGATGAACGAAGTAAGAGTGAAAACTATAAAACCCATTTGAAGTTGAAGATTTGAAGTTGATGAAGCTTTTTCTCTTCTTCTCCAAACAACACTTTGATTGTAAATTATAATCTTCAAAACTAGAAACTAAAACTATGACTATCTTTGTGTTCTTGAATTAAAACTAAACTAAAAGAGTGATTTTTACAAGTAAAACTCTAACACTAAGTATGAAAAACCCTCAAAATATGAAAAACTGCGTTTTTTTCTCTACCTAAACACCATATGCACGAAACCCTGGAAAAAGACCTTTTTAAGCAGAAAATTTCATAACTTTTATAGAGCTACCAAGAGGCCACGGCTGGGACACTTTTGTCTCAGCCGCGACAGAAGGAGACAAAGTGGTAATTTTCCATGGGCACGGCTGGGACAATTGGTCTCAGCTGTGGTGAGCTTCTGGATTAAAAGTTTGTTCGCAGGTTATAATGGCCACGGCTGGGATGGTTTGTCTCAATCGAAACCTTTGATGAAATAGTGCATTTTGAATTCTACAATGGCCACAGCTGGGACAGTTTGTCTTAGCCGCGATCTTGGTGAAATGGTGAGTTTTGACTCCTATGTTGGACACGGCTAGGACAATTTGTCTCAGCCGTGCCTTAGTAAAATTTCCTGCATAAAATGAAATTTAAGACCATTAATCATCCAAAAACTTTAAATTTATCAAAATGACTAAAATAAACATAAGAAAAAAGATTTTAGCATTAAAACACTAAAAGCATGCAAGATGAGACACTAAAACACACAAAATTATCCAGAAAATAAACATTAAAAACAAGATT
Source organism: Excoecaria agallocha (assembly GCA_037975025.1). Lineage (NCBI taxonomy): Eukaryota > Viridiplantae > Streptophyta > Magnoliopsida > Malpighiales > Euphorbiaceae > Excoecaria > Excoecaria agallocha. Next base: position 87,734,272 of record CM075808.1, on the reverse strand, counting down.
ATCAACTACCCCACACTTAGCTTTTTGCTCGCCCTCGAGCAAACAAATCATCCACAATCTTGAAAATTCAAACTCCACATCAGAACAAGCAAATTTAGAGAGATTCTAGCAACACTTAGTAGAAGACACTCAGATGAAGAATTCAATTAAAAAGACCTAAACTGATCTATACCATACAATTTCTTGTGTGTGTGTGTGAGGCTAAAACATATTTATTTTCTTTCAAAAACCAAAACTACCAGTGAATTCCAGCAATCAAGCAAACAGAGAATTACAACAATTTTGCGCTTGCAAATCAGAACAGTCATAAGCCTCTCCTTTAGCACCTGAACCATAAGGGTCATCTCCACTAAACAACTCAAAACAAAATAAGATCACCAGGGCTTACATTAAGGTTGTAGTGGGGATAAGGCAAAGGTTTCAAAAAATTTTGATAAGGTTAGCAAGACAGAATTAGCCACACTATCCAGAAATACAAACCACCTAACTTTCTCAAGAAAATAACTCCTTCAAAATCCATGCTCTATCATTGTAAGAAGGGAAAACTAATCTCAGAACATTAGTTGGATTCTCAAAATTGTAGGAAGCAAGATAAATGACACTTCCTATAAATGTTAGGTACCCCACACTTATTTTTTGCAGCATAATAACTTATTTTTTTAAGTAATTAACAGTGAATTTTTCATTCACTTACTAAGAAGGGCACCAAAAGTACTAATTGTTTATCATCCTTGTCCTAAAAAATTTAGAACGTTTAAGCTTAATAATCCCTAAAAAAAACTTTAACTTCCCTTTACTTCTTAGCTGATAATAAAAAATTTATCAGACCTAACATGCAAATTTCATTACCCAACCTAGAGTGGCCAATTCCAAAGTGGGATAGACAAAGGCATTTTAGGCTGCATGGTTTAGCATAAGTGTAATCAAGAAAAATTAAATAGTACGCTTTTAGCATACCAATTAAGCTCAAAAGGGCTAACAATGGTAAAATTTACTAAGGGTATGTCAAAAGTCATTTAAAAGTTGGTTACCAAAGAAGGCTGCCTAGGTCATATCCTAATCTTATCTGAGTTGAATATTTGTTTTGAAGGGTGATGAGGAAGGTTCTAACTATTCTAGAATTTCTTCACTCGAATGCTTTTATTCACTAGTTTTAATTTCATAAAACTTAGCCAACTGTGCTCATTAAGTTAGAAATTGAATGGTATATAATTAATCGAGATCAATTCAAAAGAAGAACTTCCCTGAATAATACTACTACTCTCTGGCTACTCAAACCTCTTAAATAAGCAGTTCAAATTGATTCAAAATAAGATTAACTGGCAAGCTCAGGCTAATTGCAAAAGTAATTAACAACGTAAGAAACTAAACTAAATCGACACTAAAGGAATGTAAAATGTAATGCAAATTTCAAACATAAAAGAAAAGAACTAATACCAAAATCAAACATCCAAGATAAAAACTATGAAAAAAATGGAAAACATGAAAGAAATTTGAATAGAAAACTACAATCATAACACAACAAAAAATAACTAAAAACATCTCACAACTAGAAAGAAACAACATCAAAAGCAAATACAAAAAAAAACTAAGTTAAACAGTCTTTATCCTCAAACCCTCACCCCACACTTAAAATGTTTGATGTCCCCAACAAAAGACCAAAAGAGTATAAACAACAAGGGAGTGATGAGTGGAGGAAAAATCCATGAAATCATGGCAAGGAAGGCGGCAGTGGAGGCGGGAACTGGTTGTCAAACCGGGATTGTAGCATCCCAAGAACTGTAACAATGTCGTCCATCCGCTGCGTAATGGATGTGAACCCAGAATCCATCCTCTGAGTAATGCTGTCAAGTCTGGTATTAAGAGCAGTGTACTGCTAAGAGGATAAGAAAGATGTTTCAGCTTCAGGTCGCTCTAATTCTGTGGCTCCCTTGTACACAGCTATTCTATATAAAGCCCGGTCCAAAACCACCAAACATCCTTGCCCTGGAAGGCTAGGGTCATCAATCAGGACACCCATATTTCATAGCATTTTTCGATCAATGATCATGGGCTTGTCAGCTGCAGCACCCAACCCTGTATGGTTAAGAAAACGGGCTAAAGTGGTTATAAACCCTCCAATTGCTAGCTTAGAATCCCTCTTTGGGAATGAGTGCAAATCCAAAACTTTATGGGCAATGAATGATGCCCCATTCAGCCTAATACCATTATGCATCCCATAAAGAATGGTGGCCTCACTTGCATTTATATTACCGGGCCCTCCAAGGTGGCTAAAGAAAGCCAAGGCCAAATATCGATGCATAATCCTTAATGGGTGATCTCTCAGGTGATGCACCTTTATGTTCTTGGGATTAAAGTATGTAGGAACCTCGGGATTACAGACTCCCATCCAGATTTCCCGTTTGTTTAGATGAGTAATGTCCCGAGTAGCATGTTGATCAAAACCCAAGACCTCAAAGAATGCATTGAAAATCATCCGATACGGAATGTCGTCGAGCCAAAAACTCACATGGCCTGGATCATCATAGCTATCCACTCCAATTCTAAAATTAATTGTGCTCAAAAAGTCACGGACCAAGTGAGGGTATACCTTTTCATTACACTCGTAGAAAACTTTCTAGCCTACACCATTAAATAATCTATCCAGTTCATTCTTGAAGCCCAACTCCGTCATAAGTTCCATATTGAGGCGAGCGGTGGCTAGATACTCCTACTTGTAAAAAAGGGTCCACCAATCCGTAAATTCGATGGGAACCCATGCTGAACTTTAACCTTTGAGGACCCCTGAGGGGCAGATGATGAAGCACCTGTGTCAGTACGAGATCGTTTGGGTGTCATTTCGCCTGCAACACAACAACACAACAAATAAGCATTAAAGACAAAACAAGGCACTTGAACAGTAAAATATATAACAAATAACCTATCTAAAAAATAAGGAACAAAACATAAACAAACACAAGTGGACTACTCACAAGAATGCTAAAACCAAAACACAAATTAAAGTAAATACAATTGAGTTAGGGACAACCAAAAACTTAACAAAAATGGCTCGAACACACACATTTGCCCAACTCCTATATTAATCTTTTCTACCATTCATGAGCATAAAAACATTGCAAATGTTTCTTGAGCATAAGTGTGAGACAAATAAGGGCAAACAACTAAAGGAAAAACACTATCTCACTTCTCGTTGGCAATTCATCAAACAGGTGGTGGGTGGATGTGTTTTGTAACAAATTAACAAACAAGAATGCATAAAACGAACCAAACACATGCCAACAATCATCATCAATCAAAAATTAAATTGGAAGAAGCAAGACAACATGAAAATTAAAGCAAGAAAAAAATTTCTTATCTCTCTTTGGCATTTCCTCCAACAATTGGTGGGCAGGATTTATTTAACAACAAAACAACAAACAACAACACCTAGATTTATGAAATCCACAGAAAACATGCCAGAAAACATAAGCAATCTAACAGTTAAAGTTAAAAGGGAAAGAAATCGAAGATGGAAAACAAAATGTACACAAAAACGCATACAGGAAAAGAGGAACATAAACAACAACACATTTATGCAAGAAATTGACAAATCATATGCCAAAATCATAATCAAGACTGGAATCAAAGTTAAAGAAGCAAGATTTTTAAGATAAGAAGACAAAATGTAGGGAGAAAAACACAGACTTTGGAAGATTTAACAAAGGAAAAAAAATCAACATAACTTAAACAAAACAAAAGTTAAACCAAAAACAAAGAGAAGAGAGATTTACCTGATTCTTGAAGAGAGAGAGTGAGGATGGAAGCAAAAATGGAGAGAGAAGGCCAGAAGTTTGAAGATAATTTGTAGAGGAAACTAAAGAAATGAGAAAGAGGGGCCAAAGATCGATTTAAAAACGAAAGAATACGATAGTTACATAAAATGGCAAGGCTGAGACTAATTATCTCATCCGCGACAAGGATAAAATCAAAACTCACCGTTTTGATAAAATGAAAGGCATGGTTGGGGCTATTTGTCTCTACCGTGCCCCACTTCTGGAGTTGAAATGAAACAAAAGGCACGGCTAGGACTAATTGTCTCAGCCATGTCTCAATGAATTCCCCCATGTGATTTTATTTTTTTATATAAATTTATTTATTATTATTATTATTAAATTTTTAAATAATTAAAAAAAATTTTAAAGCCACGGCTGGGACTAATTGTCTCAGTCGTGCCTACCAACTGGACTCCAAAGTGCAATATGGAATGGAATTGGCCACAACTGGGACTAATTGTCTCAGCCGTGCCTACCTTCTGTCTCTAAAACATGGAATCGGCCACAGCTGGAACAATTAGTCTCAGCCGTGGCTATCTTCTGCCTCACCAAAATTTTTAATGGGCCACGGCTGGGACTGTTTGTCTTAGCTGCGACCAACACAATTTTTACCCTATTAAAATCTCTTCATCTCCTCAAGAAAATCAACCTAACAATCACAATTAATAACCATTTTCTAGACAAAATCAACAACACTAAACATGATAAACTTGCAAGAAATTAAAGATAAATTGAAAAGAAAAGTCATTTAGTTCAAAGGTAAGAAAAAGTTATGGGTTTAACAAGTCGCCAGCTCAACTTTTATAGCTCTCATGGATCATCTTCTAAAGTGAGGATCACTGATGCAGCCTCATACTTGGAATCGAGATATGGCTTCAATCGGTTTCAATCGGTGACCATTTACTTTGAACTCATGCCCATGACCTTCTTCCGGATGTCTGATGGTTATTGCTCCATAGCTAGAGACTTCGACAACCTCAAATGGTCCTTTCCACCTTGATTTCAACTTCCCAGGAAACAACCTCAATCTGCTATCATAAAGAAGTTCCTTCATTCCTGGCACAAATTCCTTCTTGGCAACTTTACGATCATGCCACTTTTTTTTGTTCTCCTTGTACTTCTTCGTATGTTCATAGGCCCAGAATCGAATCTCTTCCAACTCGTTTAACTACAAGGACCTACATTTTCCTTTATTCTCAAGATTAAGATTTAAGAACTTAGTAGCCCAATAAGCCTTGTGCTCTAATTCCACTGGTAGATGACAGGACTTGCCAAACACTAACCTAAAAGGTAACATTCCTATTGGTGTCTTGAAGGCTGTCCTATATGCCCACAAAGCTTCTTTTAGCTTAAGGTACCAGTCCTTCCTAGATTCATTGACAGTTTTCTCCAAGATGACTTTTAACTCTCAGTTGGACACCTCAACTTGGCCATTGGCTTGGGCATGATATAGGGTAGTGATTTTATATCTCACTCCAAATTTTTTCAACAAGGTCTTAAATTGGTGGTTAACAAAGTGTTTCTCACCATCACTGATAATAGCTCTCGAGGCTCCATAACGAGTGAATATATTCTTCCTCAAGAATTCTAGGACAACATTTGCATCACAAGTCCTAGTAGCTATAGCTTCTACCAACTTACTCACATAATCTAATGCCACTAGGATATATTCAAACCCATAAGAAATTGAAAAAGGCCCCATGAAATCTATTCCCCATAAATCGAAAATTTTAACCTCAAGCATATTGGTTAATGGCATCTCATCTCTCCTAGTTATATTTCCCACCCTTTGACATCGATCACAAGTTTGAATGAATAATTTAACATCATTAAATAAGGTGGACCAATAAAATCTAGAAGAGAGAATTTTTGATACCGTTCTATTAAGTCAGTGATGTCCACCAGCTTCTCCACTATGACAGGCTTGAATAATCTATGCTTGCTCTTTATTGGGGATACACCTTCTTAGCACTTGATCAGCACAAAGTTAGAAAAGGTAAGGATCATCCCAAATGTAATGCTTTGCATCGGCTTGCAGCTTCTTTCTTTATTGCCATGTGAAGTCCCTTGGCATATAACCACCTATGAGAAAATTTGCCACATTAGCGAACCAAGGTACAGAGATTTCACAAACAAATAATGTACAAATACGCTCATCGGGGAATAAGTCCACAATCTCCCATTTCTCAACATGAGAATGCTCCAATCTTGACAAATGATCTACCTCATAGTTCTCTGCTCCCTTCTTGTCTTTGATCTCCAAATCGAATTCTTATAAGAGGAGTACCCATCTTATCAATCTTGGCTTGGATTCCTTCTTGGCAACTGCCTTAATGCTACATGGTCAGACCCTACCATAATTTTTGCTCCAAGTAGATATGATCGAAACTTCTCAAAGGCAAATATAATAGCAAGAAGCTCCTTTTCAGTTGTGGTGTATTAACTTGAGCTTCTGTCAAAGTGTGACTTACATAATAAATTGTACAAAATACTTCCTCTTGCCTTTGTCCGAGTACTGCTCCCACTACAAAATCACTTGCATCGCACATTAGCTCAAAGGGCAAATTCCAATCCGGAGATATGATCACCGGAGCTGAAATAATCCTTTGCTTCAACAATTCAAAAGCCAATAAACATTCAGCATTAAATTCAAAAGGAGCATCTTTCATTGACAAATTAAATAAAGGCTTTGCAATTTTTGAAAAATCTTTTATGAACCGACGATAAAAACCTACATGCTCTAGAAAACTCCTAACTCCCTTGACATTGGTTGGTGGTGGAAGCTTCTCTATTTTTTCTTTGTCTACCTCAATCCCCTTCTTTAAATTTTGTGTCCCAAAACTATACCTTCCCTTACCATAAAATGGCATTTCTCCCAATTTAATACTAAGTTGGATTTCTTACACCTATCCAATACTAAATCAAGATGCTCTAAATAGCTCTCAAAGTCTAACCCATAAATGGTAAAGTCATCCATGAATACCTCCATAATTTTTTCTATAAAATCATGAAAGATTGCCATCATACATCGCTGAAACGTAGCCGATGCATTACACAAGCCAAAAGGCATCCTCCTATAGGCAAATGTGCCATAAAGGCAGAAAAAGGTTATTTTCTCCTCATCTTCAGGGGCTATGGAGATTTGCAGGTATCCCAAATACCCATCTAAAAAATAATAAAACCTATTCCCCACTAACCTCTCTAACATCTGATCAATAAATGGCAATGGGAAATGATCTTTTCGGGTGGCATGGTTCAATCTCCTATAATCTATGCACACCCTCGAACCCGTAATTGTCCGAGTTGGAATGAGTTCATCTAATTCATTTTTTACCACTATCATTCCCCCCTTCTTAAGGACACATTGCACTAGGCTAACCCATTTACTATCAGAGATTGGATAGATTATACCTGAATCAAGTACTTTGAGTACCTCTTTCTTTACAACCTCTTACATAGCTGGATTGAGCCTTCTTTGGGGTTGAGCTACTAGTTTGTAATCTTCCTCCATAGGAATCCAATGAGTACAATAGCTTAGATTAATGCCCTTTAAGTCCTCTGTCTCCCATCCTATAGCCTCTTTGTGCTTTTTCAACACCTTGAGCAGTGTCTCCTCTTCAACACCTATCAACAAAGAAGAGATAATTACTAGCTTTTCTTCATTTTCCAAAAATACATACTTTAAATGAGGAGGAAGAGGTTTAAGTTCAAATTTCAACTCTCCCTCTTGTAAAATAGTTCTCTCTTGCTTCAAATTCTCCTCTTTGTATCCCTTCTCCATAATTGCTATCCATTTTTCTTCTACTCCATCCAACTCTTCACTCTCCAAAGAATGCATCAAGCTTAAATTCACTGGATCATTCAGCAATACTTTTTCTTGCATCTCCTCTACACATTTATCAATTTTTTCCATGAAATAGATCGAGTCTTCTAGATCACTTGATGGATATTTCTGAGACTTGTTCATATCTACCACCAATTCTTCATTGTTGAATCTAAAAGTGACATTTTGCCCATGGACATCAATTAGAGCCTTTGCAGTGTTCAGGAATGACCTACCCACAATAAGTGGTGTCTTCCTATCCTCTTCCATCTCCATGACCACGAAATCTACAGGGAAAATAAATTTTCCCACTTTCACCAGTAAGTCCTCAATAACTCCCTTCGGCTTTCTCATTGATCTATCCGCAAGTTGAAGTCTCATTCCTGTTTCTTTGAGATCCCCTAAGTTGAGTTTCTTGCACATAGAATAAGGCATTAAGTTAATGCCGGCTCCTAAATCACATAAAGCATTTACAACAAAGGTCTCACCAATTTCACAAGGTAAAGTAAAGCTACCTGGATCTTTCAATTTTTTCGGGATCTTATTCATGATAATTGCACTACTGTTTTCTATGAGTTGCATAGTTCCATACCCTTCTAGTTTCTTTTTGTTAGAACAAAGTTCCTTCATAAACTTAGCATAATTGGACATGTGTGCTAGGGCTTCAGCAAAAGGCAAGTTAGTATGTAATTTCTTAAACATTTCTAGAAACCTAGCCAATTGCTCATTTTTTTCTCCTTCCTAGCTACAGCAGGAAATGGCAACCTATTGATATCAAGAACCTCTATGTTTGGATTCACAATACTCTTTCCCTTGTCATTCCTCAGAGCATCAACATTTACCTCTACTCTAGAGTTAGAAATACTTACCTTCTGCATTGGTTCCTCCAAATCAGTTGATGAAGTTGGTGATTTACCTCTTTCTTCCTCTCGTGCTACTTTCTTGCCACTTCTCAAAGTGATTGCTTTGGCCTCTTCCTTGGGATTGCGATCCACATTTGAAGGAAATGTCCCTGGTTTTTTGTTTGACATTAAAGTTGCCAGTTGATCCAATTGAGTCTCCAAATTTCTCATTGAAGCATCTTGGTTTCGATTCCATTGCTCTTGAGATTTCAACCTTGATTCTTGACTTGTCATGAATTGTTGTTGGCTATTCATGAAGCTGGCAAACATGTCTTCTAAGTTGGGCTTCTTTTCTTGAATGGGTGGTCTTGATTAGAATCCTGGTGAGTGGTATGATTGAGGTTGGGAATGATTAGAGCTTTGTCCTTAATGGTGGTTCGGTGGATAAGAAGCTTGGTAGTGATTGGTGGCTTGTGGTTGGTGGGGCTGAGCATGACTATGATAAGCATTTGTGTGGTAAGGGACTCTTGCTTGTGGTTGAGAAGGTGAAGCTTATTGATTTTCATCCTTCCAAGAGAAATTTGGGTGATTTCTCCATCCCGGATTATATGAATTGCTATAGGTATCATTCCTTCTAAAATTGCCTAATACATTTACATCTCTTACAACTCCTCCTTCTTGGATAACTTGCCCACTTTCACATAGCCCATGTCCTTGATTTACTGCAGCCACATTTTGAACTTTCAAGCCACTCAACTCCTTCTTTACCAATTCTAGCTGGGCTTTTAACAATGTCACTTCATCCACATTGTGTAAACCTTGTCTCCTTGGGACTGATCTAAGGGCAGTCCATTGAGAGTCATTTGCTGCCATCTCATCCAACAACTGAAAAGCGTCCTCAGGTAGCTTGTTCAAGAAAGATCTTGCTAATGCTGAATCCAATAATGACCTTGTTTGAGGTGTAACTCCAGCATAAAAGATGGTCATTAATTGGTAAATTGTTATCTTATGATGCGAACTTCTCAATAATCTCCTAAACCTCTCCCAGGCCTCATGAAAAGGCTTTTAATTCATTTGATGAAAATCCATGATGCTATTTCGAATGGTTGCAATCTTTATTGGAGGGAAAAATCTCATTAGAAACTTTTCTTACATCTGATCCCATGACCATATTGACTGACGTGGTAACATTTGTAGCCACTCTCTTGCTTTGCCAATCAATGTAAATGGAAACAGCTTCAACCTTACTGCATCCATACTAACACCCAAAATTTGAACAGTGTCACTAACTTTCAGAAATATGTCGATATGTTGAGCTGGATCTTCTACTTTCGAACCAAAGAATTGATTCCTCTGTACCATAGTAATGGTGGCTGGCTTTAGCTTAAATTGTACTCCTCTCGGTAATACAATTGTTCGATGATCTTCATTCCACCTTGGCATAGCGTAGTCTCTTATGGTTCTTTGCCTAGGCATTTCTTCTCTTCTTACCCCTGGCATTTGTTCATGTGCCCTCGGCATTTGTTCATTCTCGGGAGGAAACTCATCAAGAGGAGGATCATGCTCCATCTCGTTATCTCTATTAGCTCTCCTTCTTTGGTGTAAGGTCCTCTCGATTTCAGGATCAAAAGGCAGTAATTACTCTTGTCTTGTTTTGTTCATGCACCAATTTCACCTGAAAAGAATCAAGAAAAATAAAATATGGAAAAGAAAATACATACAAACAATAATCACAACTTACTAACTGTTAGTGTAAGCCCTAGCCCCAATACATTGTAATAAAATACTTTAGTTAATAAATGAGGCATTTGTTTTATCTATTGTATTCCTATGCATATCAATTGATAGAACTATCCAAGAATGTTATTTCAGTTTAAGTTATCATGTGTGAGGCACATGATTGTAAGACCTTGAAACAAATGAGACTGCATTCTAAATATCCCTAGTCAGTCATTGTTATGGGAATAACAAATGAATTAAGACTAGTATGCTCTATCTGATAAGTTGAGTTCTGTCTTACGAATCATAAGGACAAGAGTGTCAATCAGAGATCATAGATACATGTTTAGAACATGGTATCTGGATTAGATCCATTCATGAGAATGCTATATGGTATAAGTCATAAGTATTTCTCATATGCAAGTTTTGTATCGTAGTTGAGACCTAAAATCTCTATGAAACTCTTTATGAATTACTGTGTACTTTGACATACACCTAACGTGCTCGTAACAAAGTGACAAGTACGGGTATGCTTGGGTATACATTGATTCATGTTAGAGAGCATGAGAGAAGTGAGGGGATTACCCCTCTCTATAAGAGAGAAAATATCATCAGTCACTTGATCAGTGAACTGAGAAGTGTATGGCCATACCAAGATGAAATAATGAGTAATCATTATTTATCTAAGAGTTTAATGTCACTAGAATATCAAGAAAGGAATTAATATATATAAGGATGACTAGTTCCATGCCTTATATTAATTCTAATATTTATGGGTAAGGGACTATGCAAAATTGCATTATGTCACTAAATGCCATATGCATTTTCATTTAATTTGGAATGCTATAATATCTTGCTAGAGAATATTTATAGCCTTTGGATTAATTCATTAATTCATTGCCAACATTAAATGGGCCTATAGAATCACACACAAAGCATTGGGCTAAAAATATTTAAATAAAGTATTGGGCATTAATTTGGGATTTTAATTAAATTCAAATTAATGTGTATAATAGGTATTAAAATTGCTATTGGACCTTGGTCCATGAGAGAGAAAAATTCAACCCACAAGGTTTAATTTCAATTAATTAATTATCTTGTATTAATTTAATTAATTGAGTATTAAAGTCTAAAAGAATTTTAATCAAATTAAATCACTTGAATGGAGATTAAAGTGACCGAAATTCCTAGGTAAATATCAAGGACTTTCGGCACATGCATTAATTTTAATTAAGTGATTTATTAGATTAAAATGTCTTGTGTTTTATTTCAAATTAATTTGAATTTTAAATTCAAAAGAGATTGAACTAATATATGTTACTTATTTTTAGGAAGTGATTGAGGTTGAATTAATTATCTTGAGGTAGTAAAATTCAGATCAAACACTTGCCAAAAGATAATGATATATATTAGTAAAGAAATAAAACCCTAAGTGACACTAATGGTGGCGTGATTTTGTTCTCTCTCACAAATAATTCTTTTGGCCGACTTTCACAAGGAGAAAGGATTGTTCCTTGTTTCTCTTGTGTTCTTGGGCATTAATAGCACCTAAAAGAAGTACAAGATCAAGTCTTGTAGCTTCAATCTATAGCCATTACACAATACTCAATTTGAGAGCTAGCAATCTCGATTTTTAAGCCATCTTTGCAAGTGTGTGTGTGAGAATAGAGAGGAGTGGCGTAAAGGCTATTCCTTGGCATTGGTGATCAAGATCTAAGGTGGATAAATTCATCTTAGTTGCTTGTCATCAACAAATTCAAGTTTTAAAAGGCATCTAAAGTTGTAAGTTTTAAAAACCCTAGATGCGCCCGAATATCTTTGTGAGGCATGGGTTGTGAATGTAGGTTGGACTTAACATGGAAAGGGATGCCCAGACCTAGGCAACTAATAAATGGGTTTGTGCTATAACATCTTAAGATGTTAGCCCATTTGATCCAAGAGTAATGTACGAGACATGATTGGAGTTCTCCTTAATGGAATATGACATGGTATGAATATCATGATGGCACAGCGGAAAACAAAAATTTTTATCATACATACAATACATATCCAAAGCTAGAAACGAAACATGCAATTTTAAGGTTGTAGAACTTACAACTTATGATGCCTTTTGAAAATTGAATTTGATGATGCCCAGCAACTAAGGTGACTTTATCCGCCTTAGGTCTCGATCACCAATGCCAAGGAACAGCCTTTTACGCCACTCCCTCTATTCTCACACACACACTTGCACCGACTGCTTAAAATCGAGATTGCTAGCTCTCTTTTAAGTATTGTGTAATGGCTATAGTTTGAAGCTACAAAATTTGATTTTGTACTTCTCTTAGGTTGCTATTACTACCCAAGAACACAAGAGAATGAGGAACTATCCTTTGTCCTTGTGAAAAATTGGGCCAAAAGAATTGAGAGAGGGAGATATGAAATTCACGCCAAAACCATAGAATATTAGGGTTTCACGCCAACTTCTATCCATCCTTTAGGGTTTTATCTCTTTTTAATATATATGCTTATCCTTTGGCAAGTCTTTGATCTGAATTCAACTATCCTAAGATAATTAATTCAAAATCTATCACTTCATAAAGATAAGTAATATATTTTGAATAAAACTTCTTTGAATTTAAAATTCAAATTTGAAATAAAACATAAGATATTTAAATAAATGAAATCACTTAACATAATTAAATGGCATGTGCCAAAATTCCTTGATTTCCATCTTGGAATTTCAGCCACTACATCCAATATTTAAATGATTTAATTTAATTTAAATCCTTTTAGGCCTTAATACTCAATTAACTTAATTAACACAAGATAATTAATTAATTGAAATTAAACCTTGTGGGCTGAATTTCTCTCTCTCATGGACCAAGGCCCAATAGTAATTTTATAACCCATTACATACATTAATTTGACTTTAATTAAAAACCCAAATTAATGCCCAATACTTAATTTAAGTATTTTAAGCCCAATGTTTTGTGTGCAATCCTATAGGTCCATTTAATGTTGGCAATGAATTAATAAATTAATTCAAAGGCTATATATATTCTCTAGCAAGATATTATAGCATTCCAAATTAAATGAAAATGCATATGGCATTTAGTGACCTAATGCAATTTTGTATAGTCCCTTACCCATAAATATCAGAATTAATATAAGGCATGGAACTAGTCATCCTTATATATATTAATTCCTTTCTTGATATTCCAGTGACACTGAACTCTCAGATAAATAATGATTAATCATTATTTCATCTCGGTATGGCCATACACTTCTCAGTTCACTGATCAAGTGGCCGATGATATTTTCTCTCTTATTGAGAGGGGTAATCCCTTCACTTCTCTCATGCTCTCTAATATGAATTAATGCATACCCAATCATACCCGTACTTGTCACTCTGTTACGAGCATGTTAGGTGTATGTCAAAGTACATAGTAATTCATAAAGAGTTCATAGAGATTTCAGGTCTAAGAACTCCGATACAAAACTTGCATATGAGAAACACTTATGACTTATACCATGTAGTGTTCTCATGAGCGGATCGTATCCAGATACCATGTTCTTTAACATGTATCTATGATCTCTGATTGACACCCTTGTCCTATTGACCCGTAAGACAGAACTCATAATATCAGAGAGAGCATACTAGTCTTAATTCATTGTTATTCCCATAACAATTACTGACTAGGGATATTTAGAATGATGTCTCATTTGTTTCAAGGTCTTACAACCATGTGCCTCACACATGATAACTTAAACCGAAACAACACTCTTTGATAGTTTAATCAATTGATATGCACAGGAATACAAAGGATAAAACAAATGCCTCATTTTATTAATTCAAAGTGCTTTATTACAATGCATTGGGGCTAGGGCTTACACTAACAATCTCCCACTAGCACTAGTCCCAATTGGGCATAGCCCTAAGATCGAACGCTCTCAAATGAGCTTCGTGCAGATTTGGACACAACTGTTTCATCAAAGGATCTGCTACATTGTCTTCACTTGCTATCTTGCTAACCTTGACGTCCCCACGATCAATGATTTCTCTGATCAGGTGGTACCTCCTGAGTATGTGTTTGGATTTCTGGTGTGACCGGGGTTCCTTTGCCTATGCGATGGCCCTGTTGTTGTCACAAAAAATTTCTAATGGATCTAGGATGCTTGGGACCACTCCTAATCCAGAAATGAAATTTTTAATCCAAACAGCCTCTTTTGCAGCCTCATTTGCTGCAATATACTCAGATTCTGTAGTTGAGTCGGCAATGGTTTCTTGCTTCGAGCTTCTCCAGCTGACAGCACCACTGTTCAAAACAAAAACAAACCCAGATTGCGATCTAGAATCCTGAGTGCTGGTCTGAAAAGCAGCATCGGCATAACCTTGTATGACGAGCTCTTCTTGACCACCATACACCAAGAAGTGATCCTTAGTCCTTCGCAGGTACTTCAGGATCCCTTTTACAACAGACCAGTGCTTATCACCAGGGTCTTGCTGAAACCTACTGGTTATACTCAGTGCATGAGCAACATCCAATCTAGTACATAACATAGCGTACATGATAGATCCAATAGCAGATGCAAATGGTATTCTACTCATGTTGTCCCTTTCTTCTTTGGTTTTAGGGCACTGTTCTTTAGTCAATGGAACTCCCAAAGCCAAATGTATGTACCCTTTCTTTGAGTCTCCCATACTAAAATGCTTTAGTACTTTGTCTATGTACTTCTCTTGACTTAGTCCCAAAAGCCGATTCGATCTATCTCTATAGATTCGAATACCAAGTATTGTCTCGGCTTCACCTAAGTCTTTCATTGAGAAACATTTTCCCAACCATTGCTTAACCTTTTGCAATGTTGGAATGTCATTCCCAATAAGAAGGATGTCGTCCACATATAGGACCAGAAATACTACTATACTCCCACTAACTTTCTTGTACACACAAGGCTCATCTTCGTTCTTGATGAAGTCAAATTCTTTGACTGCCTCATCAAAACGAAGATTCCAACTTTGGGACGCTTGCTTTAATCCATAAATGGATCTTTGAAGCTTGCAAAACTTCTTAGGATGCTTGGGATTGACAAAACCTTCAGTTTGTGTCATATACACATCCTCAAGTAAATTTCCGTTGAGGAAAGCAGTTTTGACATCCATTTGCCATATCTCATAATCATGATATGCAGCTATGGCAAGCAAGATCCTAATGGATTTGAGCATGACTACAGGTGAAAAGGTCTCGTCATAGTCTACACCATGAGTTTGTCGAAAACCTTTTGCTACTAGTCTAACTTTGTAGGTCTTATCAGCTTTGAGTTTGAATAGCCACTTGCATTCAATTACCTTAGCACCTTCCGATGGATCAACCAAGGTCCAAACCTGGTTATCGTACATTGATTGCATCTCGGATTTCATGGCTTCAAGCCAATTTTTCGAGTCTAGGCTCTCAATAGCTTCTCGGTAGGTAGTAGGATCCTCACGATTTACTAACTCAATAGTGTCACGATCAGTGATTAGAAATCAATATCTCTCAATCTCCTGACGTACCCTACCGGACCTTCTAGGTTCTTGTGTAATGGGTTCTTCTTCCACAACTGGTTGTGAACTTGATCCCATTCCCAAACCATCCTCTATAGGAGTTTGTGGTGCTTGAATTTCTCCAAGTTCTACTTTACTCCCACTGTCTTTCTTGAGAAGGAACTCCTTTTCCAAGAAAACAGCCTTGCAAGCAACAAATACTTTGTTCTCGGCTTGTGAGTAAAAGTAGTATCCCTTTGTTTCTTTAGGATACCCCACAAACAAGCAGACACTGGATTTGGACTCTAGTTTGTTTGATGTTATTTCTTAACATATGCTTCACAGGCCCAAATCCTGAGAAAAGACATATTGGGTTCTTTTCCAGTCCATACCTCGTATGGTGTCTTCTCAATTGCTTTAGTTGGAGTACGGTTCAATAGAAACGCAGCAGTTTCTAATGCATAACCCCAAAAGAGATAGGAAGATTAGCTTGACTCAACATAGATCGAACCATGTCCAACAGAGTTCGATTTCTCCTTTCGGACACACCATTCCATTGAGCTGTTCCAGGAGGAGTGAGCTGTGAAATAATACCACACTCCTTTAGATGATTGTCAAACTCTTGGCTTAAGTATTCGCCACCTCGATCTGATCGAATGGCTTTTATACTTTTGCCAAGTTGGTTTTCTACTTCGTTCTTAAACTCTTTGAATTTCTCAAAAGTTTCAGACTTGTACTTCATTAGATAGACATAGCCATATCTACTGAAGTCATCTGTGAATGTCACGAAGTAGCTAAAACCACCTCTAGCATGTGTACTTAAAGGTCCACATACATCGGTATGCATTAGTTCCAATAAGCCATTAGTCCTCTCACCTTTTTTATTAAAAGGACTCTTTATCATTTTTCCATGCAAACATGGCTCGCATGTGTCATAAGACTCTAAGTCGAATGACCCAAGCACTCCAGTTTTGTGGAGTCTTGAAATGCGTTTTTCGTTTGCATGTCCTAAACGACAATGCCAAAAGTAAGTAGGGTTCAATTCGTTTGATTTAACCCTCTTTGTATTAATGTTGTATATTGACTCTTTGTTTTGTAAATCAAGGATATAAAGGCCATTTTGCAACATGGCATTGCCATAAGAAATGTCTTGGCGACGAATATGAGCATTGCCATTTTTAATAAAAAAAATCAAATTCATCATTATCCAAACATGAAACTGAAATAATGTTTATGCTCATAGCAGGCACATAATAACAATTATTCAAAACAATACAAAGTCCGGAAGGTAAAGTGAGGTGATAGTCGCCTATCTCCATGGCAGCAACTCGTGCTCCATTCCCCACGCGGAGGTCCACTTCATTCTTCCCAAGTAACCGCCTATTTCTTAGCCCCTGCACATTTGAACAAATGTGAGAACCACAACCGGTATCCAATACCTAAGTGGTAGAAATAGAAAGGTTAATTTCAACAACAAAAATACCAGAACTTGATGCCTTGGCTCCATTCTTCTTTTGTTCTTCCTTGAAGAGAGTGCAATTCTTCCTCCAATGCCCTATCTTGTTGCAATGGAAGCAAGTGCTCTCACTCTCTTTGAGTTTTGGCGCCTTGGGCTTGGATTGGGCCTGAGGTGCACTCCCATTTGACTTGGGTTTTGCCTTTCCCTTTCCCTTAGCGGGTCCCTTCTTAATTCCCTTTTGAACCATTAGTACAAGATTGGTCTTTCGAATGTTCTCTTCAGCATTCTTAAGCATCCCATGAAGCTCAGTGACTGACTTGCTCATTGCATGCATGTTATAATTCATCACAAATGGATCATAAGCAGCAGGCAATGATCCTAAGATCAAGTCAGTGGCCAATTTCTTTGGCACTAGTACCTCAAGCTTTTCAAGAGTATCAAGATACCCTTTCATCTTGAGTACATGGGTACTAACAGGTGTACCCTCAGCCATCTTGCAAGAAATTAAGGCCTTTGTTGTCACGAACCTCTCGTGACGAGCTTGCTCTTGGAACATCTCCTTGAGGTGCACCATGATCGCATAAGCCTCTTGGTCCATAAATTGCTTTTACAAGTCAGGCACCATAGTGGCCAGCATCAGACAGGTCACATCATTGGAGTCGCTCTTCTTGGTCTCAAAAGTTTCCTTTTGAACTGCAGAGGCGTTCCTTCCTGGTTCTTCAAGCAAGGGTGCATCCAAAACATACGACTTTTTCTCTTGCTTAAGAACTATTCTTAAGTTTCGAGACCAGTCTATGAAATTGGTGCCATTCAATTTGTCCTTTTCAAGGACCGATCGCAATGAGAAATTGTTGTTTGAAGATGCCATTTTTCAATCTACAATAAAATTTAGCAAGATTAAATGAGGTCTTATTAATGATCCCACAAACAGAATAAATATCCCTTTAAATAATTCGCGTTAGTGATTTAATGTGGGCCAAGATCCACTTTTCACAACAACTTATTAGTCAAGCTGAGCTTGTACACCTAACAAGTTAAGTTACTTAGGTAGGAAAACTCCAATCATGTCTCGTACATGACTCTTGGATCAAATGGGCTAACATCTTAAGATGTTATAGCACAACCCATTTATTAGTTGCCTAGGTCCGGGCATCCCTTTCCATGATAAGTCCAACCTACATTCATAACCCATGCCTCACAAAGATAATCGGGCGCATCTAGGACTCCTAGTCTACGTGACCGATGATCGATGCCTTGACATGTTTCGAATTAGGAAGGCAACTTTGTGACTTACTATTTTAGGGATTCATTTCATTACGGCTTACATGGCATACGCTTTGTCATCCATACATAGCATGCATATATAAATAATTGCATAAAGTAAAGCGTGACAAACATGGGCCCAAAAACCTACAACTAAAATTCTATACTATTACATAAGAATCTTCGAGTTGGGCTTCTCCACTCCGGTGGGCTTCGTCTTGATTTACAAAGTCTTCAAGTATATTCTATTCTAAGAAATAAATGAAAAACTTTTACAACAAAATATAATGGCTCGCAGGCCATATTTAATTACAAAACCCAGGGCCCATGAATGCACCATGCATATCCATTCATCACACCAAACTAGCAAATAAATATACATAACATTCATGGATAAAACAAAGTCCAATTTTAATTAATTTAGCCAAGCCCATTAATAGAAATTGTGTACTTGAACCTTTAAGAGATGACCCCGTGATGGGCCTGGGCCGAAGCCCAATGGACTAAATCCTCTTATTGAATAAGTTCTCTTAAAAGCCCAAAATACAAACTAGTTAGATTTGTGTTATAAATCAACTCTAGTATAATTTCCAATTTTGGCATTTTTTAATTTTATGTCATACAGCCCATAAATATTAAAAATGCATATAATATGTGCTAACATGAATTAAAAATATAAAATCATGAAGAACACATATATGGTACACGGCATTCATGCAAAAACAAACAAACAACAAAAACTAGTTGTTTAATGCTTATGTAATGCCATAAAATGCACAAACATTTAAATCAATTTTATGAGTCATTTAATATTCTAAATAAGTCCATAAATATTGATTTAATATTCTGTACCAATCTGATCTAAATGTGTTTTTACCATTTTAATCAAAACAAAAACAAACAATGTTGATTAAACATGTAACAAACACAAACTAGTCTTAGTTTTAAGTGATTTTAAAATTAATCAATTAAATTGTCATGGACCAGAATTAAAACCAAATTTAAAATATGTCCAGACCTGATAATTAATCTTTAAATATCACTTACAAACATTCCAAAAACGTTTTACATTTAATTTTGAAAACTAGTTGTTAAAATAGCAATTTACATGCCAACAAGCACCTAGTTTCATAATTAACATTTACCATCAGGTATAAATAATTAAATCCGACCATTACCAGCCCTAATAACATCTTAGGACAGTATATTAACATGTCATATTAATTATAATACCTATCTAATCAATTAAAATCATTTTTACACCAAAACAATGCAAAAAACTCAAAACAGAAAATTTCAGATTTGCATGTTTTCATAATGACGATTTTAATTAATTTTTTCATGCATCTAAAGCACTAAAATAAGCATGTTTAGGCTCTGATACCACTAGTGGAATATGACATGGTATGAATATCATGATGGCACAGCGGAAAACAAAAATTTTTATCATACATACGATACATATCCAAAGCTAGAAACGAAACATGCAATTTTAGGGTTGTAGAACTTACAACTTATGATGCCTTTTGAAAATTGAATTTGATGATGCCCAGCAACTAAGGTGACTTTATCTGCCTTAGGTCTCGATCACCAATGCCAAGGAACAGCCTTTTATGCCACTCCCTCTATTCTCACACACACACTTGCACCGACGGCTTAAAATCGAGATTGCTAGCTCTCTTTTAAGTATTGTGTAATGGCTATAGTTTGAAGCTACAAAATTTGATTTTGTACTTCTCTTAGGTTGCTATTACTACCCAAGAACACAAGAGAATGAGGAACTATCCTTTGTCCTTGTGAAAAATTGGGCCAAAAGAATTGAGAGAGGGAGATATGAAATTCACGCCAAAACCATAGAATATTAGGGTTTCACGCCAACTTCTATCCATCCTTTAGGGTTTTATCTCTTTTTAATATATATGCTTATCCTTTGGCAAGTCTTTGATCTGAATTCAACTATCCTAAGATAATTAATTCAAACTCTATCACTTCATAAAGATAAGTAATATATTTTGAATAAAACTTCTTTGAATTTAAAATTCAAATTTGAAATAAAACATAAGATATTTAAATAAATGAAATCACTTAACATAATTAAATGGCATGTGCCGAAATTCCTTGATTTCCATCTTGGAATTTCGGCCACTACATCCAATATTTAAATGATTTAATTTAATTTAAATCCTTTTAGGCCTTAATACTCAATTAACTTAATTAACACAAGATAATTAATTAATTGAAATTAAACCTTATGGGC
This sequence comes from Excoecaria agallocha, assembly GCA_037975025.1. Classification (NCBI taxonomy): domain Eukaryota; kingdom Viridiplantae; phylum Streptophyta; class Magnoliopsida; order Malpighiales; family Euphorbiaceae; genus Excoecaria; species Excoecaria agallocha. The sequence goes on along the minus strand of CM075808.1, from coordinate 87,713,594 downwards.
TGAATTTCTCTCTCTCATGGACCAAGGCCCAATAGCAATTTTATAACCCATTACATACATTAATTTGACTTTAATTAAAAGCCCAAATTAATGCCCAATATCCTATAGGTCCATTTAATGTTGGCAATGAATTAATAAATTAATTCAAAGGCTATATATATTCTCTAGCAAGATATTATAGCATTCCAAATTAAATGAAAATGCATATGGCATTTAGTGACCTAATGCAATTTTGTATAGTCCCTTACCCATAAATATCAGAATTAATATAAGGCATGGAACTAGTCATCCTTATATATATTAATTCCTTTCTTGATATTCCAGTGACACTGAACTCTCAGATAAATAATGATTACTCATTATTTCATCTCAGTATGGCCATACACTTCTCAGTTCACTGATCAAGTGGCCGATGATATTTTCTCTCTTATTGAGAGGGGTAATCCCTTCACTTCTCTTATGCTCTCTAACATGAATTAATGCATACCCAATCATACCCGTACTTGTCACTCTGTTACGAGCACGTTAGGTGTATGTCAAAGTACATAGTAATTCATAAAGAGTTTCATAGAGATTTCAGGTCTAAGAACTCCGATACAAAACTTGCATATGAGAAACACTTATGACTTGAACCATGTAGTGTTCTCATGAGCGGATCGTATCCAGATACCATGTTCTTTAACATGTATCTATGATCTCTGATTGACACCCTTGTCCTAATGATCCATAAGACAGAACTCATAATATCAGAGAGAGCATACTAGTCTTAATTCATTGTTATTCCCATAACAATTACTGACTAGGGATATTTAGAATGATGTCTCATTTGTTTCAAGGTCTTACAACCATGTGCCTCACACATGATAACTTAAATCGAAACAACACTCTTGGATAGTTTTATCAATTGATATGCACAGGAATACAAAGGATAAAACAAATGCCTCATTTTATTAATTCAAAGTGCTTTATTACAATGCATTGGGGTTAGGGCTTACACTAACACTCCTAACTAAGTAACTTAACTTGTTAGGTGTACAAGCTCAGCTTGACTAATAAGTTATTGTGAAAAGTGGATCTTGGCCCACATTAAAATCACTAACGCAAATTATTTAAGGGGATATTAATTCGGTTTGTGGGATTATAATAAGACCTCATTTAATCTTACTAAATTTTATTGTAGATTGAAAATGGCTTCTTCAAACAACAATTTCTCATTGTGACCTGTCCTTGAAAAGGACAAATTGAATGGCACCAAATCTGCACGAAGCTTATCTGAGAGCATTCGGTCTTAGGGCTATGCCCAATTGGGACTAGTGCTAGTGGGAGATTGTTAGTGTAAGCCCTAGCCCCAATACATTGTAATAAAACACTTTAGTTAATAAATGAGGCATTTGTTTTATCTATTGTATTCCTGTGCATATCAATTGATAAAACTATCCAAGAATGTTGTTTCAGTTTAAGTTATCATGTGTGAGGCACATGGTTTTAAGACCTTGAAATAAATGAGACTTCATTTTAAATATCCCTAGTCAGTCATTGTTATGGGAATAACAAATGAATTAAGACTAGTATGCTCTATCTGATAAGTTGAGTTCTGTCTTATGGATCATAAGGACAAGAGTGACAATTAGAGATCATAGATACATGTTTAGAACATGGTATTTGGATTAGATCTGTTCATGAGAACCCTATATGGTACAAGCCATAAGTATTTCTCATATGCAAGTTTTGTATCGGAGTTCTTAGACCTAAAATCTCTATGAAACTCTTTATGAATTACTGTGTGCTTTGACATACACCTAACGTGCTCGTAACAGAGTGACAAGTACGGGTATGCTTGGGTATACATTGATTCATGTTAGAGAGCATGAGAGAAGTGAGGGGATTACCCCTCTCTATAAGAGAGAAAATATCATCGGCCACTTGATTAGTGAACTGAAAAGTGTATGGCCATATCGAGATGAAATAATGAGTAATCATTATTTATCTGAGAGTTCAGTGTCACTGGAATATCAAGAAAGGAATTAATATTTATAAGGATGACTAGTTCCATGCCTTATATTAATTCTGATATTTTATGGGTAAGGGACTATGCAAAATTGCATTAGGTCACTAAATGCCTTATGCATTTTCATTTAATTTGGAATGCTATAATATCTTGCTAGAGAATATTTATAGCCTTTGGATTAATTCATTAATTCATTGCAAACATTAAATGGATCTAAAGGATCGCACACAAAGCATTGGGTTTAAAATATTTAAATAAAGTATTGGGCATTAATTTGGGCATTTAATTAAAGTCAAATTAATGTGTATAATGGTTATTAAAATTGCTATTGGACCTTGGTCCATGAGAGAGAAAAATTCAACCCACAAGGTTTAATTTCAATTAATTAATTATCTTGTATTAATTTAATTAATTGAGTATTAAAGCCTAAAAGAATTTTAATCAAATTAAATCACTTGAATAGAGATTAAAGTGAACGAAATTCCTACGTAAATATCAAGGAATTTCGGCACATGCATTAATTTTAATTAAGTGATTTATTAGATTAAAATGTCTTATATTTTATTTCAAATTAATTTGAATTTTAAATTCAAAAGAGATTGAACTAATATATGTTACTTATTTTTAGGAAGTGATTGAGGTTGAATTAATTATCTTGAGGTAGTAAAATTCAGATCAAACACTTGCCAAAAGATAATGATATATATTAGTAAAGAAATAAAACCCTAAGTGACACTAGTGGTGGCGTGATTTTGTTCTCTCTCACAAATAATTCTTTTGGCCGACTTTCACAAGGAGAAAGGATTGTTCCTTGTTTCTCTTGTGTTCTTGGGCATTAATAGCACCTAAAAAAAGTACAAGATCAAGTCTTGTAGCTTCAATCCATAGCCATTACACAATACTCAATTTGAGAGCTAGCAATCTCGATTTTTAAGCCATCTTTGCAAGTGTGTGTGTGAGAATAGAGAGGAGTGGCGTAAAGGTTGTTCCTTGGCATTGGTGATCAAGATCTAAGGCGGATAAATTCATCTTAGTTGCTGGTCATCACCAAATTCAAGTTTTAAAAGGCATCTAACGTTGTAAGTTTTAAAAATCCTAAAATTGCATGTTTCGATTCTTGTCATGGAATTGTTTGGCATGTATGATCGATTTTATCATTTTTTCGCTACATGATTGCCATGAACATATTATGTCATATTCCATCACTAACAACACCAAATTTCCCTGTAATGGCGCCAAAAACTTGTTGCAACCCTAGCAAGTGCACTAGATCAACAAGTAATAAAGTGGGGTATAGTTAGGACCCGCAAATGTCGAACTCAAGGAAAATCATGGACTATTACAAGATGAAACCCATTTCCATCGGAGATATGTCCTCCTCCTCTTCCTCCAACTTTCGGCCAGGTGGTGGCGCTTCTATCTTTGCGGTTCCCGTGATATGAAATCATGGACTATTACAAGATGAAACCCATTTCCATCTGTTTTTGAAATTGGAAATGGTCGAACAAGGGAAAGTCGCTCGCTATAATTTTTCGATTAAAAATAAAATATTTTAAGTGGATGAAATTAATCAAGTTATAAATACAATCAAATTGTGCATATGTACCTTTGGCAAGAAAGTCGGTGGCCTCAGTGATGAAGATGTACTTTCCTGCTAGATTCATTATAACATTATAATTTATAATAATTTACATTAAAATCATGAATTGATCCAAATTTATTTAATTATTAATATATTTATAATTTATATTTTTTTGATTTATTTATTATTTAATTTATTAGTAACTCATTCATTAATGATCCAATTCAAATCTATCTAATTCATCCATTTGTCACCTATATTATTATTGAATTTATTAATTAATTAATAAAAAATTTTATAATAATTTATACTAAATTTATTGATACTAAAATTCGTTCAATTTATTAGGATACTGACTCATTTATTAACCTAATTTATTAATAATTAATCTATTAATAATTTAATTTAAATTCGATCATTTATCATCTTTAATATATATATATATATATATATATATATATATATATATATATATATATATATATATATATATTATGGTATTTGTGAAAAAATTTCTAGGACGAAAAGGCACATCTGGGCCCGCCTACTAATACATCAAAAAAGGACTTGACGGGACACTACCATTTATGGCCCACCGTTGGCGCATATAGTAAAGTGCTCGATACTCCTTCAGCCCGGGTTTCAATCCAGCGGTGGAGAAAGGGTAAAGTGCATATCAATGCAAATTAAAAAAATTTATATTCCATAGAAATTTAATATATATATAGTTTTTTTTTTTCTTTCAAGGGAAGAACAAGATAAATTTGTTTTTGTCTCCACAATAGCACAAATTTCGCCCGTGAAGAGGGGGGCTTGCCATTCCTTTAGAGTATAACAATGGAAAATGTTTGTCCAACTTTTACTGCTCAATTATTTTATTCAAGGACTGCTCTATTATTTTATTCAAGGACAATCTTTTGATTCTCATTACTATTACACATTTATATATTAATTAGAATTATTATTTTCAAGCAACATCCAATATTGTTAATTACTAAAATCCCAATTTTTGACCTAATTTTTATTTTGACCCCAAATTTTAAAACAATCAAATTAGAAGAAATTAATTTGGTATGTTTTTGAAGGTAAAGAGAAAAAAAAAAAGAAAAAAAAGTCATAGATTGCAGAGATGAAATTTACTATCTAAAATATGACACATAATTTGCACTGCCAATGAAAATATTTTCAAACTACAAGTTCATTTAGCGGGCACTAAAAAGTGTATGGAATTTTAGGTGTAATTTCTTATAATGATATTTTTATAATTAGATATTATGTCTGTTTTTTAATAAAAAAAAATTCTCAACAAAGTCTATTCATACTGAAATATTTAATAAACATTTGATTAAATCATTTTGATTTGATTCCTTGCTTTGGTTCTTATCTAATACCTTTAACGCTTTTATAGACTAAAACAGAAAGGAATGAATAAAAGATGGGAGATTAGAGCCTGTGATTTGATTAGGACAAAAAGATTCCGCATTTTTTTACAAAAGCCTGATAAATCCTCTATAATTTTGCATTTTTTATTTTTGGTTACATCATTCAAGGTGAAAGAAAATAAAATTCAAAACTAAATCAATTGTAAAAGTAACTAAATTTTTAATTGTTTCAACTTAATGCTATTCTCAAATCCTCTCTAATTTAATAACTCCTACAATATATAAAAAAAGAAAAGGTTCATTAGTCCATTACCCGCCACATAAACATTATATTATATATATATACATAACATTATATGGTGAGAAAAGACAAACTTGATACAGAGTAGCTTCCACTTTTTCTATCTCAATGCCTCAAATCCTTTCTCTTTCCTCACGCCATTCTTCAAACGGCCTGTGCAGTCACATGGTTACTAATTAAAATCAAATTATTCTATTATTTACTTCTTTTTCTGACAAAAAAAAAATCAGAAGAACATAATATTAGTTATTTTCTGGTTGATATACGTAAAATTTTATGGGATATTTCAAATTGATGTGTTTTCCTACATCACATCAGTAATCCAATGCTAAAATTATGGTTGTGAGACAATTTATTTATTTTTTTTAAATCGAATGAATATAAATTCAGTATGCAAGAATGAAATTAAACCCAATCGGAACTACCTATAATTAATTCCCTCCATTTTCATTATAGTATATTGGATTCATTGGTCAAATATCTAAATATTCCTCTTCGAAACTGATAGAAAGGAAGCTAAATGTTTTCTTTGTTTCAATTTGAAGTAGGGTTGAACATGACTAGTCCATTAACAAATTTATTAAACTAATCCATTAATTTCGGATAACCGTTATATCGGTTACGGTTTTTAACTCAATTTTTAAAATTAGTTTATTCTCTTCGAAATTGCTAGAAAGGAAGCTAAATGTTTTCTTTGTTTCAATTTGAAATAGGGTTGAGCATGACTGGTCTATTAACAAATTTATTAAACTAATCCATTAATATCGGTTAACCGTTATATCGGTTACGGTTTTTAACTCAATTTTTCAAATTAATTTATTGGTTAACCGCTAAAAAAATTTAATATATAAACTTAAAAAAATATACAATTTGTAATATTATTTTTAATAGTTAAAAATGCTTCAGAAATAAAAAAAACACAAATTAAATGTAACATTCATTAAAAGAATTAAAATAAAAATAAAATTTTTATAATTAATTATAAGAATTAAATATATTCATTATTCAATATAAAACTAATAATAGAGTATTAAATAATGCATATATAATAATAATAATAATAATAATAATAATAATAATAATAATAAGAAGAAGAAGAAGAAGAAGAAGAAGAAGAAGAAGAAGAAAAATATAATTTTAATATTTATTTATTAAAAATATATTAATTCATAATATTTTAGAAAATTATATATCATAATATTTATAAATTACATAAATATTAAAAAATATAGATGTAAAATATAAAATATAATTTATAAAATATATATAAATTGATTAACAGTAAGATTAATTATCGATTTTTTACAATAAAAATTATAAATTTAAATTTTTTATTTAATTAATTTAAAAATTACTTTAATTTTGAATTAAATTTTCGATTAATTTAAATTTTGATTTTTTTTTTGTCACCTCTGATTTGAAGCTAACATGTTTTATAGGAAAGTGGAAATTTTGTTGAAAGGTTTTGTTACGGAAAAGACAAAAGAAAACAAAGAAACAAATGAAAGAAAAAGAAAAACGAAACAGACTCTGTAATCAGTTTCTGAAACATAGCCGGCCATTGAATGTTACTGAAAATTGTCAGTTCTTGTATTCGAAGACGTTAAAAATCTAAAGCTGTTTCCTTCTTACTCTAAAACTAATGACGAAACAGATCTATATGCAATCTAAAACTGCTAATTAAAATAAATAAATAAATAAAGACAAATGCTTAGGCCAATCTCCGGAGGTTCGCCAGTTGTGAACCGGATTATGGGAATTTATTGAATCTATTATCATGATAATGGCACTTATACCATCATAAGGGATCCGTATAAAATAAAAAAAAAATTCTATAAAAATATTCAAAATTTTTGAAATATTATAATATAAATTAATTTAACTGAAAAAGATTATGAATTTGATGTTTAAACAATGACGTTACAAACAACATCACCTTATAGTATTTCAAAAAAAAAAAAAAAGCGAAATCAAATCTTTCAAAAATATTATGAGAATTTTTAAAGCTGGCATGGCTTACTTAATTCATAATTTTTCTAGCTAAAATAATTAAATTCTAATATTTCAATGAATTTTTTATTTTTATTTTTTAATTGAGCAAGAGCATAATTCCATATGAATTTAGCATGCAATAAAGACAAAACGGAAAACCAAACAAAACCCATTTGGGAAATAAAGTATATCAGTTTAACAATACTAATATTTTCTTAAACGCTATACAAATGGAGCCATTCTTGTTTAAATTCAATTTAGATAAGTTTCTTAAATGCATTACTATTTATATAAAATGGGTTAGAAATAAGTAGAGTTGTGATTAACAAGAGCGAAGATGATTAATATGCATAAGGGATTAGTAGTATATTATTGATTTGGTTTATTATGAAACTTGCCTAAACCCACAAATTTTCCGTACAAATGCAAGTTACAAGTCAAATTTTAATAATGAGTATAATAAAATGAAAAAGGAAATTAGAAAAATAGAGAATTACCTTGAGGTTTGCAATCAGGTGGTTGTTCAAAGAGAGATAAAGAGAGTTGTTTACAAGCAAGGCCAATGTCAAAAAGAATAAGGCCTGAAGTTGGGTCATCAACAGTGATATCTTTAACTGGTAACCAAAGAAAGAGTTCTTCTTGAGACAAACCAACAACTCCAGAAAGACTTCCATAACTCAGATTAGCTCTCACAACACTCTCAAACAAAACCCTATTCTCAAACCTAGTCAAGCATGGCCCCTCCAGAAATACCTGCAGATGCCCATTCTCATCAACGCTGAATGATTTCACTTCTTTTGGCAGAAGACCCGCTGGTAACCCATTTGAGATAAGCAGCTCATGGATCGAATAACATAGACAAACTGAAGGAAAAATTAAAATCATTATAAAAGAGATTGCGGGTTTAGCCATAGTTAGCTTGATACTCTTCTTGTTGTTTGGTTGCAGATAAAGAGAGAGAAAAGGAAATGGATTTAAGGGGATGGAAAGTTGGAAGACTGTTTTAAAAAGGAGAATATGTGGGATTACTTAAATTCCATTGGTTGTTGGTAGATGGGGCCAAAAATTATTTATTTTAAATATATATATTTAGGTATTTATTTGTTTTGTAATGTATCACCTAATTAATAATGATACTTTATAATTAATTTGATGTGTTGTTTGTTAATTTGGTAATTATTTATCAGAATTCATATAATTAAGAAGAGTCATTAGGTGCCTTGCTTGATGTTTTTATGTGGATTGTTTAGTAATTAATGTCCATGTATACCTCCTTAAGCAATGCAACCTTGGAATAATTTTGCATCATTGTTGAGAGCAACTTTTAGAGAGGCGTATGCCACCCAATACGATCTTCTACTTGTAATAATAATAATATTATTATTATTATTACTGGCATAAATTTAAGAGTGCTAATCCTGTGAGATGTGTATGTCCGAATAACTAATACAATTAATATGCATTAACTATCCGATAAAACAATATCTAACTTGCGATGCATTCGGACACTTAGCACCAAATTGTCTCCATAAATTTAAATGCTAATTTTAGGATGCAAAATGTTTAACTATAATTGTTACGAAACAAAACAGCTGTATAAATACATTTTGTAAATTATCAGCATAATTTAGTTGGTGATTCTATACTTAATTACTTATGAAAAGAATGCGAGCATCGTAGAAACAAGGAATGAGACTGGTGGAACGGATTTGATCAACTTAATTATTCCGTAGAGTTGATTCATGTGTCTTGCACGTGATGGTGACGATGATGATATTTACACATGCTTTTTCTACGTTCACTTTAACTATTTTTCATTGATTCATAAAAGTATACACATTTCGATCAAATACTGTTTGAAATAATTTTTTTTAATTAACAGTTTCATGAAAACTTTAATTATCATAAAATAGAAAATTGGATCAGCTTTTATTTAATAGTTGAAAAGAAATACATTTTTTTAAGCAAGAAATATAATGTTTTTCTTTCACTTTAATAGTTAATTTTATATTAAAAAATGATAAAATGATAAAACAACAAATAATATAAATAAACTTGTGAAGATGTTAAATAATTGATAAATACTACATGTTAAATACATTGTTACAGACAAAATTTGTCTCAATTATATAATGATAAGTTCTAATAATAATTATACTATATATGTGCATTCATAAAAGATAAAATGAATAAAACAATAAATAAAATATGAAGATGTTAAATGAATATTACAAATACAATATGTTGAGTAAATTATTAAGGATAAATTTTCTCTCAATATTATTTTAGGAAAATATTTGTTTAAAGTTTCAATAGTTAAAGATGAAACAAGTTATAATAGTATTGCACTATTGCTAAAAATAATAATAGTAATTAAAGATATTATAGTCCGAAAAATGTTTTCAGCACTTTCCACTTAATTGATTTCACTTTTACTGCAACAGAGGATACATTTGAAACCACTACTGAAAAGGATAACTTCTCAGAACTACGTCTCATGGAGTCTCTAACTAATCGTAATATTTAAGAAATATTAATTTTTCATAAGATAAGAAAAGAAAAGAAAAGGTAGGACTATGATGAGAATATCCGCGCAAATTGGCTTGCCCATTATCACAAGCACTACAAAAAAACTGCAGATTAGCGACGGACTTTTCCGTTGCTAAATACCATATTTTCGTCGCTAATTTATATTCCTATTTAGTCGCCGAATTATAATAATATTTAGCGACTGTTTTCCGTCGCTAAATACAAATTTAGTGTAAAATTTAGCGACGAAATAATTCGTCGCTATTTTTAGTCGCTAAAAATATTTTTAATTTCAAGGAATTAGCTACGCCAAATTCCGTCGCTAACAATGCAGCAGAATTTATTTTTAATATTTTATTTTTTATTATTTGCAATATATTTTTTTGTTATTATTATTATTATTATTATTATTATTGTAATCTCCAAAATTTAATTTATATAAATAAAAATCCACCAATATTATTACATTAAAAAATATAATATTAAAAAAATATATTAAATTTTGTAGTATAATATGATTACAAAAATAATAAAAAAGAAACTAATCCATGTGTTGATGGAGCTTGTTACATTAAAAAATATAATATCACAAAAATACATTAAATTCTGTTGCACCACCGAGCAGGTGGAGTTGGCCAATGAATGGCCATACACCGACAAGTTCAGTAGCCTTTCTATTCTTGCTTGCTACCTTTTCCACTCTTTACCTCCTGAAGCCCTGAATTGCAGACAAAGATGAAGAAAACCACAACAAATGTAGTTAATGTTAAAAAACAATCCATAGTTAAAGATTCACACATAAAATTGAAATTTCAGTCTATTTATAGACTTTAATTTTTGACATCAAATCCATAGTTAAAGATGCACACTGAGTATTCTGGATTTAGGTACAATACATTATTTAAAAAATTTCTCCTACAATTTTTCTAACCAATAAGCACTTCTAGAAACAATATCCAATCACATTATCTCCTTATGGCCATATATACCACATAATGCATTGGTCATTACTTTATAATCATAAACTATTAAATTTAGTTTATATAAGGGTGACTAAGGAAATTTATTCATCTTAATACACAACTTACATCTGCTATCAGGAGGTCAAGTTTCCAAAGGCTGTGGAGGCATTGGACCTATGAGATTTCCAAGCTGTAGAGGCAGTTAATGGATACATTCTGACCCAAATTCCTGCATCATAATTGAGTGATTCAATTAAGGAATTTTTTTTTTCTAAATAAATAGTAATGACTTACAAGTTCATTAGCTCCTTAAGCTCAAAAAGTTCACTGGGTACATTAGCTCGGTACATGAAAGCCTACATGGACATGATCTAGAAGCAACAAAATAGTTTTAAATGTCTTTTAATTATGCATAAACATCCTGGCTCAATGCACCTATTTATTTGTAACATCATCATAATTGGCATGTGGATAATCAAAAGCCAATTTAATTCTCTAATTAAATAAGCAAAAACAAAACTAAAGATTTAAAGGATGACTAATGAACAAAAATTGTCAACGTGAACATTTGCAAAATTTTGAAGAAATAATTTCAAACTAATTGTTCCATTACTTGAGGGGCAAAATTTCAAAATAATTTCAAACCAACTTACACGGTACAATAAATATAACCAGCAAAATCAAAGCACGACAATGGAATAATACAATTGTCAATTAGTAAAAGATGATGCTTGGTTGAAGCAAGTATACGAAATAAAAGCTCACGCTTAACTAGTGCCAACACTAAGGATTTAAGCTATATGTGAAGTAATAACAGCAGTATGCTTTTAAAAAAGCAACAATATGGATATGGTCTTCTAGAGCAACATCAAGACAAAAGAAAAGCATAAGAGCGACATCATAGCCAAAGACTTGTTTGATAGAATGCCATTATTATGCTTTCCTTTAGTTTACTGGTCCACCTTTGTCCAACCTTCTCCATATCTTCTTTGCTTTTCGAAAGGAAACTTCTACATTTTTTTTTATCAATGTCATTGATGACAGCTTTATAAAGCACAGGAAGAGTACCAAAAAACCTGTATACTCCTCAAAATTGTAGTTATTAACTGGAACCTTCCAACTTAAAGATTTAACTATCCATTAATTGATTCTATGGGTTATCCGCGAGTAAATTCTTACAATGTTGTTTAGAAACAATAGATGATAATAATAGATACCAAAGAAACCCCCAAATAAGTATTTGCCGTCTGACTAGCTTGAAATTTACACATTTGAATTATTATATATTTTTCTTCACTAGAAATTACTGGATACTAGTTTTATCATCCTTTGGGACAATTGGTACTTATTTTAAGACATGTTGTCTTTATAAAGAAATAGTTTATTCTAAAAGAAGATAGTATGAGTTATATTGAACTTTAAGTTTTAAAGTACATATAGACATGAATTAACTAATTGATCTAGAACCCATTACTCATGCAAATACGATAATAATTGAACCTAGTGATACATAGGTTCCTCGTAGGCCTACTAGGATACAAGTAGCTCTTAAGAGATATCGATTCTCATCATTGAGTATATCATGTATTACTCATTGAGGATGATGCACCCACTATTTATGAGGAAGTTCTAAAGAAGCATATGGCTTTCAGTTCTCCTTGCACCCTAAAAACTCCTTTAGAGTGGTTCAAAATATATAGTTTTCAAATATATACAGATGTTAAAAGCAAATTCTATTCAACTCTTAGGAATTTTCAAGTAAGAATTATCAGGAGAAAACAAATTTTAAATGATCTATTAATATCTGTTGTTGACTTCTAATCTCCCTTTTCTTCTTGTCGTTCTTTCTTTCCCCCCTCTCTCTCTCTCTTCCTTTTTTATTTTTTCACAACTTTAATTTGTTTAAGGATTCAACATATTCAAAGAGAGAAGTTGAGAGATTTTTGGGTGAGTGAGTAAATAAGTTGAAGTGACATTATGAAAATTGAAATAATGGTTAAATATGAAGAAGGTGCAGTAAAAAAAGCACATAAAGTACAAGGAAGTATTTATTTATATTGCAGCAAATTTCAACCTCAATTCCATTAACACAAATGGAAACTTCTATCTTATTAACCAATACAATTTATTGTTCTTTAATTATCTGATAAACACTTAAAAACAATTAAATCTCAAATTTCATCATGCAACTCCATCTTAAATAATTCAATTCAATTCAGGAATTACACATATAAAAACAAATTCTCATAATTTACTATTTATATTAAACTTAATTCCTATAGTCAACCAATTCACACACACACAGGCAAACATGTATATTCAACATACAATAAATTTTCCATTAAATCTTAAAATTTATTTAACTAAATTTGAAGAAGTTCATTTCAGTATCCCATACCGAAAAATCGAAGCCCATAATGCTCTCTCTCCATTCTGCCTCGCCGGAGACCCGTCGAAGGCACGCTGGAAAGCTACCGAAGATGTTCACTGGGAGATCAAGCCACCGGCAACTTCTAGGCGACACTCACACTCCTCTATGCTGCCATTGTTCATCGGGATCGGAGCTTGAAGATCCCGTCCTCACCGTCGTCGATCTCTCTGCTGCCGGCGAGTGGGGAGAAGCGGCAGCAACCAAAGGAACCGCCACAGCCATCAGCTCCCTCAACCGCCGTTAAGAACCACCGGAAAAAGAGAAAAAAAAACTACGGTGGTGATGGGGGAAAAATCGAAAGAAGAATGAGCTAAGGAGAACGGCGCTTGTGGGGATGATCGGAGGTGGCATGGCAGCGGCGCGGTGGTTCGAGCCTCGCCAGCGTCGGGAGCAGCGACGGCCAGCACGAACGGGCTCCCCTCCTTCCCGCTTCCCTTTCTCGTTCCCTGCTTCCCTTTCTTTTTCTATTAACTTCTTTCTTTTTTAATTTAAACCACACACACACTTAACTTTTATTGTTTTTGTTTAATCCTACCAACTATTCTTTTCTTTTATTTATTATTTTATTTTATTTTGTTTTATGTGTGGTTTCAATAGTTCTTCTAGAAGTCTCAAGATATTATTATTGTTATTATTGGGGCATTTAACAATTATAATTCAATCTATATATTTAGTTTATTTTATTTAATCTCATTATTTATTATTATTATTATTATTATTATTATTATTATTATTATTATTATTATTATTATTATTATTATTATTATTATTTCTCTCATATAACTTAAATTGTGTTAATTTGTGATTTAATTAAAACAAATAATTTTATTTACTCTTAATATCATTTTAAATCATTTATTTATTAATATTTATCGATTCAATCTGATTATTATTCGGGTAACTCCAAGTTCGGGTGTTACACAAACATTAGAGAGAGAAGAACAAGGAGCCCTTAATTGCAACTTCTATCCAAAGCAAATCGGATAGGGTTAGAAAACAACAAATAACACGATCTTCACCGTTCAAAATTAACGTCTTGTTTGCACGTACTCACCAAAAATTAGACTGATCTAACGGCAAATGATTTTTCGATCGTCTTCACATACAAAATTGGTCATTATATAAAAAATTCAGAAAATAGCCTATTTTTTGCAACAAAAACTGAATATACAGATCTTAAAAACTAATCTTCACCGTCCAAAATTAACAACAAGGAGTTTCGAACGTACTCACCAAAATTCAAGCCAATCTAACGGCAAATGATTTTTCCATCATTTTCGTATACAAAACTGGTCATTACATAAAAAATCCAGAAAATAGCCTATTTTTTGCAACAAAAATTGAACTTACAGACCTTAAAAACTAATCTTTACCGTTCAAAATTAACAACAAGGAGTTTCTAACATACTCAGTAAAAATCAAACCGATCTAATGGAAAATAATTTTTCGATTGTCTTTACATACAAAACCGGTCATTATGTAAAAAATCCAGAAAAAGCCTCTTTTTTGCAACAAAAACTGATCTTACAGATCTTAAAAACTAATCTTCACCGTCCAAAAATAACAAGGAGTTTCAAATTTACTCACCAAAAATCAGGCCAATCTAACGGCAAATAATTTTTCGATCATCTTCGTATACAAAACTAGTCAAGGAGTTTCAAATTTACTCACCAAAAATCAGGCCAATCTAACGGCAAATGTTTTTCCGATCATCTTCGTATACAAAACTAGTTATTATGTAAAAAATCCAGAAAATAGCCTCTTTTTTGCAATAAAAATTGAACTTACAGACCTTAAAAACTAATCTTCACGATTCAAAATTAACAACAAGGAGTTTTGAACGTACTCACCAAAAATCAGGCCAATCTAACGGCAAATAATTTTTCGATCGTCTTCGTATACAAAACTGATCATTACGTAAAAAATCCAGAAAACAGCCTCTTTTTTGCAACAAAAACTGAACTTACAGACCTTAAAAACTAATCTTCACCATTCAAAATTAACAACAAGGAGTTTTGAACGTACTCACCAAAAATCAGGTCAATCTAATGGCAAATGATTTTCCGATCGTCTTCATATACAAAATTGATCATTACATAAAAATCCAGAAATAACTTCTTTTTTGCAATAAAAACCGAACTCACAGACCTTAAAAACTAATCTTCACCATTCAAAATTAACAACAAGGAGTTTCGAACGTAATAAACAAAAATTAGGCCGATCTAACGGCAAATGGTTTTTCGATCGACTTCACATACAAAATTGGTCATTACGTAAAAAATCCAGAAAATAGCCTCTTTTTTGCAACAAAAATTGAACTTACAGACCTTAAAAACTAATCTTTACCATTCAAAATTAACAACAAGAAGTTTCGAACGTACTCACCAAAAATCAGGCCGATCTAACGGCAAATACTTAACCATTGAATCTTTACTTACACTATTTCTTATAAAAGCTATTCAATTTGTATTTGAAGATCCAACCAAACCGTAAATATGCAGATTCAAATGGACTATATATTTGGATTTATCAGATAATATCTTAACTTATTTATTAATCTGGCCATGTTTAGAATTTCAAAGCCATTTCTCCATTTTTAAATCAGTAAGTTTACTCAGTCTTCCATAACACTCAATTAGGTAACCACGGTAGTGAAGTTAAATGGTAAGGATGAGTTTATATGGAGCTTTGAACATTTAGAAAAATAATAGAAATAAAATTGAAAAGTGTGTGTGTGTGTGTATATATATATATTAGAAAATGCATTCATTTAGAAAAATAATAGAAATTAAATTGAAGAAATTAAATTAGAAAATTTATTCATATTGACTTGTATGAGTTTAAGTCTTGGATTGAACTCTATTGTATTATTCAACTAAATAATAAATTAAGCTTAAAATCATATACGCATTAAATTGAAACGGTGGAGAGATGTGGCGGAAGAGAAAATGTTATTTTTATATGTAGGGTAAATTTTTAAAATTACTAAAATGCCCCTACCAAATTTCATCATTTTATCCTTGTATTCAAGGATAATTTTATAAATATATATTTTAAATTTTTTAATAATTTAAAATTTTCTCAAAATTTTAACAAAATAAAAATAAATTATAAATTTTTCATAATCATTTTAAATGAAATAATAAACTTTATATTATTATTATATAAATATAAATATTTATTATTTTTCATAATATGACTATATAATACTTATAACAATTACTTTATTATTATTATTGAAATGTAATTTTTTTAAATAAATAAGTTTATATTTGGGGATAATTGATACATAAACCATGGGAGTGAAATTTAAAAACTTATTTTTTAATTTATTTGCGACAGATTAGCGACTAAATACTTCCGTCGCTAATCGTATTACAACAACAAAATACTAATTAGTGACAGATATATTTCTGTCGCTAAACCGTCGCAAAAAAGAGCTAAAATTTCCCGCCAAAATTAGCGACTAAAATTTCTGGAACTAATTTCCTGAATAAAAAATTATAAAATTTAGCGACGGAAAAATTTATTGCTAATTTCGTCGCAAAACAGGGCGCGTACTCTTCCCGTCGATAATTAGCGACTGTTTATTAATTCGTCACAAAAAAATAGTAAATATCATTTTCGCGACGCAATTATAAAACAGTCGCTAATCCATCGCAAAATTAGCGACGAAAATTGTGCCGTCGCTAATTGGCAGTTTTTTTGTTGTGAAGTAAGGCTTGAATAATTTCTCTATGCAATTTGGTCTCCTCCCATAATAATAATAATAAAAGATAAATAAAAGAAAACAAAATAATTTTGAACCCTACCAAATTAATGGAAACATGTCCATGCCAATCGATCAATCTCCGTCTCTTCTATTCATATCAAATTATAGAAGTTAAATTTTAAGAAAAATCTTCCTTTGAAACATGGATGGAATTGTTGGCTGGTGATTCGATATGCACCGTGCGCATTGTTCGGTGACCAATTATTCGCCAAGAGTTATCGATATCTTTTCGTTTATCTAAATAATAAATATTCAAGAGCCATATTTGAAATTCATATATCATTGACAAAATTGTTTTCTTTTTCTTCCATCCGTAAATTTCATAAACTGTAATAAACTACACAACAAACTTGTAAAAATCTCCAAAACAACAGTCAATGTCAGTTTCAGGAGCAATTGGCAAAACTTTTTTTAATGCGTCAACAACAAGGTGGTTTCGAGGGCTGTGATTGAATGAATTAGGAATTTATGAGAATGAATGATGCAACTGGATTTGATTACTTGAGGATAAGCAACAATGTGAGTGTGGGGGGTAATTGTTGAGTAGCTAATATAATATGATTATACTTAATTTTCACACGCTTATAGTTGGTGTTTTGACTTGAATTAGAATCTTTTTACTTGGTTTTGTGTTTTTGGCGGTTGTAGAGTTGTTATGGAATTTGAGAATTGTTTAGAGCTGTTATAAAATGTGGCTGAATCGTGACACTTATTATTGTCACTAACAACAAATTATTGTCACAAAAAATTTTTGTGATAAAAAAAAGGAATTGTAGCCTATAACTTTGTTATAAAAGTATGTGCTATTAGCAGCATCAACTTTTTATTGTTCTATATAAAATGAATTGTGCAATGGAGATGCAATTAAATCTCGCCAAAATACAAACCCTCCAAAATTTCAACCATCAAATCGTTGATTTGTTGGGAGTATGTTTTAGAATTCACATGTAATAGGGAAATTTTTCATGCGTATAAACTCATTATCATTTACGATATGACTCTATTCATCTATTGATGCTATGAATAATTACATTTTCTTGCATATGACTTAAATTAATAAATGAAGTTCTTGATATATGAACATAGTATGGAAGTAATTATGAGGAACTCATGGTGTGAGATGCCTATTATGTGCAAATGTGTAAATACCTAAATATTCCTAGTCATTGTATTAACAAGATAGAATATTGTTCGTATAGATAGACTCCCACATATTATACTTTTTGAATAGTTCAATAAGTGGTTCTACAGTTATGATCATGGTGATGATTAAATATAATATACAAATATTTGTTAGAAGATCATAGACATTGGAGACTTCTAAGAGAATCTTTACATGAATATTAAATCTATATGTCAGTGAAAAATATCTTCATAGTATTTGTGCAAGTATATTCAGACTTATCTCCACAAATACTTGCAAGTATTTGTGCAAGTATATTTAGACTATTATCTTAAGTAGTGAGTGATATTCTTTAACTCCATAACTGCTTATCTCCATTAAGTGGTAATTATAGTTAGGAGATTTGATATATCATGACCTACTTGGAGGTGTTGAGTGATTAATAAAAGATTCACCATTCAGATTTATTAAGTGAAGTTAACTCACATGTTCTAAACTATCGTTATTCAAAAAATCTCTCGCTAGGGGAATTGCCAAGGTGAATGAGATTAATAAAGGGCATTTTTAGAATGAGAAAATAGTATTAGAACTACCACATTAGGTTGTTATGAGTTGATTGCAAATCCATAAAAGTAAAAGTAAAAATGAGTAATTGCATGGGAACTACCTATAGAAGGGTATAGTCGAATTACTTAACTTTTCTATCACTTACACTACAAGAAAATTACAAATAGCAACATAAATTAGCAACCGAATTTATTGAACTTTTGTTGCTAAAAAAATTAGCAACGGAACATTCGGTTGCAATTTTGACGGTTGGTATTTTTAGCAACGAAAATTATTTTAGCAACGAATTTCAATTTTCGTTGCTATATTTATCAACCGAATAAAAATTCCGCTGCTATTTTTTAGCAACCGAAATCTTTTTCTATTGCTTTATTTAGCAACCGAATTGAAATTCCGTTGCTATTTATAGCAACCAAAATCAATTTTCGTTGCTAAATTCATCCAGTTTTATCAAAAAATTGTGACGGAATTATTGTCGCTATTCCATCACTAAATTATTCTTGATTTTTTACACAAAATTTATGCAAAAGCCTTGTCATTAGTAGACATCAACAACAGTGTATCTTCATTACAATAACCAAGTTCAGTAAGCTTATATGATGCAATCATAAAAAAACTACTAGGAAAAATAAAATCTCCATGTCCAAGGTAGTGCACTCAAGCAAACCCTACCTGCCAAATATAAGTTAGGACCTGTAAAAGACCAAAACCTCTTTTGTATCAGTCCTTTCCTGAAGGTTCAAAAGACCAAGAACTTATACAAGGAGGGAAGAAAAATGTATAGTTCAAGGGAAAAAAATAGATAATGGTGAAAAGTTAAAACAATTTATATTCTCTAAAAAATTATTATCGAGTTTAGTTGCATATATGATGAAGTTTAGCTAGTTACGTGTCGTTCTCTACCCTCAGCCAATATATAGTTGCTGTAATTTGCCTATTTTGACTATAGGAGCATATCAAAATTTTTATAACAGAGCAACAAATTTATAAATCTATCCAAGAAAGATTTTCGAAAAACAGTGGGTCAAGCGACACTGCTTCCAAATTACAACGGGGTATATACCAAGAAAATTGGTTGCACAACTTACAGTAATGAGAAACCAACATAAAAGGCAAAGTTCCTAATGAGTAACCATGATTCGTTGAATCTTTTCTCCACCATATATTTATTATTTGTAATATTGAGACTAATGCTTTTGGAACATTGAAAAGAGAGAGAAGGAAAAAAAGCAATTAATAAGTAGAGGCACCACCCAATTTCACCCAGGACATTGCAGTGGATTTTGCTTTTTCTAAAAAGTCAGGTCCATTACAACAATGAAACAAAAGTACTAAAACAATATTTCTTTAGTTATGGAGAAAATTATTTATATCATTCCAAAGCTATTCTAACTTTTCGTCTAAACAATGCATAAGTTTTTAAGTGGGACCAGCAAAAGAATTCTTTACTTAATTATACTAATCATCCATGTCCAATTTCGATTGGCCATGAAATATCAACCAGCAAGCCTATCCTAGAAGAATGGACTAACTTCAACAATTGCCCTAATGCAAAAACAACACGACAAAGTTGTTCAGTTTCCTACCACAGGATAGGCATCTTCCTTTACATCCACTACTTGAAACCTCCACTGTCATTACTAAAACCTACCTAAATCCCCCAAGCATAATATACCTAGGCCATTGCTTTAAAGGATACATAAATGTGCATCTAGAATATATTATAAGAAATTATGAATATATAATACATGGTTAGCTGCTTCATAGCAAATATTTGATAAATAACAAAGCTATTAAAATATTTCAGACAAGCTACCTTAACAGTTTCTCTTATGCAACTCTAGCAGCTCTAATCGCACTCCTGCTTGGAACCCATTGCACAACACGATTTGGATCATCTCGCATTGGAGAATGGATTTTGATAAGCTAAGAAAATGAGAAGTATACAACCAGATTAAATAGCTGAATGCATACAACACTAATAGCAAAGGCCAGTTCCCTTTGCTGCTGATCCAAAGGATGCACCTACCATGAGATATACAGGATTGTTTATTGGAACTTCCTATAGAAGACAGATGGTGCCAAACTGTAAAAAGATGGCAAATGAAAAGGATGAAAAAAATACTATATCATAGAAGACAACAAGTGAATGCTAACAGAAAAGCAGAAAAAGGTCTGTGGTTTGTATGTTAAATAGGATTACTTTAAACATTTGAAGCGGAGCAAATTTTGTTGAGCCAAGTCTAGAGACCACACAAATGGTTGATTTTAAGGGTATAGAATTGACTGCTTCATTATTTTTCACTGGTAAATAGTTTCAAAAATTCCACAACCATCAACTATGATCAAATCAAATTGGCAAGAGATGATGTATGAGGACTTAAAAACCAAATAAACAAAAATAGAATCAAAAACAAGAAAAGCAAGGATAAAGTATAAAATTCGTATCTAACCTGTCCTAAAAAAACTCATTACACACCTAAACTTAGTAAGCAAATGCATACCCTTCAAAACTTTCTTACAATGAACCCCTTACCCCTCCTAAAATGCCACGTGTCACAATAAAATAAAATAACAAAAACTCAGAGTTCAACTCAAAAATCAGATATTTATGGTCATGCCATGTCGTATCTAGAGGATAAGGTGTTTACTTTTACAAAAAAAACCTTTTATTTATTTATTTATTTATTTTAGGGATGGGGGGGTGCAAAGTTTAGGTATGCAAGGAATTTTTTTGGACAAGTTCATAGGGTTTTTATGAGATATAGTTCTAATAGAGTAGCAAAGGAAGCATGATTTAAACAGACTAAAAGTATAATTTTCAGAATCTGAAAGACAGGTAAATACTCTAGAATCTATACCTAGGATTTGACCTATATTTCTGCAGGTAAAAATCCAAGATTCATCAACCAATCCAAGTTTCTAATTGCATGCATAACTTAAATTTCAAAAATACAAGTTAGTTGACCATAGTAGCTGCCTTAAGCACTTCCCTTGGTGGAAATCAAACCTAGAACTGTTTAAAAATAAGGGTCGAACCCAACCTCCAGCCACTGTCGCTATCATATACTAAACCAGCCCCGTCCAACTATCGAGGCCTAAAATTTGTCTATGCCAGACTGAAAGAAATGCACATATTTTTACATGTAAATAACCATTCAAGTACAGCAGGCCTTGAGTAAAATATATTTGGATCTTGCCTAAATTGGTCTGGGCTTATAGGGTTCCACTAGGCTGGTACAAGATAAAATTAAAGCAATGTTTATCCAAGCAAAGCTCAGTTATTATACAGGCAGCTGCACTAGTCCAGACAACACTTAGACAGGTCCGTGAACCAAACTTAGTCAAAGGAACTGAAATATTTAGAAAAAAATAAACATTACTAACCTAGATTATCTTGTTCATAATATCATGTACTGTTGTTTTGATTATCAAGGCCTCCTTCCTTGTTTTTGTAGGATCCATATTATCAACATTATTCTAGTAATAAGTGAAAACTCTGTAAGATGTGTCCTGCAACATACCATCTAACTCCATAACTTTATCAAGGGCTTTTATAGATCATCTATTAAAGAGATGGAACGTACTTTTCTTGCATATGCATTCTGTATAGTTCTGCCATAAAAGAAAACTAAAAGGGCTTAAAAATCCCCAAAGTGAAAATTTTAATAATAAAGCTGTGATCCATGACAACAAATACATAGCTAAACCTGGATGGGGGCATCATTTTCTCTAACTACAGCATCATAACCATCTATTTCCTTCCCAAACTTTGTCTTTAAAAGATCTCCAGAGTTACCAATAACAGCACACCGGTCATATTCCTTTGGGAAAAATGGTGGTGTTTCAGGGAGTACCAGTGAGAGTTTCTCTACACATAATGTTTTATTCTTGCAATTGTCCTTGCAACACAAAAATAGATAGTCATCAATAGCAACTAGAATCCAATGTTTTACAAGTCAAAACCACACAAAAAAGAATTACCTGATTTCTTAGGAGTTATTACTATTTTTTTATTAAATCTCTCCAGGAAATACGTACGCCTTTATTAATTCTACGCCATGCATAGTCCTCCCATCCATTCGAAAAAGCATCAATAAACTCCCTTGTGAGTATTGTAGTGCTATTCCACACCTAACAATCAACTCACTGAATAATAATAAATTATAGCATAATCAAATCATAAAGAAAGGATATAAAATGGAAAAAATCTATAGGAAACAACCAATTGATGTAGAGAGAAGTTCAAAGAAAGAATTACATGACAAGTAGGGTTTAATACACGAGAAATCAACCAATTAGAGTTATGCTAACTTGTACACCTATGATTAATATTAGGTCGAGGTCATGGATTCATGCCTAGCCTAAAACCTTTATGCTAGAATGACGTATAGTAAAGCTTGCATACAAATGAAATTACTTCTTGATGCTATTGAATAGTACTTATAAAATATTTAACACAAAACATTTACATTATCACTGCAATTATGGTATTTTTTCCCATGAAATGAAAAAATAAAACAACAAGCTCACCTGTTCCCATAGAGCCACAGCCTCACACAAATTAAAGTCAAACGACAACCCTTCAAGTTCTCCAATTTTAGGATCACTCTATTTAAAAATAAAATTGAACCACAGGACTCAATAATTTGTATCTAAGGCTCAGGAGGTCACAGTTGCAACCCACCAAAATATAAACACAAAATTTGTCAAATGCATAAAGTAGAAACATACCCACTTCGGGAAAGTGTCACTAGGAATGTTTATTATGACTTGGCAATAATCGTTACCAGTCACAGCTTGTAAACCTAATCTATTTGGACTCTGCAAAGTTACAAAATGCAGCTAATCAAACTTTATTGGAAAAAAATGGAGAATATGCATATGGAAATACTCATTGTCTACATCTTGAGTTCAGAAGTTATAACCAAACAATTAAGTGGTAAAACATAAACCTCAGTATCGATTTTATGCAATTTAAGTCAATTCGAACTAGAATCCACCTAAAACTTGATAGTTATCACTTTGATTCAATTTTAGTCTAGTGTATATAACACTTAGAAAATGTATTTTCGAAATATTTGTTAAACTGAATGCACTTCAACTTTACGAAAGGATAATGAAAGTAAAGACAACAGATAAATAAAATCAAATATAATAATAAAAAAGAAGACCAAAGAATTACCATGCACTTTTGGAAATTGTTCTACAGAGATTCCAATGCTTCTACATCTTCATGCGATAGCTGGTGGATTACATCTATAAAAAAGATATACGAATCCAAAAATATTAAATTAATAGTAACAACAATTAAATTATACAGCTCGTGTAGAAAACAAACAAGCATACTCAGATTGAAGACCCCGGTGATGTAAATGAGGATCAACGAGAGGCCAGAAGCCAAAGCAACTAAAAAGAGAAACTGCAAAAGCCTCATTTAAAGGAGATTCCAAAAGTACAAATTCCAAAACTATATATTAGCGATCAAGAAGGCCATCTCAACCACCCAATGTATATATTGCAAAAGCCTTATTTCAGTTATGTAGCAAAACATTCTGGAGTTTAGCTTGTGTGTGTACTCATCAACATGTAGCAGAACATCCCTTCCTCTCTCAAGTTCTACATCAGAACCAGAATTATCCTCCATAGCTCAATAATGATAAACCTAAAAAATGCCCTAATTAACAACTAAATACTATAAATCATACAAAAATTCAAAAATTGTACCACTCCATCCTTGGATCGAACATCTTGAAAGGCATAGGCTTTGAAGCTCGCTCTCAGTGGTTGCACTGCAAAAGAGTAGAGAGATCTTGAAGCCCGCTCTGTATGACGTGCAGCAAGAGAGAGGGTGAGGGAGAGAGAGGGGACGAGGGCAGGGAGAGGAATAGAGAGAGAGAGAGATAGGAAAGTAGGGAGAGGAATAGAGAGAGAGGGAAGCAAGGCGGTAAGGAAAGCGAGAATGAACTATTTATGCTTAGGGCAAAAAAAATAGCAACCGAAATCAAATTCTGTTGCTATTTTTGGACCCAAATTTTTTCAATTCTTTGGGACCAAAATACCAACAAAATATTAATTCAGTTGTTAAATAGCAACGGAATTTAATTTTCATTGCTAAATAACAACAAAATATATTTTCGTTGCTATTTTAGCAATGGAAAAAAAATTCATTGCTATTTTTGGACCCAAATTTTTACAATTCTTTGGGACCAAAATACCAACGGAATATTAATTCGGTTGCTAAATAGCAATGGAATTTAATTTCTATTGCTAAATAGCAATGAAATATATTTTCGTTACTATTTTAGTAACAGAAAAAAATTCTGTTGCTATTTTTGGACCCAAATTTTTTCAATTCTTTGGGACCAAAATACCAACGGAATATTAATTCAATTGCTAAATAGCAATGAAATTTTATTTTCGTTGCTAAATAGCAACGAAAAAAAATTCCGTTGCTATTTTTGGATCCAAATTTTTTCGCCTCTTTAGGACCAAAATAGCAACGGAATATAATTTTGGTTGCAAAATAACAACGGATGTTATTTTTGGTTACAAAATAGCAACGGAATTATTTTTCCATTGCTAAATTTCGTTCCAAAATATTTTTGCCATCAAATGCCACCATATTTAGCAATGGTCATAGATTTCTGTTGCTATTTTTAATAGTTATATTTTGGAGCGAAAATTTTCCTCTTTTTTTAGCAACGGAATACCATCATTTTTTATTTCGTTGCTAAACATAAAAAAATCAACCAAATTTAGCAATGGAATATAATTTTTGTGGCTAATTAGCAATGGAAATCAAATTTCGTTGCTAAATTAGCAACGGAATAAATTTCGTTGCTATTTTTAGATTTTCTTGTAGTGTTAGGTAGTCATGATACTTGACTAGATGGCTATCATGATTTGTACATGAATATGTGGATAAATATTAATTAGAGAGTTAATATAGTTTAAATTATGCAACTATATACTTACTATTATGTCTGTACTACTTGGTAGACCAAAAAACCCAATGGGTCACACACCTAGAGGGAAGGGCAAATTGGTAAAAATAAATTTTTAATAATGTGAGACTATTATAAAAGTAAAATGACAAAATAAATAAATAGTTAATGAGTTTAATTAGTTGTTTATGTGTAGAAATCTCTTAAAAGGAATCTACACATGAGTTGAAAAAATGGGCTAGAATGGTCCATTTTGATTTTGAATAAAATATTTATGAAGTATAAAGTGTTATAGGCCTAATATAATGATAGTAGAGATCAACTTGGTAGGACCAAAGGAGGGTCCCATCGGGTTTTTCATTACTTTTCTTGATGTTTTCCAGTACCCAAGAGCCCGACAAGACCAAAAGTAGTCTTATCGGGTTTCTTAAAGATTTCTGTCCAGAAGTGATGAACCCAACAGGAACCATGAAACATTCCCACTAGGTCACTCAAGCTTTAAGACAATTTCAATCAACTCAGCAGGACCACAAAGGCAGTCCCACCGAGTTCTTTTAACAACAAACACGATTTTAAGAAGTTTTTCTATAGTTTAAGTGTTTGAGTGGTGGCTGAACTTCTAGAAAATTAGGTTTTTAAGTGTATTTAAGTTAGATTCTTCTAGTTAGACAGTTTTTATCTAAGAATAAACCTAGCTTTATTCTTTTGAACTTTAATTTGTAGGTAGAGTTTTTCTTTTTAGGGTTTTCAAGCTTGTTTCTTTGTTGTTCCTGAAGAGTAGAAGATCAAGTCTGAAGATTTTAAGAGTATAGTATTAATTTTTTCATTCTTTTATTCATTTTCGATCATGAATAGTGAATAGTTCTCTACTTTTCCTATTTTAAATGCAAGTTTGTTATTTCCTAATTCCTGTGCTTAACTTTATCTTCGATTATAATTTGATTTATATTCAATATATCAAATAGATGGTTGAATGTTAATTTAAGTTAGGATTAATGATATGCATGTTATTGATCTACTTTACTTATGTTAATTAATTGCTTCGTTCTGGAAATTGAGACAAGGATTTATGATCATGAGTTTATTAGACTTAAGAAATTGAATTAAGAATAAACAAAAGTTAGGTGCTTCGAAAAAGGATTTAACTGAAGTTTTGGAGCATAAAATTAGATTCGCATGCTAGGTATTTTATTGTTTTTAATTAAGGGATCTAATATTCTAGAACGATATTCTGAATATGATATCTGTCTTTAATTGGTTTTTCATAATAACTTGTATTATTTTAGAATCGAGTCAAGATCAGTAAGAGGTAAGGCAAATAGTCCCTTAGCAGAAGTATTTTAGTTGTTGATTTTTATTATCACTTTAATTTTGCCCTATGTTTAATTAATTTTAGTTCAATCTTAGCATTTAATTTGCTTAATTGCTTAATTTAGTTTAGTCCAATCTATAATTATCTTATAAAACTTGGAAAAATCTTTCACACATCATTTGTATCAAAATCTAAAATACACAATCTCTTGGGTATGATATTAAAGGGTCTTAATCTTATTTTCCTATATTACTAGTCGATCTAATACCCTTGCTAAATAACGGTCAAATTTTTGGTGCCGTTGCTGGGGATTGGCATTTATTTTAGATTTTTTAGTGGATTTTATATATTCTTCTTCTTCTTCTTCTTTATTTTATTTATTTAATTATTCTTTTTAGGTTTAAATAGTGTATGGTAAGAGGTGACCCAATTATACCCATTGACCTTGAGATTGAAAGGACATTGCATAAACGGAGGAAGAGCAAATATAAACCCGCAGGATATTTTACAAGATGATCCATCTCTCAATAACTAACCACCATTGCTAGAAGAGTAAGTTATTTTGAATCAGATTCAACAAAATTAAAATCCAATCCAATATAACATAATGAGACCAAGGAAGATTAGGGACTATGCTACTTTTAGGTTGAATTAGGAGCACAAGACCATTCTACTACATCAAGTCAATCATTTTGAGCTAAAATCGGCCACCATTACAATGGTACAGAAGAATCAATTTTTAGGATTGGATATTGAGGATCCAGCTCAACACTTAAATATTTTTCTAGAGATTAGTGACATAGTACAGATTCAGGGAGTTTCTATAGATGCTATTCGATTGAAATTGTTTCCTTTCATGCTTATTGGCAAGGCTAGGGATTGGTTACAGATGCTACCTAATCAATTTATTCAATCATGGGAGCAAATGCAAGATAAATTTTTAGTAAAGTTATTTCCACTTACCAAGACAATGAATATCAAAAACAATATTTATAACTTTCAACAACTTTATGAGGAGCCTTTCATAAGGCTTGGGAGAGATTTAGGAGACTTCTCAAGAGCTATCCCCATTGTGAAATAACTATGCATCAACTAATGTCTACTTTTTATGCAGGTGTTAACCAAAATACTATATCTCTATTGGATACAACTTTAGGTAGGAGTTTTATGAACAAGGTTCTGAAGGAGGCATTTTTACTATTGGATGAGACGGCTATGAATGAAGCACAATGGGCTAGTACAAGAGCCATAACCAACAGACAAAGATTACATAGTGTAGATGAGGTATTTATGCTTAGAGCTCAAATGGAGCTCATCAAGAAAGAGTTGAGCGGACTCAAAATGCAAAATGTAGCAGCTATTTCTCAAGAAAATATAAGTTTTGATGGAGGCAATATAGTAAGTGAGTTGAAATTAAATGAAGTGTATACTTAAAGAATTGGGTATGTTAATGCTATTCATGATTTTAAGAAAAATGAACCATATATCAATTAATATAATCCAGGGTGGAGGAACCACCTAAATTTCTCTTAGAAAGAAGGGAATCAAGCTTCATCCTCTAACACCCAAGTAAGAGCTTCATTCAACCCAAATCCAATTTAGCACAGTAACCCAAGTTTTACCTACCAGCCTCCATAAGCCCTTATCAATCGATGTAGGCTCCCTAAAAATTTTAGCCACCTGGTTTTTAAGCAAGACCACCACTACCTATAGAAAAGTGATGGAATATGACATGGTATGAATGTGATGATAACGCAGTGGAAAAACAAAAAATTTTTCATCATACATGCCATACAAATCCAAAGCAAGAATTGAAACATGCAATTTTAGGGTTTAAAATCTTACAACTTTGGATGCCTTTTAAAACTTGAGTTTGGTGATGACTTTATCCACCTTAGATCTTGATCACCAATGCCAAGGAACAACCTTTTACGCCACTCCCTCCATTCTCACACACACAATTGCACCGACATATTAAAATCGCGATTGCTAGCTCTCAGTTTAAGTATCGTGTAATGGCAATTGATTTAAGCTACAAGATTTATTCTTGTACTTATTTTAGATGCTATTGAACTTCAAGAACACAAGAGAATGAAGGAGTATCTTTCTCTTAGAGGAATTCGGCCAAAAGAAAATCTTTAGTGAGAGAGAGAATTTTCATGCCAAATGTAGAGAAAATTAGGGTTTTTCTTTTTCTATCTCATCCAATATATATTATTTCATTTTATTAAGTGATAAAACTAAAATCCACTACCTTAAGATAACTAACATTAGCTAAAGATAATTAATTTTAGCCTTTATCACTTAATTAAAATAAGAAATATTTATTGATAAAAACTCTTTTAATTTATCCAAGATAAAAACAAAAGACATTTAATCAAATAATATCACTTAATTTAGGATAAAAGATAAAACACTTAAATCTAATAAACCACTTAAATAAAATAATACATGTGCCAAAATTCCTTGGAATTTCCCTAGGAAATTTGGCCACATCAACTTCTATTTAAATGTTTTATCTAGATAAAAATATCTTTAGGCTTTAATACTCAATTATTTAAATTAATACATGACATTTAATTAATTGAAATTAAACCTAGTGGGCTGAATTTCTCTCTCTCATGGGCCAAGGTCCAATAGCAATCTAATAACCCATTACACACATTAATTTGACTTTAATTAAAAGCCCAAATTAATGTCCAATACTTAATTTAAATATTTAAGCCCATTGCTTTATGTGCGATCCTATAGGTCCATTTAATGTTGGCAATGAATTAATAAATTAATTCAAAGGCTATATATATTCTCTAGCAAGATATTATAGCAATCCAAATTAAATGAAAATGCATATGGCATTTAGTGACCTAATGCAATTTTGCATAGTCCCTTACCCATAAATATCAGAATTAATATAAGGCATGGAACTAGTCATCCTTATATATATTAATTCCTTTCTTGATATTACAGTGACACTAAACTCTTAGATAAATAATGATTACTCATTATTTCATCTCGGTATAGCCATACACTTCTTAGTTCATTGATCAAGTGGCCGATGATATTTTTTTCTCTTATCAAGAGGGGTAATCCCTTCACTTCTCTCATGCTCTCTAACATGAATCAATGCATACCCGAGCATACCCGTACTTGTCACTTTGTTACGAGCACGTTAGGTGTATGTCAAAGTACACAATAATTTATAAAGAGTTTCATAGAGATTTCAGGTCTAAGAACTCCGATGTAAAACTTGCATATGAGAAACACTTATGACTTGTACCATGTAGTGTTCTCATGAACGGATCATATCCATATACCATGTTCTTTAACATGTATCTATGATCTCTGATTGACACTTTTGTCCTAATGATTCGTAAGACAGAACTCATAATATTAGAGAGAGCATACTAGTCTTAATTCATTGTTATTCCCATAACAATGACTGACTAGGGATATTTAGAATGAAGTCTCATTTGTTTCAAGGTCTTACAACCATGTGCCTCACACATGATAACTTAAACTGAAATAACATTGTTGGATGGTTTTATCAATTGATATGCACAGGAATATAATAGATAAAACAATTGCCTCATTTTATTAATTAAAGTATTTTATTACAATGCATTGGGGCTAGGGCTTACACTAACTATCTCCCACTAGCACTAGTACTAATTGGGCATAGCCCTAAGACCGAACGCTCTTATATGAGCTTCGTGCAGATTTGGATGCAACTCTTTCATCAAATGATCTGCTATATTGTCTTCACTTGCTATCTTGCTAACCTTGACATCCCCACGATCAATGATTTCTCTGATCAGGTGGTTCCTCCTGAGTATGTGTTTGGATTTCTGGTGTGACCAGGGCTCCTTTGCCTGTGTGATGGCCCCGTTGTTGTCACAAAAAATTTCTAATGGATCTAGGATGCTTGGGACCACTCCTAATCCAGAAATGAAATTTTTAATCCAAACAGCCTCTTTTGCAGCCTCACTTGCTGCAATATACTCAGATTCTGTAGTTGAGTCGGCAACGGTTTCTTGCTTCGAGCTTCTCCAGCTGACAGCACCACCGTTCAAAACAAAAACGAATCCAGATTGCGATCTAGAATCCTAAGTGCTAGTCTAAAAAGCAACATCGGCATAACCTTGTATGACAAGCTCTTCTTGACCACCATACACCAAGAAGTGATTCTTCGTCCTTCGCAGGTACTTCAGAATCCCCTTTACAGCAGACCAGTGCTTTTCACCAGGGTTTTGCTGAAACCTACTGGTTATACTCAGTGCATGAGCAACATCCAACCTAGTACATAACATAACGTACATGATAGATCCAATAGCAGATGCATATGGGATTCTACTCATGTTGTCCCTTTCCTCTTTGGTTTTAGGGCACTGTTCTTTAGTCAAAGGAACTCCCAAAGCCAAAGGTATGTACCCTTTCTTTGAGTCTCCCATACTAAAATGCTTTAGTACTTTGTCTATGTACTTTTCTTGACTTAGTCCCAAGAGCCGATTCGATCTATCTCTATAGATTCGAATACTAAGTATTGTCTCGGCTTCACCTAAGTCTTTCATTGAGAAACATTTTCCCAACCATTGCTTAACCTTTTGGAATGTTGGAATGTCATTCCCAATGAGAAGGATGTCGTCCACATATAGGACTAGAAATACTACTATGCTCCCACTAAACTTCTTGTACACACAAGGCTCATCTTCGTTCTTGTTGAAGTCAAATTCTTTGACTGCCTCATCAAAACGAAGATTACAACTTCGAGATGCTTGCTTTAATCCATAAATGGATTTTTGAAGCTTGCAAACCTTCTTAGGATGCTTGGGATTGACAAAACCTTCAGGCTGTGTCATATACACATCCTCAAGTAAATTTTCGTTGAGGAAAGCAGTTTTGACATCCATTTGCCATATCTCATAATTATGATATGCAGCTATGGCAAGCAAGATCCTAATGGACTTAAGCATGACTACAGGCGAAAAGGTCTCGTCATAATCTACACCATGAGTTTGTCGAAAACCTTTTGCTACTAGTCTACCTTTGTAGGTCTTATCAGCTTTGAGTTTGAATAGCCACTTGCATTCAATTACCTTAGTACCTTCCGGTGGATCAACCAAGGTCCAAACCTGGTTATCGTACATTGATTGCATATCGAATTTCATGGCTTCAAGCCAATTTTCCGAGTCTGGGCTCTCAATAGCTTCTCGGTAGGTAATAGGATCCTCACGATCTACTAACTCAATAGTGTCACTGTCAGTGATTAGAAATCCATATCTCTCAATCTCCTGACGTACCCTATCGGACCTTCTAGGTTCTTGTGTAATGGGTTTTTGTTCCACAACTGGTTGTGAACTTGATCCCATTTCCAACTCATCCTCTATAGGAGTTTATGGCGCTTGAATTTCTCCAAGTTCTACTTTACTCCCACTGTCTTTCTAGTGAAGGAACTCCTTTTCCAAGAAAATAGCCTTGCGAGCAACAAATACTTTGTTCTCGGCTTGTGAGTAAAAGTAGTATCCCTTTGTTTCTTTAGGATAACCTACAAACAAGCAGACACTGGATTTGGACTCTAGTTTGTCAGATGTTAATTTCTTAACATGTGCTTCACAGCCCCAAATCCTGAGAAAAGACATATTCGGTTCTTTCCCAGTCCATACCTCATATGGTGTCTTTTTAACTACTTTAGTTGGAGTACGGTTTAATAGAAACGTAGCAGTTTCTAATGCATAACCCCAAAAAGAGATAGGAAGATTAGCTTGACTCATCATGGATCGAACCATGTCCAACAAAGTTCAATTTCTCCTTTCTTATTAAAAGGACTCTTTGTCATTTTTTCATGCAAACATGGCTTGCATGTGTCATAAGACTCTAAGTCGAATGACCCAAGTACTACAGTTTTGTGGAGTCTTGAAATGCATTTTTCGTTTGCATGTCCTAAACAAAAATGCCAAAAGTAATTAGGGTTCAATTCGTTTGATTTAACCCTCTTTGTATTAATGTTGTATATGGACTCTTTGTTTTGTAAATCAAGGATATAAAGGCCATTTTGCAACATGGCATTACCATAAGAAATGCCTCAGCGATGAATATGAGCATTGCCATTTTTAATAACAAAATCAAATTCATCATTATCCAAACATGAAACTGAAATAATGTTTCTGCTCATAGCAGGCACATAATAACAATTATTCAAAACAATACAAAGTCCGGAAGGTAAAGTGAGGTGATAGTCGCCTATCTCCATGACAGCAACTCGTGCTCCATTCCCCACACGGAGGTCCACTTCATTCTTCCCAAGTAACCGCCTATTTCTTAGCCCCTGCACATTTGAACAAATTGAGAACCACAACCGGTATCCAATACCCAAGTGGTAGAAATAGAAAGGTTAATTTCAACAACAAAAATACTAGAACTGGACGCCTTGGCTCTATTCTTCTTTTGTTCTTCCTTGAAGAGAGCAAAATTCTTCCTCCAATGCCCTATCTTGTTGCAATGGAAGCAAGTGCTCTCACTCTCTTTGAGTTTCTGCGCCTTGGGCTTGGATTGGGCCTGAGGTGCACTCCCACTTGACTTGAACCGAGCCAGGTCATTCTTGGGTTTTGCCTTTCCCTTTCCCTTTCCCTTAGCGGGTCCCTTCTTAATGCCCCCTTAAACTGTCAATATGGGATTAGTCTTTCGAATGTTCTCTTCAGCATTCTTAAGCATCCCATGAAGCTCAGTGACCGATTTTTTCATTGCATGCATGTTATAATTCATCACGAATGGATCATAATCATCAGTCAATAAACCTAAGATCAAGTCAGTAGCCAATTCCTTTGGCACTAGTACCTCAAGCTTCTCAAGAGTATCAAGATACCCTTTCATCTTGAGTACATGGGTACTAACAGGAGTACCCGCAGCCATCTTACAAGAAATTAAGGCCTTTGTTGTCACGAACCTCTCGTGACGAGCTTGCTCTTGGAACATCTCCTTGAGGTGCACCATGATCGCATAAGCCTCTTGGTCTATAAATTGCTTTAGCAAGTCAGGCACCATAGTGGCCAGCATCAGATAGGTCACATCATTGGAGTCGCTCTTCTTGGTCTCAAAATTTTCCTTTTGAACCACAGAGGCATTCCTGCTAGGTTCTTCAGGCAAGGGTGCATCCAAAACATACGACTTTTACTCTTGCTTAAGAATTATTCTTAAGTTTTGAGACCAGTCTATGAAATTGGAGCCATTTAATTTGTCCTTTTCAATGACCGATCGCAATGAGAAATTGTTGTTTGAAGATGCCATTTTCAATCTACAATAAAATTTAACAAGATTAAATGAGGTCTTATTTATGATCCCACAAACCGAATTAACATGTCATATTAATTATAATACCTATCTAATCAATTAAAATCGTTTTTACACCAAAACAATGCAAAAAACTCAAAACAGAAAATTTCAGATTTGCATGTTTTCAAATGATGATTTTTAATTAATTTTTTCATGCATCTAAAGCACTAAAATAAGCATGTTTAGTCTCTGATACCACTGATGGAATATGACATGGTATGAATGTGATGATAACGCAGTGGAAAAACAAAAATTTTTCATCATACATACCATACAAATCCAAAGCAAGAATCGAAACATGCAATTTTAGGGTTTAAAATCTTACAACTTTGGATGCCTTTTAAAACTTGAGTTTGGTGATGACCAGAAACCGAGATGACTTTATACACCTTAGATCTTGATCACCAATGCCAAGGAATAGCCTTTTACGCCACTCTCTCTATTCTCACACACACAATTGCACCAACGGCTTAAAATCGAGATTTTTAGCTCTCAGTTTAAGTATCGTGTAATGGCAATTGATTTAACCTACAAGATTTAATCTTGTACTTATTTTAGATGCTATTGAACTTCAAGAACACAAGAGAATGAAAGAGTATCTTTCTCTTAGAGGAATTCAGCCAAAAGAAAATCTTTATTGAGAGAGAGAATTTTCACGCCAAATGTAGAGAAAATTAGGGTTTTTCTTTTTCTATCTCATCCAATATATATTATTTCATTTTATTAAGTGATAAAACTAAAATCCACTACCTTAAGATAATTAAAATTAGCTAAAGATAATTAATTTTAGCCTTTATCACTTAATTAAAATAAGAAATATTTATTGATAAAAACTCTTTTAATTTATCCAAGATAAAAACAAAAGACATTTAATCAAATAATATCACTTAATTTAGGATAAAAGATAAGACACTTAAATCTAATAAACCACTTAAATAAAATAATACATGTGCCGAAATTCCTTGGAATTTCCCTAGGAAATTCGGCCACATCAACTTCTATTTAAATGATTTATCTAGATAAAAATATCTTTAGGCTTTAATACTCAATTAATTAAATTAATACATGACATTTAATTAATTGAAATTAAAACTAGTGGGCTGAATTTCTCTCTCTCATGGGCCAAGGTCTAATAGCAATCTAATAACCCATTACACACATTAATTTAACTTTAATTAAAAGCCCAAATTAATGTCCAATACTTAATTTAAATATTTTAAGCCCAATGCTTTATGTACGATCCTATAGGTCCATTTAATGTTGGCAATGAATTAATAAATTAATTCAAAGGCTATATATATATTCTCTAGCAAGATATTATAGCAATCCAAATTAAATGAAAATGCATATGGCATTTAGTGACCTAATGCAATTTTGCATAGTCCCTTACCCATAAATATCAGAATTAATATAAGGCATGGAACTAGTCATCCTTATATATATTAATTCCTTTCTTGATATTACAGTGACACTAAACTCTCAGATAAATAATGATTACTCATTATTTCATCTCGGTATGGCCACACACTTCTTATTTCACTGATCAAGTGGCCGATGATATTTTTTTTCTCTTATTGAGAGGGGTAATCCCTTCACTTTTCTCATGCTCTCTAACATGAATCAATGCATACCTAAGCATACCCGTACTTGTCACTCTATTACGAGCACGTTAGGTGTATGTCAAAGTACACAGTAATTTATAAAGAGTTTCATAGAGATTTCA
This sequence comes from Excoecaria agallocha, assembly GCA_037975025.1. Taxonomy (NCBI): domain Eukaryota; kingdom Viridiplantae; phylum Streptophyta; class Magnoliopsida; order Malpighiales; family Euphorbiaceae; genus Excoecaria; species Excoecaria agallocha. The sequence continues at coordinate 87,677,637 of CM075808.1, read as the reverse complement.
GGTCTAAGAACTCCGATACAAAACTTGCATATGAGAAACACTTATGACTTGTACCATGTAGTGTTCTCATGAGCAGATCGTATCCAGATACCATGTTTTTTAACATGTATCTATGATCTCTGATTGACACTCTTGTCCTAATGATCCGTAAGACAGAACTCATAATATCAGAGAGAGCATACTAGTCTTAATTCATTGTTATTCCTATAACAATGACTGACTAGGGATATTTAGAATGAAGTCTCATTTGTTTCAAGGTCTTACAACCATGTGCCTCACACATGATAACTTAAACTGAAACAACATTCTTGGATGGTTTTATCAATTGATATGCACAGGAATACAATAAATAAAACAATTGCCTCATTTTATTAATTAAAGTATTTTATTACAATGCATTAGGGCTAGGGCTTACACTAACAAAAAGAAGCCTAGTATTGAAGAGATGTTTGCTAGTTTCATAACCAGTCAAACATAATTTATTTCCAGTCAAAATGCAAGGTGGAAAGCTCAAGAACAACATAATAGAAATCAAGATACTTCTATGAAGAATCTTAAGACTCAATTGGGATAATTTGCTAATTCTTTATCAATTAGAGCATAAGGGACATTTTCATCAACAATGGATAGGAGTCCAAAGGAGGATGCTAAAGCAATTTCGTTAAGGAGTGCTAAGAAATTGGAGAATACACAACCAAGTAATTCTTCTTTAATTGAGGTAGAGCCAACAACTCAGGTAAGTAATTCTAACTCACAAATTGTTAATGAGATACCACCTCTCAAGGATAAAGTAAAGTAGTTTTGAACTCTAATGCTAATCCCGTAGTTGAGTCTAAATTACCTTTTCCTTCACTAGCTAGGAAAGAGAAAAATAATGAGCAATTAGAAAAGTTTTTAAACATATTTAAGAAGTTGCATGTGAACTTGCCATTTACTGAAGCCTTGCTACATATGCCTAAGTATGAAAAATTTATGAAGGAACTTTGCTTTAATAATAAAAGGTTAGAAGAGGTAGGTACTATTTAACTATCAAAGAAATATAGTGCTTTAATTTCTAACAAAATTCCTAAGAAATTAGAGGATCTAGGCAGTTTTACTTTACCTTGTGAGTTAGGAGATAATTTTGTTGGTAATGCCTTATGTGATCTTAGTGTGAGTATAAATTTAACCCTATTCAATTTGTAGGAAATTGAACTTAGGAGATATTAAGGAAACTCGCATGATGCTTCAGCTAGTAGATAGGTTAGTAAAAAGACTGATGGGGATAATTAAGGATTTACTAGTAAAAGTTGGCAACTTTATCTTCCTTATAAATTTTATGGTTATGGAGATGGAGGAAGACAAAAAAGTGTTGCTTATAGTAGGAAAACCATTCCTAAACACAACAAGTGCTTTGATTGATGTACATGGCCAAACTATCACTTTTTGGTTCAATGAAGAAGACATGGTGTTCGATGTGAATAAAGTGATGAAATATCCTTTGCATGATTTTGAAGAAGCTGTGTATTTTGTAGAGGCTATTAATAAGTGTGTTGAGGAGATACAAGAGGAATTGCTCCTTGATAATCTATTGAAGAATTATTTAATGCACTCTACTCCAAATAAATTACTGAGTAAAGAAGAAACTTAGATAACGTAAGAGCTGGAAAAGGACTATGATGAGAATGACCTTAAGGATCTAACAAAGGAACTTGTCAAAAATAAGAAGAAATATGATCTAAAACCTTTACCATCTCATTTAAAGTATGTGTTTTTAAATGAGAATGCTAATCTTGTGATTCTTTCTTCTCATTTGTTAGGTCTCGAAAAGGAGATGTTGATTGCAGTGCTAAAAAAGCATATTAAAGCCATTGGAGGGGATATAAAGGACTTGAAGGGAATTAACCCCAACTTTTGTACACATCACATTCTTATGATAGATGATTACAAGCTCATGGCATAACCTCATCAACGGCTCAACCCAGCTATGTAAGAAGTTGGTAAGAAGGAGGTTATCAAGGTCTTGGATGTAAGTATTATCTATCAAATTTCTGATAGTAAATAGGCGAGTTCAGTCCAATTTGTGCCTAAGAAAGGGGGGATGATGGTAATAACTAATAAACTTAATAAATTAATTCTAACTTGTATAGTTATGGGTTGGAGAGTGTATATAGACTATAGGAGGCTGAATAATGCCACTAGAATAAACCATTTCCCTTTGCCTTTCATTGATCAAATTTTAGAAAGATTGGCAGGAAATAAATTTTATTGTTTTCTAGATGGGTACTCTAGGTACCTACAAATTCCCATTGCACTTGAAAACCAAGATAAGATTACTTTCACCTGCTCTTATGGAACTTTTGCCTATAGATGCATGCCCTTTGGGCTATGGAATGCAGCAACTACTTTTCAACAATGCATGATAGCCATCTTTCATGATTTTATAGAAAAATTCATGGAGGTGTTTATGGATGATTTCACTATTTATAGAAGGAAGTTTGAGAGTTGTCTAGCCAATCTTGATAAGGTTTAAAAAATATATGAGGCTACCAACTTAGTACTTAATTAAGAAAAATGCCATTTTATGGTACATGAGGGGATAATGCTTGGTCACAAGATTTCAGAAAGGGGTATAGAGGTTGACAAGGCTAAGGTAGAGGTTATTCAAAAATATTCCCTCCAACCACTGTTAAGGGTGTTGGAAGTTTCTTAGCCATTATAGGTTTTATCATCATTTCATAAAGGATATTTCTAAAATCGCAAAGCCTCTTTCTAATATTTTTATAAAGGACATTGCATTTAAATTTTCTAATGAGTGTTTGTAGGCTTTTAATACCTTAAAATAAAAATTAATCTCAGCCCTCATCATTGCTTCATCAAGTTAGGAGTCACCCTTTGAGATAATATGTAATGCTAGTGATTTTGCTGTTGGAGTTGTGTTAGGGTACATAAAATAAAAGGCTTTTCACACCATTCATTATGTAAGTCACACCCTTACTGGAGCTCAAATGAATTACACAACTACGGAGAAGGAACTTTCTAGCAATTGTGTTTGCCTTTGAGAAGTTTTGAGCTTATTTACTTGGACCTAAGGTGATAGTGTGGTTAGATCATGCTGCTTTAAGATATCTTTTTGCTATAAAAGATTCTAAACCAAGACTGGTCTGATGGGTGCTATTATTGTAATAGTTTGATGTGGAAATTAAGGATAAAAAAGAAGCTGAGAACTTTGTAGCTATCACTTATCATGATTAGATTGTGAACATATTGAAAAAGGAGAAATTCTTGACTTATTCTCTGATTAGTGTATTTGTGCTATATTTTTCTATTGGTATGTCTGTCACATCGTATGGTGATATAGCTAATTATCTTATAGGGGGTTATTTTTTAAAAGAATACACGTGGCAGCAAAAGAAAAAGCTAAGAGTGGATGTAAGGCATTATTTTTGCGATGATCCGTACCTATTTAAATTATGCCCAGATCAAGTGCTAAGCAAATGAATTCCTAAGGAGGAACAAATCGATATTATGATATCATGCCATAGAGGAGAGGTTGGAGGTCATTATGGATTGAATCATATGGTAGCTAAACTCTTATGGTTAGGTTTCTTTTGGCTTTCTCTATTTAATGACGTTATATGTTTTATATCTTCTTGTGATAGGTGCCAACATGTTGGTAATATCTCTAAGCGTGATGAGATGCCATTGACCAATGTTTGAGAAATATAAACTTTTTATGTTTGGGAGATCAATTTTATGGGACCATTTTTGAACTCTTTTGAATTTGAGTACATTATAGTTGCTGTTGATTATGTTAGTAAATGGGTAGAGGCTGTAGGTATTAAGGTGTGTGATGCATGAGTGGTGCTTGAATTTCTTTGGAGGCATATTTTTACTTAGTTTGGGGCACCAAGGGCTATTATTAGCGATGGTGGAAAGCATTTTATCAACCATCAGTTTCAAATCTTGCTTAGAAAATTGATGTCAAGCATAAGATCACAACCATATACCATTGTAGATACTGGGTTCTAAGATGGATTTTGATCAGGGTTACCCAATGAAAAAATTATTTTTCTCATAAAAGACAAGGAATATAAGTGTATACTCTCCTCGGGCTTTTAATTTTTTTCAAAATATTTTTTTTGGACTCCCTCCATTTATTTTCTTTTCACAATAGGCAAAATGAAGAAATCAATTTTGGAAACTTGGAGCAATCTTGAGTGTTTCAGCCTTTTATCAGCCTACAGACCTCTTAAATGGATAATTCTAAATCTATATGAATCTGAAGACATATAACTACATTTTTCTTGAGAAACCAAAACCCAATTCTGTCCTTAAGATCCTCAAAGTTAGGCTTTAACTTAAATGACCCAAATTTGTCCCTATACCTAGACCAGTTTATAGTATTTTGGGCATATCTCCCCTCATAGAGCTCTTTTTGAGTTTGTTAGAAAGTATGCCCTAGAGCCTATGTAATAGTGATGTATTTCATATGTATGAACTCATATTCTTAATAAAAGGCATCATTCATTTATTAATGCTATGTTTAAATACATGAGTTTGTAAATCTTAAATTAATAAATGAAGTCCTAAATATTATAAACACAGTGCAAAGGAAATCATGAAAGTGTTCATGATGTGAGATGTCTATTGCATGCAAATGTGATAATATCTAAATATCCCTAGTCATATAATTAACAAGATAGGACATTGTTAATTCGGATAGACTAGCACATGTTATGCTTCTTGAAAAGTTCAAGTAGTGGTTCTCATAACTGTAATTATGAAAGATGATCAAAGCTAACATGTGGATGCTTGTTAGAAGAACAAGTTCATTGGAGACCTGTAAAGAGAATCCTCACATGGATATCTTCATAGCGGTTGTGCAAGTATCCTAAGACTTGAGATCACCAAGGTTATCTTAAGTAGCAAGTGATATACTTTGACTCTATAACTGATTACTTCCAACTGGGGGTGAACATAGTTAGGAGATTAGGAATATCATGACCTACTTGAAGATAGTTGAGTGATTGACAAAGGATTCACCATCCCATATTTATTGAGGGAAGTTATCTCTTATGATTCTATAATTGCCTTATTCAGAGAATCTCTCGCCAAAGTAATATGCCAAGATGGATAGGGATCCATAAAGGCCATTTTGGGAACAATAGTTAAATTAATAGAACATACATAATTAGATTTATATGAGTTGATAGAAATCCATACACAGAATCTAATTGAGATAAGATTGCTGAAAGGAGTAATTACATGGTAACTATTTCTATGGATGGGTATAGTCAAACCACTTGACTTTCCTGACATTTGGGTAGTCATGATGCCTAGCTAGAGGCCGCTCATGACTTGTATAATAGTGTATCATAAATATCAATAGGGATTGATAAAATGATTTAAAGAAGTTTAAATCATGTGAGTTTTGAATAGAACTCATAATTACATATTATACTGCCAATATGGATGGGAACCCAATAGGTCACACGCATATAGAGTAAAGGATAAAATGGTAAAATGACAAGGATAATAATATTTGATATTATTATGGAAGAGAGAAATGAATAAGAGAATAATTAATCAAAGAGTTTAATTAATTATGATCAAGTAGAATTGTTAGCAGAACTTTTTAGAAATATTATGTAAAATGGACTTAATTAAAATATTATATTTTATAATTAATTATTATTGGACTATAAGTGTTATAGGGCTGATATAATAATTAATAAATCCATTGGATAAATTAAAAGTGGCCCAAAAAATTGGTTTTGGTGCAGAAACCCTCTAAAAGAAGGGTTACACGCCAAACAAATATAGAAGGCCTTAGAGGCCTAATTCTTGGACCAAAATAAATTAAATATATTTTATAAGTGTTATGGAGCCTACATATTTATTTTGGATGGATTTGAAATTAATTTGGATGACTAAATCCAAGTGTATGCACAAAGGGCCTAGTTTGTGGGTTTTGTGCATAGTCTTTTGTGAACGGATTTAAATTGGATTTAATTGAGCCCAAATAAATTATTAATAATTCCAGTAGCCCATTTAATATTTCTCTAGTAATTTTAAAGAGCCCAATCCCATTATGAAGTTGGATTTTTAACCTAACTATAAAAATCCAAGTGATAGAGATTTTAGGGTTAAGTGAACATTAAGAAAAAAGAAATTCTCTCTCTTTTTGAAAAACCCTAGCCGTCACTCCTTTGCTAGCATCAAGGGGAATTCGGACAACCCTTGTGTTCTATCATTCTTGGTTCATTCAATCCTTCTTTAGTGTGGATTACTAATTGGAGGTGTACAATTTTGGACATTGTGGTTTGCGACAATCCGGTGAGAAGGAAAATCAACTGTTCAACAAAAATAAAAGGTGATTTTTCTTATTCTCATTAATATTTATATTGTAAATTCATGGCAAGATCAGTTCTATTGGTTAAAAATTTTAAATTTCTCTTATGCATGTGATGAATGTAATCTATAATTTTCAACATGGTATCAGAGCCTGGTTTTGCCATGAATCTACAATTCTATATTATTCGCGGAATAATTTTTCTTTTTATTTTTGAGTTATTTATTTCATGAACTTTAAAATATCAGATTTGATTGTTCATGAATGATAAATATTGATTTCTGGATGTATGTTATCAAATATATAATGAAAAATAAAAACGATTCTTTTGAGAAAGGAATCCTTGTTTTTAGTGTGTAAAGTTTTTATTTTTCAATAAAGTTTAGGGGCTATTCTAAATTAAATTTTTATTGATCCACTCTAAAATTATTTTGATTAAAATTTATTTTTTTAATATGTGATATTAAGCCATAGGATCAAACAAAATTAAAGTCGAATAAGTTTTGCATGAAAATTAGTTTAATCGAAAAGTTCGATAAATTGGTGTTCTTGGTGTGTTCTTGGTGAGTTCATGTTTAGAATGATTTTTAATCTTCTAAATTTGATATATCTGATATATTAATGTATTTTTAATTAATTGGATTAATTAAAATGGGCCTTGAATTAATTAGATTAATTTTAATTCATTAAAACCACTTAATGGGCTTAATTATGTTTACGGACTTAATTTAAATTAGTGAATGACTTGGTGGGCCCAAGGAGCTGATTTAAATTAAATATTATAGACTTTAATTAAGTTTATTAATGGTTTTTAGAGGATGGAGTGGGCTTGGCTCTTTCCAAAATTTCCAAATGGTCCAAAAGACACAAAACTAGTTTGTGTGTGAACATACTTTAGGGTTTAAATTTATGGGTTTTGGCCTACCATTTATTTTAAGCCCAAAATTGATTATTTAATTATTTAATATGATTAATTAATTAAATAATCAATTAATAATTAATTAATAATCAATTGGATTGATAATTAAGGCAAGAACACATGCATACGAAACAGTTTCCTAAAATGAAAGTTTCCAAAATGGAAAAAGTTTTCTAATTTGATCACATTACTAAAATAACTTAAAAGTAAGTTTCAAGAGTTGAAATATAGTATGTATTCCATTATATGGTTTTACTTTATGCATTAGAAAAGCATATAAGGGTGTATGATTGGCATGATGGATAGTTATGGACAAATGCCCAATGTGATTGAGCATAATGCATATTTCGACCCAAAGAGGACTTTTATGTCCCGGCCACTTGTTTTTGGTTTGTATTTCTTTTTCAAATTGTAATATGTAATTATATTACTTAGATTAGAATTAGAGATAGAGATGGAGACCACTATCAAGGAGCAAGATGGGCCAGATGGAGATCCAACAAGATTGAAGATAATGTAATTATTTTTACTGGTTTTAATCATGCATATGACCTTTTGATTTCCCTTTTGGCTCGGGAAAATCAATGTAGTAAAGTCCATAACTATACCATATTTGTATGCTTATATTTATGTGATAGATATAGGAGGCATACCAATGTATGCCAACCATGTATGATGAGACTAAATTAACTAAAATCCCTCAAACTAATACTAAGGTATATAAGCCTTCCATTAATTTGAGGAGAACCAGAGTTCTTTATAGTGTGGGTTTTTTACTACAGTCAAGCTCACATTATATCGAATATATTTGAATCTAATTAAATGGGTCATCTTAGCTAGCCCATTAGCTTGTTGACCACAGTCAAGCTAATGGTTCTAGAGGCAAGATTAGGGAATGCATATATGATATACATGTATCAAGAGTTGATAACCTGATGATCCAATAGTTGTGTAGAGACACAATTGGTATAGAGATACCTACCTTTCAAGGGTATGGAGTTTTGATTTGTTGACCACAGTCAAGGTCAAATTTCATATCAAGAATTGGATATTGGCCCACTAAGAAAACCATCGGGTTTTCTCGGATTAAATAGTGAGGGCTATTAATTTGCAATAAAATAGTGGGAGTAAATGGATTAATTAAAGACCTAATTAATGCATACATATATATGAACATACTCTCATATGTTTTCTTTTAACATCTAGGTCATCATCATGAGCATATCGAACATTAACATACGATCAATCTTGGATAATAAGCTGGTTGGCAACAACTATTCTAACTGGATCAGACAAGTGAGAATTATTCTCAGAGCTGAAAAGATCCATTATGTCTTGGATAAAGATCCACCGCCACTTCCATCAGATGATACCATTGATGAGATCAAGGGCACTTATCGAAAATACATGGAGGATAGTGAAGCAACGACATATCTAATGCTGGGTGCTATGTCCTCAAAGCTTCAAAAGCAACATGAGATGATGGATGCTAGAACCATCATTTTGCATCTGGAGGAGCTTTATTCTTCTTAGGCTAGAATTAAGCAATATGATATTGCTCGAGCTCTATTTAGCTGCAAAATGGTGGAAGGCACTTCGGCTGCTACTCATGCATTAAAGATGTATGGGTATATTGAGCATTTGAGTAGACTTGGCTATGTAATGGATAATGATCTATACATAGATTTAATCTTGTACTCATTGGCTCCAAGTTATGCACCTTTCGTGCTTAACTTTAACATGAACAAGATCGAAGTAACCATTCCTGAGTTAATCAACATGCTCAAAACAGTTGATGGATCCTTCAAGAAGGATTCAAAAAGTTTCATGGTTGTCACTTTTGCTAAAGGCAAGAAGCAGCAGAAGAAGAAGATGACCAAGGTGCAGCCAAATAATGGTGGGGTTTTCAAGAAGAAGGTTGCCAAGAAAAAGAATCCCAAAGGAACTTGCTTCCATTATGGAAAATATGGTAATTGGAAGCATAACTGCAAGGCCTATCTAGATTCTCTCAAGGAGAAGAAGCAAGCTGATGCTTTTACTTCATGTATTCATATGATTGAAATTAATACTTATTCTATTGCTTTAAAACAATCTTGGGTATTAGATACCGGATGTGGATCTCATTTTTGTAATGATCTACAGGGGCTTAAAAACAGTAGAAGAGTTGGAAAGGCAGAAATATGTCTACAGTCAACTACTGGACAAAACATCTCTACAACAGTTGTGGGAACTTATAATTTGCCTTTTCCAAGTAGATTAATACTGGATTTAAATAATTTATATTATGTTCCAGCTTTATCTAAAAGTATTATTTCTTTTAGTTGTTTATTGAATGATTATGAAATTTCTTTAAAAGATAAATGTTGTTATATTTTTAAGAACAATATATTTTATGTTAAAGCTATTATTGAGAATGGTATATTTGTTCTTGATTTAATTAAAGAAATGCATAATATGGATACCAAGAGAATGAAATAAGATAATCTAAATACCTCATATTTATGGCATTGTCATTTAGGCCATATAAATAAGAAACGCATGACTAAATTACACAAGCCAGGTGATTTAGGATCATTTGATTATGAATCATTTGATACATGTGAATCTTGTTTATTAGGAAAAATGAAAAAAAGCTCTCTTTATTGGTAAAGGAGAATGAGCTAAAATGGTTTTGGACTTAATGCATTTAGATGTATGTGGTCCAATGACTACACATGCCAGAAGAGGTTACTCCTATTTCATTACTTTCATAGATGATTATTTTAGGTTTGGATATATCTATCTAATGAAATATAAATCAAAAGCATTTGAAAAGTTCAAAGAATTCAGAAATGAAGTAGAGAAGCAACTTGGCAAGAGTATTAAGACACTTAGATCAGATCGAGGTGGAGAGTACTTAAGTTAAAAATTTCAAGATTATCT